>CP126898.1:59137791-59806119 GCA_030440675.1 Furcifer pardalis
GAAAGGATTTTTGCTGGAGAAACTCCGCCCAGGGGACGCCCGAATGAGGCTCCTTTCATGTCCTCAAGTACAGTCCTCAGGTATCGAAACCCAACCTTCCAGTCTCCAAACTCAGCATCTTAACCACTAAGCCACCAGGTGGAAGGGGGAAAGGCGGTGGTGGCGGCTGCTGTAGTGAGGGTCCCACAGGCTGGAGGTTGAGAACCCTAGACTGCAAGCATTGCATTGCAGCATCTACTAGCACCTTGGACAGCAACCATTCTGTGTAAACAGCAAAAGCTCTTCTCAGGTTGCATGCACATTAGCTAATCGAAAAGTATTAACTGTTTTTATTATAGAGGCATTTGATGCCAACGAGTCCTTTCCCTTGGCATATTAGGGACACCTTATCAGGCTGAACAATTTGACTGACCACATGCAAATTCAATTGTTCCTGCTATTTTAGCTGCACAGAAAGTACTTAACGTATGTGTAAATGGATAGCTATGGTGCTAGGAGCATGAGAAGTTGCATTGGTTTTTACTTTAGGTGGCATTAATTGAACCTGGGGGCTTCTGAAGCAAACATATTTATTTATTTATTTATTTATTTATTTATTTATTTATGACGCCCTCCTCAAAGCATATTTTCTACCCTTGCATCATCTGAAAATGGGGTCAGAAAAAAGGAACCAATACCCACTTGAACTTTGTATGCTTTCCATTCAGAAGAGTTTGTTCTGTAGATAGAATAATATTTAGCTTGGAATTTTCTGAAAGTTTCTTTTTTTTTCTTTTTGGCCTACATATCTTGGAATCTTTCAGCCAGCAAGATCGTGGCCATGCTAGGTGGAGGACTCTTGAAATGTTAAACTAAAAAAATAAACACTGCCAAATGATCATATCTAAGAACACTATAAACTGCTTTATCGGTAATTATTCCAACTATTGTGTATTGCTTACACAATTGTGTAATTGTGTATTGTGTATTGCTTACACAGGCTGAAAGTGACTCTCTAGACCAAGGGTTGCCAACCTTTTTCTGTCACGGGCCTGACCACACCTCTGGGCAGCATCATGGGTCAGACCACATGCACCTGGAAGCAGAAGCGGGCCTGAGTATAACTCGAGTCCCTTTTTTGAACCTCATTTTGGGGGCTAAAAAAAACTAGACTTATACTCGAGTATATAGAGCACCCATCCTTTCTCCCCTTCTCTTTTAGAGACAGCAAGCCAAACCAACAGAAAGAGCAAAGAAAAGCAATCTCATAAAGGCCAGGATGGTCGGCTCCAATAATTTGATGATGATGATGATGATGATGATGATGATGATGATGATGATGATGATGATGATGATGATGATGATGATGATGATGATGATGATGATGATGATGATGATGATTCTATTTCATGCCGCCCACCTTGCAAATGCAACTCTGGGCGGCTGGCAAAGAAACAGAACTTTACAAAATTACAATTTCAAAATATAACATCAATACAGTATAAAAACATTTCGAGAATACATATGTCAGAAATAATATACATTTCAATGCATATCAACACAACACACACACTCACACACATTGCAAAAACTCGGACTTGTCCCCTTTGCTTTGAGGATGAGCGACCAACGAGCTTCCCAAAATACAACTTTTCTGTCCCAGCGTTTCCAGTTTTGGGATGGGAAATTGTTTTAGTACACGTATAATTACCAGAGCTGGGGGGGGGGGATTGCTTTTGGCAGGATCGCCACTTCCAGAACACCTACAGGATGGGATTCTACTATTGGAAAAGTAAATTTCCCAAACTGCTACTTACACGTAGCACCAAGGATAAAATACATCACTAAGATTTTTAAAAGGGAGATAAGGGCGATGATTCACATAAAAAAAATGCTTCTTCCCGTCCTTCCGGCTCCCTCCCCACTTCTGATTCAAACAGAAATTGAATGCTCACGAGCCATATAGGAAAAACAATTATCTCATAACGTTTCGCTTTTTGCTCCCAGCCCCCCCACCCCCACCCCCAACCCAAGCTGAGGTCATCACACAACATATGGTATAGCACAGAGATGTGGAAAAATTAAAATGAGAAATTGGGAGCAGGGGGAAGGGGAAATACCCAAAGGAGCCAGCCTCCAAGATACCCTCATCACATGTCCAAACCCAGATGGGCATCGCATCTTGGCGATGAATAATGTAATTGGCATTTCTCCATGGGAACTGGTATTTGACGCTGGAAGCTTCTGGCGTCTTCCCGTGTTGTGTTTCTTTATCCCTTCCTGCAGCCGTGAGGGCCGGCTGGAGAGCCATTTGGGAGAGTGGAGTGTTGCTAAAAGCACGGCGATGGGGTGTCATGAAAAGGCAGCCTCCGGAGGATGGATTTAATTTATTTGGGGCTTCGCTGCCAAGGAAAACATAAAGGCTTTTGTGGGGTTTTCTGTCTGAGGTGCCAAAGTAACTTGTTCGGTCTGAAGCACCATCTCCCCGAGGAGGGCTGGTCAAGCCATTAGGCAGAACAAGGCACGTACCTCAGGCAGGAAATATATTGGCGGAAGAAGATGAATAAATCATGTGGAGGTTAGAACTCCAGTTTTCTAGGGACAAGGAACCTGCTCTGGGATTTCATATTAATTCTTCAGGAATTCTCCCAGATGCTGAACCTAATTTAGAGCTATTGGGACCTTGGCTAGCTCCCTTTGAGGTCCGGACAATGGAACAGAGCAGATTCACCGCCCCAGCAGTAGCAGTAGCAGTAGCAGTAATAATAATAATAATAATAATAATAATAATAATAATAATAATAATAATAATAATAATAATAATAATAATAATAATAATAATAATAATAATAATAATAATAATAATAATAATAATAATAATAATTTCTTGTCATAAATTATTCTGGGTTAAAAGGATTTTTTTCTGGACTCCCCCTGCTCAGGGAAGGCCCAAATGAGTCTCCTTTCAAGTCCCCAAGAGCTGGGACAGAGACGAGGGCGCTCAATCTGTCATGCAGTACCCGGGTCTTGAACTGCTGACTTGCCAGCCTTCCAGCTAACAAGGGTGAGCTTCTTAACCCGCGAGGCACCCTTCAGAGTTACTAGCCTCCCATTGGCACGACTTGTTCAAATCCAGTAAGCTAACTGGCAGCAGAGTCCATCAAAGTTGGGCCCTAGAAATCCGCTGCTAGGAGGCAATTCGCCCTGGGAACAAAACACTAACGTTTGACTTTCATTGGGAAATTATGACTTTGCATCCCAATTTGGACAATTAAAAATGCACAGTTACGAATGAAAACCTGTCCACCGGGACACTAATTTGATTCAGCTATCGTCTCATGGTAGAGCAGCCTCCAGCTCTATGCCACAACAGCCAAGAAGGGCACTATAGCTCTCTCTCTCTCTCTCTCTCTCTCTCTCTCTCTCTCTCTCTCTCTCTCTCTCTCTCTCTCTCTCTCTCTCTCTCTGTGCTTATTTTTATTTTATTATTATTATTTTTCTTTTGCCCCGCCCACAACATCATGACATTATGACGACATGATGTTAGCTCTGCCCACACTGTGATGACATCACTGTGGGGTAGAAAATTTTTGACAACCCACCACTGAGTATAAATCTAGTTTTTTAGCACCCCAAATGAGATCCAAAAAAGGGACTCGGCTTATACACAGGCCAACGACCCCGAAGGGTCCCAAAACCACCATGGTGCAAATTCAAACATACATTTTTTTATTTAAAAAAGCAGCAACAATACCATAAAAACTCAAAAACATACCAACA
The DNA here is from genome assembly GCA_030440675.1 of Furcifer pardalis. Lineage (NCBI taxonomy): Eukaryota > Metazoa > Chordata > Lepidosauria > Squamata > Chamaeleonidae > Furcifer > Furcifer pardalis. The sequence goes on from CP126898.1 coordinate 59,141,551, forward strand.
CTAATGTCTGAATAAATTAATTTTACCGTATTTTCATATATTTTAATTACTGAAACTCACTAAGCAGCTTCTGCATTTTCCACCCCTGACTATCAATCTATTTTTCTAGTTTCAGAGGTCCAAATTGGACACCTCGACTTATATTCAGGATGACTTATAGCCGAGTATATACGGTAGCAGTTTCCCATGGCAATGAAGCACAGTATCCTCTCATGCTCTGCCAGCATTATGGACAGGTCTTTCCAAAATGACCAATAAATAGTCCAGTTCCTACTTTTGTAGGAGATGGTAGAGAGAAAGAGAACACAGGGTGGCAGAGAAAGAGAGAGAGAATAAATAGGATATCAGAAAGAAAAAGAAAGAGAAATTATGGAAAGAAAGAGTGAGAAAATAAGAGATAAAGAGTATCACATTTTCTTTTCATTCTTTTAACTTGAATATGGGTTCACTCTTCCCCTTCCCTATATCTGTCTGTATTTGCATTCATATAGGTAATTTTTTAAAAAAATTCATGTCAGAAATTAATCTGGGTTGAAAGGATTTTTGCTGGAGAAACTCCGCTCAGGGGATGCCTGAATGAGGCTCCTTTCACGTCCCCAAGATCCGTCGTGCAGCACTCGGGTATAGAACCCCAACCTTCTAGTCTTCAAGCTCAGCAACCTGGCCACTAAGCCACTGCAGTGTTGCCATATCTTGGGGACATGAAAGGAGCCTCATCCATGCGTCCCCAGAGTGGAGTTTCTCCAGCAGAAATCCTTTCAACCCAGAGTGATTTCTGACATGAAATTTCATATGGGTAACGAAACAGGTACATCAGCAACTCCATTCATTGGTCTTTCAGCATTAGAAGAGTCTTAATTGTCTACAACAGAAGATACCGAAATCTCCTCTTGGAAATAAGTTTTGAGTATTTCACTCTCCCTAAACAACTCATTTTAAGATAAGCTATGGACCAGAAACCGGAAAAATATAGGTCAAATTACCTGCCCGTGACTTCAATGTTGGAGACAGCATAGAAGTATTTGTACAAATTCTCCCTCTGCACATAGGTGCCTCCTAGCGCTGGTCTCAAAAGCCTCAGCCGCAAATCTGTCACAGTGAAGAAGTCCTTCAAACCTTTCGCGCTCTCCAGCCTCGTGTAAAGGTTGTCCATGTTCCTGAACTCAGGCCCAGCAAAAATGGCAAAACGGTCCCTCACCTCGAAGCGGACGTTCTTCTCCTTCTTGGACCCTACCCACCGAGAGTAGTCCTCTGTGCAGATCACCCTGTTGGCACTAGTCGCCGAGAGGTCCCGAACCCGCCGTGCTTGCATGCCAAAGGCCTCGTTGCAGTCATCTGCGTAGTATTGGTACGGGTGCCAAGTCCTCCCGTTGTCCAGAGATTTCTCCAGCATCATCATGGTGGGTCGCCCGTACTCAAAAGTCACCACTATGTCATCCGTCAACTCAATGCTCTTGTTCCAAGAGAGCGTGATGTTGGCCACCAAAGGCTCTGGGTAGCGGCTCCACGTCACACTCTGCCAGTAGGTTGCCAGGCCTTCGTTTTCTTTGTCAAACATCAGCTTTGGAGGATGCGCCAGATCGGAGTTAGAGGCATCACATTCATCGCTGCACAAGTATGGGTTTTCCTGGAAGAAGAACAAGAGTAACAGGAGAACACTGTAGCTCACGAAGCATAAACGTGCAGTGTAACGCATCAGCAGCCCATGACCCATGAAAGCTCACGTTGAAATAGAGGAGCTAGGCTTTAAGGTGCCAGAATGTTTTCTGTCTTTTGTTATTTTGTTTACTTGGTTAAGAGACTGAACTCAACGCCTGGAAGATCAGAGATCAATTCCCGACTACTGCATGACGGAGTGAGTTCACGTCTTTTCCCCTGCTCCTGCCAACCAAGTACTGTACCATATATAAGCCGAGCTACCTAATTTGGACCCCTAAAACTAGGGAAGTAGATTGACCCGAGTATAAGTCGGGGGTGGAAAATGCAACAGCTGCTAGTGAGTTTCAATAATTAAAATACATGAAAAATATGGTAAATTTAATTAATTTAGACATTTGTGTGGGTACGTTTTTGAGTTTTTACAGTAGTGTTAGTGCTTTTAAAAAAAGGTTTGTTTGAATTTACACCACCTCATTTTGGGACGCTTGGGGTCGTTGACCCGAGTATAAGTTGAGTCCCTTTTTTGGACCTCATTTTGGGGGCTAAAAAACTAGACATATTTGAGTATATACAGTAGTTTGAAAGCAAGGGAAGGTAAATAGTGTTCCATGCACGCCAGTGTCTAGTCATGCCTGCCACATGACCACGGAAACGTCTGCAGACGCAGACAGCGCTGGCTGGCTCTTTGGATATAAACAGAGATGAGCACTGAACCCTAGAGTTGGATACAACTGGCTTTCAAGAAAGGGCAACCTTAACCTTTACCTTACCTTTATTTACTCTCTGATATACTTAGACTAACACAGATACCACTTCAAAAAAATTACACCATCTGAGTCCACCATCTGTTCATGTTGAGAAGGTGTCCCTGGCTCCCACTGAAGTGCAAAATCTAGAAGGTTCTACAGAGCTGGTTGCCATGTAAGGACACCGTGACAGTTCATTCATTCATTCATTCATTCATTTAAGAATTCAGCTCCCAGAATTTTGCAGCCAGCCTGTAAATGTCCACCACAGCAGAGGAATTTTGGGAGGATATACCGTATATCCTCAACCAGAAGTCGTCCGAATATAAGTCAAGGTACTTAATTTGGACCTCTAAAACTAGGAAAATAGACTGACCTGAGTATGTCAGGGTGGAAAATGCAGCAGCTGCTAGTGAGTTTCAGTAATTAAAACACATGAAAATACGGTAAAATTAATTAAATTAGACATTTGTATAGTTATTTTTTTTAATGTTTACATTGACCCGAGTATAAGTCAAGTCTCATTTTTGGACATCATTTGGGGTGGGCTAAAAAACTAGACTTATACTTGAGTATATACAATAACGTCCAAGCTCTGTTATTCACACAGATGAAATCACAGGCACTCAATTTAGCCACAGTTTCCCCTCCTGGAATCCACTTTAACTCTACAATCTCTGCCTATCTCTCACAAATTTGTTTTTTTCTTGTAAACCACTATGCATGGTCTGTTAACAAGGAGGGCAAATTATTTTATTCAAATTAATCAAAGCGCTTCTCTCTCTCTCTCTCTCTCTCTCTCTCTCTCTCTCTCTCTCTCTCTCGTAGCTCAATCCACCACCCCTCCATCAATATAATTTAAGTGAAATTACATTATTAATAGGTAAGCTCTGGAATATTTTAAATAAAGCAGACATCTGTTCCAAACTATAAAAGCTGAGCGAGATCACTTAGAAAATCTCCACAAGCCTCAACCTATCCTGTTTGCCAGAAAAATAGGCAAACAGCAAGCTTGTTTTAAAAATAGCGACAACATAGAGACGAACACAACATTCATGTACCCCTATGTGTTCTCGTGGGAGCAAGGAGAGAGAGCTGTATGTCTGTGGACAATAACTGTGTGGGACAAGATGAAGCAGATGGGCTTCAAAAACGGGTCCACTTATCTGAAAGAGTGCAGATACTCCAGATGTTTCTGTTTTTCAGGTATTATTCCATAGACCCTGGATCCTTATTTTGCCTTTTGGAAGCACATTGTGGGTGTCTTCACAAAGACGTGTTAGTTAGCCCATGTTTATGCATTGCCAGTTTGGCCAGGTTATCCTGCTATGGTAATACAGTAGACCATACTCAACGTTGACCATACTCAACGTTGACCATACTCAACGCCGAGTGTCAGGCGGTGGTTAACTAACCTGACCACCCTGAGGACTAATGGGCTTGGGTGCCAAAGTCCACAGGGAAGGGTGATGGTCCCTAAGTGGATTAAATCCCACTTGAATCCATCTTGATGGAGGGGCAGCAGCTTCATCCACCCTGGCCTGGGGCTGAGGAGGACGTAGGATACCAAAAGGGCTCCAGGCCAGAAAATGATTTGCAGAACTGGATCAGTAGTACAGGGGTCATGCTGCGATGCAGAAGGCAGATGGAAGGCCGCTGCATTATATTCCCAGGACAGTCTTCATGGCTGATTGCCATGAGGATCGCCACTATTTGGATTTGGATATGGAAGAAGAAAAGGTTTCCTGGTGGAACACATGCCTCATTTTGCAGACCCCCAGCTTTGGCTGAAAGCTTGGAGATTAACCCTGCCAGTCAGCATACACTAAAATATCTTCTCTGTAACTGAACAACAGGATTTCAGCCACTATAAGAGATATTCCTACATTCTGGCTTAACCACTCCAGAGGTCGCTTACTTCTCATAGATATCCATGAGCAAGGGCTGCTGTGGCTCAGTGGTTAAGAAGCTCACCTTGTTAGCTGGAAGACTGGCAAGTCAGCAGTTTAAGACCCAGGTACTGCAGGATGGATTGAGCTCCTGTAGCCTCATTTGGGCATTCACCGAACGGAGTCTCTTCCGCAAAAAAACTTTCAAACCAGAACAATTTTTGACACGAAATTATTATTATTATAGATATCTATATAGGGTACATATATAGAACTTGAGCAAACTGGTGGCATCCTGTCTGCTCAGTGGACATAAACCACCATATATCCTCGATTATAAATCATCCTGAATATAACTCGAGGTACCTAATTTGGACCTCTAAAACTAGGGAAATAGATTGACCCGAGTATAAGTCGGGGTGGAAAATGCAGCAGCTGCTAGTGAGTTTCAATAATTAAAATACATGAAAATACAGTGAAATTAATTAATTCAGACTTTTGTGTGGGTATGTTTTTGAGTGTTTATGTTGACCTGAGTATAAGTCAAGTCCCATTTTTGGACCTCATTTTGGGAGCTAAAAAAAAGACTTATACTTGAGTATATACAGTAATAGACACACAACACACATATACTTTAGCATAGTGGCATATACTTTGTCTTATATGTCAATTTGAAACTGGTTATTTTCTTTCAAGGGCTTCATGGAATTCATGCCAACTTGCTTAGTTTTGTTGCTATTCATTCATTCATTCATTCATTCATTCATTCATTTTAATAATATACTGACTTTCTCCAAAAGCAAGATTAAAACAAGACTATTCACAGGTAGCCAAAACTTTAATAAACACACACAAACACAAATATCTCGCTGAATTGTTTTCCAATTTGTGTATGCATATTTAAAAACTGCTAAGAACAACACTTTTAAAAGGCTTAGAAAAGCAGGAAATCACTTAAAAACCAAAGCAAATACACAGCATCCTGCAATAAACCTTGGTGTTTGCTTTCTAAAAGCTTGCCTTGAAAGAGAGTGACTTCTGCCTGGTACTTAGAGAACAACAGAGAGGAGACGATCAGGCGTGCCACATCCTAGGGGCGGCCAGGGAAAAACCCTCTCCAGTTTTCTCTCCAAACATACTGGCATACTGTTGGAAGCATCTTGCCCAGGGATCCTATGAGGCCAGGGGTTCCCAAACTTTTCAAGACAGGGGCCCAGCCACACTCTCTCAGTCAGCCATTTTGCCCTGCCTACACGAGGGGTGGTGGTGGCCATTTTGTCCCAACATCTTCAAGGGGGGGCGGTCATTTCTCGAATGCCCATGGAAGGGGCCACATGAAATGGTGCCATTTCATTCATTTAATTCCATTTATTAGACTTATATGCCGCCCTACTCCACAGTGCGACTCAGAGCGGCTAACCTTCCATGAAACAACGGGCCAGATCCGTCCCACAGGCCTTAGGTTGGGAACTCCTGTTTTAGGCAATTACATTCTGTTTCTATTGACGGATTTAAATTGGCAAAAACGAGGAATTTCCATGAGGAAACATTGCCTGATGGTACAAAATGTTCAGTCATAACACAGATCATTCCAAAAAATTGTGGACTTCATTGAGGTTTCTCCTCTATTCATTGAGGTTTCTCTTCCTATTAGGTTGCTGCATTCCTTGCATTAACTGGAGAAAATGAGTGTTTTTAAAAATTACGGTTTCAGGATACAGCTGCCAGAATTACCAAATAGACCAGGAATGCCCAAACTATGACCCAGGGTCAGAATGCGGCCCCCGAGGCCAATTCATCTGGGCCGCAAAGCCTTCATTGCTCCTGGAAGCGGAAGCATATGGGCGCATTTTACTTCCGCTTCCAAGAGTGACGAGGGCTTAGCGGCCCAGAGGAATTGGCCTCGGGGCCGCATCCAGCCCCCAGGCCTCAGTGACCAGCTCCATGAACCATGTGACCAGCCTGTGGCCCGAAAAGTTTGGGCACCCCTGCAATAGACACTATGTCAAGACTCTGGTGAGTATTTCTTCCACTGATGTATCTATTTCACCTTGCTGTGCTGGCTCGGTGGTTAAGAAGTTCGCCTTGATAGCTGGAAGCCCGGCAAGTAGGCAGTTCGAGATCTGGGTACTGCATGACTGATTGAGCTCCCATCTCCATCCCAGCTCCTGCCGACCTAGCTCCTGAGCAGAGTTCCTCCAGCAAAAAATCCTTTCAACCCAGAATAATTTCTGACACAAAATTATTATTACTGTATATACTCGAGTATAAGTCTAGTTTTTTAGCCCCCCCAAATGAGGTCCAAAAAAGGAACTCGACTTATACTCGGGTCAGTGATCCCAAGCATCCCAAAATGAGGTGGTGTAAATTCAAACATACATTTTTTAAAAAAAGCACTAACACTACCGTAAAAACTCTAAAATAAACCCACACAAATGTCTGCAGTATGTCAATTCTCGGTACTTTTTTAGTAGTATAGTTTCCTTTTATTACTTCTGTCCAGTCTTGCTTAGGATGTGTGTTTATGCTTTTGTGTTCTTGTTATGCTGGTCATGGAGTGTAAATATTTATTTATTTATTTATTTATTTATTTATTTATTCGTATTTCTCCACCACCCTTCTCACCAAAGTGACTCAGAGCGGTTTACAAGTAATTAAAAAAAATGACAATAAAAAACAAACACTACCTAAAAACCTTAAAATTGTTAAAATGAAATTTAAAATTATTAAGATTATTGTTTCTTTGGTTGCCTTAGAGCCAGTGATGGGCAGCAACAGGTTCACATATTTGTGATTGATTGATTGATAGATAAATTGATTGATTGATTGATTGATTGATTTTACCATATTTTAATGTACAGTATTTTAATTATTGGAACTCACTAGCAGCTACTGCAATTTCCACCACCGACTTATACTTGGGTCAATCTACTTCCCTTATTTTAGAGGTCCAAATTAGGTCGCTCGGCTTATATTCGGGTGACTTATAGTCAAGTATATACAGTATTACCCTGCTGTAGTACTACCATTTGCCCAGTTTGAGTGGAAAGGATACAATAGACGGACCAGGGACATAGCAGTGATGGGGTCTTCCTCCTTCGTTCAGCAGATCTTGGACTGCCCCCAAAGGCATGGAAACAGCTTAATTTTTGAACCCGCTTAATCCACGCTGACGAGCCATGACAGCAATTAAGACCAGTCTATTTGTTTCTCCATAATAAACATTTGTGGCCAACGGGCAATTCTTATGCAGACAAAAGGGTGACACGGAAGCTTAAGCGGCTGATAAGGGGCTATTAGGAGATCTTCGCCGCGAATGGATTCCAGAAGTCAGACTGTCTTCCTTTTGCACTTCAGGAGTCGTAAAGACCTTGGTCCACCCTTGAGAGTGCCTTGTGCCTCGGCTTCTGTGTCCTAAGCCCCTGCTGTTGTTCCCTGGCTTAAAGATTACGCGATTAGTTCACAAACTCCCTGTTTTGCTGAGGACAGCAGGGTGCTTAAGTCAGGTTAATAGTCTCTTTCAAATCCTGGAAGAGGATGTTGAGACGGCGAGACCTACCAACGTTCACTTCGAAATGGAACAATGGCTATATACCTGTACATACACGTGCATAGATTTCTGTGGTGTGTCCTTACACACATGAGCATACATATGTGGGTCAGGATGGGTGAAAAATCTACAGTGAAAATGGCATATAGCGATGGGTTCTACTTAGCTTCTTTAGTCTCCCATCCCCCACCACAATCCCCACATAAATCTGTTCATGGCAGAACCTCACACCCAAGAGACATGGGAGACGCATAAATCTCTAATCTTGCTCTGGGTTCCTCCCTCTTCATTTGCACACACACCCTTCTGACCAAACCTGTGGCGCCAGAGCTCCAAGGAGCAGATGGTCGTCAGGAGCACAAGTGAATTAGTCTGTGTAGAGCAGTCTTAATAAACAGTAGCCATAATAGTTCCCTGTATTTCTCTGTGTATGTGTGTGTGTCTCTCTCTCTCACACACACAAACATGTATGCACATGTGCCATATATACTCGACTATAAGTAGTCCCGAATATAAGTCGAGGTACTTAATTTGGACCTCTAAAACTAGGGAAATAGATTGACCTGAGAACAAGTCAGGGGTGGAAAATGTAACAGCTGCTACTGAGTTTCAATAATTAAAATACATGAAAATACAATAAAATTAATTAATTTAGACATTTGTCTGGGTATATTTTTGAATGTTTACATTGACCCGAGTATAAGCTGAGTCCCATTTCTGGACCTCATTTGGGGGGCTAAAACCCCCGACTTATACTCAAGTATATACAAGTCGTACCTCACTTAAAGAGCATAATGTGTTCCACAGGATTGCTCTTTAAGTGAGTTTGCTCTTTAAGAGAAACACCATTGTAAGTGACCGATTGTGACTTCTGATGGGGGGATTGCGAACATGTTTTATTTATTTGTTAAGTGAGTTTTTGGTTGGTTTTATTTGTTAAGCGAAGCAACCTTTCAGAGAAAATTCTGCTCTTTAAGCGAGTTGCTCTCTAAACGAGGCGCTCTTTATGCGAGGTTTGACTGTATGGTACTTTCCAATTTCTGAGATGAGGGGTGGGGGAAATGTCAACATAACCCTTTTCCATTTTCAAATTCATTCTAACTTTTTTTTCTTCATGGCTTTGCAGATTGTGCAATTTAATGCTCCACAAACATTTTGTATGCATTTTGCATTCCATTTCTTCTAACAGATACCTGCGGGTGATTCTGATGGTGAACAAAAAAACCATTCTAACATACAGATCCACCAACAAGGAAGATAACGCCATTGACCACCTTGAAGGAAGTTGTACGACATTTGAAAGATTGCATATTTTTAATGTTTTAGTTGCCCAACAAAGACATTCATTTTGGATTTTGCAAAAGGACCACATGGATTTCCCCCTTTCCCTACAATATAGATGTGCGTGTGTGTGCTGTGAGATGTGTAATTGCACAATGCTTATGTGGCTGCTAGCCACTGGGCCCTGTAGCCCCAAAAGTGTATCCATAAGGGCATACAGCTCTTATGGTGAAAAATATTCCTGAGTTTCTGCTTTAACTGACGTGGTGAAGGATGTTTAAAGGGATGATAAATTGTTAAAAAGCAATTCACCATAATATAGAAGATCCCTCTCAAGTTATAAACTTATAAATATACAGTGGATAGGTGGTGATAGCTTGATAGCTTTTTGGTTACAGAGTTAAATTATGTTTGCCTTGTTTGGAAAAGTACAGAATGATGTCATTAACTTAAAATAACATCTGTCAGTAATTACATTTCATGCTCCAAGGCCGAAATTGATAACCCAACAAAGCAATCAGGACAAAATTCCCATTGAACTGGCGATATTTGCAGACAATTAATTTTCGCTCCATTTACAAATTTATGGAAAGGGAGCCACCGTAATTAATTTTGAGTGATTACTGCTAATAGATGGTAAGTGGCAAAACACAAGCACGGAGACTATCAAGCAGTAAAGAAGGAGGGAGGGAGATGCCGCTGTGCTAAATATATACACATCTTCTTCCTCATCATTCCCACAAATAGAGTACTAGATCCATAATCAGTTTAAGTCAGGGATTCTCAACCTGCAGCCTGTGGGCTGAATGCGGCCCACGGCGCCATTTCGTATGGCCCACCCACCACCTCCACCACACCAGGAAGTGCCATTGGGTGGAGGAAGGGCAAAATGGCCATTCGGCCCCTGAAGATGTCTGAGGGAGCGTGGCCCCAGCTTTAAAAGGCTGAGAACTCCTGGTTTAGGTACATGATATGGACATCAATCTATTTTCCTCAGTAGCACATGCAACGGATTCTGCTGAGAAGAGGAAGAAATAACCGATCAGAAGTTGTAGTGGATATTATTTGATTAATGACATTGCACTGTGGGCAGAGGGAATTCAAAACATCAGTGTGAACAAAGACAGACCCATTAGTCTGCCACCCCTGGAGTTGGAGAAGTTACTTTTCTTAACCACAGTTCCCGGAGTCTTCCAGCAAGTACCAGAATGCTAATTGGGGTTTTCTGGGAGTTGTAATTGGGGGGGGGGGGAGTAACTTCTCCAAATGCTTATAGTTACAAAATCCAATTTGCATCTAACCAGGGGTCCCCAACCTTTTCAAGCCGAGGCCCGGGTCATGGTCTCTCAGTCAGCTTTGAAGGCTGGATGGCCATTTTGCCTTGCCTGCACGATGGGGGTGGCCATTTTGTCCCAACAGCTTCAAAGAGGTGGCCATGTTGGTTCTCCAATGCCCTTGGAGGGGTGGGGGCCGTATGACATGTCACGGGGGGCCAGATCCAGCCCACAGGCCTTAGGTTGGGAGCCTCGCCCATTTCTCTAATAACTAAGACAAAAAATGAGTTACATTCAGGCAAAACTTCTTATTCTACAAGCTGGAAGCAACTTCAGTGGCCCATTTATTTGCCCACTGGCCTTTGGAAAGGAAGACTCTTTTCCCCTTATTGTTACCCACAGTAGCATTTTGAGCTGACTGGAATATTTCTGCCGCTGACATTTAGTTTTACCTTCTGCAATTCCACTGTCCCTTGCACCAATTGATGCGCAGAAAGCAAAAGGGTGGGGGTGGGGGGTGAAATGTCCTTACCAAAAAACCATTTCCTGTTTATTGGTAAGAAAGGTCAGGGCTGCAATCAATTTTTAAGACTACGGAAAGAAAGACCCTAGACCAGAGATGCTAAATTCTGCATCTTTCAGTTTATCTCCCCACTTTGTGGCTTTAAGGCTATTAATGGCTTTCTCTTTACTTCCCCTCTTTTTCTTTCTTCTCTATATTGCTTTCAAGCCGAGGATCACTTGAGTCCAAGGTCATGATGGCAAGGGACAGATTTGGCCAGGAGGTTCCTTCCTAGTTGCAGTGAATCAGCAGAACAAGACACCGCAGTCCGGATAAAATAGGCTTCGGTAACCATAGAAGGTGAGATACGTTTAGAAGTACAGTGGTACCGCATACAACGATTTTAATCCATTCCATGGGGCTCGTTGTTGTATGAAACAATTGCTATGTGATACATGCGTCGTGATTTCCTCTATGGCCGTGATGGTGAACCTTGGCACTCCAGATGTTCTTGCACTTCAATTCCCAGAAGCCCAAGCACTCTGTGAATCCACATGAATGGGCTTACTGCGATTCTTCTGGCCCGAGCTTCCCTCATCGCTCCCGGAAGCAAAACGCACAGATGAAGGGTTAATCCAGAAGAGTCTTAATCATACGGGCGGATGGTACCCCCCACCGGAAGTGAAAGTAAAGTGCGCTTTGTAATCTGTTTTGCAACAGGATTGAGTTTTCTCTGCTTAAACCGGGGGTGCCCAAACTATGGCCCGTGGGCCAGATCCAGCCCCCGACACTGTTTCATCTGGCCCACACCACCCTTGGGCGCGCTTTACTCCTGCTTTCTGGGAGCAGCAAGGGCAGTGTGGGCCAGACCAATTGGTGGTGAGGGCCAGATCTGGCCCATGGGCTGTAGCTTGAGAACTCCTGGCACCGATTCCTGGAGGCCAGCCCAAACCATCATCACCACCACATACGAACATCATTAAAGCCCCCTAATGAGAGGCCCTATATAAAGAGGTACATCTGTTACACTCCTTTCAATATACTGTAATACTTTCTGGGAATAAATGGTTATGTACGGAGGGCATTCTAATAAGCGTTAAACATGTGTGGTTGGGGGTGCAGGGCAGGAGGGCACCCATTGCTAGCTCAAAACCTTTGGCTGCCCCCATTCTCGATGTAGTAATAATATTTGCCCTGTATATTTGGGGATTATAGTCTTAAGAGGGAGGGAACGAGACGGAAGCATGTGAAAATGTATCTAAATAAAGCCATTGAAGGAGTTTGCTGGGAAGGTTTAGTTTATGGAGGCAGCAGGGTACCATCTGTAGCCCCCCCTCCCCAGTTATCGGGGGGGTGGTGGTCAAGGAGCATCTGTCAACAAGCAACATGGTGAGACATGGAAAGGACTTAGGGCCGTGATGGCGAACCTTGGCACGCACAGTAAACTCATTCGTGTGGATTCACAGAGACTTGGGCTTCTGGGAATTGAACTCCCAGAACAGCTGGCATGCCAAGGTTCACCATCACTGTTGTATAGCAACAGACCTTTGGCAAAATTGTCGATCAGGGATTTCGAAAGCCAGTCGTATCTGGCTCTACGGTTCAGTGCTCATCTCTGTTTCAAAGCCGAAGAGCCAGCGCTGTCTACTTCTGCAGATGTTTCCGTGGTCACGTGGCAGGCATGATTACACACCAGTGCGCACGGAACACTGTTACCTTCCCACCAAAGTAGTCCCTATTTATCTACTTGCAATTTCTTGCTTTTGGACTGCAAGGTTGGCAGGAACTGGGACAGAGACGGGAGCTCATTCCATCCCGCAGTACTCGGGAATCGAACAGCTGACCTTCCACCTCCCAGTCAGCGTCTTAGCTACTTGAGCCACTGCAGGATGCCTTAAATTATAATTTCTGTTGTTTACAAAGAAGATGTATTTTTAACCACCGTCGATTGTTCTTCTCTCCTAACCCTTTTTTTTCTGTTGCCACCCAGACAAAATAATATTAGGTAGTTAAGCTTCTGTGATGATACACCCTATATACTCGAGTATACGTCGGGGGTTTTAGCCCCCAAAATGAGATCCAAAAAATGGGACTCGACTTATACTCGGGTCAACCTAAACACTCAATAACATACCCACACAAATGTCTAAATTAATTAATTTTCAAATATTTTAATTACTGAAACTCACTAGCAGCTGCTGCATTTTCCACCCCCTGACTTATACTCGGGTCAATCTATTTCCCTAGTTTTAGAGGTCCAAATGAGGCGCCTTGACTTATATTCGGGACGACTTATAGTCGAGTATATACGGTGCTGCTTTACGCTGACCTTTCTCTCAATCTTAAAAAAATGATACATCACCTGACATACTATATCAAAATGTGATTAATATTGCTAGATGTCTGGGGAAGCGATTCCCAGTTTCTCTTCAAGGGAAAGCCCCCCCCCCCCAAGATATTAAATAACACCTGTGGACGTTGGTGTCTTCAATAGCTGGAATATAAAAGAAGGGATGGTGATTTACACGAGGGGTAAATGTCATGCTGAACCTACGGAGGGGTAAGGGTTAACGGTGTCTCCACTGAAAGCCATGTTCCTAATAAGATTATCGTCTTCTTTGCCTTTCTAAACCGTTGCAACACAGCGCAGCAGCTTCAAGAAAGTAATTTTTGAGTACCCACTTCCACCCAACATGGTTATCACATCACGATTTGATGCTCTCTGTAGCTCCACAGTAGCATCCTCCTCGCTTCCCTGGGACGACCACCTTAGAGACAGATCTTAGGACAAATGAGAATTGTAGAAAAGTCTCTGTGAAATAATAATTATTTTTTTAAATCCTGAAAAACTTTCGGTTCCGTTGATGCCTTACTTGCAACATTAAATGGCACAGGTGAGACACAGGACTAAGACAGGTGCCTGGAGAGTGACAGCATCCCTAGTTCGAATCTCACATCCTCTCCAAGGTCATTTATTGGGATTAAATGAGCCAGAATGCTCTCCCTAATACTCCAGCTGTAATATGGGGATGAGGACAATAATAATACCAGCCTACTTTATATGGTTTAAAGATTACTTTATATTTTTAGATGTGTTTATATCTCCGTTTGTTATTAAGAGGGAGGGGGTGTTTTAAAGACTCCCCCTCCTGGCATTTCTGCAAGCTGAGACTACTGTAGAAAAAAAGTGTGTGTGTGCGCATGTGTATGCATGCGTGCACGCTAGAGAGACTACTGTTGAAAAATGGGGGGGGGCGCGCGCTAGAACTACTTAACAGTTGCCACTCGCCCCCTACACATTGGTAACAGCAGGAAGGTCTGGAGGAAAAAACGACAACAATATAAACATATGGGGAAAGGGGGATATGGCAATTCTTTTTCTCTCAAGGACACATTTTCAGCTTTTCAACTGGAAAATTTAGGGGCACACATGGAGGAAAAAACACATTCTTAAGACATCCTCATTCTTCAAATGAATAAAATGCTCTTAAGGTTTTGTTCACCTCACCGGAAACTGCAGAACATGCAAATTTGTAGACAAGACCAATCTACAGAAAGGAGAGAATTATCATTTCTGTTTATATTTTAGACATTCCACATACTCAGCTCCAAGCAAGGGTGTGGGTCAGATGATTTGGTGCCATGGGCCAGATCTGGCCTTCAGGCCATAGGTTGACAACCCCTTATTAGATCATTAGATTGCCTACTAATGGTAAAAAGGAGGATTCAAATGAGAGAGGAACCAAAATAAAGCTTAGAAGTAACTGGTTTTGAATAGTGAGTTATTTTCTGTTTGTTCATTGTTGTTTTTTTCTTCAAATAATGAAAGTATTCAAGCAGAGACTGAAGCTTAACAGGCAATTTATATATTTATTTAGGCAAACCTTTATGCCGCCCTCCTCAAAAAGACCCAGGGCAACTTTAGGAACTTTTTACTTGCTTACCATAATTGCAGTTTGAAAGCAAGAAATTGCAAATAGATAAATAGGGACCACTTTGGTGGGAAGGCAACAGCGCTCCATGCGCTCCGGTGTCTAGTCATGCCTGCCACATGACCACGGAAACGTCCGTAGAAGCAGACAGCGCTGGCTCTTTGGCGTTGAAACAGAGATGAGCACTGAGCCCTAGAGTCGGATATGACTGGCTTTCGAGCAAGGGAAACTTTTACCTTTACCTACCATATATAGTTTGCAGGCAGTAACCTCACTAAATGGTAGAGGAAGAACAACCTCTTTCTAATTGAGATTTTAAAGAATTATAAAACCTGTTTCTGAATATAATTCCTGCAGAGACTATTTGCAGGACATTTGGTTTTGAATGGGCAATGAAAAGCCATTAACTTTATAAAAGACTGGCTTCTCATTTGTTGATGTTGTAGACCATTCCAGGGCACTTTTTATTGAGGGAGTAACAATAGGCACCTCCAAATGTACTACTAACTGCAAGATGAAAACGCTGTAGACGCCAAATCTTTGCAAATGGGGGGAAAACAAGCATGATGGTTTGGAAGACATCAGGGAGTGCATGGGCTGAAGCCACAACTCAGCGATAAAGCACATGTTTCTTTTGCAAAAGGTGTCTGTTTCAGGTTGGATGGGAAAGATTTCTGTCTGAACTCAGGCAGCGTTGATAATATTGAACAAACTATATTAAATTATGGCAGTACATTGATGACGAATAGTGTCACTTCCTTTTGCAATGCGGCTATTAATTTTTGTGTTTCTTTTGGAGCGCCAGATGGTGTGACCTTAATAAACAGGGAGGAAGATCATTATACTGTAGGGTTCACATTCTGGCTTATGTGCCTAAGGAAAGACACTCAACCTATTTTTTTTTTAAGCAAATATTAATACCGTATATACTCGAGTATAAGCTGACTTTTTTTGCCCAAAAAATGAGCCCACAAAAGTGGACTCAATGATCAAGAGGAACCCAAGACCATGCCAGATTGAGATGTGCCAACAATGTAATTAATTTTACCGTATTTTCATGTATTTTGATTATTGAAACTCACCAGCTGCTGCTGCGTTTCCCACCTCCGGCTTATACTCGGGTTAATCTAGAGAGTAACTTGCTTAAAGAGCAGAATTTTCTCTGAATGGTCACCTCGCTTAACAAATAAAACCAACCAAAAACTCGCTTAACAACTAAATCGGGGTTCGCAATCCCCACCACCACCAGAAGTCACAATGGGTCACTTACAATGGTGTTTCGCTTAAAGAGCAAACTCACTTAAAGAACAATCCAGTGGTGGGCAGCAACAGGTTCGCACCCCCCCCCGGGAGGGGGGTTAGCAAAATTGGGTGGCCACGCCCACCTCCCTGCCCTGCCCCATCAGGTTTTGTCCCTGCAAGTGGTTCAAGGTCTCTCTTGCTCAAAAGCCAGTCCTATCCAACTGTAGGGTGCAGTGCTCATTTCCATTTACAGCCAAAGAGCCAGTGATGCCTGTGTTTGCAGATGTATACATGGCCATAAGTCAGGCATGACTAGATCCCCCATGATGTAGGCTCCGCCCATGACATAGGCTCCACCCATGATGTAGGCTCCACCCACAGTGTGGTAGCAAAAAATTTTTGCTGCCCACCACTGGAGCAATCCTGTGGAACACATTATGCTCTTTAAGCAAGGTCCCACTGTACTTCTAGAGAAACATTTTTCCTATTTCCAAGAACATTGATATAACATTATCTTCTCTCCGGTAAATATATAAGTTGGCTAATATTCAATGGATTAAATCCTGGTCTTTACCATGAACAGGTCTGTAATATTCAGTCAATTCCTAGCTGTTAAATAAAAAGTCCCTGCTACGATTTTTCATGGTTTGCACACACACAAACACACACACGCACACACAAAGTTTTTTTTTTTAAAAAGTGAAGGATAGATTATTACTGAGCGAATGAATCCAAACCAGAATCTTTGACAATGGTAATAGAGTGGACTATTGAAAATGGTGTAATAATTGGATTGTTACATAAGTGTATCCTTTGAAACACTGGGAGTGTATGGAGAATAGGCGATCTTAGTGAGAGAGAGAGGCTGCTTTTAGGTCTGAAAGATAATCAGGCTGGATCTATGCTCATCCATCTCAGAATATAGGACACATCATAATGGGCTCAAATGACAGGAACCTAGATTTCAGTTGCATATCAGGAGAAATGTAACTGTTAGAGCAGGACTGCAATAGAACCGGGTTCCTGACCATGGAATGGACCCAGCAGTGCTTTACATCAGAAAGTCCTTTCTTGCTTTCTTTTCCCTGCCTCCTTCACTCAGTCTTTCTTTTTCTCCTGTCTCTGATCTACCTCTTTGTAACCTAGAGGAAGGGAAAGATAAAGGTCTGCCTTGCTCAAAAGCCGGTTGCGTTCGACTCTAGGGCTCAGTGCTCATCTTTGTTTTACAGCCAAAGATGCAGCGCTATCTGCATCTGCA
The DNA here is from genome assembly GCA_030440675.1 of Furcifer pardalis. Taxonomy (NCBI): domain Eukaryota; kingdom Metazoa; phylum Chordata; class Lepidosauria; order Squamata; family Chamaeleonidae; genus Furcifer; species Furcifer pardalis. The sequence continues at coordinate 59,158,884 of CP126898.1, forward strand.
GATCTTTCTGTAGTCATGGGTCAGGCATGGCTAGACTCTGATGTGCGTAGAATTCTGTTAACAGAAGCAGTACCTATTTACCTACCATATATACTCGAGTATAAGTCGGGCTTTTTAGACCTAAATATGAGGTCCAAAAATGAGACTCGACTTGTACTTGGGTCAACGTAAACACTCAAAAACACACTCACACAAATTTCTAAATTAATTAATGTTACCATATTTTCATGTACTGTATTTCAATTACTGAAACGCACTAGCAGCTGCTACATTTTCCATCCCCAACTTATACTCGGGTCAATCTATTTTCCTAGTTTTAGAGGTCCAGTGGGAGGCAGAAGGTCAGCAGTTCGATTCCTGAGTACTGCAGGACCAGAATGAGCTCCCGTCTTTGTCCCAGCTCCTGCCAACCTAGCAGTTCGAAAGCAAGAAATGACAAGTAGATAAATAGGGACCACTTTGGTGGGAAGGTAACAGCGTTCTGTGCACTCCGGTGTCTAGTCGTCCCTGCCACTGCAGACAGCGCTGGCTCTTCGTCTTTGAAACAGAGATGAGCACTGAACCCTAGAGTCGGATAGGACTGGCATTTGAGCAATGGAATCCTTTACCTTTACCTTAGAGGTCCAAATTAGGTACCTCGGCTTATATTCGGGACTACTTATAATCGAGTATATACAGTACTTGCAATTTCTTGCTTACAAAAGTGCTAGGTTGGCAGGAGCTGGGACAGACAATGGGCATTCACTCCATTGCACAGCACTCGTGTCTGAAACGACTGACCTGTCACTAAACCAGTCCGTGGCCCTCTTTGTAACCGAACTCTTCTTTGAAACATTCCATATTTAAAAATGCATTTTGGCAGCACGCTATAGCTTTATATATCTTTGTTCCTCCCATTGTCTTCAAAAAGAAACCCAACTGCACTTTCTTGCCCAGATTTTGAGAAGGTTTTTCCACTCAAAGGGATCTGATTCTCCCATTAGACCTAGTCCTGCTTCAGGCAGTATAAAATAGATCACTGAACTGTTTTAACTAAAGCTTATGTGGGAAACTCAATATACACAGCAAGTTCTAATTTAAGACCAAGAACTAGACTTGTTTTTAGATTCTTTTGTACATTTTTTTTCCAGATTCAAATCCCAAAGTGGCCTAGAATAACCTTTAGGGGTAGAAGAATTAAAACAACAGCAACAACTTTGTGCTACCAGTTATAAAAGCATTTCATAAACATCAAGAAGCTGCAACCAGTGCAGAGTTGTCGGCCCGAATTTTTGAGTGCGACAATGAATGACATCCTCACGCTGCTGGCGATGATGGAAGAGGATTAGGTACAAGCCCTAGCAATGGTGAGTCTAGTGCACTGAAGTGGTACCTATTTATTTTCTTTCACATGTTTCCTCCCACCAGAAGTAGAAGTAAAACGCGCTTTGCAATCTGTTTTATTTATTTATTTATTTATTTATTTATATATATATCCCGCCCTACTCAGGCGAACCCAACTCTAGGCGGCTTACAAATCAAGAATCGTGCATAATAAATGGAGGACAAACAGGATAACCCAACTATACCCATACAAAAACCCAATAATTCAAAATTAATTAAAAAATTTAGAACTATAAATTTACAAAACTCAAAGATTTAAAAAGTTTAAAAGGTTTAAAAGAGTTTAAGAGAGAGAGATGGCTGTCCAATCGAATCAAGCACCCAATGGGACCCCGTATTACTGGAGCCCCACATATCTGTTTTGCAACAGATATGATTTGCAACAGGATGAGATAGATTTTTAGGTTGTTATTTTCTCTGTTTAAACCAGGAGTGCCCAAACTATGGCCTACAGGCCGGATCTGGCCCCTCACACCAATTCATCGGCCTACACTGCCCTCTTCGCTCCCAGAAGAGCGAACAATTCCAGTTTCTTCATCGTCAACATTAGTCAGTTCTTCTTTACTTATGGCTTTTGTCTTAATGTTTAACTGCAACCCTGCTTTTACATTTTCTTTTCATTTCCCCCAGGAGTTGTTTGAACCATTGCTGTTTCCTGCCAATTAATTTTCTGCATATCTTAAATTATTGATATTATTTCTACTAATTTTCACTCCATCTGACTTTAACCTAGTTTTCTATATTGTCTGTTATGTGTATAAACTCAACATAGGTAAAGGTAAAGGTCACACTTGCTCGAAAGCAAGTCGTATCTGACTCTAGAAATCAGTGCTCATCTCTATTTACAGCCCAAGAGCCAGCGCTGTCTGAATCTGCAGACGTCTCCATGGTCATGTGGCAGGCATGACTAGACTCACAGAACACTGTTACCTTTCGCACTGAAGTAGTATCAGGCCGGATGAATTGGTGTTCGGGGGGGGGGTGGATTTGGGCCCAGGCCAGAGTTTGGGCACTTCTGCTCTAAACAAACTGCCTTCCTCTCTGTGATTGATAAGAGTTGCCAGAAGCCAGAAGCAACTTATAAGCACATGTCAGTAAATGTAGAACAAGATCTCTGGATGATCAAATAATCATAAAATAGAATTAAAAACACCACATAGTACAGTGATAGGAAACCTTGGCACTCCAGCTGTTCTTGCATTTCGATTCCCAGAAGCCCAAGTCCCTGTGAATCCACACAAATGAGTTTGCTGCACGTATATGTGGATTCACGGGGACTTGGGCTTCAGGCAAATTGAAGTCCAAGAACGGCTGGAGTGCCAAGATTGGCCATTACGGACATAGTACAACAACGTCAAAGGCAGTGAAATGGAGTCTGGCAAGTTTCAGAACTGGAAACCTACATGGACATCCACAACTCATTGATGGTTACAATTTTCTGTTGCCATATTTCAGAGTATGGTGACTAGCGAGTCACTTTTTCCTATGAGAAAAAGGTGTGCATGGATAATGTATTTGACTTTAAAGCACTAAGTTCGTTTCTCATTACACATCCAGTCCGTATAATACTACCGTATATACTCGACTATAAGTCATTCCGAATATAAGTCGAGGTACCTAATTTGGACCTCTAAAACTAGGAAAATAGATTGACTCATGTATAAGTCGAGGGTTGAAAATATAGCAGCTGCTAGTGAGTTTCAATAATTAAAATACATGAAAATACAGTAAATTAATTAATTTAGACATTTGTGTGGGTATGTTTTTGAGTTTATACGGCAGTGTTAGTGTATTATTATTTTTTACTGTATGTTTGAATTTGCACCCTTTTTGGACCTCATTTTGGGAGCTAAAAAATTAGACTTATACTCGAGTTTATATGGTATTTGTTTTAATGGCTGCCCAGTCCAAAATATCTGAGTTCTGCTCATGTTTAATTATTGCTGCAACCATGTGTAGCTGCATTAACAGGTGATACATTTCGCCACTCGGCAGAAGGGGACTTCTCCAGTGCCGTAATTTATTGGCTGGTATCTCCAAGAGATGCACCTGCTCTGGAGGTATTCATCACCTGCCGGGGGGAGGACAGGTAAAGGAGGAAAGGAGCAATAATAAGGACCCTTCCCCAACCTCGCACATCGCAGATGTCTTAGACTATATCTGCCATCATTCCTAACCACAGTTTGAAAGTGATCCAACTTCACAGAAACATAGAATAAATTAGTTAGAATGGGCCTTTTAGATCATCAAGTCCAAACCCCTGCTCAATGCAGGAATCGAAATCTAATTAGATCTGACAGATCAGATGGTTGTCCAATTCTCTTTTGAACACTTCCAGTGTTGGAGTGCTCAATACCTCTCCAAGCACTTGGTTGCACTGTCATACTGCTCTAACCAGTGGTGGGATGTCAAAAAAATTACTACCCCACTGTGACATCATCACAGTGTGGGCGGAGCTAATGTGATGATGTCATGATGTTGTGGGTGGGCCAAAGAGAAAAATAAAAAATAAAATAAAAATAAGCATGCACACACACCCCTCAACCCACCCACCAACCCACAACACAAACCCGTAAATAAATTAATTAAATAAATAAAAATTACATTAAAATACACTCACCACCCACCACCCCAAACACAACTTCTTAAAAGTACAATAGATCATCTTACAGTAAGGATTAACTGTTGTAAATAAATTCATTTGTGTATTGATATATTTAATGTGAAAGTGTTTTATAGCTGTCATTATATTATGTTTGTTTTTAAAAAGGCTATTTTGTAGATAACCTCCCCATTTTTGTCAAATATACTTCTGTCCTGGTTTTGTGGGAGAGAATTATGGCAACCCTAGAAACACTGGTTTAGACAGTGCTGCTTTGGCTACAAGTACTTGTCCCGTGGTGGCAAACCTTGGCACTCCAGGTGTTATTAGACTTCAGTTCTCAGAAGTCCAAGTCTCCATGAACCTACACAAATAGGTTTACTGCGCGTGTTCTTGGACTTCAATTCCCAAAAGCCCAAGTCTCTGTGAAGCCACACAAATGGGTTTATGTGGAGTAAACCCATTCATGTGGATTCACAGGGACTTGGGCTTCTGGGAATTGAAGTCCAAGAACACCTGGAGTACCAAGATTCGCCACCACTGTACTAGTCCTTTGTGATCCTAAGTAAAATGTCTCCTTTACTAATAAAACAACACTTGTTAGTCACATCAAAATTCCTGCCTAACCCCCCAATTCATTAAAATAAAATTAATAGCTCCATCCTTGTATCAGAGAAGCATGATTTTAATGATAGAAAGGGCAACACAAAGAAAAGTTAATATAGCTATACTGGAAAGATGGGCCAAAGAAAAATATTTTAGACTAAATTAATAAATGAATGACAGTTCCACAGTAGGAAAAGTAGGACCCTACCAAAAGTAGGATTCTTTGATGTGGCTAAAAATCAATCAGATTTTTCAATACTTTCGCCGACGTTAGCTATCCCACTGATCTCATATGTGCAAATGCATTTTGGAGGTAGGAAATAATTTAAGAGTAAATGCTATCCATTTTCAATTGTGAGCACATGAGGTTGTTATCTGCTCCCACCCTCTTTCTTTCATTCTTCCCTCCCTCCTTATGTGAAATTTAAAATTCATTTTAAGATGTCCCTGCCTGAAGGGCATTGACAGTAACAAGAAATAGTTCCGGAACTGTGAAAACAAAACCCTCAACATTAATAAGCAGCATGAATGTGCCGTGGAGTGGAAAGACCAACCAGATGTGAATAGAATTGGCTTCAGATCTTGGAAGGTCAGTAATACACAACTCATCAAATATTCCTACTTCTCATAACCCACCCAGAAATATCTGTATTGCCGGGGGAGGGGGACCTGATTGTGTGGGAAAATCACCTTGAAGACAGAAGTTTTCCCTCTCTTTAATAACAAAATCAGCCAAAACAGGGTCACTGAGAAACATAAAAGATTTCAACACACTCAGAAAGACATTGAAGTCTCCTGAAGTATCAAAAGATATTTTAAGTAGGCTTTTCCAACCTTTTTCTGCCACGGGTAGGGTTGCCATACTTCCCGGAAAACCAGGATTGTCCCGGATTCAAGGTTGGAAATATTGTCCCAGCTAGTTAAAAAAAATCATGTTAAAGTCCCAGATTTTTAAAACTTACTGATTGTGAAAGTTCTGTCATTATATTATGTTTTTTAAAAGCTATTTTGCAGATAACCCACCCATTTTTGTCAAGTTATTTTTCTGTCCTGGTTTTGTGGTAGAGAATTATGGCAACTCTAGCCACAGGCCTGACCATGCCCATGGACAGCTAGCAGGCTGGATCATGCCCCCCCCCCCAAAGTGAAAGCAGGCGCAAATATGACTATCGTAAATGTGGCCACTTCCACATTTACGGTTGATGTAAAAGTGCACCCACACATGCCTAAATACACCTGCTTCCACTTCTGGGTGTGGCGTCATCAGTGTTGGCCACATGAAACAGTGCCATGGGCTGGGGCCGGCCCATGGGCCATAGGTTGGGAACCCCTGATTGACAGGAACAAAAAGCCAGTGTGGTGTTGTGGTTACAGTATTGGATGGGGGCTAATATCTAGTCTTAGACCTTTGGATGTCATCCACTTCCTTTCTCCTTCTGTCAGCCTGACCTATCCGACACAGTGGTTGTGAGGATAAAGTGGAGAAGAAGACGACAAGGTATGCAAACAGCTAGATTATATATGTACTACACAAGAAGACAACAGATGCAAGTTTCTCTCCCCAGAGGTTTGTCACAATAACTCAGCACAGGTTGTTGGAAGAACAAAAACGGAACTCTGGACATAGTAAATTGTCTGATTCCAGCATATATGAGGCCCCACCAACTTATAGGTCTATGACAGTGATGGCGAACCTTTTGGAGACTGAGTGCCCAAACTGCAACCCAAAACCCATTTATTTGGCGCAAAGTGCCAACACAGCAACAGGGGAGGAAGGAAACGCCCCCATTGGGCTGCTGGGCAGAGCGGGCGGGGTGAACTCTGTGCTGGGGAAAGGAGGAAGTGCTCCCATTGGGCTGCTGGGCAGAGGGGGCAGGGTGAACTCTGTGCTGGGGAAAGGAGGAAGTGCTCCCATTGGGCTGCTAGGCAGAGGGGGCGGGGCAAACTCTGTGCTGGGGAAAGGAGGAAGTGCTCCCATTGGGCTGCTAGGCAGAGAGGTGGGATGAACTCTGTGCTGGGGGAGGAGGAAGTGCTCCCGTTGGGCTGCTAGGCAGAGGGGGTGGGGTGAACTCTGTGCTGGGGTGACTGCATGGGTGCCCACAGAGAGGGCTCTGAGTGCCACCTCTGGCACGTGTGCCATAGGTTCACCATCACTGGTCTATGATGGCGAACCTTGGCACTCCAGATGTTCTTGGACTTCAATTCCCAGAAGCCCAAGCCCCCATGAATCCACATGAATGGGTTTACTATGATTCATCCGGCCCACATCACCCTAATTGCTCCCAGAAGCGGAAGTATGGGAACATTTTACTTCACAACGTTTTGGCTGCAGTACGGTAGTTTTACTACTGTGGCACCAGGATTATGGTCCCAAAAGCTAAATGACACAGATGCATTGACGAAGCAGACCAGCAATATAATAAGAAGCCCTGGATCCTGGACTTTCAGCTCACAGTAATAGGGAGATGTGGGTAACTGGCATTTATTTGGAGCCTTTTCTACAGGCTCTTTCACAAATGCAATTATTTGCAAGGAAGGGAGATAAACAAAGTATGTATTCCTCAAGCCACCCTCCTTTGTGTCGCTGGCAGACCTTGGCTGCTACTTTCTACAGCTGTAAAATGACTTTTAGTATGTTATTTGTTGTTGGGTTGTTGTTTTCAGACTTCTGAACCCTTCAAACAAAGCAAGATTGGTGAATTATAAATCAAGTGTCCCTGCTGAGTTTTGAGCCATATGGAATAAATGGCAATACAGTAAAACCTCATATAACGCTAAAACCTGGTTCCACAAGTCTTGGTGTTATATGATTTTTAGTGTTATCTGATGCATGTTAAAATCCTATGGGATCCATAGAGATACATTGTAACCACACAGGCTTTAGCGGTTGTTATCTGAAGCATCCCATAGGATCTTAATGTTATCTGATGCAATTCTTCCTCCCAGATTCCTTAATGTTATGCAATTTTAGTGTTATTCGATACTAATGTTATATGAGGTATTACTGTAATTATTATTTCAAGGAAGAAATTTGTTAAAAGACTTTTAAAACACAAAGGGCGCATATCCCTGTCCTTCATGGCTTTCCCTCAAAACTTGTATACAACTGGATGCTTTGAAATGCAAGGCTATACATCCATTGTGCACTAGTGTGCAACATGTTCGTTGTCTTTATTCATGATCTTCACCGACTCTTGTTTAGAAGTGATGGTTGCTGTTCTCCATCCACCCTACCTTTGTCTTTTATCTTACAAAACCTCCAAGGTGGTTAATGACAAGAGTGAACATTTGAAACATGAGATACAGTATGTCTCTGGATATTACCCCTTACCCATATCCAGCCTTTTCCCTAAGTAAGTTGTGGTTAATGGTCTGTCTGTATCAATGGATCTGTTTTTTATACAACTTTCCATCACAAAAGTGGTACCTTGAGCACATGTTTTCGGTGGCTCAAGTGGAAATTTGGTTTAAGTAATTTTCACTATAAGAAACGTCCCGGGTAACGCATTAATTATGTTAACTGAGGTTCTGATGTAGACTAAAGACTCAATTTGGCAGGGCTGACAATATTTGCATACCAATTAAACCAGATTAAAAGGCAAGTGCACCAAATCCCTCTGAAAATATCGTCCCTCTGTTTTTCAAAACGTAAATCCACAAGCAAATCTTCAAATCTTACGGAGCATCTCTTCATCAGCTCTACCCCATGCCTAATCATCCAATTATGCCAATTATGCCAATTAAAGGGAGGGGGAGATATAAGAGTTTTCTTTTTCAGCTAGAGTTACCAAGTCAATGCCTTCTCGTTCCCTGAAATTTTGGAAGAACCACCTGGGTGTAGATGGGCCTTCATGACGCCACAAAGTTTTAGCAAAAGAACTCAAAAGTTCCAGGCAATGTTGTGCCTAGTTTTGCCATATATGCGCCAAACAGTGCACATGGGCCAAGTGTGTGTCCACAGCAGCTCTTTCTCTCTCTATTCACCTCCCTTTGCTCCTTGTTTGTTGGTGTGGTGACATGCACTTAACATATACATTTACACTCAACATTAGGTCTTGAACCCGGTGGGAATAAATATGACTCTAAAACAGAACACATGCATTTTCTTGTCCAGAGCTGCTTTCCCTGATTTTGTTTGCTTCACCTGGACACCTGAAGAAGCATACAAATTCCCTGAAGCTCCATCTAGTACCCTGAGTAGGGTTGCCATAATTCTCTCCTGCCAAACCTGGACAGCCATTGCATTCTTCAAACTGTGCATGTGTTGGACGGGGCTGTCAGGGAGACCACAGCTCTAAGACCCTGCATAATCCCTGTCCAGGGCAGTCAGGGAATACTGACCATATGCAATTAACCCTTTCTTTCAATTATCTCGCTTGCAAGTGTCTCCTCTCCCCAATGGACTTCTCAGGGTGCTGTTTTGCCTTCACTGCTTTCAAGCAGGATAATTGAAAGAAAAGCTTCCATTTTTCTCTTGAGTTTTTTCCCTTTTAGACCATATATTTATAGATTATGGCCCCACAGAAAGAATCTGTCTTGTTTTTTCAGATTGTGTATATACAGTGGAACACCACATAACGAACACTGTTCATGTTCATGTTCATGTTCATGTTCATGTTCATGTTCATGTTCATGTTCATGTTCATGTTCATGTTCATGTTCATGTTCATGTTCATGTTCATGTTCATGTTCATGTTCATGTTCATGTTCATGTTCATGTTCATGTTCATGTTCTTGTTCTTGTTCTTGTTCTTGTTCTTGTTCTTGTTCTTGTTCTTGTTCTTGTTCTTGTTCTTGTTCTTGTTCTTGTTCTTGTTCTTGTTCTTGTTCTTGTTCTTGTTCTTGTTCTTGTTCTTGTTCTTGTTCTTGTTCTTGTTCTTGTTCTTGTTCTTGTTCTTGTTCTTGTTCTTGTTCTTGTTCTTGTTCTTGTTCTTGTTCTTGTTCTTGTTCTTGTTCTTGTTCTTGTTCTTGTTCTTGTTCTTGTTCTTGTTCTTGTTCTTGTTCTTGTTCTTGTTCTTGTTCTTGTTCTTGTTCTTGTTCTTGTTCTTGTTCTTGTTCTTGTTCTTGTTCTTGTTCTTGTTCTTGTTCTTGTTCTTGTTCTTGTTCTTGTTCTTGTTCTTGTTCTTGTTCTTGTTCTTGTTCTTGTTCTTGTTCTTGTTCTGAATACTGGCAATCATCATGGCCTTTCATCTGCCTTCCATGTTGCAGCATGATACCCAACCAGCTCTGCGAGTCACTTTCTGGTCCTGAACCCTTTTGGGCACACAAAGTCCACCTCAGCCCCAGGCCAGGATGGATGAAGCTGCTGCCCTCCATCAAGTTGGATTCAAGTGAGATTTAATCCACTTGGGTACCATCATCCTTCCCTGTGGACTTTGACACCCAAGGCCTTGGATTCAAGTGGGGATTTGATCCACTTGGGGACCATCACACATCCCTGTGGACTTCAACACCCAAGGTTGTTAGTCCTCAGGGATGTCAAGTTAATTAATTGCTGCCTGACCCTTGGTGTTGAGTTGCTGGTAGTAGGGTCTACTCTATTCCCATAGCAGGATAACTTGGCCAGACTGGATCACTTCACTACATCTTAGAAACATGTTCTGAGACAAAAAAAATCTTGCATGCCGAACAAAATGCTTCTCTCTTCTTATCTTTCCTCCTCCTTTAACCCATAATTATGTCCAATAACTGTGACATGTCTCAGGCACTGGTTCTTAATGCTTGGGAAAGAAAAGCCATGTGACCTTTTCAATAGATCCTCTTTTCTATTTAAAAAAAAAGTACATTCTGCCCTTAATGCTTCTCTGCATCCATTATTTAGCATCCCCAAGCCAATAATGAGATCTAAAACCAACCTTTAGGTATTTCTGAGTTTTACCCTTTGATCTCAGGGGCATCATTATCTTTCCCCCTTAAGTTATGCACAACAGCACTCTCCACCTCAGGAACATTTTGCTGAGGCTGTACCATTAGGGAGGGGAAAGGAAACAGAACAGAGGCAAACCTGGGTTGAGACAGACTGATGCTAAGAGGTGGAATATCTATATAGCATCTTTATTTTCCACTCCCTTGATACCAGAGAAGGTGAAACCAGAGTTTTCAGGATGCGTGTATCACTTCCAAGTCTGTTTCTTCACCCACCAGCCCTCAAGTCTCCATTTTTCGCAAGAAGATTTCCTCAGAAAGGAAATTGTGTATTCCCATTCTTAGAAATTCCCGAAACCTAGGATTCGTTTTTTCTCCCCAATAGGTCTTCTTCTTTCATGTCCAGATCAAACTTTGGACTGACAAAATGAAGCCATTTCCTCAGCTTTGTTGTTGGCCAAAATTAATTTTTCATCATCTGGCATTATTTTCAATAGGTGATAGGCAGTGGCAGGCAGCAAAAAAAAAATTCGCTACCACACCGTGGGCAGAGCCTATGTCATGGGTGGAGCCTAGATCATGGGTGGAGCCTACGTTGTGGGTGATCTAGTCATGCCTGCCATATGGCCATGTCTACATCTGCAAACACTGGCAGCACTGATTCTTTGGCTGTAAGTGGAGATGAGCACTGCACCCTAGAGTCGGATATAACTGGCTTTTGAGCAAGGGAGACCTTGAACCACTTGCAGGGACAAAACCTGACGGGGCAGGGCAGGGAGGTGGGCGTGGCCACCCAATTTTGCTACCCCCCCTGCCCAAAGGCCACCCAATTTTGCCACACACACCCTACCCAGAGGCCACTCAATTTTGATCCCCCCTCTTCCCGGGGGGGGGGGTACGAACCTGCTGCTGCCACCACTGGTGATAGGGAATAGGATGCCAAAAATAAAATAAATAAATAAACTGTTGGGGGAGGGGGAAACCTAGTCACTTCTTTCCTTCTCCCCCTTTTTTAATTGGGAGGCATATTGTGAGGGCACAAAATGGGTTCTCAAACCCACCAAAGATGGCCATCATGTTCGATATACAGCACTGATACCACATTCAGTCTGTGAAAATAAAATTAACACGCAATCTGCTAAAATTCTCAGGCATTTCATTATGTTGGTTACATTGACTAAAGATTTCTGCCTCCTTTTTCCCTGAGAAGAATCTCACCTTTTGTATCTATAGCCTAGCCATCTCCACAGCAAGAGTGGCTGTATCTACGGATTGTGCATGAAGCAAATAGGAGATAATTTCCCTTCAGTTCTTCCCTTAAAAAAAAAACTCATTGAAATCCATATATTTCCTTATACTTGGAAAAAGAAGCAACATACAGTTTTGAAAATCCACAGAGAAAGCAAAACTGATCAATTTCCTGTTTCTATTCCAAATCTGGCCGCCTTTGGGCAAAACAATGTAAACGAGAAAGATGAAACGGGATCAAAAGCTGAATGGGCTGTATGACATCTTTGTGGATAGCCAAGTGCCTGGTTGTCTATGAGAAGTAAAGGTGGGCTTATACTCCATTCTTACAGTAACTTGATAGCAGACTGATCCACACAGCTACATTCTGCATGATATGGTCTAACTTAGTTGTGTAGATAGATAGATAGATGGATAGATAGATGGATAGGTAGGTAGGTAGGTAGGTAGGTAGGTAGGTAGGTAGGTAGGTAGGTAGGTAGGTAGGCAGGCAGGCAGGTAGGCAGGTAGGCAGGTAGGCAGGTAGGCAGGTAGGTAGTAGTGGACACTGAGAGAACTAAGCAAGAGAATGACCCGCAACATCCTCTGAACAGATATGAACCTTAAGTCTGCCAGCTCAGATCTATGGTTGTCCTTATGGCAAGAACAAACATTCTTGAGGGAACACAAGAGCAAAATCAAATTAGAAAATGGAGGAAGGAGCTCACTGGACAATGAACAACAATAAGGGAGGATATGGCTGAGGAACCCAACCTTCTCTACATCACTTGGAGAACTCCTGAATAGGCTGAGGGTTGGAGTCACGAAACACAAGACCAACATGCTCAAATGAGGTCTCCTGGTGTGAATGTGGAGAGAAACAGAGTCCGGCAAATTTACTGGTCTGACGATTACTGCCAGAAACATTCATTCATTCATTCATTCATATTTGTATTGCCATCCTATCGCGGAGGCTACTCCAGGCGGCTCACAGTTGTAAATATAAAAACATTCCATAACAATAAAAACAAGAAACATATCTAAAAAACATCAAACATTAAAACCCTTAAAATACCCATAACATACCCTCTTCTTCAACCACTAAAACCCAGACTAGCCCTGGTATAAGCTGGGGAGGAGGTTTCCACCCCGGCGACACCCCACACCTGTTGTGCAAGCCAGGTTTTGAGAGTTTTTCTGAAGGGGAGGAACTCCGCCTGGAGATGGAGCAAGGTTGGCAGAAGGTCCCATAGGGCTAGAGCAGATGCTGAAAAAGACCATCAGGGAGCCCCTCCAGTGTGCTCTAGTGGGACGGGCAGATGTCCTTGGGGTAAGGCGGTCTCTTGGGTACCCTGGTCCACTACCATGTAGGGCTTTAAAGGTCATCACCAGCACCTTGAATTGGAGGCACCCCAGCAGCCAATGCAGCTCCTGCAGCAGCAGTGAGGCACGGGCATAATGCCCACCCCCCATCACTACACAGGCAGCCTCATTTTGAGCCAGCTGCAGCCTCCAAATGCACAAATTTGGCCAATGAAAGGAAGTGGCTATAAGGTCACCAAACATTCATGATTTTACATAGCATGGTAAATTCCCATCCAGGCACTGCATATTCTATACCGCTGCTGGAAACCATCTATCATGTTTAACAGCTATTCCCACTTCACACATCGATTAGCATTGCTTGCACTTCCACTCTTTATTTCTATATGCAGACCCTGACCCTGATGGTTCTCGTCAAGGTCACACATAGCTTGGCCCAGGAACCACAACAGAGGCATTCAGATATGGATGTGAGAACAAATATGGGACGCTTCCACAAACCACGTTAGACTACTGATTCTTGAGGTGGTCAACTTTGGACTTCAATTCCCAGACCAGCAGGAGTGCTGACTTGGGTTTCTGGGAATTGAAGTCCACAAACAGCTCGAGAGCCAAGTTTGAGGACCCGTGGTCTAGAAAATCTTAAGAAGTTGTCTTAAAGGTTCAAATAAACAGCTTGTAAAGTTATTAGAGTGCCCAGAATCTTCCAGCCACTGTAGTCTCAAATAATAACTTTTCCAAGCTGTTGCTAGACCATAGTGGAAGCTGGTGGCTCCAATGCTAACACGGCAGCGAGCTTTAGTCCAAACTTTAGAAGAGCTATTCAAGGTCCAGAGCCCTGTGCCCAAAATAGCACCAAAATATTGGATAGTTCCTTTGAGGTTCAGACTAAAAGCCAGAGGGAAATAATGTCTTTTCTACACGCAAAGAAGCTGCAATTCTGTTCCATAATTAAAGAACATGTTTTACATTAAAACAGACCATTGGTTGGCTTCAATATTTTTCATGTGAGGAATGGGCAGACTTTAGACTTATAGGACTGCCTTTTAATTTTTGACTAGATCCCCTAGACCAGTGATGGTGAACCTTGGCACTCCAGATGCTCTTGGACTTCAATTCCCAGAAGCCTAAGTCAAAACTCCTGCTGATCAGGGCTTCTGGGAACTGAAGTTCCAGAACACCTGGAGTGCCAAGGTTCACCATCACTGCCCTAGTCCAGTGGCGGCGAACCTATGGCTTATGTCTGCCTTCTCTGTGGGCATGCAACTGACCTAGACTGACTGACTAGAGTCAAGCAAGACCTTTGTTTTCAGCATCAACATTCAAAAATGATGACAATTCTATATTTAAATCTACTCCTATACCAAAAGCTTTCTTTATGTCAGTAATACCATTTTTTGTTTCTACTCTTAAACAATTCGGAGTTAGAATCTCTTGATGATCTGTTACAAAAAAAGAAGAAGACTCTGAACCACCTTCTGACTAACTTTTGTCTCTAATGATTGGATGTCTCTGCATGCAAGACTTTTTCTGCCATCCTGGAAGATGTTGGGGACTGAACCTAGGATGCTTTGATGCAAGGCTTGATCTTATCTATTCTAACTGGCAGGAGTCCAGTATGTGTTAAAGCTGTGGTGGCCAACCTATGGCCCACAGGCCGGACCCGGCTCATGACACCATTTTAATGTGGCCCACAACCACCCTCGACGCAAGTGAAGCAGACGCATTTATGACAGCCACAAAACACGCCTGTGCATGCATAAGCGTGCTCACGCCCACCGTAAACACTGCCGTAAATGCACCCACGGCTGTCGTAAATGTGTTTACGACAGCCGCAGACACATTTTATGGCAGCATTTCTGGTGGGAGAAACTACACGAGCGGCCCACTCAGCTGTCTGCGGGGAGTGGTCCAGCCCATGGCACAAAAGTTCGGGAACCCCTGTATTAAAGTACTGTATAAGTGTTTTACACCAACAGCCACCAGATCCTTTGATGTGGAGACGCAAGAACCTGTAAACTTCTGCATTCAATGCAGTTTCTTTAAAACAGTGTCACGGTCCCTTCCCCAAAAGAAACATATCTTTTTACTAGTATTATCTTCATACCCTTAGAATGAACCCTTCTCTTAAGTGATGGGACTGGATCTGCTCTGGATTTTAGTACTCGAAGTTTCCTCCTGCAGCTATACAAGATGTTATACTTTTATCTCTAAAATAGGTCCGGCACTTTGGATACTCTATTTAAGGTTTATGTGTGCAACTCACTTGCACACAGACATATAATTGGAGCCACCAGCCTCTAGGGCAACTTAATAGCTGTCACCGCCCCCGCAAGATATAGCCTCTTATTGTAGACCCGCGAGGGGGAGAAATCAATTAACATTTCTACTTACATGAGTGCAAAACCTCTCCGGAGGGTTTCCGCAGGTGATTCCGGATGGATCGACTCTTACCGTTGCATAGTCTTTCATGGGTACAGCCTTTGGTTGGCAGGCATAAAACTCCCACATGGGCCCATCATCGGTGGTCACCCAGGATTTGCAGATGTCATACTGTCCCATGACCAGTGGGAGGCAGTGTAACAAGAATGCAGCTTGGTGCAGCATGGTGGAAGAGACCAAGCCCAAGGTCCCAGGGTGAAGGAGGGGGTGCCTTCAAAGTCTTGAGCAAGGCAGATCCTAACTTAGGGGAGACTTTCCGGATCAGCATGGAAACGCCACATCTGTTCCAAATAAAGTATGGATAGGAAGGAGGTCTGGATGAATGCTTGTGTAGTCAAGAGAAAAGTACTTCCTACAGGGACCAGGTTTGAGGGTCGTTTTGCCGCTGTTTTGAAGCCTGCTTGGTCAGTAGTCCAAAGTTTTCCTTAACATCGTTTTTAAATTTGTATTTTTTGGTAAATAAATCAGCAGGGGGGAAGGAATCTAGAGGTGACTCTCCACAATCAATCAATAGAGCTATCAAGTTCTGATTCTGCGATGAAATTTGACCAGTGTAGGACAAGGGCATAGAGAGGAAGAAGAGAAACGACTATGCCATTGCAGGTATATCAGATTTTCTCCATCCCTTTTCCATTGGCTGTATAGTGTAAACCTGTCTAAAGTGCTTTGTAGCTGCGATATGCTTTATTTTATCCAATGGGAAAGTAAGTTAAAAATAGTGCCCTCGCACAATATGCAAGTTTAGAAGTATGAATCAGATCTTTGGGGATATAATTTCTGTGGGAAAACATATATGAGTGCCTTGAGTTGGTAATTCTTGTCATATTCTCATTAGCTGTAAGGATAGTATTTTTAAGACAGATGTGTGGATTTTTCTTTCTTCTTTTGTCTTCTTCAAAGAGGGATGGGAGGCACCGGTAAAGGGCAACTTTTAACTGAAAGAATCTAACACTTTAATTACAGACTATGCATCTTCCAGAGATGCTCTTTGTTCTTTGATAAGGAGGAAGAGAAGAGCAAGTTTCTCCAGAAACACCACCTGCAAAAATTAAATAAATAAATAATTGAGCGAGCAAGCAAGCTGAGGAAACGATACAAAAGTTTTAATCAGCAAAAGAGAAGTCCCCGTGACATATTATTTTAAAAGTTTTTTGGAATAGTAGCCATGTTAGTCTGTGGTTCAAGCATATCAGAAAATAAAATAGAAAACACTGTAGCACTTTAAAGACTAACTGCTATATTTTTATTGTTAGCTTGCGTGGATCAAGTCCACTTCTTCAGACAAGGAGTGAAACTTACCAGCATGGTTTATATACACCAAATTCAGGGACTATAGGGAGTTATGCTTGCTTGTCTGTCATTCTGCTTGAGCAAACCCTTCTCCCTTTAACCCCTGAATTTGGTGTATATAAACCATGCCTGTAAGTTTCACTCCTTGTCTGAAGAAGTGAATTTGATCCACAAAAACTATCAATAAAAATATAGCAGTTAGTCTTTAAAGTGCTACAGTGTTTTTTTTCTTTTGTTTTCTGATATTTTAAAAGTGTATACGTTTTGAGAAACTGGGAAAGTGCCAAGAATGTAGCTACTAATGTTAACATTACAAAAGCTTTGCAAAGAAAAAAATTTCCCCCTTTCTGTGAAAAGTTTAAACTTCGGCTCCGCAGGCAGGCTGAGCAAAACTTGTTAGAACAGACTATGAACAGGCAGAATTAGACAAGGAGGCAGGACACAGACCAATGCATAAGTCTTTAAAAGGCAAGGCAAATAAATAAATAAATAAAGCAGCCAGGTAACAGAGAAGCAGTCTGACTTCCACACGGAGGACTTATTTGAAGAATGAAATTTAATAAAAAAGCAATTTTAAAGACTAATCACATTTAACACTCTCCTAATACACAAAGAGCAGTGACCTCTCCTGATGAAACATCTTTGCAATCTTCCTTCTCAACAACGCTATTAGAAAGAAAGGAAAGAAAGAAAGAAAGAAAGAAAGAAAGAAAGAAAGAAAGAAAGAAAGAAAGAAATGTAAACACAAATACTTCAGGTGCAAGTCTTAAATCTGAAACTTCTCTCCATAAACACACAAAATCCCAATGCAAATTGTAGGAATGTATGACTATCATTGCATGAAAAGACTGCTTCTATAAAGATGAACAATACACTATTTCCTTCCTGATCAGTCCCCGATTCCTATACAAGGACGTCAGTTCCAGTCCATCCTGGAACCAACTGTGCATATATTTTTCTTTCCTCTTCAATGAAATAAAATACATAACGCCAACCCAATTTAAGGTAGGTAAAACCCGAAAGCAGGACTGGTCTTCATTATCTTATTGTTTAGAGAACTTCACACAACTCTCTTGGCTCAAATAAATTCTCCCAAAATGAAAAACCAGCTTCCTGTTTTTGAAGTAGTGAGTAAATTGTGGATGGGAAGAAATCCAGAAAGTCTGATACAGAAATCTCTCTCTGTAAATCTTGCTGACATCAAGTCTGTCTTTTTTAATGATAAAAAAGAGAGAGAGAAAGAAATCACTTCCTAATGACTTCAGATTTGTCACAAGTTTTTATGATGTCAATAACCTAAGAGATACAGAAGGTTTGTCATAGAAAACCCACATTTGGTTGGGGGCATATGTGTATGAATTACCACAGCAATCTGTAAGATCTATTTTGAGAAACTCAAAAATGCCTTTTGTACTTGAGCAATTTGGGAGAAAGAGGACAATATATGCAATTTCAGCTGCTATATTTTGTATTTGTTATACGTTACCAATTCTCTGCATTTTTTTAAAAAAAAGAAATAGTTTTTGAAAGGATGCGTGGAAAACTAAATGTGCTGACTCAGTCTCTCATTAAATTTGCTTTTCCAGACTTGAACATGACAAGTGCATTGTGGAAATAGCTGTTGAGCATTGCTCTCCAAAAAATATTATACTGTTGTTGTTATTGGCTTGGTATTAAAGACTAGATTATGGCCGGCCATTCTTTTCTTCTACAAAAGAATAAATCTTCACCTGATATTATTAAGAAAGTGTACTTCCCAGGAACTAGTCGAATCAATGGCTTGATTTTCTTTTTAAAGTACAAAAGGCAGTCACAAGAGACTCCTAGCCAACCTCACAAAATTAGATTTTATCTGGGTATCTGGACTTAGATCTTTTCTCCTTTATTGGATTAACATGCTTCTGAAATAAAGAGGCAACCCACAGCTACGACACCCTGCTGGGGAATTAAGAAGTAAACGTGATTGTTCACTTGGTAATTAAACGTAGTCTTTACCAGAAGTGGTTCTTTTAAAAGAAAGGTTGGGGTGGGGATGGGGTTCTAAGCATAATGCAGATTGCACAAAAATAAGGTGGTTTTTTTTAGTGGGAAAGCATCCCTTTTGGAGGATGGGGGGTTTTGAGATGGTGTTATTTTAATTCACTTTTTAAGCTTAGGAAATAGACTCTGTCTGCCAAGTTGAAGAAATATAGACAAAAACAATAAAACGTTGGAACAGCTCAGGAAAGAGATTTTGTTCCCGAGAGGAACGGAGCCATTTTCAATATATTTCTACTCCAAGACGGCTCAATATTTCCTTCCTCAAACCTATGTCCTTTCCATGTGGTCTTCTACATCAAGACATTTCAGGGGGACCCCACCCCACCCCCAAATCAGAAAACAAGAAATGAGGTGGTCATAGGCTAGGATGGTGTCTCTTGCCTTTTATCAAATGATTTTAAGGAGATCTTAAAATAATTGGGAAAAGTAGATTTTGCTGAGGCTGCATCTGCCTGGGCAGATCCTTCCAAGGAATCTTTAAAAGTTGGGAGCGGAGTGGGAGGAGTCTAGTTTTGTAGCAAATGAAATGCAGCATTTGGGAGGCAAAAGTCAGATAAGATGCCTTATCATTATAGTAGTGCCTCTGGGTATCAGAATAGCACATGGCAACCTCTGCCACTATAGGAAAGTACATTAAATTTCACAAACTGATGTGCCAACAAGCAATATCAATATGAATTTGAGTGGATTTCCCCCTCGGTTTTCCCTTCCCTCACCAATGTTGTAATTTGGCAAACAAACAAACAAACAGTCATTTCCATTTCATTCACTGCGGTTTAGCTTCTTGACTGCCTCTAAATATGTTTTGAGGAGAGTGACTTTTCTGTATGTGAACATGGAGGGTTGAAATCTATCCAATTAATGCTGTGCAATCAGCATGAATGAAAGGAATGATCTAATCGGCTGCTAGAATATGCATGACGAATGTGATTCAGAGCGAGTACACTTTGGTCACTCACACATCCACACAAAGAAAAGAAAGCAGGATGTTATCAGCGGGGTGAAATCTAAAAGGTTCTTGTTCATTTCCTGTTCGGTTCCAACTTTTCCTGATGCTACTAAAATTGTGGCTATTATTTCTTTGGGGGGGGGGGGGAATGTGGACTGTTAGACACTCCAGGACAGAAATGTACCAGGAGAGAGGGGGGGGGTGTTTGGAAAGAAAATTAAAAGGAGGAGGTTTAGAGACAGGTAAAGGCAGGGAGGAGAACTGAGGAAAAGGAACTTGTAATTAAATGTCGTTGAAATTACTTTGACTTTTCAGGCATATAAAAAAAGAAAACCCCAAAACACTGCAGCACTTTAAAGACTAACATTTTATTCCCTCAAATTCTGTATTGCTGAATGTTCATAAGTTGCTCAGTTTCTAGATAAAGTAGTTAACAGACATGGAAGCCGTAATTTCTTAATATTGTGTTGTGTAAGCCATGGGTTACAGTCAGCTATGTGAACTTTCTGTTAATTCTTCACTTTGTCTCCATTTTTAATGCCAATAAAGGTTTAATAATAATTTATTTTTTAAAAACTCAGACTAACTGCTACATTTTGCCTGTGAGCTTTCCTGGATCAAGTCCACTTCTGTGCCTGTACCACAGACTAACCACAGGCTAACTGGCTATTATTATTTTTTAAATGACTTTTAAGGCTTTTTTTCCCCAGCGGTATTAAGAGTAGCTCCTCTGAGGAGGAAATCGGGAATGGGGAACGAGTTAGGGAAGCGATTAACAGAGAGTAAACAAAACAACAGCAACAAAGATTCAAAAGAAAATGTTGTGGCACCTTAAAGACTAACTCCTGTATTTAAATGTGCACTTCCGTGGCTCAAGCAGGGCCATAGCCAGGGGGTGGCCAGATCAGCCCGGCCCACCTGAAGTTAGCACCTGGCCCACCCTGGCAAAGTGCGTTTTTTCCATAGGAATGCAAATAAAAAGAGGTTTTGTTGCCCACCCTGGGGAAAATATCCGCCTGCCCACATCTAAAATCCTGGCTAGAGGCCTTGGGATCAAGTCCACTTCGTCAGGCAGATAGAAGAGAATTAAAAGTCCAACATCCACGTGAGGGGGGGGGGGGGTCGCAAGAGCTCCATAGGAACAGAACTGGCTGATGATCACAATACAGTACTTTGTAGGCTTTTCCAGTCCTCCAAAAAAAAAAAAACCAACTCCAACTCCCGTGGAAATAAATTAATAATAATAATAATAATAATAATAATAATAATAATAATAATAATAATAATAATAATAATAATAATAATAATATAGTCCCACAAGTTTCAACCCGTGGATTTGCAGTTCAACGCTGTCCCTAGACTAGAGACAGATCAGGTAGTAGCAGAGACGGGCGGAGTGGGGGAGGTGGATGAGAAAATAATCTTCAAATCCCCCTCTGCTGGGACCGCCTGCCGCATCACTCCAGCCGCCGGAGCAGGCGGTTAGGTAACTCTCCCCTCCTCCCGTCCCGGCTCCCTCGCTTGCCCGCGCCCGGTGGGGCCCCGGGGATGCTGGACCAGCGGCTGGGTCTCCTGGAGAGGCGCTCAGGACGGTCCCCCCACCCCCCACCTCCACCCCGCCCCATGAAGGGATGGCCCAGGCAGGGGAGGAGGACCGGCAAGGAGGGGTGGGAGAGCATCCTCGGCGTGCCTTCCTTACCGGGCTCCTCGGCGGCTCCTCCTGGGGATCCGGTGCAGTGACGGAGCAGCCGGGCAAAGAAGGGCCACGTCCCGGCTCTGGGCGGCCCGGGGAGCAGAGGCAGGCAGGCAGCCCCAGACGAGCCGATCGCCGCCCAGTTCGCTCACTCCGGGCAGAGCAAGGCAGCAGTACGCGAAGTTGTGGGAGAGGCTTCAACTGCGCAGGGATTGGCCGGAGGAGTCCCGTCCTTCTTTCCTGCTCTCCTTCCTTCCTTCTTTTTTCTTTCTCTCCTTCCTTCCTTCCTTGACTTCTACCTCGCTCTCTGTCCCTTGGCCAGCCCTCCTCCTCCTCCTCCTCCTGCCCTCCTCCCTCGGTTTGCTCCCTTCCAGCCTCCTCCCTCCCCTCCTCCTCCTCCTCCTCCTCCTCCCTCCCTCCTTCCCAAAGGGAAACCTCCCGGAGAGAGGGGCGAAGAAGGCGACCTGCGCGCCGGAGAGAACCAAAGTTCAACTTGTCTCCAAAAGAAACCGCCCCGCAGGAGCCTCCCTCCTCCTCCTCCTCCTCCTCCCTCGCCGCCCCTTCCTTGGTTGCCCCCCCCCCACCCCAAAAAAAGACTGCTTGGTAAAAGGTCAAGGTCTCCCTTGCTCGAAAGTCAGTTGCGTCCGACTCTAGAGCTCGGTGCTCATCTCTGTTCCAAAGCCGAAGAGCCGGCGCTGTCCGCTTCTGTCCGTGGTCCTGTGGCAGGCATGACTAGACTCCGGAGGGCGCGGAGAGCGCGGCTGACTTTTCCCCACCGACGCGGTCCCTGTTGATCTACTTGCAACGCCTTGCTTCCGAACGGCTAGGTGGGCAGGAGCTGGGACGGAGACGGGAGCTCATTCCCGAGTCGCACCGCAAAACTTGCTTGGGTCACGCCCCGAAGCAAGCCCCGGGGAGCGCACCTTCGCCCTCTCTACCCCACCCGAGGCTCGAGTCCAAGGGCAGGCAAGGCAGGCGGTGGGATCGGACTGGGGTCTGCTTGCTGCTTCCTTCCTTCCCGCAACAACTCACCCCCTTCGCTGGCTCCCAAGTTCAGGCGCTCAGCCTCAGCCTCTGCTGCCGGACATCCCTCGCCCTCCCCCGAGCGCCAAGCTTTTTATCCCCCGGTGCCTGATCCGGGCTGCGTAACTTCCTCTGCGAGGCTTTCCCCGCCGCCGCCGCCCGCCATCCCTCCTCCGACCTGGCCCCCGTCCGGGCTGGCTCTTAAAGGATCCGCCAGAAGGCGACGGAGACCCGGAGCAGGGCAAGAGGAGAGCCAGAGGAGAGGGAGAGGACTGGGGAGGGGAGGGAGGGAGGGAGGGGCGTGGCCAGGATTCCTGAGATGGGGGGGAATATTTCTTTTTTCAGGAGGGGCAACAATGTCACACACCTGAATAATCTATTGTTACTGCTAGCTGTAGTAAGCTGTGCTGATATGCGACGTTTGTCTGTCATTCTGCTTGATTTACCCTTTACCTCGTCGCTTTGTGATCCTTTTCCCTTGTGACCTCTCTCGGCCCCTGCATCTGGTGCGCATAAACCATGCCTGGAAGTTTTTGCTCCTTTTCCAAAGAAGTGGACTTGATCCGTGAAAGTAAAGGTAAAGGTTTTGTGATTAGTTACATTAAAGCATTGGTCAGGATCAGGTGAAGGTAAAGGTTTCCCTTGAAAGCCAGTCATATTATCCGACTCTAGGGTTCAGTGCACATCTCTGTTTCAAAGCCAAAGAGCCAGCACTGGCTGCTTCTGCAGACTTTTCCGTGGCCATGTGGCAGGCATGACTAAACACCGGAGCGCATGGAGTGCTGTTTACCATTCCCACCCAAGTGGTCCCTACTTATCCACTTGCAATTTCTTGCTTTCGATTTGCTAGGTTGGTAGGAGCTAGGAGAAAGACAGGAGCTCATTCCAGTCCTGCAGTACTCAGGAATCGAACTGCTGATCTCCTGCCTTCCAGTCAGCGTCTTAGCCGCTTGAGGATATAGCAGTTAGTCTTTAAAGTGCTGCAGTGTTTTTGTTTTATTTTATTTATTTATTTTATTTTTGTTTTCTGATACACACACACACACACACACATATAATATTAGAACTGGGGTTTTGAACTGCTGACCTTCCTTCTTCCAGTCTTAACCACTTAAACCACTGCAGTCCCCTAATCAAGGCCAAGCACAGGGCAATTAAGAGAAATAGCCTTTTTCATCTATTCCCCATTAGGTGGATGATGGCCATCAAGTCTTCTGGTTGTATGTCTGGAAAGAGCAATGGAAAGCGATCCACCCAGAGGCATTTCTGCCCCCTTGCCTGAGAGTTGACTAATAATAATAATAATTTCAGGTCAAAAATTATTCTGGGTTGAAAGGATTTTTGCTGGAGAAACTCTGCTCAGGGGACGCCCAATGAGGCTCCTTTCATGTCCCCAAGATCTTTTCCCACCCAAGTGGTCCCTGTTGATCTATTTGCAATTTCTTGCTTTCGATCTGCTAAATTGTCAGGAGCTGGGACGGAGACGGGCGCTCATTCCGTCATGCAGTACTCGGGCCTAAAAAAACCTCTGCTTATACTCAGGTAAATACGGTAAGTGCTGTAGCCACTGTATAACTAGATGATGTGACAGCAGCACAAAATTTTTCTAACTATTGAAAATAAGAATGACCGAAAGAAGAAAAGAAAAGATTGAGATGCCAAGCAAAATAAGGAAACAAAATACATGGAGAGAAAAACTAGAGGGAAATTAGAAATAGTTGTCTGAAGTCACAAGGACACTATTAGGAATGGCAAAATAAGAGAGCAAGTCCAGCTTGAGACATTTTGCTACCTAAGACAAGAGAACATACATAGATATTGAGAGTAAGAGTTATAATATTACTTGTAAAATACTGCATCACAAGGGGAACAAAGGGAAGGACTATCAATTCAAAAGTAATAGAACAGCTTATGATATCATTAACATGTTCTATGTAAGATATAATATATTACACTGCACAACAACTATTTTGCTACTGGGAATAACACATGTGATTTACATGATATCGAGTGTGCTGATTCCAAATCTGAACTCAGAATGTGCTATAGCTGTTCAAATGGTCGGTAACTGGTCGGTCTTTTTCCATGGGAACATTATAACAGTTGCAGCTACCACTATGCCTGTTGCTGCCTCAGCTGAATCACATCCCTTGGTGGTATGCATGTTCCAGCAGTGGCCCGGGATGTCTGGGCAAGTCAGTGGGCTGATGTCAGAAACAGGCAAATAAGGCAAGATGAACCAAGGGCTTGTCTCTAGTGCGAAACCATCTTATTGGATAGTACACCTAGGCCAGAGTGAGTCTGTTTTGAGCTAAAGATGAGTAGGCGCAGCTGTGCTAATAAACCGGACAATTTTTGCTCCATTTGTGGCAAATAAACCAGCATGATCAATGCAAGAAACAAACCAAGAGGACAAGATTTGTTAACTTAAGATTCTGATGCCCTAGGCATAATCGGACTTCAGCTTTGGATTCAGCACACTTGATTTAGTATAGGACACATGAATTAGACCAAGTAGCAGACAATTTATTTTATTTTTGTGATGCAGTGATTATTTACATTATATTTACACATGAGAATTTATTATATATTAAAGAGAATTAGTTACACGTTTAAGCAATTTGGAGCAGCCAAAATAGAAGATGGAAGAGTCAATGACTGCATCTCATATCCAAGAATGCATTTTTTTTTCCTGAAGCAGGAAAAATGTCATTGGTGTGATTTTAAGGTGGATCACAGCTTGCTAAAAACTGATGCACACACTATGATCTCGGAGCCATTGCCTGTGGCACACACGAAATGAGACGTGCAGGATTCAACACCAGGACTGCAATGGACTGCCGCAGCCTTGAGGATATGGACAAGGTGCGCCTTCACAGCCAGTCCATCTGGCATGGCCTCTTCCGCCTCCATGACCGTTGGGAATCAGAGTTCCTCCTCCGCCCCTTTTGCCATTGAGCCCAAATAGGATGGTTTCCAGTGGCATTTCCTCCACTGAGGGGGACCCTCACCCCACCTAAAGAGGTTCATCCACCCATAGCCATTGACCTCTTTAGGAAGTCAGGTTAGTTAACCGCCACCAGACAGTTCAGCATGGAGTCGCCGGCTGTACGGTCTACTCCATTACCATAGCGGGATGTCCGGCCAGACCTAGATAGAAGAGTACCAAAGATCACCCCAAGTTATTCTGGCATTCCACATGCCATCTGCTACCTGGCGGTGATTATACCTGTAATCATTTTCCTGTGGCAGTGGCTTCCCCCTCTCTAATACAGTAGGATAGACCACCCTTTTCCACTGAGATCTGACAATTAAACATTTATGCACATTTGCAAAAGTAAAAACAGTATCTGTTCATATTCTGGTAACTAACTTTCTCTTTCTGAGAAAGAGGCTAACAATCACGTTTGCAATCACTCTTGCAACTAAAACATACCTGAATACATTTTTTTAAAAATCTGACACAATTACTCACAGCAAGTTACACAGACTTTATGTAAACATAAAAAAAAATATATTCTGGCTTTCAATAGTTTTTGTTCTTCCAGGAAGGAAGGAAATATTTTAAAAGTTTTTTTTTCCTCCTGCTAAGTGAAAATTACAATTGTCTTGTAACACTTTTGAAAATATATTTTAGCCATTATTAGTTGAAATTTTTGTTGTTCAGTTGCATAGTTGAGTCCGACCCTTTGTGCCCCCTTCGACGACTGCGCATGATGCACCCTGATCCTCCACCATTGCATCAACAATGCCATCTAGCCTTCTCATCCTCTGACGTCCTCTTCTCCCTTTGACTTTGATCTTTCCCAGCATCAAGGCCTTCTCGAGTGAGTCCTCTCTTCTCATTTGGTGTCCAATGCATTTTAGCTTCCTCTTCAATATTTGGCCTTCCAGGGAGTAGTCAAGGTTGATTTCTTTCAAGATTATTTGACATCTTTCCTGTCCAGGGGTACTTTCAAAATTATCCTCCAGCACCACATTTCAAAGGCGTCTATTCTTCTTTGGTCAGCCTTCCTTACGGTCCAGCTCTCACAACCATACTGGGAAGACCATTACCATATAAGCCAGGTTTTTTAGCCCCCAAAATAAGATCCAAAAGGGGAATTCGACTTATACTCTCGTCAATAATCCAGAGAGTCCCAAAACTGTGCTGGTGTAAATACAAACATACAGATTTTTTAAAAAGCACTAACACTACCGTAAAAATTCAAAAACATACCCACACAAATGTCTAAATTGATTTTACCATATTTTCGTGGATTTTAATTATTAAAACTCACTAGCAGCTGCTATATTTTCCACCCCCGACTTATACTCAGGTCAATCTATTTTCCTAGTTTTAGAGGTCCAAGTTAGGTACCTCGACTTATATTTGGGACGACTTATAGTTGAGTATGTAAGTTAAGTTTTCTAACTAAGATAGTAAGGATACAATCACTTCTTCCTACCTCAGTATCCTACTCTAAGTCCAAAGATTCACCCTTAGTTGACCTTGGGAAAGATTAAAATCAAGATTTTACACTTCTTTAAGTATGTGCAGTCCCGTTGTACATTGGTTCTAATGGAGATGACAGGAACTAGAAAGAATTTGAGCCTAGTAGCTGAAACACACATTTATAATGAGTCAAGGAATTGAAGAAATGCTTGACAAATTGATGTGGAAAGTGCATAATCAGCAGGCCCTACATTGTTGAGTTGTTGAGTTTCCCCCATTCCCTCCCCACTTTCTCTGGTGATCTACGCTGCAACAAAAGAGAGATAAGACCTAGATATTTCTACGTACACACATGCTTTCCTTTTAGGCATGCATGCACCGATTCCCAAATAATTGACCCAGTTATGAATACAATCTGGGCATGCCGTGGGGGGTGTAAAAAAATAAATACAAAGAATGCTTCTCTCTTTCTCATCATTGCTACCGTACTTGTTTTCTGGGTGAAACCCAGTGGAATGCCTTGTTAGATCCATCTCCAGTTCTAGGCTGAACAGTCACGTAAAAAGTGGGGTAGAAGGAGGGAGAAGTGGAAGGTTTACAATCTGCTCAATGATATTCCAGCATTTGTATTTTTCGAGACAGTAAACAAAAGCAGAAAGGCAATCGCTCGAGGGCAGGGAAGCAGAAATAAATTCAGAAGCACCGCATAGTAAACAGCACCTATGGGGATCCTATGCTTGCTCATGAATTTGGTGACTCCCAAACAGTACAGTTGGGAAAGAAAAGAGTGAAGTTAGTGTGTAGAAGGCCCCAGGTTCAATACCTGTCTTCTGCAGAGAGGGTTAGGGACGGCTCCTTAAATCTTAGATATTTTTAAAAGGGGTTTTATTTAGTTTTGTTATTGTTTTTAATTGTTGTCAGCTGCCCAGAGTCGTTGCCAAGTTGGGCGCCAATAGAAATTTGATTAAATAAACAAACTGAAAACAGGTATGGAAAATACCTGATTAGATGTCTAATGAATTGAAATGGAGGCTTTGCTTTGGGGATTTTAAAATTGTTTGCCAACGTTCTTTGTTCCTGAAAAGGGTGAAGACTGGCTTGGGATTTTACCTTAGATTTCGTTCCTTTCAGAAGTCATAACAATGTCAAACTGTGAGAATGGAATTAGGAATGATGGAACGTGTATGCTTTGGTTACCGTATATACTCGAGTATAAGTCGGGGTTTTTAGCCCCCCAAATTAGGTCCAAAAATGGGACACGACTTATACTCAGGTCAGCATAAACCCACAAAAACATACCCACACAAATGTCTACATTAATTAATTTTACCATACTTTTGTGTATTTTAATTATTGAAACTCACTAACAGCTGCTGCATTTTCCACCCCTGACATACATTCGGATCAATCTATTTTCCTAGTTTTAGAAGTCCAAATTAGGTTCCTCGACTTATATTCAGGATGACTTATAGTCATTCGCGCATGCATGGGCATGCCCGCTTCCACTTCTGGGGGAGGGGGTCACCACAGGCCAGATGGAATGGCATTTGGGGCCAGGTCTGGCCCGTGGGCCTTTGATTGCAAAATGTCTTATCTAAACCATTTATATATTCGACTGAACCAGGAGTTGTCCTTAGAAAATCTTCACCGTTTGCCCTCATGTGCTGTAAGGTTAAATTATTCTATAATATGTTTTGCACAGTCTGTCGTGGTGCCCAGCAGGAAATATAAATAGATATGCCATTCTTCTTTTATTCAGGGAATGTAAAATGTTCCTTTTAATTTTTGCACCTGCTTTTTAGTAATTCTGAACTTTAAAGCTGAAAAACTTATATAAAAATCCATCTAAACACAGCTACTCTCACCTATCCAGTAATAAGCACAGAAGTCCAAGATAGGTTCTGCCAGGAAATGCAGATTTAAACGTTTCCCCTGCACTAAAACCAATATCATTTCTTTTAAACATATGTATTGTGCACATTGTATCTACTGCCACATCTATTAAGCCTGAGCAGGAAGACTTTTTAAAGCAAAAAACAAAGCAATCACACTTAAATACTACCCAACTCTCTGGGCATTTCAGAAGTTAATTAGCATTTTGCCCCCGACATGCTGGGTACTCATTTTACTGACCTCGGAAGGATGGAAGGTTGGATCAACTTTGATCCCTGGCCAGGATCAAACTCACGACCTTTTGGTTGCAGTATAGCAGTTTAACTAGTTTTATATCAGGCTTGATACTTTGGAAGGGACTCAATTCATTGTATTGGCACCGAAAAGGCATTCAAAATGGTTGGATGTTCAAATCTTGATTATTTTAATGAGAAGCCTTTCGTACCAGGCTGAACTATGTTTTACTTCATTTATAGTTGTATGCAATTTAAATATTAATATATTATCACCTTAGCAAGGATACCTTTTCATGCCAGATTTATTTTATCCTCTATGTTTTATTCACAACTGCATTTTATCTTACTTTAGTCTGTTAATAATTATATTTTATATGTCCACTTGGAAAGAAAGGAATTGAAGGCTACGCGTGAAGACTGTTTGCTGCTTGTGTGTGTGGCTAAAATACATTGTGGTCTAAATGTGAAGGCTTTTGGCTAAAATACAGTAAAATAGCTAAAGGTTACCCTTCCTTGAAAGTCAGTCATATCCAACTCTAGGGTGCGGTGCTCGTCTCTGTCTGCAGACATTTCCATGGTCATGCAGCAGGCTTGACTAGATGCTGGAGTACACAGAACACTGCTACCTTTCCCGCCAAAGTGGTCCCTACTTATCTACTTGCAATGTCTTGCTTTCGAACTGCAAGGTTGGCAGGAGCTGGGACAGAGACGGGTGCTCAATCCGTCATGCAGCACTCGAGTCTTGAACTGACCACCTCCCAGTTGTCAAGTTCCAGCATCTTAACCATTAATCCACTGCAGTAAAATACTGTAGTCTTAATCAGACTCTGCTTGATTTGAGGAAGATGCGGAATCACAAAATGGGCTAAAGGAACCCAGACTGGACACTGTATGTTGCTTTTATGCTGTTTTGCGGTCTAGTATAGAGGGGGAAATACTTACAGTATTATAGCAGAGGGAAGGTTTAGTGCCCTTGAGAATAATGCTGGCATGGAAAGAAAAACAGCCACAGGCCATGCCATGCCCCCTCGGACAGCTGAGCGGGCCGGACTGGTGCCGTAAAATGCATCTGCAGTTGTCGTAAAAGCATTTACAATGTCCACGGACTCATTTACGGATGCAGTAAATGTGTTTACACAACCCTAAATAAATTCACGGTCAATTCCAATGGTGGCGGCGGCAGCTGGAGCAAGGTCAGGGGGCTGGATTATTTGGTGACATGGGCCAGATCCGGCCCACAGGCCATAGGTTGCGAACCCCTGTTCTAGGAACTGAATCACCTCAAGAAAGAGAGCTGGAACAGACATAAATGGGGAAACAAAGGTTGAGGTGGCCCATATTTGCTCAGGTAATGTAGAAATTGCAGCTGCTGCTAGTGAGTTTCAATAATTAAAATACATGAAAATATAGTAAAATTAATTAATTTAGACATTTGTGTGGGTATGCTTTTGAGTGTTTACGTTGGCCCAAGTATAAGTCGAGCCCCGTTTTAGGATCTCATTTGGGGGGGGCTAAAAACCCCGACTTATACTCGCGTATATACGGTAATATGGTACTGAGGCATCTTTCCTCACCTAGGCATGAATACTGTGAACTGAGCAATCCTTATTGATTGGGGTGGGAGGGGGGAAATGTATTGGCCTGCAGAGGGTTATTGGTTCCCAGGCCCCTTTCCTAACAGAAATCCTGTTCTTGGGCAAAGACTGAACAATTTCTCTTCAAGTCACCTATGGGGGATGGGGGAGGAGGGGGTGGGGGATGATAAATATAACCCACAAATACAAGATATATTTTTCCTTGTCTTGTAACTTGCCATCACTCTCTGTGTATGAGACGGTACTGCATGGCAACTGCATTCACACTTCTGTATAATAAAAGATTCTAGCAGATGGGATCACTATTAAAGTTTATCCCCCATATTTGCATATTTATTATTCATGCCAAGATGGCACTGAGCGCACGCGGCAAGAACAGAGCTGATGCAAAAAAAAAAAACACACACCAGAGTTGAAATTAATGAAGAGGCAAAGCAGTGTGTTAACCCACAGCTCCCAAACTATTAGGTTAACAGGCTTTGATATCACCAATATGGGACCAAGAGAATTCCCAGTGACTTGCTGGAATGGATCCGCAATTCTGAAATGATGCCAGCCATTAGGCAGGATGATGGGGGAGTAGCCTCACACAGCAGATACTCAAAGACAGCAACAAGGAGCCCAAAGGGAAAGCTGTTTGCTCTATAGACTGCTAGCACTTCAGAAGCAAGCAATTGCAAGTAGATGAATAGGTACCACTTTGGCGGGAAAGTTGTAGCACCTTGACATGCTCCACCCTTGGAAGATTAGCAGGTGACTAAGGTATCAAGTTAAAACATGGTTGCACGTCAGAATACTATGGATCTTGGTTTGAGAAGTTGTGGAGGTCTTTGTAATACATATAGTTTTCATGACTTTAAATTGCTTAAAAAGGTTACACATAGAGGCTAAGACGCTGACTGGGAGGCAGAAGGTCAGCGGTTCAATTCCCAAGTACTGCAGGACGGAATGAGCTCCCGTCTCTGTCCCAGCTCCTGCCAACCTAGCAGTTTGAAAGCAAGAAATTGCAAGTAGATAAATAGGGACCATTTCGGTGGGTGGGTAAACAGCGCTCTGTGCTCTCTGGTGTCTAGTCATGCCTGCCACATGACCACTGAAACGTCTTCAGAAGCAGATAGTGCTGGCTCTTCGGCTTTGAAACAGAAATGAGCACTGAACCCTAGAGTCGGATACGACTAGCTTTCAAGCAAGGGAAGCCTTTACCTTTACTATTAAATTGCAATTTACCTTCAGGCTGAAAGAGGTTTCCCAAATTTGCTTTAAAACTTTGTGCTTGTTTTCTTCTATGTGTTTGCAAACATTGAATTTTTTTGGGCGTATTGTATTCTGTTTGGACTTACAATAACCTTTTTCTTCAAGAATTTCACTTCAGGATATATTATCTCTGGGTTTTAAATACCAATGCATAATTTTCCACTGGCACATCTTCAAAATCATTTCCTAGGAGTGCCGTGTTACATCAGAATCAGATCTTAAATCTCCGTTCGGTAAGGAAAAGTGGTAGATTGAGGAAGTAAGTGTTTGAATAATCATATTTATTCCTGCAAAAATTAAAGTGAAGCAAGTCAAGTATTTAGAGAGCTTTTAAAATAAATGTCTCTATTTCTTTTTGGGGCTTGTTGCATCTCCAGCAGGGAAATAGAAATGAACTAAGGGTATCTTAAAATTATGTAATTTGCACTTTTCTCTGGCACCTTACTCAATATTTCATTACACTTGTTTCTACTTGCAACGAAACTCATTTTATCAGAATATATTAATCATACCAATTCCTTTCTGAAAATAAATATGAGTTTAGTTTACTCACCAGGAGGCAGGAAAGATATTTAATATTATTGAGGCCAGGAAAGACAAGTACATATGTAAGCAGTCCACATCATCTCTCTCTCTCTCTCTCTCTCTCTGTGTAACTCTGTATCTTAGCCTTCTTCTTTCATGTTCCGATCAAAACCCGGACTGTTAAAAGGAAGCTACTTTCTTGGCTTTGTCATTGGCAAAATTTAACTGTAAGTGGCGTATATTCCTGGCAGTAATTGGCATACCAATAAATGACCCAATAGATTCTGTCTCTCTCTCCACATTTACACAACGTGTTGTCTCCCACCTACTCAGGGACCCCCAAGTGACATTGGGGAAGTTGAGTTACTCAACCATCTCCTCCTTTAATGTTGTTCCTTGTCCATTGAGCTCCTTCCTCCATCTTCTAATTTGGTTTTGCTCTTGTGTACCCTCAAGAATGTTTGTTCTTGCCGTAAGTCTCTTCTTGGATCTTAGCTGGCTTTTTGAATCCCATTCTACAGTACAGTCAAACCTCGCATAAAGAGCGTCTCACTTAGAGAGTAACTCGCTTAAAGAGCAGAATTTTCTCTGAATGTTCACTTTGCTCATTTTCATGTATTTTGATTATTGAAACTCACCAGCAGCTGCTGCGTTTCCCACCTTCGGCTTATACTCGGGTCAATCTAGAGAGTAACTCGCTTAAAGAGCAGCATTTTCCCTGAATGGTCACCTCGCTTAACAAATAAAACCAACCAAAAACTCGCTTAACAAATAAATCGAGGTTCACAATCCCCCACCACCACCAGAAGTCACAATGGGTCACTTAAGATGGTGTTTCACTTAAAGAGCAATCTCGCTTAAAGAGCAATCCTGTGGGACACATTATGCTCTTTAAGCAAGGTACAACTGTACTTTCAAATTTTCCTGGGTGTTTGCAAGTAAAACTAAAGCTTTAGCCAGCACATTTCTTACTGCAAACACCCGGGAAATTCAAAAGTAGATAAGGATTCAAATTGACACCTTCTTTAAGCAACACAATGCAAAGAACCCAGCTAAACTTGGGGTGGCCGGGGCCCGCCCATGGGCCGTAGGTTGTGAAAGCCTCATCTAAACTTACTGATGTAACAACTTTGCTAGCTTGGTGAAACAGATGGGAGGAGTTGTGCCTACAATTAGTTTTATAGGAAATAACGTAGAGGTTCATAGCTACTGCGTTTCCGTAAAATCTGTTGGTACGTCAGTGTTTCTGTTTCGGAAAAGATGAAATGCTACCTAATTTGGACCTCTAAAACTAGGGAAATAGATTGACCCGAGTATAAGTCGGGGGTGGAAAACGCAGCAGCTGCTAGTGAGTTTCAGTAATTAAAATACATGAAAATACGGTAAAACTAATTAATTCAGACATTTGTGAGGGTGTGTTGTTGAGTTTTTATGATAGCGTTTGGTGCTTTTTAAAAAATTGTATGTTTGAATTTGCACCACCACAGTTTGGGGACCCCTCGAGGCTGTTGACACGAGTATAAGTCAAGTCCCTTTTTTGGATCTCATTTTGGGGGCTAAAAAACTAGACTTATACTTGAGTATATACAGTAATCCTGGGAAAGAAGGAAGAAAGCAGGAAGCAAGGAAGGCCAAAAGCTTCTCATTCCCAGCGGGTCACCATAAGTCAGAGACAACTTGACAACACTTAACAATAACACACACTTTTTATCCTTTGTTTGGGGGTTCCTCTTGGTGGGGACACCTCAATAATATCCTGTCCCGATCCAGGAAGTCCAGGAAGATTTTCCTTGGAGATTTTAGGTATCTACCTTGCTCATATTGCAACTTTTATTAGGAACAACTCTCCGGGGTTTCAGATACTATATAGTTTACTATCGTTTTGATGTGGTCCCTTTAAATTCAGAAGCCAAGTATTAATCTTGGGATATTTGCAGGCAAAGCATATATTCGAGCGCCGGGCTACAGTTTCTCTACTAATCACTAGGCCAAGCCCTTCTGCAGCAATTCAGACAAGCAAATGCTTACATGTATTCTTGCGCTATTGGTATTTGACTCATGAAAAACAGGTTGCAGCTCTTTAGTGTCTGTTTTTTGCGAGAACAGCAAGAGTCTTGCTTGCAAAGGTCATTGTTCCGGCCAGGAATATCAAAAGGTTCCTCAGACCAAAATAGCAATAGCAATTAAACTTTTCTACCGCCCCGTAGCACTCAGCGCACTCTCACAATTTAATTAGCATCCCCATCCCCATCCCCACAACAGGCTGGGTACTCATTTTACCAACCTCCAAAGGATGGAAGGCTGAGTCAACCTTGATGCCTTGTCAGGATTGAACTCACAGCGTTTTGGCTACAGTACAGCAGTTTAACCAATGTGCCACCAGGGCTCCTAAGAGTTTTTCAAAAGAACAGAATTACTAAAATCCCTCCTCTGCGATTGTTAGACTATTAAGGTTTCCCTTGCTTGAAAGCCAGCCGTATCCGACTCTAGGGTTCAGTGCTCATCTCTGTTTCAAAGCCGAAGAGCCAGCGCTGTCTGCTTCTGCAGATGTTTCCATGGTTATGTGGCAGGCATGACTAGATACCGGAGCGCACGGAACGCTGTTTACCTTCCCACCAAAGTGGTCCCTATTGATCTACTTGCAGTTTCTTGCTTTCAAACTGCTAGGTTGGCAGGAGTATTTCTCCCACACTAAAAATAAATAAATACCTGAGGATTCTGGGAGCATTACTAGCAAGCAAGCAAATAAATAAATGAAATTCAGGTATTATCTTAGACTATCTGTGCATTTACAGCTGCAAATGGCATATTTACTTGTTCATGCTAACAGACCTATAATATTTACATTGGTTGCTCTAGGTCCGTGATGGTGAACCTTAGCACTCCAGCTGTTCTAGAACTTCAATTTCCAGAGACCCGAACCCTGTGAATCTACATGAATGGGTTTACTGTGTGTATGAACCTTGGCACTCCAGCTGTTCTAGGACTTCAGTTTCCAGAAGCCCAAGTCCCCATGAATCTACATGAATGGGTTTACTGCACATATGTGGACTTCACAGGAACTTGGGGTTCTGGGAGCTGAAGTTTAAGAACAGCTGGAGTGCCAAGGTTTGCCATCACTGCTTTAGGCGCTACTGCTAAATTGTCCCAATTTTAAGCAACAAGACTGTCATCACAATGAGATTGCAATTTTTTTCTGTTCAATTTAGCTAATGGTTCAGTAATTCTCTATGTGCATGTTAGTAATAATCATTTTGCTTATCAACAGGGCCAAGCCAAGCCACTTTTCTATATGATGCTAAGAATAAAATAGCCCCCTTTCCCCTTGAATGTTCCATGCTACTGGACTGAAAGTTGATTGTACGTAGGGTTGCTATACGTCCCGGAAAACCAGGATTGTCCCAGTTTCAAGATCGAAAAAAATTGTCCTGGCCAGTTCAATAAATATCATGTTAAAGTCCTGGATTTTTAAAACATATGTACTGTATTGATATATTTAATGTGAAAGTGTTCTATAGCTGTCATTATGTTTGTTTTTTAAAAGGCTATCTTGTAGATAACCCACCCATTTTTGCCAAGTATACTTCCGTCCCGGTTTTCTGGGAGAGAATTATGGCAACTCTGATTGTACAGTACTTCAACATTGCGCTCAAAAACCCTATTGCTAATTCTAAGTAAAGGAGGTTCATTGATTCAATGGGATGTACATTAGCAGTGATTTGCAAATTCAGTGATTGATTTGTTGGGTCTGTTCTCTCATTGTGACTAGCAAAAGAACACTGTCCGATTTGGTCACTTAGAGAGGGCACAGTTGGCTTTGAGCCAAACCAATAAGATGTGGAATGTTCTAGCTTTTATTTCATCAGCCAAAAAAACCACAACTTTTACAGACCTGCATTTGCAGAGTTTATGGCATTTGTTATAACAGGCACATGACTAAGCACCTAAATGTTAAATCAGTGGTAGTTATAGCAACTGTAAAGTGAGATACTATATTCATGACCATCTACCCGTGCCAATAAGGGAGTAGCAATATATGCACCCAAACAATTCCCTCTGGTGGTATAAAGTTCTCAAACAATCTAATTTGTTGTTCATCTCAGCTGTACAAAATATTCTGCATCTGGCTTGCCACTCATTTTCTACAGGGCTAAACATTACAATGCAGAAACATTTGTGTTTAGGATTGTAGCCAAGCATTAGGTTTATGCTTTCCTTGGATATTCCACCCTGGCATCTCTAATTGGTGAGAGGAGCCCGAGACGGTTGTTTAAAATCAAACACTACTAATGGTTTCCCCCCCATGAAAAGTGTTAAATTTACCTGCTCCCAGATAACGGGAGAAATGAAGATAAAGGAGAAACCAGTATACTTTATCGCAGGGAATAAAGACAGGAAAAGCAGCCCTATTCCCATGTGATTCTGCCCTGAGAGCTGCCGCAGTCTGAAATATTTTCCCAGCCCTGAAAGAAAGTGAATAATTTATTTGTTAGATTACAACTTCCAGGATGCAGGAGGAACCTGAGAAGATGAATCAATCCTAAGGAAAATTCTGAAATAAGTCATAAATTTGTCACTTTGGAAGTACGTTAAAATAATGAAGCAATAATTAGAAGACAACACAGTTTTGTTAAGAACAAATTCTGCCAGACAAATCCTATTTATTTATTTATTTATTTATTTATTTATTTATTTATTTATTTAATGAGGTCACTTCTCTACTAAAGAGTGGGAATCATGCATATCTCTTGACCAGCAAAGCTTTTGATAAAGTGCTCCATTGATATTCTGACTACCAAGCGAACTAGGTGTGAACTGGACAGAACAACTGTCAGGTGGATATATAGTTTGTTATAGAATAATATGATTACAGTATATACTCGACTATAAGTCATCCTGAATATAAGTCGAGGTAGTCCTTGTCCTCAAGGCTGCGGCAGTCCATTGCAGTCCCGGTGTTAAATCCTGCATGTCTCATTTCACATGTGCCGCAGGAGATGGCTCCGTGGTCGCAGCGTGTGGGTCACTTCATGGCAAGCTGGGATCCACCTTAAACAAAATTCACGCCCATGGCATTTTTCCTGCTTCAGGAAACAAAATGCATTCTCAGATTTGAGTTGCAGCCGACGACGATGACGACTACCTGTAGCTAGCCGCCATGCGCCTCCCCCATCTCAGACATCCTAGCTGAGCATCAGTGACGTATCTTTCTTTGTAGTTACAACTTCTCCTCCTTAGATTTTCAATTATACAGTGTTTTTCACAGTTTCTGAATTATTAAGCGCAACTGTGAAAAGTTAGCTGCACTTACTATTACTATAGCTGTATGGCAGTTGCATACAATTGTATCTGACACTTGCAGATTCCAAGATACAGTTTAGTCATTCCTGTACAATTGTTGCTTATGCTTTGTTATGTGGATTTGTCCTTAAAGATGGTTCAGAAGCTCCGGGCGATGCAGAAAGGATTCTGACAGTTGTGTTTGCATCTCTCACAGAGTCCTGACATCATCAAGTTGAGTTTTTTTTTTTTTTAACTTTTCCCCATTGCCAATAATCAAGATTCTACTGGAGGAATTTAGGCTGAACCAGCTCCGTGCGTGGTGAAAAACGAGTCAATTATATGTTGTAAAGCTAAAGGAAAGAGCCATGATTCTAACACATATAGAGTCTCACCTATAACATGAATAAATGGACAGCAAAATCCAGACATGTAATACGGCACTCTGAGTTACGACTTCCTCCTTTTAATAGAGATTGTTGTTTATTTTGTTCAGATTAAAACAAAACATTTCAAAAATGTTCTTCCTGCTCAGTGAGATTCTGAGAGTTTTTCTGCAATTTTTTTGGGTAAATTTTGGTGATTTTTTTGTAATCTATGTTTTCAAAAAAAGTATATTATGTAAAAGAGGATTTTTGCACACAAAATGCACATCCCCCTTACAGAAATATAGGTTTTAAAGCAAAAAAAGAGCACATATCTATAAAGTTAAAGTTTCCCTTGCTCAAAAGCCAGTCGTATCTGACTCTAGAGTTCAGTGCTCATCTCTGTTTCAAAGCCGAAGAGCCAGCACTATCTGCTTCTGCAGATGCTTCCGTGGTCATGTGGCAGGTGTGACTAGGCACACGGAACCCCGTTACCTTCCCACCGAAGTGGTCCCTATTTATCTGCTTGCAATTTCTTGCTTTTGAACCGCTAGGTTGGCAGGAGCTGGGACAAAAACAGGAGCTCATTCCGTCCTGCAGTAATCAGGAATCGAACTGCTGACCTTGCACCTCCCAGTCAGCGTCTTAGATAATAATTTCCCAATGTTACTGTTGACAAAGCAAGCCTGCTGTTCTTTTGATTCTTATTGAGGAACAAAAGGTCTCATAGTTTGCCTTTTGGATTTTAATAAGGATGTATGAAAACTTGCAGTTATTCATTAGATCTGCACCGTTCCTTCCTTGATTTTATTCCAGATGCTAGTTGTGAACTCATTTTTCTAACACAGTAACAGACCTGACAGTTTTAAGCAAGTACATAAATAAATTATGCAACTGGATGGTATTTACTCAGAAATAAGCCCTACTATGTTCTGTGGTGCTTATTACCAGATAAGAAGACACGAGACTATAGCAACAGAAAAAGACAGAGCCTATTAAAAATTATGCTGAGAATTCATTAACAGATCGAACTGTTACTTCATTAACTGGTAGTGCTTGCTTTTTGAGTCATTTAGAATCTTTCTAGGAACAAAATGCAACAAAAAATGTAGATTTAAAAAAATATATGGACTTGTGAAATGCAAATATTAATTTTGTTCCATTTATGTTGAACCTTCCATGAACATTATTTTTAAACAGTAATGTTAAGATAGCTACAATAATGCATGTTGTTAGAAAGAGGAGTGTGTGTGTGTGTGTGTGTGTGCGTGTGCGTGCGTGTGTGTGTGTGTGTGTGTGTGTGTGTGTGTGTGTGTGTGTGTGTGTGTGTGTGTGTGTGTGTGTGTGAGAGAGAGAGAGAGAGAGAGAGAGAGAGAGAGAGAGAGAGAGAGAGAGAGTCTCCCTTGGGCATAATACCAGCATCTAATGGTTATTCAATGAATCCATAAGGTGGGAGGCGCAGAACAAATCAAAGACAATGTTATCTTCTAAGATACTAGAATTATGAATATCATCATCATCATCATCATCATCATCATCAATCATCATCATTCAAACTGAGATTTTGGAATATCTCATGGCTACTTTTTCTACAGACCAAAGACGTCTGAGCGGGAATGATTCCATTTTTCATTTTTACCACACAGGTTCTCCTTTGCCCCTCCTGCCAACCTAGCAGCTTGAAAGAAAGAATTTGCAAGTAGATAAATAGGTACCACTTCAGTTGGAAGGTAAACAGTGTCCCGCCTGCACTTCAGTGTCGAGCCATGCCTGTCACGAGTCCACGGAAACGTCTGCAAACGCAGACAGCGCTGGCCCTTTGGCTATAAGCAGAGATGAGCACTGAACCCTAGAGTTGGATACAACTGGCTTTCGAGCAAGGGTTACCTTTACCTTTACCTTACTCTTTGTCCCAAGGACATGCAGAATCACACCTTTCCTCACAAAAATTCTTCTTCCATGACTAACCTGAGCATGAGAGATGTTCTGATTTCATTGAATTGAAACCTTGGCCTCCTTCCACTGAAAAGGACAGAAATTCTACTTTCTGACAGAAGAAGGGACTGCACGTAATAGAAAGCAATAAAGGTGTGTGTGTGTGTGTCTGTGTGTGTTGCTTTTTACCTCCCCCCCTGGCAATACTGATGGGATTGTGGCAGGCTCGTTAATATTCAACAGCCATATTGCTGAAACGCCAGGCAGGAATTTAAAATATGACACTGCAGATTCCATTCCAGACCAACTACATCCTAGGCCTCCCTCCAGAAACACATATCCAGTGTTTAAGATTATATTTCACCCTTTTAGTAAACACAACAATAAATAGAACTGATAGTCGACTATAAGTCGTCCCGAATATAAGTCGAGGTACTTAATTTGGACTGCCAAAACTAGGAAAATAGACTGACCCGAGTATAAGTCGGGGGTGGAAAATGCAGCAGCTGCTGGTGAGTTTCAACAATTAAAATACATGAAAATACGGTAAAATTAATTAATTTAGACATTTGTGTGGGTACGTTTTTGAGTTTTTATGGTCATGTTAGTGGTTGTTTTTTTAATGTATGTTTGAATTTGCACCACCTCATTTTGGGATCCTCTGGGTCGTTAACCCGAGTATAAGTTGAGTCCCCTTTTTGGTTCTTATTTTTTTTGGGGGGGGGGCTAAAAACCTAGATTTATACTCAAGTATACACAGTAAATTTGAACTCAGAACTTGTAGCAACAAGAAGAACCCACTGGATACACAGAGCTTGACATGTCAAAGAGCAGTCAGAAATCTTGGAGACTACTGGGGAAAAATGAGCAATGAACCAAACAAAAAGATGCTGTAAGTAGGCAAATAATGCTTCAGATAGGAAAGACCAATCAATGCATAATAAAAATGGAATATCAAGAAAATATTCAGGGTGACTCCAATGAACTGTCTATTGCCTTCATTTTGGCAGATCTAGAACAGAGGTTCTCAACCTATGGCTCATGGGCCAGATCTGGACCACAGCAGCAAATAAACTGGGCTCTGCCCTCCAGCTGCCACCGCCAATGGAATGGGCCATGGGCTCATTTACGGCAGCTGTAAATGGCAGGGGTCCGCCATCACGGGCCTAGAGTATCATCACGGGGAGAGGATGTGGTGAGGCGGATCCTGCTCTCGGCCTTTGTTCTGCGCTACCAGGACACATTGAAACTCATTGTGGTTTGTCACTATTTTTTGCTTCGAATAAAGAGGCCCATGTTCATGTGTCCAACGCTTCACTTGGGGGATGGTGGGCAATGGTCTTCCCCCTTGGAGGAAGCTCAGCATGCAAACATTATGCATAAATGGAAATGAAATCAATGCCTATTCAGTTCATTAATTCCATCTTAGGACAGAGGCAGCCTTTACAGGCTTATGTTTCTTCTCAGTACTGTATATATCTGGATATTTGTTGTTTGCTTATTGAGAATTGTGCAGTGGTAGCAAATGCTGCTGCTCTAAAATGCTACAAGAAAATCCATTTAACACTTTAAAAGTGGCAGAAAGTGTACCCTTGTGTTTTGCAGCCTGGTTTTTTTTTTAACCAAGGAAGTGATAAAAAGAGTGGAGCATTATGCACAGGGAGTTGCATTCAGTGAAAAATCCGGCCTCATTTTGGAATGGAATTTTGCACCGCAGTCTACAAGGTCATTTATTAGAAGACAGAGTACAGACTAGGGAAAGATGGAACAAGCCCTTGACAAGCATACATTTCAGGTACACATGATAGATGGATTTAAGGAGGCAGTTTGAATGTAGGTTGCACATGCATAAGAAACAACCTCTGAGCAGGTCAGAGCATAGCTCTTCCTATTTTATAGTGCAATCGTAACCACTACAACAACAGCAAAAACAGAACCAGTTAGAGGAGATTGGGGATTGGGATGTGGATTAAATGATTTCTCAGTATTCTGCATCTAAAAAATCCTAGGAAGGGTTGCCATAGCTCGGAATCAACTTGGCAACACATCTGAATTAATTAATTTTACCAAATTTTCATGTATTTTATTTATTTATTTATTTATTTATTTATTTATTTATTTATTTATTAGTTCAAATTTATATTGCCGCCCACTAGCAGCAGCTGCATTTTCCATCCCTGATTTATACTTGGGTCCATCTATTTTCCTAGTTTTAGAAGACCAAATTAGGTACCACAACTTTATATTCGGGACAACTTAATGTCGAGTATATACAGTAATTTTTTTTAAAAAATTATGCTCTTTTAAAATTATATTGTGGTTTTTAAAAGTATCCTGCATTTTGATGCATTCTTCTTCTTTTAACGTCCTGGGTGGATTTTTAATGGAATTTTGAAAAATTAAAACTCTTTAGTGTGGTAAATCACAACTTGAGAAGGCTTCTTGAGTCTGTGAGGATTTAGTAGTCAACCTCTCCATAAGTTCAATTGATTTGGTAATAATTTTCTAGCTGTAACGTACTAACATTAAACAAAAGAATTTCAGTCCCTGCTTTTCTGCTATTCAGAGTGCCTATAGTGATTAGTTATTTTTAAACAAAAAACGTCAGTATGAAACAAGTTGTTATCTATGCTACAAGTTGCTATCTGTGCTTTATGTTGGACAAACAGGACAATCTTTACGCAAAAGAATTAATGGACACAAATCGGATATCCGGAATGGCAACACAGAGAAACCTGTCTCAAACCACTTCAACCTAACTGGACACTCTATCCAAGACCTGAAAGCTACAATTCTGGAACAGAGAAATTACAAGACTAGGATTGAAAGGGAGACAGCAGAAATCAAATATAGTGTACCTCGCTTAAAGAGCATAATGCATTCCACAGGATTGCTTTTTAAGCGAGTTTGCTCTTTATGCGAAACACCATTGTAAATGGCCAATTGGGGGGGGGGGGATTGCGAACCCTGATTTATTTGTTAAGCTAGTTTTTGATTGGTTTTATTTGTTAAGTGAAGCGACCATTCAGAGAAAATTCTGCTCTTTAAGCGAAACGCTCTTTATGCGCGGTTTGACTGTACATCCATCTGTTAGACACCCATTGCAGGGGTTTGAATATTAGCGAAGGGTGTCTGGGGCATTATCAAATTTGATACGCAGATTGCTATATGCTGCTAGATATTTTATATATTATATTACAACCTTCCTGCCAATTTCTGTTTAGCAAAACAGGAAGTAACCAGGTACAGTGTTTTTGTTTGCAGGTCAAAGGTTGATCAGAGACCAGAATGGGCTTTTTCAGATCCTTTGAGATTGAAAGGGAGACATTTAGAGCTAATCTGAATAATCTATTGTTGCTGATGGC
Organism: Furcifer pardalis; assembly: GCA_030440675.1. Taxonomy (NCBI): domain Eukaryota; kingdom Metazoa; phylum Chordata; class Lepidosauria; order Squamata; family Chamaeleonidae; genus Furcifer; species Furcifer pardalis. The sequence continues at coordinate 59,202,210 of CP126898.1, forward strand.
TGTGGGAAGCTGTATTGTTGTGCTTGCTTCTTGTCTGTCATTTTGCGTGAGCAGACCCTTCTCCCTTTGACCCCCTGCATCTGGTGTATATAAACCATCCCTGTAAGTTTCACTCCTTGTCTGAAGAAGTGGACTTGATCCACGAAAGCTAACAATAAAAATATAGCAGTTAGCCTTTAAAGTGCTACAATGTGGGGTTTTTTTTGTTTTTTTTGTTTTGTTTTCTGATATGCTACAAAGCATTCAAGTAATAATAGCCACACAGATACATCCTAGAACCATGCAAGTAAATAAAAATGTGTTAGCTGCAAAAGCAGTGAAGTTATGTCCTGTTATTTTATCACTGCAATGTATTTTAGACATGCCTTAGCTATTGCAGAAATGAATTAATTACAAGTACAGTAATACCTCATATAACATTAGTATCGAATAACACTAAAATCGCATAACATTAAGGAATCTGGGGGGAAGAATTGCATCAGATAACATTAAGATCCTATGGGATGCTTCAGATAACAACCGCTAAAGCCTGTGTGGTTACAATGTATCTCTATGGATCCCATAGGATTTTAACATGCATCAGATAACACTAAAAATCATATAACACCAAGACTTGTGGAACCAGGTTTTAGTGTTATATGAGGTTTTACTGTAACCCATTGTTGTACTTTGGCCACCAAATAAGAGAGGACTTTCCTGGTGCTAGGAAAGATTGAAGGCAAAAGGAGAAGACGGTGGCAGAGGATGAGATGACCGCCATGTGGTGGTCCATGGTGTTAAGGGTTGGAGTCGGTTGTGCGACAGAAGAAGAAGAAGAAGAACTACTATGATGAGTTACTTCCAAACTCCAAGATGCATGCAAACAATTTCTGGAAAAGTTTTAGTTGCAATATTTATGGCTTTTGGTAGGACAAGATTGCAATGCAAACTTTATTTTTCAATTGAAGAGGGTAATTTGTCCTTTCTTTCCTGCACACTTTAATGGCTAATTAAATTCATTGTGAGGATAATGGAGGGAAGAAGGTGATGTGGGACTTTCTTATTGGGGGGGAAATTGACTGCCAGAAATCAATAGCATTAAAAGAGCAACGTCTTAAGCACCAGCCTTTGAAAGGCTCTGCGAATTTTTCCTTTTTACCCCAACTTTCCTACTGTCACGACTTGGATAGCTTTAGCCTTGTGATCTAGCAGATTCATTTACCTTGATACACCCTTTGCCTTCATACACTAATTATGGAGGAAGAAGGAAGTTTTATTAAGTAAAAGATATTCTTTCATTTGCAACTGGACATATCTCCTTTCTCAGAGGAACAATAGGCATAGATGAATTAAAAAGATGCCTCTTTCATGGTTTGCAGTAAATAATGGATGGCTAATGGGCTTCAGAAGTCTTGATAGTTGTCACTGTAAGAGGTGAGGAAGGAATTCAGGCCAAGACTCTCTGAAACATGTTTGAACTTTTAAAATACAATCAATATAGTATTTAAAACATTTGCTGAACACAGATGTTTACACATGTTGTTCTGCTTCCTGGTTGCTTTCACCTATCCTTCTCTACTTTTATGTTAAAAGCACCAGAACAGCAGAATCAATGCATCTCAGGGGAACTGCGTTGCATATAAGCTTACTATTTTGCAAAGGAAGAACAAAGTAAATTCAACAACACTTGATCATGTGTTACCAACATATTGATCTGTACAAATTCAAAGAAAGTTAAAAAAAAATTGGACTACAGAATATTGGTGATTCTGGGAGCTGTTCTTCAAAAGCAGTGGTACCCAACCTTTCTACGCTGTGGGCCTGACCACACACCCCAACAGCTGAGTGGGCGCATTGATGGCTTATGTGAACGTGTCTGCTTCCACATCAGGGTGTGGCGGCGATGGCAGCAGTGGGCCACATGGGATGGTGCTGTGGACCAGGGCTGGCCTATGGGCAGTAGATTTGGGAACCACTGTTGGAAACAAGACATGGCTGTGGGTGTTGGCAGCAAAAAGCATGAGGCTCTGGAGCTGCAATTTTTTCAACTTATAAGGGAAAATTCCTTAGAGTCGTGTCTCCCAAAGATAGAAATCGTCTTACGTATTTACTTGTCTTTAATGATTGCTACTGCAGCAGAGAACGTTCTTTTTCAAAATTAAAGCGAATAATAAATTGAGTTAAGGAACATGATGGGGCACAATCGTCTAAATAACCTCATCTTAATGAGCGTTGAATGTGATTTACTTAGATAAATTGATTTGACTAGTGTTTTCTCTAAAAAAAAAAAATTGTTCAGTCGCACAGTCGATTCCGACCCTTTGGACCACTGTCCACCAGGCACTTCTGTCTTCCACCATCCTTCTCAACTTGCTCTGCTCTGTGCCTCTTGTGTCTACAATACCATCTAGCCATCTCATTTTTGGCTGCCCCCTTCTTCTTTTGCTCTCCACCCGTCCCAGCATCAAGGCTTTCTCAAACAAATCCTCTCTTCTCATTGGATGTCCAAAGTACTTTAGCTTCATCTTTACTATTTGACCTTCTAAGGAGCAGTCAGGGTTAATTTCTTCTAAGATTGACCTATTTGTTCTAAATTTGCCCACATTCAATCGAGAAAAATTTGCTTTTACTACTGGTCTTTTATTTTATTGTTGTTGTTCAGTCGCACAGTCGATTCCGACCCTTTGCGACCCCATGGACCACTCTCCGCCAGGCACTTCTGTCCTCCACCCTCCTCCTCAACTCGTATCCTAAATCCTAAACCTAAGCAAGGGCCCTTTGACATGATTCTCTATGGGCCCCACACTGGCTTAATCCGGCACTGTGTATAGACATACATCAATAAATGGAATCCTGGCTGTACAATGGCCCTTCCACTGAAATATTGGCTCTTGGTGGGAGCAACATACTGCATATTACACTAGCTTTAATCTGTCCATCCCTTGGACTGATCTGCTAACTTAGCATGACTGACATTTTATTGCATACACAGAACTGTCAAATAGATCATAGGGATGAGGTTTTGGCAAACACATGTTGTCAAGGCTTAAAATGTTGTTGCCTGTGATGTTCAGTTTGCTGCTTCTGCAAGTTGTGGCAGAAACAACAGCTGTCTGATTGGGAAGCAATATACTGTACATGTATGTATGCCTATATGACCCACACACTATGATCTTGGAGCCACCACTCATGGCACACTTGTCACTTAATTAATTAATAATTTAATTTAATTTTTAGATTTGTATGCCACCCCACTCACAGAGTGACTCTGGGCGGCTAACAAAGATACAAAAATATACAATTATAAGTTCACTTCAGGGCAAGATGGGATCCACCGTAAACAAATTCACACCAGTGGCATTTTTCCTGTTTCGTGGGGGGGGGGGGGAATGCATTCTCAGATATGAGTTTCAGTCAAGTTGATATGAATCCTAATTACTGTATATACTCGAGTATAAGCCTAGTTTTTCAGTCCCAAAAATGAGCCCCCCAAAGGGGAAATGACTTATACTCGGGACAATGACTTTGAGGGTCCCAAGACCACGTTGATTAATTTTACGATATTTTCATGTAGTTTCATTGATGGGATGCAACAGGTTCGCACCAGTTTGCCAGAACCCGTAGTAACTTTTCCCAGCGTCCTGGAGAACCAGTAGCAGCTTTTGGGGGAACCACCTTCAGGGATTACCTTTTCACTGGTTCCCCCACTGCGCATGTGCACCAAGCACTTGGTGTGCATGCACGCCTACAGTGCTTGGTGCGTATGCACGGCCTCCTTGCTGTCCTCCCAAGCGGGGAGGAGGAAGAGAAGCTGCTAGCCTGAAGCTCCCTATAGCCTGCTCCCCAGGGTAAGTGACTCACCTTTGGATGTGGTGTGTCTGTGTGTATTTTAATGTGTATTTAATACCTTCACCTATATTGACATACTACCACAGCTCCTAGAAAATCCTGGTGGCCTGGCGGCCTGGCTTGAGGTTTTTAAGCAAAGTCTTGGAGTTACCTCATCAATAAGCTACACCTGTGCTGTTCCAATTGCTGTTCCAATTGGAGAACCCTTAAGGAAGTACAGCTGTTTTACATTTACATTAAGGCATATTATCCTAGAGAACCGGTACAATGACCATATCCATCTTGCAACATGGTGCTGCCCAGGCACTTATGCTAACAATTAATGCTTTTTGAAAGCTCTGCCCTATATTGTTACCTTTCTTCTGTATGAAACAAACTATAAACACACAAGCATAACTTGCCTATTGATCAACAAAAGCAAACAACCCATCCAATGCTTGGTGTTTTTTTCTCTTATTAATGCAATAAAGCAGGATCAGTCCTAGTTTTGACAACAATGTTGTCATGGATAGCAAAATTCATTAGGTTTTGTAGAAAATATCTTCCTTGCAGCTGAGAAAAATTGTTGTGGCGCACAAGAACTAAATAACCAAGGATTTACATTCCTGGTAAATACAGATTCCATTGTTAAAGAAGGTATTAACATCTGTTAATCTCCTTCTTGTGTCTTCTCCTTTGTAGATTTCTCCCCACCATCTGATCTTCCTTTCTCCTTAGAGCCATCTGCAAGAGAGATCGTTGTGCTTTTCTTGTTTTCAGCAGCTCTGCTGTTCCCCACTTTCAGATTCATGTCCAGTTGGTGTTTTTCTATGAATAAGGGAAAGCATTTGTCATCATCTTTGCATCCTTTTTTTTTGTTTAATATCTTTTCTATATATGTATATTAAAAGGGGGCCTAAGAGATCTGGACATTAGCATAATACTGTATATTTTGAAATGTGAACTAGAACAAGAGTCATACACCATTATCGTGAGTTTTATTTTCTTCCAAATTAAAAATGCAGCTTGGTTTCCAACTGACAGATAAAATCTGGATCTTGCAAGGAGAGCAGTTGCTGGTTTATTAAATTTGGATCTCATCATCTGTGTAGGGCGCACTTCCAAGAAAAAAAAACAAAGTAAGGATGTTAGAGATGGATTTGTGAGGCTTACATCTTTGTATATTTTAATATATTTTTAAGATGCAGTACCTGTTTCTTAAAGAATAATACCAGAAAATATGGAATTGTGGGCTCCAACAGTGGAAATTATTTCCTCTGTAGAGGGGAACAACAATTGATTTTTTTTTTCTGAGACAAAGAAGCTAGGCAGAGGTTGGAGACAGATCTTAAGACAGTTGACAATGGAATGGGTGCAATTCAAGGTGCTGGTTATTTCCTTTAAAGCCCTACATGGTAGTGGGCCAGGATACTTAAGAGACCGTGTCACCCTGGCTGGTGGGGCATGTGTGGGGAGTGGGCCAGACGGTCAACTCGGTCGCCTGGCTCTTTTAAATATCCCACCTCTCTCCTTGGTGTTTTTACCTTGAATTTTAATTTTTATGTGTGTGTTTTAATTGTTTTTAGTTGTAAAGCCGCCCTGAGTCTTTGGAGGCGGGCGGGGTACAAATGAATAAATAAAACATTAAAAAAAACATGTTTGTCACAATATTTGTGGAAAGGGCTTATGACAATGAGAAAGGAATAAGAAATAAGCATCTACTGTAACCTAGTGAAATGAGTGCATCCAGAAAGAAGGCACGTTGTTTGTTCGACTTACCTGATCGCTGGTTTACTGGACATCAAGTATTTTGCTTGTCATCTAATTCAAGGAAAGGAAATAATTCTATATTCCTATTATATCCAGCCACCTTAACCTGATCTGCCAGTTGAATGTGTGCAAATTTGTACTTATACTTACAACCAGAGGCTTGCTCCCAAATCTTACTTTTTAACACGTCATGTCCATGATGGGGCAATATCACTATACAGTATGTTCAGCCATGTGGCCTATTTTTCGAACCTGGAAGGGTTCGAAAGGAAAACGAATTAATCCTATTAAAAGATAAAGGTCAGGTGTCAATGCATGAAACAATGTCTTTTGGGGAGAAGTTGGGGTGTAATAACTAAAGGAGATAGAGTAAAAATAATAATTATATATATATTTAAAGTCCTGAAGATGTGTGTGTGTCTTATAGTTCATATTATAATTTGTTATTATCTGTTTATTTTGTATATATCAATTTATGTTTACAATAAAATGGGCAAGAAAAAACAATAATCTCAAGATACACACACTCGCACAATAATAGTACATATACATACACACAAATCTAAAATAATTGTATGGGTGCAGTTAGTGAGGGCTGAATATTCTTCATTCATGTAGAAGGAAGGTTAGATAAAACATGCAGGACTTGGAAGTGGAAAGAGAACACAATTATATGTGAATGGAGTAAAGGGGAGGTATGAACTTTGAGTAGAACTATTTCTTTATGGAGACAAGGGTCATACTTTTTTTAGTCATCTAATCTGGGGTCCCAAATTTGTAAAACAAAAACAAGCTCTGTTCTAAAATTCCAAAAACAGCAATACAAATTATATGAGAACACAAAGTCAATACAATCCCCTACCACCTTGAACTGGTAGGATTACCGTCGAAGACAGTGATGGCAAACCTTTTAGAGACCGAGTGCCCAAACTGCAACCCCAAACCCACCTATTTATCACAAAGTGCCAACACAGCAGCAGGGGAGGGAGGAAACACTCCCATTGGGCTACTGGGCAGAAGGGCAGGGCGAACTCTGTGCTGGGGGCAGGGAGGAAGCTCTCCCATTGGACTGCTGGGCAGAGGGGTGGGGTGAACCCTGTTCTGGGGTGGGAGGAAGTGCTTCCATTGGGCTGCTGGGCAGAGGGGTGGACAAACTCTGTGCTGGGGTGACCACACAGGTTCCCACAGAGAGGGTTCCGAGTGCCACTTCTGGCATGCAAGCCATAGGTTCGCCACCACTGGTCTAAGAGATATTTTTTAAAAGTGTTTGAAGTGGTACCTGTGTTAATCTTTGCAAGCATATCAGAAAGTAAACAAAACATTAAAAAAACACACAAAATGTATCACCTTAAAGACTATAACTGCTGTATTTGAACGTGAGCTTTCGTCAACCAAATCCACTTCATCATTTTAAAAAGTGATATTTGAGTCTTGTTCATGAAAGAGTTACTTAGGAAACAGTTTTTTTTTTAATGGAGAATTCTTCAATTTGCTTTGGAGCCAGCAGTCAAAATCTGTTTTGATGAGCTAATTCTCCCAATTTACACAAGAGTATATGAATACTTGGAGCTTTGCTGGGCAGAAGGCGGAGAGTGGGTAGCCTTCTGGACAGGCTCCAAGAAAGTCTTGTTCAACTACAGGATGGGATTAAGCTGTGCAGTGCCTGTGTTTTAAAAGAAAAAAGGACCTGAGGAGGAATTATGGGTAGAATCCCACAAAATAACATCTTTATTATAAGCACGTTTTTAATGCTCTCACACTGGTTTGGTTGCCCGTGTAGTCTCTGATATCAGGATCATTGACTTGGGCTCAATTAGAGACATTATTTTGAGATGGAAACTAAACCAAGCTCAGTGACAGAAAACATATTTGGATGTAAAATATCCTTTGTTCAATTCTTGGCATCTCCTTATGCCGCTGGGAAAACAGCCAATCTTGAAACACTGATGAAATGCTGCCTATCAGAGTTGGACACATTTAAATTGCCAAAGGGGGAAAAAGAGAGGATCTGACCACCAGGATTTCCTTTTGTGCAACTGGACTTTTAACTCTTGCCTTTCAAACTAGCAATAGCTGAAACACACTAGGGAGGATGGGGTGCGGGAGAGAAGTGTCCTGCAGACAGTAGGTTGTGACTTCGATCTTGACCAGGGCTCAAGGTTGACTGTGTCTCTTGCATCCTTCCGAGGTGGGTCATATGGGTCCCCAGTTTGTTGACGAGGGCAAAAGGCTAATTAACTTGTGCCCAGAGAGCTGCATCCAGTGCTTCGTTAGGGCAGGGGTAGAAGTCTCGTTGCTTTCTGTCCCTTCCCTCCAGGTCAGGAGTGTGTGAGAAAAAGACAGCCACTGCCATTCCTTTCAGTGGAGGTTTCAAGATTGATAGTAAAACGATTGGAGGTAAGAAAGGTGGGGTTTGGGGGGGGGGAAGGGGGTTCCCTGTGGCTCAAAACATGCCAAGCCACTCCTCGATCCACATTGGACCAAGAGAGAGAGAGAGAGAGGCAGGCTGGCAGGGAAGGTAAATGTGTGCAAATTACACCCATAGCTAAGAGCGTCACCCGAGGGAAACACTCCTGCATCCAGGTGAGGCGGCCATAATGTCCACAAAAGTGGCTGACGCCTTTCCCAGGTTGCAGAGGTCAGTGCCAAGCAGCAAACAGAATTTGTCCTGCAAAACCCACTGTCCCTTTGACCTCGCTTCCACGGGGAGGTGGAAACGCCAACATTGATGGGACATTATTTACCTCTCCTTTTGCTCCTTGCCTTGAAATTGCCATTTCCCCCCTTTTCTGTTCCTTCAGGAGAGAACATGGCATTCGAGGAAACCGATTACGCCAACTATCACATCCTTCTCATTTCATATGGCATTCAATTTACCCTATACCTCTTCGGTAGGTGTGCCGGGTCCTTCAGTGTAGAGATGGGGTTTGTAGTCCTATCCACCTGGAAAGCTCTTGACTAGGGACTTCCTGCCTCTAAACCAAGGAGGGTGGGGGGTGTCTCTCCGACCAGGCCCCATTTTGGACAGCAAAGCTCCATCCCTCGATGCATCGGTTGCCGCGATGATTGTTGACGTGGTTCCACGTTTCTATCTTTAGGGAGGAAGAAAGTTGTCACAGAGCATATGAAAAGAAGATTCATAAGAATGGTGGACCAACACAGGATAAACCCCAAAAACATTGACTTCTACCCCAAAATTGGTAAGAGCAATGAGTAAACATCAAAATATTTTGCTGGCCAGCTTGGCTTATTGTGGGGAATGTTACCTGAATTTCAGACTCCATGATATCTAATTACTGGATTTTCAAACCCTATTTTAAAGGGGCAACAATGTATTTTAAACATTATGCTAACTCAAATTTATACTCTTTTATTTATATATATATCCAATTATAATACCTGTATCTTGAATTATTACTTCCTGTCTTGGTGTTAAATTAAACAGAAAAATAAACAATATCACTTAACCATCTATACCTTCTCACACTATCTTTACAGATCTGGCACATGTTCAGCAAGAACAACCATGCATTAAAATGATTAGGCAGTCGAAGGGTTTCATTGATCCTCTTACTCTCTTTTTAACAACACTCCACGTGCTGCTCACGGAAGGAAATATACCATGTCCCTCTAGACCCTTGGTCTGCAAATAGTGGCTCTCCAGATGTTTTGGACTTCAATTCCCAGAAGCCTCGATCAACAGTAGTGCTGACTTGGGCTTCTGGGAATTGAAGTCCAAAACACCTGGAGAGCCACTATTTGCAGACCACTGCTCTAGACCTTAAGGGTCATTCAGTTCTTCAAATGTTGTAAAATCACAGGGGCTTCAGTTCCCAGCCAACCCTGGGCTTAATGCTTATTTATATTGGTTTAAATTATTGCTAAAATCAATTGCACTATTTTCTCTCTCTTTCAAAATGCAGTTTCTGACAAACTCCTGGATACTTTTATTTTGGAATGTATTCCAATTTAGTTACCCTAATTATATTCCAATAAATAACTAAACCATTGATTGTTTCCCACCAATGCTCTCATAATTCCTGCCTCCAGTCTGGGTGACCCTTCCTCCAGCTTCACCCCACATCGTGTGGTTTGTCCCTGAAGTCAGGGGACAAACAATGGATTCGAACCAACAGTCACTCCAATACTCCTGCCTGATGCTATAATGTACATTGTGATCTCTGCCACTTTTATCAGCCCTCAGTTTCCCCTCTTCGGCAGCGTAAAATGGGCCCCTTGAATAGACTTTTGGCCAACTTGGGCTGTCTTTAAATTTTTGTTTTGTTTTTAATTTGAAACGGAGAAGAGCGAACTGAAAGCGGACACCGTCCTCGGTTCCAACATCTTCCAATCCATGGTTTTAAAAAATTGCCTTTTCCCGGCAAACCTTTGACAACGAGTAGAAAAGAAACCTTTTGTTTTTGAGACATTTGGTTTCCAGGAACTGAATTCTATCCCTGCTACCTGAGAAGGGAGTAGGAAAAGGGGAAAGGGGGATTTCAAGGCAGGGAGCAAAAGGAGAGGTCAAATAATGTCCCATCAACCTTGCCCTTTCCACCTCCCCATGAAAGAGAGTTTAAAACTCCGTTGGGTTTTGCAGGGCAAATTCTCTCTGCCGCTTGGCACTGACGTCTGCAAATCGGGAACAGCATCGGCCACTTCTGTGGATATTTTGGCCACCTCACCGGGACGCTCTTCTCCCCCAGCCCTATCTAAGCACTTGATAGATTCTCTGGCCTTTTAAAAAGTAAATTAGCCTCTTGCCCTCATTAACATTCTGGAGACCCTTTTGACCCACCTCCGAAGGATGGAAGAAGCTGAGGCAACCTTGATCCCTGCTCAGGATCGAACTCACAACATTCTGGCTGAAGGACAGCCGTTGGAGCTCCCCGAAGCTTATCCAACCCAAGACACTGCATTGGTGAAATTAGGCTATTGGTGAAATTAGGCTATTGGTGAAATTAGGCTATTTATTGGGGAGAGATCATCTTTAGAAGCAATTTACTGAAGAACATATTCAATAAATTATTCCCCTATTTCTCTAAAGACAGGTTTTGTTTCACTCATACCTTTTCTAAATTCATAATTCACATCTTAATTTTCCATTAATGGCCTTGTTACCCGTGCGGAGTTCTTTGAGGCTGAACAGGGGATTTGAACCCACAGTCACTCCAATACTCCTGCCTAATGCAATAATGTACATTGCGATCGCTGCCCCTTTTTCCAGCCCTGGGTTTTGCTTTTTGGGTAGCGCAAAATGGATCCCACTTGAATAGACCTTCCTTCCTTCCTTCCCTTCTCTTGTATTCCATCCTTATTTCCTTCCTTCCTTCCTTCTCTTCTCTTCTCTTCCTTCCTTCCTTCTCTTCTAATCCTTCCATCCATCCTTCCTTCCTTCCAGCCTGCCTGCCTTCCATCCTTCCTTCCTTCCTGTTGCCTACTGTTTAAATCTATAATGGGAAGGCCGATTTTAACACCAACCTCCACCTTTGTTTGGGGAGGTGAAGTATGTTTGGATCTGGACTCTTTAACGAAGGGGGCATCCCTTGGCATTGCTGAATTTTCAGTAAAACCTCGAACCCGGCTCGACTCGGGTTCTCTTTGTTAACACTTTCTGGGTGCAATTGCGTGGAATCTATTTCAGAATCCAAACCCAAACAAGCCTCTTGAATCTGTTTCTTTTTTTGCAACAGCAAAATCAATTCCACTTTTCCAGTCTTTCAACCTCGAGTTCAAATGGGTAGGAATTTCCCTGATATTTTCCCCGAGGAGGTTTTGTGTTTAGGTAAAGGTAGTCCTTGCTCGAAAAACAGTCATATCTGACTCTAGGGTTCAGTCCTCATCTCTGTTGATAGCTCAAGAACCATGGCTGTCCACATCTGCAGACCTTTCCCTGATCATATGGCAGGCAGGACTAGGTACTTGATCCCTTCCAACTGATGCATCGAGAAATTGAGCTTTGATGTCTGAAAGAGCCCCGTCCCCATCCTCCGTTTAGAGGCAGCCAATCCCTAATCAAGAGCTTTCCGGGTGGATAGGACTACAAATCCCATCTCTACATCGAAGGACCCAGAGCACCTACCATAGAGGATTAAGGGCATTGAAAGGACCATTTCCTAAGTGAGCGATTTGATAGCTGGTGTAATCGCTTTCCAGGAACTAAGTTCTGTCCCTGCTGCCTACGGAGGGAGTAGAAAAGGGGGAAAGTGGGATTTCAAGGCAGGGAGCAAAAGGAGAGGTCAAATAATGTCCCATCAACCTTGGCATTTCCACCTCCCCATGAAAGAGAGATCAAAACGCCGGTGGGTTTTGCAGGACAAATTCTCTCCGCTGCTTGGCACCGATGTCTGCAAACCGGGAACGGCGTCGGCCACTTCTGTGGACATTTTGGCCTCGTCACCCGGACGCCCTTCTACCCCTGCCCTATCTAAGCACTTGATGGATTCTCTGGCCAGTTCAAAAGTCAATTACATTATTATTATTATTATTATTATTATTATTATTATTATTATTATTATTATTATTATTATTATTATTATTATTATTATTATTATTATTATTATTATTATTATTATTATTATTATTATTATTATTTGCCACCCCTCTCACCTATGGCGACTCACCTATGGCGACCAATACAAAACAGTTACAAAATCAAGTAGCATCAAATAGCAGAGTATCAGATAACAAGAACCAATTCAAGGAATCCCCAGTCCAAGTCACAAATCAGCGGGTGTCACAATGAACAACATATCACAGTTACAGATATAATGTATCAAAATATCAAAAGACAAGCAATTACAAAATCTATATAAATACATCATACAATGCATTGCAGAAATAAATAGAACATTAGAACATCACCGCAACAGTAGCTCGGCCTCTCCATCCCATAGCAAAGTCCTGCCGCGCGCAGCTGCAGCGGTCTTCTGAGCCCTGATCATGGTGTGGGTCGATGACGCCAGAGCAGGTGGAAGTCTCTCGGCGTCCGGCCTCCCCCCCCCCCCCAGTCTGCAGGTGGGACCCAGGGCAGGCCCTCATTAACATTCTGCAGACCCTTTTGACCCACCTCCAAAGGATGGAAGAAGCTGAGTCAACCTTGAGCCCTGCTGAGGATCAAACTCACAACATTCTGGCCGCAGGATAGCTGTCGGACCTCCCCGAAGCTTGTCCAATCCAAGACACTGCATTGGTGAATTTAGGCTATTGGCGAAATTAGGCTATTTACTGGGGAGAGATGATGTTCAGAAGGAATTTACTGAAGCGGTGGGCGGCTTCTCTTAGCAGTTTTGGGACCGGGTGTCCAGCAAAGAACATTGTGTAAAAAATACACACCAAAGAGATTAAAGTGTAACGATGTATCACATCCCACCTCGTACATTCAACGATGCCAGATCTCAAGATCATGCCACGTAGGTTGGGCGCCATGTAGCCCGTGAGGTGGGCTTCAATACCTCGTCACACTTTAATCTCTTTGATATGTGGCTTTACACAATGTGCTGTGCTGGACACTTGGTCCCAAAGCTGGCAATAGAAGCCGCCCACCCCTTTAGCACATTGCTTCTGAACATCATCTCTCCCCAGTAAATAGCGTAATTTCACTAACACAGTTTACTATGTAGGATACGTTTCGGGGAGGTTTGTGGTAGAGGGTTATAAATAGCCAAGTGGACACCAAACAGCCGAGTTTTCCGGAGGAGGCTTCTACCGGCGATTCCAAAGGGATGAGATCCTCATGGGTGTGGATGATGGTTCTGGTGGCCTTGGGGTCTGCTCAAACCATGATTAAATCAATGCCAAACCTTAACTTTGAAAAGGTAAGGGCCAAGGAGAGACCCGAGAGGGCCCCTGGGACTCTAATTTCTGGCTCCTTTGGTCACCTGCAGTGGGGATTACAGGAAGGCGACAAGCAGTTCATCCATCAGGTGCAGGTTGTGGCTCAGAAGCCACACTGGGAGAGTTTGGGGTTAGGAGGCCTTACCTTTTTCAGGGTGGGACACCAGCCTACTTGGAGGCAACTGCTGGCCAGGAAGGGGTGCGCAAGAGAGATCGGCTAATTTCACCAACCTCCAGTTTCAACAACATCTTCCCAAAATATCATCTTTTGGCAGAACTGACACCGGAGTCTCATGGCCCTTTTAAAACAAGCAGCACTATATACATACCCACTGAGTGCAAAAGTAACTTCTTCCCACCACAACTCCCGGGTTCAGAGCTCCGAATCCGGTGGCTTAGAGTGGCTCAGGGTGTGTGATTCTTGGGCCCTCGTTTCTGATACATGAATTCTGGAAGCTATCGGTTCTCTGCTTTGCAATGTCATTTCTTGGGAGAGGTTTTTGGCTCACATGATTCCCCCCCCCCCGCTTTACAACTTGCTAGAAACATCCCCCCCTTGCAAACAACAACAACAACCCCACTTATTTTGTGGGGAGATTTTCCTTCCCTCTTCCTTTCCCTCCTTCCCCATCTCTTCGCTACCAGGATTGTATTTCTTGAGAACCAAATAACCCTTTTGTGATTTCCTTTCTCTACACCCCCCATCCCCCCCCCCCAGCTGAGTGGGGTATGGTATCCGCTCGCAACAGCCCATGCAGATCGATATCTGAGGCCACCCTTTGATTACAGAGTAAATCCCGAAGATGAAAAAAGCTTTGAAATGATCATTCCCTTCAACAAGTAAGTTATGATCCTGAACCATCCCGTCCATAAGTTCAATTATCAAGGTCTCCCTTGAGTGCCATGAGGTGCCATGGGGCGCGGGAGAGAAGTGTCCTGCAGACAGAACATTGTGAGCTCTATCCTGACCAGGGCTCAAGGTTGACTGTGCCTCTTGCATCCTTCCGAGGTGGGTCATATGGGTCCCTAGTTTGTTAAGGAGGGCAAAAGGCTAATTAACTTGTGCCCAGAGAGCGGCATCATGTGCTTCGTTAGGGCAGGGGTAGAAGTCTCATTACTTTCTGTCCCTTCCCTCCAGGTCAGGAGTGTGTGAGATAAAGGGGGTCACTGTCAATGCTTTAGGACCAGGTTTCATTATTGTTGATGAGACGAAGAAAGGTAAGAAAGGTGGGGTTTGGGGGGGGGGTTCCCTGTGGCACAAAACTGGCACTTTTTTCCAAGCCACCCCCTCGAACCACATTGGAGCAAGAGAGAGAGAGAGAGAGGCAGGCAGGCAGGGAAGGTAACTGTGTGCAAATTGCACCCCTAGCTGGGAACATAACCTGAGGGATGCCCACCTGTGCCCAGGTGAGGTGGCCAAAAAGTCCACAGAAGTGGCCGACGCCTTTCCCGGTTTTTCAGAGGTTGGTGCCAAGCAGCAAATAGAATTTGTCCTGCAAAACCTGTTACCTAAAAATCGCTATCTCTTTTAATGTGGAGATGCATTTTAAATTAAAAAGTTCATCTGCTGGCGGAGCTCCCCAAGAACCACAGAGATTTTAATTTCAGACAAAAACAAGACCATTTTATTGACAACCATAAGATTTAAGCAACAGAGGGGTCCCACTGCTGGACAAAGAAACACGTCTAACCCATTTTTGTCTGCTAGAAAAATCTGAGCTTCCCTGTGCAATTTGGTGGGAGAGCTAGCTATCGAAGCTGCTGAGAGGTTTTTTATACATTCCCTTCATCTAATCTCATCACCAATGCTAATTAAGTTTATACAATGAGACAAAAGTCCAGCAGAGGGGTTTCTTATTAAATGCAAATAAACAATCTTTAGTCACATTGAGTTAGTAGTTAGCACTTTAAATTCAAATTACAATGTCAAACTTGTATGCAAATAATAATGTAGGAAGAGATTTTACAAAGTCCGGCTTTATGCTGTACTTGATCTCTTCCAGGTGAGCCTTTCCAGGTGCTCATTGTCTATTTGTTTGTTTGTTGTCTGGCAAGCATCACAGTTTACATATGGTAAATAGAGATTCCAGGATGGTGATGGAGGAAATTCAGAGAATAGTACTCTGGCAATTATCTTCTTTGAGTAGGGTGTGACATTATGCTTAATTGGTTCTAGGTGAGAGGTCGCAGTGTCCCTGGGTCTCCAAGCATTCATGGAAGGGAAATACCTCTGGGTGCTGTTTCACTTAGAAATAGAACAGAAGATGTTAAGAATCAAAATATTACAGAGCAAAGGAAATACCAAAAAGAAACCCTTTTATTAACATTTATACAAAGGGCAATTTAAGAAGCCCCATTCAGGACATGTCAATAGCTGACTCCTGAAGCAATTAACACCTTTTCTTCAGAATTCCAGGACAGTATCAATGAATAGGTTTCTTGTTTGCCCATTTGATCTGAGAGGAAAGCAGTTTGAGGTCTTTTGTAAATTTATTAAACATTAAGCCTTGCAGTCATCCCCCAGCTAACAATCCCCTGCTAATACAGTGTGGTCCTTGTGAGTGTGAAAGACTAAACTTGAAGTGGATGGCAAATCAAAATAATGAGAGAAGCATATTTTATTGGAAATTAAACTAAATATAATATTAAACATGCTAATTTTGAAAGTATGGTTACAAACCCACTGGCCCTTTGACATTGCTTTCACGGGGAGGTGGAAACGCCAAGGTTGATGGGACATTATTTACCTCTCCTTTTGCTCCTTGCCTTGAAATCACCCTTTTCCCCTTTTCTGTTCCCTCGGCAGGGAGGAGCGACAAAATTTACTTCTTGGACACTGATTACACCAACTATCAAATCGCTTTCATTACATATGGCCGTAACTTTGCCCTATACCTCTACGGTAGGTGCGCTGGGTCCTTCACTGTAGAGATGGGATTTGTAGTCCTATCCACCCGGAAAGCTCTTGACTAAGGACTGGCTGCCTCTAAATCAAGGAGGGTGGGGTGTCTTTCCGACCAGGCCCCATTTTGGACATCCAAGCTCCATCCTTCGATGCATCGATTGGCGCGATGGTTTTTGACATGGTTCCACGTTTCTATCTTTAGGCAGAACGAAAGTTCTCACAGAGGATATGAAAACAAGATTCTCAATACAGGCGGAGAAACTCGGGTTAAGCCTGAACAACATTAACTACCAACCCATAATTGGTAAGAGCAACGAGTAAACATCAAAATATTTTGCTGGCCAGCTTGCCTTATTGTGGGGAGGTCTCTTTGTAAAGGGTGCCCCATAGCCGAAATTTTCTGGACACTGATAAGAGTTAATTTTGCTCCACAGATCCATGTCGACTGTAATGCAGCTGGTTGCCCAAGCCCAAGAAAACGGTAACTGTTTTGCTTATTTGTTTTTGATCAACATGTATTAATCTGGAAATCCACTCCGGTCAGGACTAGGCTCAGTCAGATCCAAGGGAAGAAAGGAAAATACAGTAATGAAAAATAAGTGGGTAGGGTGGAGTGGGGGAATAAAAAAGAAGAAGAATAAAAATAAAAATAATGCTGATTGGATACAACAATTTAAAATAGATGCAACACATGGAAAGCCGAGGAGCCCCTTCTGGCTTTTAGTGACCCTACAAATAAAGGGAACTCTGAAATATCCAGCCTTCAAGAGCCCTGCTCAGTTTTTGTAAACTCAAGCCTGTGGCTTCCTTTAGGGAGTCAACCCACCTCACATCGGGCTTTCCTCATCTCCTGCTTCTGTCCACTTTCTCCAACATTTATGGCCTTTTCCAGAAAGTCTTGCCTTCTACGTTATGTGCCCAAAGTCACAACAGCCTAGATTCCGTCATTATGACCTCAAGGGGCAATAAGACCAGAGTGGATTTGAAATAAGACCCAGTAGTTATTTCTTGCAGACAGCTTCTGTATCCCTCTAACATGCCCAGGACGATAAATGACGGCCGTTTTGAGGCCTGCTACTACCCCACCATCACATATATTTTTTTCTCTTTGCCACCTCTAGGAACTCTGGATTTATCTCCATATCCCGTTCATACTCCTGTGGCAGAACCAAATTTTAGCTGGAGCTGTATTTACACTTTAGACAATTATTTCTTAAAGTTCTTTGAGTTTCCAGCATGTTTCCTTGACTTTCCCTTGAAGCCTCTGTTGCTTATCTCTACGGAGTTAACGTTATCTGATCCACCTGAATAGGATTTTAACGTTATCTGGTGCATGCATTGGATAATGCTAAAAATCGGATAACGTTAAGACTTGTGGAACCAGTTATCCGAGGTATTACTGTACTCCAAATCTCCCATAAAATCCTTTTACATATACAGTACTGTATATCCTTTCCTTATGTTCAATTCCATAGTTAGTTTTTCATTTAATGCTAGCTGCCATACATCGTTATACCAACTGCTTATATTAATCGTCATTAGATCTTTCCAGTTCTTT
Source organism: Furcifer pardalis (assembly GCA_030440675.1). Taxonomy (NCBI): domain Eukaryota; kingdom Metazoa; phylum Chordata; class Lepidosauria; order Squamata; family Chamaeleonidae; genus Furcifer; species Furcifer pardalis. Next base: position 59,220,086 of record CP126898.1, read on the forward strand.
GCTATCAATTGTCTTGCTACTGTCAACAACATAAGAAACAACTCTCTTTTATTGCCTTCCATTGTTATTTCTTCAGTCTCACACAATAAAGCAATTTTTGGTTTTAGTTTGATAGTTATCTCAAAAATTCTTGCCAACTCTATATTGTATCCCAATTTTTTTTATTTTATTTTTTATTTGTGATCTGATGTTTTATAAGAGATGTTAACCGCCCTGAGTTGCCCTAATAAGGTGGGCGGTATATAATTTCAAATAAATAAATAAATAAATAAATAAATAAAATTCTTCCCCTGCCCTATCTAAGCACTTGATGCACTCTTGGGCCAGTTAGAAAGTCAATTAGCCCCTTGCCCTCATTAACATTCTGGACCCCATTTTGACTCATCTCCAAAAGATGGAAGAAGCTGAGTCAACCTTCACTTCTGCTCAGGATCGAATTCACAACATTCTGGCTGCAGGACACCCATTGGAATTCCCCGAAGCTTATCCAACCCAAGATACTACATTGGTGAAATTATACTATTGGTGAAATTAGGCTATTTATTGGGGAGAGGTCATGTTCAGAAGCAATTTACTGAAGCAGTGGGCAGCATCTATCGGCTGCTTTGGGACCGGGTGTCCAGCACAGCACATTGTATAAAAACACACACATAATGAGGTATCGCAGCCCACCTCGTACATTCAATGATGACAGATCTCCAGATGATGGTGGGGGCCACGTAGGTTGGGTGCCACCTTGTTACACTTGAATCTCTTTGACGTGTGTTTGTACACAACGTGCTGTGCTGGTCCCAAAGCTGGCAATAAAAACCACCCACCACTTCAGCACATTGCTTCTGAACATGACCTCTCCTCAGTAAATAGCACAATTTCACCAACACAATGTCTTGGGTTGGATGATTTTCAAGGAAGTCGATGGTAGAGGGTTATAAAGCGCCAGGTGGGACACCGAATAGCTGAATTTTCCAGAGGAGGTTTCTACCAGCTATGCTGAAGGGATGCGATCCTCATGGGTGTGGATGATGGTTCTGGTGGCCTTGGGGTCTGCTCAAAAGCCGCCTAAACAAATGCCAAAGCTTAATGTTCAAAAGGTAAAGGCCAGGGAGAGACCCGAGAGGTCCCCTGGGACTCTAATTTCTGGCTCCTTCAGTCACCTGCAGTGGGGAATACAGGAAGGCAAGGAGCATTACATTCATCAGGTGCAGGTTTTGGCTCAGAAGTCACACTGGGAGAGTTTGGGGTTAGGAGGCCTTACCTTTTCAGGGTGGGATGCCCGCCTGTTTGCAGGCAATTGCTGGCCAGGAAGGGCTGCGAGAGAGAGATCGGCCGGGGCACCCCAACCTCCAGTTTCAACAACCCCCTCCCCAAATAACATCTTTTGGCAGAACTGACACTGGAGTCTCATGGCCCTTTTAAAACAAGCAGCACCATATACACACCCATTGTGTGCAAAAGTAACTTCTTCTGAGCACAACTCCCAGGTTCGGAGCTCCGAATCCGGTGGCTTAGGGTGGCTCAGGGCGTGCGATTCTTGGGCCCTTGTTTCTGATACATGAAATCTGGAAGCTATCGGTTCTCTGCTTTCCATTGTTATTTCTTGGGAGAGATTTTCGGCTCACCTGATCCACCGCCCCCGGCTTTACAACTTGCTAGAAACATCCCCCCCTTGCAAACAACAACAACAACCCCACTTATTTTGTGGGGAGATTTTCCTCCCCTCTTCCTTTCCCTCCTTCCCCATCTCTTTGCTACCTGGATTGTATTTCTGGAAAACCAAATAACTCTTTTATGATTTCCTTTCTCTACACCCCCATTCCCCCCCCCCCCATACACCAGCTGAAAGGGATGTGGCATCCGCTCGCAACAGCCTGCTCAAAAGTATCTCTGAAGCCAACCTTTGAGTTCAAAATAAAGCCCAAAGACGACAAAAGCTTTGAACTTATGGTTCTTGTAGGCAAGTAAGTTCTGATCCTAAACCATCCCTTCCGTAAGTTCAATTATCAAGGTCTCCCTTGAGTGCCATGAAGATGAAGTGCCATGAGGCGAAAGGACGAAAATGAATGGGAACCCATGTCGGCTGAGAGGTGCTGAAATGAAATTCAGTATTAGAAATTTAATATAAAATATGTGTTAGCAAGTTAGCAATTGTCCCAGCTCCTGCCTGCCTAGCAGTTTGAAAGCAAGAAATTGCCAGTAGATAAATAGGGACCACATCGGTGGGAAGGTAAATAGTGTTCTGTGCGCTCCGGTGTCTAGTCATGCCTACCACATGACCACGGAAACGTCTGCAGAAGCAGACAGTGTTGGCTCTTAGGCTTTGAAACAGAGATGAGCACTGAACCCTAGAGTCTGATACGACTGGATTTCAAGCAAGGGAAACCTTTACCTTTACCTTACACATTTTAAAATAATGAAAGAAGAATTAGTTGCATAGTTCCCTAGGGCCACTTTTCAGGATTCAGGATTACTGCTTTTCACCACAATGCCAGCCTTCATGTTACATCTGGTGGTTGTTTCAAACTCATTTTTTAAAAAATCTTGCTAACTTCTACTTCTTCTGTTTGTTATCATCTGAAATATTTATATTGCAATCTGAAGTGAGGTATTCTTCTATGTAATTTTACGCCTCGGGCCTGACCATGTCCCCTGGAGAGCTGAGCGGGCCTGACCACATCCCCCGGAAGTGGAAGCGGCCACATTTATGGCTGTTGTAAATGTGCCCACTTCTGGGTTTACAACAGCTGTGGGTGCGTTTACGCATGCGCAGGTGTGTTTTATGGCTGACATAAACATGTCCACTTACACTTTCAGGGGCGGCGGGGGCGGCGGGTGGGGTGGAATGGCACTGTGGGCCGGGTCTGGCCCACGGGCAGTAGGTTGGGAACTCCAGATGTAAATTATACTAGCAATCTTTACTTAAGAGACAGTATCAAATATTTATAAAAAGTAGATGAATAACTACACATACAAAAATTTCTAGAATATGGGTTCTTACTGTCGGCAAATGTCCCACCCAGTAATTGTGCCAGTCTCTAAGGAATGTATGAGGCCTCTCTGGAAACCATGGAGCATGACGCATCCCATGAGGCAAATGCAGCATCTGAGCTCAGCATGCTATGCAGCTGCTCATATTTTGCTGCTTGAGAGTTCATGCGCCATGAGATGTAAGCACAGATGCTCGTTTTAGCTCAGTGGCCATAGTTGCTTCGGATCCTGTGTGACTCCTCCTGTGTTTTTGGAATCCACATGGGAGACATATGCCCCAGTCCATTATCTAGGCTTCCAAGGATGGAAATTATCTATATTGTAGCTCCTGGCCTGCTCTATTTGCAACAGAAAATTAAAATGAACCATAAATAAAAAGGCTCCCAGGGACAGTGTTGAGGATATGAGTGGTTAATCCAAGCCCCGTGGAGACCATCTTTATTTGTAACATGCATTATTCACAATTCCAAAAGGGACCCACAAGAGTCTGAGCTAAAATCCTGAATATCATAGCTGAACATCACATCAAGTTAGTCTTTTGGTACATTTTTGCACTGCTTTTCCACTAGGTTTCTGAATGATTTATTTATCTGAGGAATAAAGGACGCATGGCGCTCCAAATGTTGTTGGACTAAAAGTCCCATGAACCCTGGTTCAGCCTAGTGGAAATTGTAATGCAACATCATTTGGAAAGCCACACATTTCCAGTTCATCCACATGGCCTTTCATACCTTAAGGGTCAGATCAAATATTAAGACAGGTCGACCTTGCTCAAAAGCTAGTCATATCCGACTCTAGGGTTCAGCATTCATCTCTGTTTATAGCCAAAGAGCCAGCACTGTCTGTGTCTGCCGATGTTTCCATGGACATGTGCCAGGTATGACTCAACACTGGAAAGCACAGAACGCTGTTTACCTTCCCATCGAAGGGGTCTCTGTTTATCTCCTTGCAATTTCTTGCTTTCGAACAGCTAGGTTGGCAGGAGCTGGGACAGAGATGGGAGCTCGCTCTGTTGTGCCGTACTTGGGAATTGAACTCCGACCTTCCAGTGGTCAAGTTCAGCGTCTTAACTACTTGAGCCACTGAAGTTCTTATTAATTTATATTATAACATTATCTTTCCACCTACCGTATATACTCGACTATAAGTCGTCCCAAATATAAGTCGAGGTACCTATTTTCCTCTAAAACTAGGGAAATGGATTGACCCAAGTTTAAGTCGGGGATGGAAAATGCGGCAGCTGCTACTGAGTTTCAGTAATTAAAATACATGAAAATATGGTAAAATTAATTAAGTTAGACATTTGTATGGGTATGTTTTTGAGTGTTTATGCTGACCCAAGTATAAGTCAAGTCCCATTTTTTGACCTTATTTGGAGGGCTAAAAAACCCGACTTATACTCGAGTATATACTGTATGCAGATGTTTTGATGCTACATGTCCGAGACATCAGATGGAAATAAAGCCACACAATCTCCCAGCTAACCTGTTACAAAACAAAAGGAAGCTATTTTGCCAAATGTGGATTGAGGCAATCTTGTGTTAAAATAACAGACAATGTTTTCCTCTTAAGAACACATGATTTCTACAAAGTCAGCTCCTAGATTCAGAATCAGCATTTAGGAATTAATTTGTGCAATAATTTCAAGAAGTGTCAAGATGTGAAAAATTCTGACTACAAAAACAATAGAATCATTGCTATTTCTTTCTTTATCCTCTGCCCAGTTTTGATGAAGCTGACTTTCTGCAATCGCCGCAGCCACATACACAGTCAATATGAAGAAAGATAAATCTAGCACAACTGACTACAAGCTGTACTGTCACTAACATGACAATTAAAAATACTTCCTACTTGAGTATACTACATTGTGAACCTTAAATCTTTTAACGGACAAAAACATCAATATCAAAATAATAAATAAACTTTAGATAACAGATAGTCAGTGTGGAAGACCAATGAAGCTTTATTATTTGGTTAATCCTTTCAGTGTTGAAGAATAAGATCAAAAATAGCTCTAAAACTATTGTAAAGATTCAGTGTTATCCAATGCTAGAGCATTTCGTATATGAACTAAGAATGATTTAAATTGTAGGAAATAAATACTACGGTCCTAGTAATGTTTTCTCAAGTGCTGGTCATTTAAATCAGGAAACCTGAAGTGTTCTTGAAATACTGTACGTTGGTTCTTTCCTTCTGAGGGTAAAGTATTTTGTTGAATTGTCCTCATATGTTCTAGATCACGGGTGGCCAAACTTTCTGGCCCATGGGCTAGTCACATGGTTCCTCCCACCGGAAGGGGAAGTAACATGCATTTACGGCAGCATTTTGTGCATACCTGGGTACATTTTACTTTTGCTTCCGGGGGCAGTGCAGGTGGTGTGGGCTGTTTTATTACGTGATGTGGGCCAGATCTGGCCCAAGGGGTGTAGTTTGGGAACCCCTATTATAGATGTAACCTATTAAATAATTTAGAGCAAAACTTGGTGAACTACTTTAAAAAGTAATCATTTACAGCTAGTCAGCTGATGTTAAAGTTAAAGTTAACTCTTTCTATACAGTATATTTAAAATAAAGTCATTTCTTAGGAGCAAGGAATGACTGCTCAGAGGACATTCCACACCAGTTTCTTGGGCTCTTTAGCCATGAAGTCTGTCTATGTCCAGGGCTTCCTCTCTTCCCAGGAATTTTTCCTTGCAGAACGACTTGGAGTATTCTATATTTCATGTTGTTCTTCATGTTATGGCCAAGGTATAGAAGCTTTCTTTGCTTAATGGTCTTAAAGAGCTCCTGTTTTTATCCATTTGGTGCGATAATTCTACATTAGTCATATGGTCAACCCATGATATCCTTAACAAGTTCCTAGAATGATTGTTTCTGACTACTAGCCATTCACCTGGCATTTACTTATCATATTCTGCCAGCACAAATACAAATGTTCTAACATGCACTTCTTCTTTAAGTGCCATATCCAATTCTGAATATTGGCTATGTTCACGGTGATCAGCCATGAAGATTGTCCTTTTTTGGTTGTTCAGTAGCACAGTCGATTCCGACCCTTTGTGACCCCATGGACCACTGTCCGCTAGGCACTTCTGTCCTCCACCATCCTCCTCAACTCACTCAGTTCTGTGCCCATTGTCTCTACAATACCATCTAGCCATCTCATTTCTGGCCACCCCCTTCTTCTTTTGCCCTCCACCTTTCCCAGCATCAAGGCTTTCTCAAGTGAATCCTCTCTTCTCGTTTGAGCTTCATCAGCTTCATCTTTACTATTTGACCTTCTAAGGAGCAGTCAGGGTTGATTTCTTCTAAGATTGACCTATTTGTTCTCCTCGCTGTCCAGGGTACTCTCAAAACTCTCCTCCAACACCACATCTCAAAGATTGTCCTGGGAGCAATATAATGCAGTGGTCTTCCATTTGCATTCTGCATTGCACACCTCTGATCCAGTTCTGCGAGTCACTTTCTGGTCTTGAGCCCTTTTGGCACACAAAGTCCTTCTCAACCCCAGATCAGGATTGATGAAGCTGCTGCCCTCCATCAAGATGGATTCAAGTGGAATTTCATCCACTTGGGGACCATCACCCTTCCTGTGTACTTTGACACCCAAGTCCTCAGTTATCAGGTTAGTTAACTGCTGCCTGACAATCGCCATTGAGTCGTTGTCAGTACGTTCTACTCTATTACCATAGCAGGATAACCTGGCCGGGGACTGCATTTTGAGACAATTGAGAAACTTGACTGAATCTAGCTTTAGCTGCTAGAATTAACCACAAAATATCTGAAAAACTTTCCAAAATCATCTTGCGAAGTTTTCCTGGGGTGATTCCAATCCTATAATTTTTGGCAACAACTCACTTCAAGGTACAAAGTCAGAGTAGTCATTATCTGTTGTACTGAGTATTCATCAGATAATATCTATGTTGACTTCATAACTGGAAGTAACTGCCTCCAAATTTTACACAATCAGCATTACACCAATGTAACTATGCAAGAGTATTTTGGTCATTGTTTGAGTTTTAATTCACTAACCAACTTTATTGGCCATCTAGATTCTTCTCAAGAAGCCTAAATGCAACAGCTATTTACTTTATTGTGTCCCTAATATTCAGAAATTTAAAATGCCTGATAATATGGTTCTATTTACCAGCACGTCTAATAGATCATAGCGGCCTGTTATTCATGGATGCTACAATTCCAAATAGTTTATTTTCCAATACTACTGGATTCCACCAATGTGGTGACTAGTGCTTTTGAAAATGGGCCTTCTCCCTTAAATTTTACAAAATGTAAAATATATGTTTTAATTTAAAAAACAACAACCCAGGTTTGGTGCAGATTTTTAAAGTGAACATTGTGTGAATGTGGGGAGAGGCAGAACATGACTCAGAAGCACAACTCAGTTTAAAGAAAGAAGCACATATGTTTTGGACCAGGCAACAACGTTTGGATTCAAGGCAATGAACAAAAAGCAAAAAACAGTTGTTGTTTTTTTAAAAAACCCAACTGATTGCAGTTTGGACTTATTTCCCAACCATCTGTTAATTCTGTTGGGTTTTCTCCCTTCTTCTTAAATGTCTTCAGAACTCTATTTTCAAGCAACTATTCAGATTCTAAAATGACAATATATTCCTGTTATTCAGATATATACCAGATTCTTTGTTTGATCCCAGAATGTTAAAGACTATTAAAGAGGGGAGGGGGGAGAGTGCAGTTTTATCATATTGCTTTGCAGTCTGACATATAGCAGCCGCCAATTAGTTCTGCAGATAAAAACAGACAAATATTGGGAAGCAGATTGTTGTGTACATAAACAACAAAACAAGATTTTTGAAACCCTAACTACTTATCCTATGACTGCTTTTGCTCTTTGCATTTTTAACATACTAGTATTTAATTGCATTAGGATTGTCAGTAATTTGAAATGAAACTCTTTAGCTGGCTAGTGAGCAAACAAGAGTCCAGTTCTGCAGATGTACAGTGTAGCAAAATAGTTCTCAGACCTCTCATAACAAACTATGGATCAATCAATATATGTGTATCATATAAATAAAACAATGTATTGTATATGATTTATTCAAGCTGATCTCCCCACCCTACTCAACCCATTTCTGAATATTTTCACCGTCTTTAAATACAGATTTGATATAGTGGGAAAAAGAATGTGCAATATCAGTGCTGAGAATGAAATAAAAGTTTATGCTTTTCATGCCCACTATGGAAAAACCAATACAGTTGCTGCTGTGAGGGAGACAATAACTTTAGGATCACCCTAAGCAAGGATAGGATTTTTCCTCCTTCCTTTTGCTACAACTTTGTTCACAAAGCTCTCTCGCTGCTGCTCACAAATCAAATAACAGCTTCAGAGGAGCAATTTTCATTAGTAGAGTATCTGGGGAAGAAAGGGGTAAGTTCTCCTTAATGTCTGCAGTAATTATTTGCTCCTTCTACTCACTGCTAGCCGATCAATTCTAATTTGCTCTAAGCTGGAAATGGAAGAAGAGGTACAAAACTCTGAGCGAGGTGAATCATCACCCATTTGCTACTATTTTCACCTCACGTGATCACCAACTACCTATCCAAATTGGCTGATTAACCACTTCTATATCAGTGTAGCAAACCTATGGCATGCGTGCCAGACGTAGCAGTCCCAGATCTCTCTGTTGGCACACGTGCCATCACCCCAGTGCAGAGTTCGCCCTGCCTCCCAGCCCTGTAGCCCAATGGGAGTGCTTCTTCCCTTCCCCCAGCACAGAGTTTGCCCGTCCCCTCTGCCCAGCAGCCCAATGGGAGTGCTTCCTCCCTTCCCCCCAGCACAGAGTTTTCTCCGCCCCTCTGCTTGGGCACTCCGTCTCTAAAAGGTTCGCCATCACTGCCCTATATCTCACTCTGCAGGCTATCAATCAGGCATCTAGGCAATGACAATGGTCAAGAGAGAACCCATAATAGATATTTCATCCTAAAATGTCTCTGATCTAAAGAACAACTGGCTTCAATGGGGACCCGACTACTAGATATGACTGCTGCTTACAGTGGTTGTTGGACAGAGAGTGATCAGAGGAGAAACTATGAGATCATTTCAGGCAGAATAAACTAAATCTAGTTTCTGACACAATCTACAGTATTTCTTTTTTTAAGTGTAACTGTACATTATACTCTCCTGCTCCTTGGGAGGATTTGGGAGTTTATAGGTTGGTAAGCTACTGAAACAGTAGGGCAGACATGGTGAACCTTGGCACTCCAGCTGTTCTTGGACTTCAGTTCCCAGAAGCTCAAGTCTCTATGAATCCACATGAATGGGTTTGGTATAATTTACACTGGCTCTTATTCTGTGCAACTTTATACATGTCTACTCAAAAGGAGGACCAAAGCGGTTTAGTGGTTAAGATGCTGAGCTTGATGACCGGAAGGTCATCAGTTTGAGACCCAATTGCTGCACAATGGAGTGAGCTCCCATTTCTGTCCCTGCTCCTGCCAACCTAGCAGATCAAAAGCAAGGAATTGCAAGTAGATTAATAGTGGGAAATGTAACAACATTTTGTGGGCTTTGGTGTCTAGACTTGCCTGCCACAAGACCACAGAAATGTCTGCAGATGCAGACAGTTTTGGCTCTTTGGCTGTAAAAAGAGATCAGCATTGCCTCCTAGAGTTGTACACAACTGGCTTTTGAGCAAGGGAGACCTTTACCTTTACTCAAAAGGAAAGCCTACTGGCTTCAATGTGACTTATTCACAGTTAAGTGCATATAGGTATACAGTAACTTTAAAATCTTTGATCACAATCTTTTCTGTTATTCAAGCTTCACTTTCATGTCTTTTCTCAATCCTTCCTTTCTTCTGTCTTCTATTATAATACAGTTATTTTGCTTTAATTATGTAATTATTCAGATTTATACAAACAGTTATATGCTATATAAATAACAAACGAATGTAAACTAATAAGAATAACCATTCTTTTTAAAAGAACTCACTATCTTGACTACATTGCTTGGTTTTGTACTTAATTTTGTTTCAAAGATCCAAAATGAATCTATCCAATTTTGTTTTATCTACATTCTATTTTTTTTTTAATTTCAGAATGACCCTAACCCAAACATTAAACCTTTGCAAAAAGTTTTTTGGTAAATTCCATCAGCACCAAAAACAAACTAAAACCAATCTCTGTTTGTTATCAATAGATGCTCATACCTGTTTTAAGAGCATTGGGGAAAATAACAACATTCATGATGTCATATCACATAGAAATGTGCAGTTTTATACACACATCCCTCAATGACATGTGAAGAAAAAAAATACTTAGAAAACAATCAATAACTTTGCTTGTTTTAGGTAGAGTGAACAATAGCTATTTGAAAGAGAGCCAAGACAGATTAGCCTTCTATTATTATTATTATTATTATTATTATTATTATTATTATTATTATTATTATTATTATTATTATTATTATTATTATTATTATTATTATTATTATTATTATTATTATTATTATTATTATCATCATCATCATCATCATCATCATCATCATCATCATCATCATCATCATCATCATCATCATCATCATCATCATTATTTTGTTGTTGTTGTTGTTGTTGAGGAGCCTAAAAGATAATAGGTATCTATTTATCCAATATGGTTTTATAAATTTAGTATCTAACTGTGCCTTGTTCCCCCAAGTATTTTTGGTAGTACTGTACTCTTCAAAAATAGCTTCTAGCACTATTTATACCAGGGGTGTCCAAACTTTTTGGGCCGTGGGCCAGTCATGTGGTCACTATGGCCCAGGGGCCAGATGGAGCCCCCATATGGGCACGTTTTACTTCCGCTTCCAGGAGTGATGAGGGCTTCGTGGGACAGATGAATTGGCATTGGGTGCTGCATCCGGCCTCCGGGCCGTAGTTTGGGCACCCCCGATTAATACCAATTCACCCAAACATATTACATTCAGGCCAGGTCCTTTTGAAACCCAATTGAGTTCATTACTATAGCTTAGTAAACCTGTAACATTGAGAGACTTTATATTTGATTTTTAAATACAGGAGCATTACATCAGAAGCCAACAGATGGAATAACGACAGCCTGATTCCCAAGAATATTATGTAAAACAGATGATGAATGTCAGCACTTTATACCCACACAATGTTTTAAAGTTTTCTGTTGAGGAGCCGAAAAGAAAAGAGACTAATACAGTACATTTCTCTAGGGAAATGGTCTCGAAACAAACAGAGGATGAATAAATGGTAGGGACAAAACAGAAATATCCTATGGATATAAGTTTTGTTTATATGTTAAGGGTATGCTGTTGAAACACACTTGTGTCTTTTTTTTTTTTGAGACCACAAAAAATGTGAATTGAGTAAGAGAGAAGTGTAAGCGAGAAGTTGGGAAAATACTTTGAAAATATACAGTAATGAAGGATCTTTACATAGGAAATGTTCAGTCTGTGCTATGCTCTAATGATAGTCACTTCTTCTATCAAGTCATCTCTATTGGTTAGAATCATATCAAGGATAGCTACAAGGATAGATTGGAGTGGCCACAATTTAAATTGAACGGCAGGTGTGTTGGAAACACAAAAAGGTCCACACCCACACACAAAGTGGCTAGTGCAATTCTTATCATAGATTAAGAAGAGTAACGTTCTCTTCCCTTTATCTTTTTATAGTTCGTTCTCATTTCCTGCCTCATCCCATCCCATTTTCCTTACACATAGGTATTAATTGGCTTTTTATTACATTTCTATCTCTGGACCTAAGAGTCTCTCTAACTAAATATATCTCCTATGGATTGACATTAGGATTAGGTTATTATAAAGTTTCATAATTTTGCATATCCCTCAGTAACACTAATAAAGTCAAACTAGTCTCTCAAATCCTTTTGTGCTTTTTGGGTTATTTTTGTTTAGGCTCTGTTTTCACCTCAGATCACCTCGAAGGATGAAAGTAAACTTTCCTGTGACACGTTTCTTTGTCAGATTTAAAAAAAGAGAGCTTAAAACGCAATTTGGGGGAAGGAAAAGGCCCCCAATCAGGGCTGGATTTACATGAAAAGAGGCCACTTATGTGGCCCTTTCACTTCCCATTTTTAAGTTTGTAAATTACATGAGAGATAATATACATCATTACTGTGATATATATCAATATATAGGCCCCTCTTGATCTTGAGGCCCTAGGCTGAAGCCTAGTTAGCCTATAGGAAAATCCAGACCTGCCCCCAATAAAAATCATGACAGCCTTAAAAAGAGGTTAGGTGACACAAATAAGTAAAGCATTTTTTCTTTGTTGCCACCAAAACAAAAACTGAAATGTGAACCAAACTTACAACTTAATATGTTTTGGGTAGTCTTACTTATACATCAATATTGTTTTGTATACGTATATGCAATCTATACTGTATGTTCTTTCATCTAGTCCAGGGATGACCAAACTATGGCCCACAGGCTGGATCGGGCCCATAGCATCAAATCATGTGGCCTGTGGCACCTTTGCCACTCCCAGAAGCAGAAGTAAAACATGCTCTTCATGTGCAAATCTCTGCCGTAAAGTTGCAGGTGCATTTACAGCAGCATTTTGTGCATGTGTAGGTGCGTTTTACTTCCGCTTCCAGGGGAAGGATCCACATGAACGGCCCACAGCCCAAAATGTTTGGGCACCCCTGATCTAGTCTGTAGGTTGTAAGAACATATATTAATGTTTACCGTTTGCCCAGAGTGAGAAAATATCACAGATGGGTGGTATAAAAATCAAATAAATAAAAAGATAAATAAATATTATGTTTTGCTCTTCCCCCAGGATATATTTTTGGACAAATGCAAACACAAGACAGAGGAGAGGCCCTATTCTGAAACACTTTCTGAACTGTTTTCCATTTCTTGTTATAAAGAAAGGTGGCTTTTAAGATGATGTCCATCATCCTTTGAGCTTTGCCTCTACTAGGCTCTCCCATGTATGAAATACTGTTACAGTATTTCAGTTTTCTCTGAATAGCAGTCGTGTTAAGTCTGTGTTTCAAGCATATCAGAGAGTAAACAAAACAAAACAAAAATGTTGTAGCACTTTAGAGACTAACTGCTGTAGTTTAATGTAAGCTAATGTCTGACAAAGTGGAGAGAGAGAGAGAGAAATAACAACACTGCAGCAGTTTAAAGTGTATATAAACCATGCCTGGGAGTTTTACTCTTTGTCTGAAGAAGTGGACTTGATCCACGAAAACTTACAGTAAAATACAGTAGTACCTATGATTTTAATCCATTCCACGGGGCTCATTGCTGTATGAAACAATTGCTATACGATGCATGCATCATATAGCGATTTTTCCTATGCATGCATCATACAACCGTTCCCCCCCCCCCCACTAAATGGTTTTTTCTAATGAAAAATTGTTGTATGATTTTTTTCTGTAGGGAAAATCATTATGCAGGACGCCATTTCCCATGAAAACCTAATTGTTATATGATTTCGTTGCTATACAGGGCAATTGTTGTATGCGGTTCCATTGTGTAGCATTTAGTATATTTTTATATATACATATTTTATATATTTAGTATATATAGCATCAATTTATTTGACTGTCAGCCTGAGTCACCTTGGCAAGTGGGCGGCAATATAAACCTGAACAAACAAACAAACAATAAATTTAGTCTTTAAAGTGCTGCAGTGTTTTTATTTTTATATTGTTTTTTTGATATGTGTTAAGCACAGTGTGTAAGCTGAGGTAGGTGAGAGAAAGGGGCGGGTAATACGGGTTTGAAGAAGCTTTCCCGCCTTTTCCTAACGACGCAAGCCTTGGAGCCCATGTACTACATTTCCCAGTCTGCTTTGCGGCAGAAGAGTCCTTTAGCGCGCGCACACAAACACACACACGCCTCCGTTCTCTTCACAGTCCCATAGGCACTCCCAGGGTTCTTTGCGACCCGACAGAACGTGTTTCGCTTTGCCTTTCCTCAGGGGCCCTTATTCTCCAGGCGTGCGAACTACATCTCCCGAGAAGCCTTGCGGCCGCGGCACACCTGGGATTCCGTCCCTATCCTCACGGGGGGGGGGGAAGTCGCCTTTCAGTTTCTCGTCCTCTCAGCCGGCTTTTTGGTCCCCCCCCCAAAATGGCGGACGGGGTCCTGAGCGCCGGGGTTAACCTGGAGGCCTTCGCCCAGGCCATCTCGGCCATCCAGGCCCTGCGCTCCAGCGTCACTCGCGTCTTCGACTGCCTGAAGGACGGCCGGCGCAATAAGGAGGCTCTGGAGGAGCGCGAGAAGGGCTTCGTCTCCAGCTTCCAGGAGAGCCTTCACTCCGTCAGCCGGGACTTGGGGTGAGGAGGTGGCCCGCCGCCGGGGGTGGGGAGGAAGCTGCTGGAGGGCTTCAAAAATAATCCGTGTTTGTCTGTGTAAGCATATAGAGCACAGGTGCCCCTGGGCCGGATCCGGCCCCTGGGCCAATTCATCCGCCCCCACGAAGCCCTCATCGCTCCCGGAAGTGGAAGTAAAACACACCTGTATGGGCATGTTTTACTTCCGCTTCCTGGAGCGATGAGGCTTCGCAGGACAGATGAATTGGTGTAGGGTCGAGATCCTTGCCGCCCCTCCCCCTGTGCCTATACCAACTGCCAGGGGAAGAAGAAGCCAGGGCAGGATGAGGACCTTGCCGCCACTCCCCCTGTGCCCACCCCAACATATTGTAATATAAAGTAATGTAATGTATTGTCTGTAAGCCGCCCTGAGTCGCCACCGCGAGTGGGCGGCAATATAAATTTGAACTAATAAATAAATAAATCCGGCCCATGGGCCATAATGAACCACATGACCGGCCCACAGCCTGACAAGTTTGGGCACCCCTGACATAGAGAGTAAACAAAACAAAAAAGACAAAACGCTGTGGCACCTTAAAGACTAACTCCTATATTTTAATGTTACCTTTTGCGGATTGGACATAAGAGTGGTATTTCATGGTATACATTTATTAATCTTCAGTACTGTAGTTCCATAATCCTGCCAACCTAGCATTTCGAAAGTAAGAAATTGCAAGTAGATCAATAAGGACAACTTCAGTGGGAAAGTAAACAGCGTTTTGTGCGCTCCGGTGTCTAGTTATGCCTGCCACATGCCCAGAGAAATGTCTGCAGAAGCAGACAGCGCTGGCTCTTCGGCTATGAAACAGAGATGAGCACTGACCCTAGAGTCGGATACGACTGGCTTTCGAGCAAGGGAAACCAATAGCCTTTACCTTTAGTTCCATAAACAAACATCAGCCACATGAGCCATATGTTTCCTGTGTTTGTTAAATGGGAGAGGGATAGAAAATGGACTGCTACTTATGGACTGCAGTGGCTCAAGTGGCTAAGACGCTGACTGGAAGGCAGCAGGCCAGCAGTTTGATACCCGAATACTGCAGGACGGAGTGAGCTCCCATCTTTGTTCCAGCTCCTGCCAACCTAGCAGTTCGAAAGCAAGAAATTGCAAGTAGATAAATAGGTTCCATTTCGATGGGAAGGTAAACAGCAGTACGTGTACTCCAGTGTTGAGGCATGCCTGCCACATGCCCACGGAAATGTCTGTAGATACACACAGCACTGGCTCTTTGGCTATAAACAGAGATGAGCACTGAATCCTAGAGTTGGATATGGTTTTCGAGCAAGGGTTTTCAAGCAAGGGTGACCTTTCGTGGATCAAGTCCACTTCATCGGACGTAAGAGTGGATTTTCATGGTATACATTTATTAATCTTCAATAGTTCCACAAACAAACAAATCAGCCATGTGATTCATATGTTTTTCCTGTGTTTGTTAAATGGGGGAGGGATATAAAATGGACTGCTACTTCATATTTGTTTTTAAGAATGGAGCCTGGCAAACAGACCACAGTGCCATGAACATTTGGATTTTTATTGATGATTTCCCTACTTTTGCATGCCTGAAGAAGTTATCTTGAATCACGAAAGATCACAATGATTTTTTTTTTGTGATCCAAAAATTAAAAGGTATCTCCTTCTTATTCTACATTTATACATCTAGTATAGAGGCCCAGTGTAGCTGGGCAGAGAAGCATTTAAAATAGAGAAAATTGTATCTTTGTTCATAGTTACCATTTGTAGTTACAGTCAATAGAAAACCTTCATGCTGTTTGCTTGGTTAGAGATCAGATGAAGAATTTAATTTTAATTTAATTTAATTTTTAGACTTTTATGCCGCACCTTCTCACAAAAGCGACTCTGGGTGGCTTACAGGGATACAAGATACAGTTACAAATTACACATGATCAAATAACATCATACTACAGATTAAAAATCATCACAATTTAGATAAACCCAGAACAATAAATACACAATTAATTAAAAGATTTGGCTATAATTAGCAAAATACTAAACAACAGATTTAAAAGTTAAAGTTTAAAGTTTAAAACAGCGAGAAGGGTGGCTGTCCTATCAGAAGAAGAAAGACTAACAAAACAATAGAAGTAGAAAATAACAAGGAAAAGAGGGCAGGCTTGCCTCAAATGCCAGGGGTGTGAAAAAGAATTGCAGGACAATCACATTAGACTGTAAAGCCCCTCCCACTGATTCTCAGTGTTAGTGCATGCAAGAATGCTATTATTCCAGAATTTTTCACTGCTACCACCACCATATTCTGTAGTATTGGCTATTATAGTTGAAAAAATGGGGAGCTTGCAGCATTATAACATCAGGACATAGAAAATGGATATAATGTTTAGGAAAGCAATTACCATTTTCAGTGGCAGACATGAGTATTAATAATATCTAATTTTAGCTTTTATTTTGATTTATAGTTCATCTCCATTAAGAAATATGACCATAGAAAGAGCTCTGTTTACTGTTTAACTTTGTTAAACAGGACCATTTACGAGCAAAGCTATGACTCATCTCTTCTTTTACATTTGAGAGTTTGTTTAACTAGTCTCACACAATTTCCATCTTGTCTCTTCTGTTATCTGTAAAATCTGGGCAACACCTTATAACAGGGTGATAAAACCTTTAAATTAAGGAAAATCAGTCAGCTATACAGGAATAGGGGGACCAGAACCAGCACAATTTATTTATTTATTTATTATGACTTATATGCCGCCCTCCTCAAAGAGACCCAGGGCGGCTAACAAAGGTTTAAAAAGACATAAAATACAATATAAAATCCAATTTAAAATTACTGTTAAAATATTAAAAAATATTTATGTTTGATGAAGTGAATTTGGTCCACGAAAGCTCACATTGAAATGCAGGTGTTAGTCTTCGTGCCACAACATTTTTGTCTTTTTTTTTGTTTTGCTGTTTTGTTTTGTTTACTCTCTGATATATTACAATAATCATTTTCTTTTTCTAGTAAATTATACAGCAGAAGAGTTAAATCACATTATTTCTTTTTGTTTTCTTCTAGAGAACTTGAACGTCTCAGTAATCTTGTCGGCAAGCCATCTGAGAACCACCCTCTTCACAATAGCGGACTGTTGAGTTTAGATCCTGTGCAAGACAAAACACCACTCTACAGTCAGCTACTCCAGGCTTATAAATGGTCAAATAAGGTAAGTCAAAATTAAGTTGAATTTTTTAGAATAGTAGCCGTGTTGGTCTGTGTTTCAAGCAAATCAGAGAGTAATCAAAACAAAAATGTTGTACACTTTAAAAACTAACTGCTGTATTTTAATGTTAGCTTTTGTGGATCTGATATGGGAGTGAGACTTCATGGCATCAATTTATATACATCAGGTACAGAGGCACAGAGTGATTGGTTAGCATAACAGATAAGTATACAAATCAGTATGGCTTTTAACAACTACCTTCATTTTGGCAGTTTCACATCTGGCCCAGACACAGAAGAAGCAAGTGATCTCTGGTTGTTATTCAGATTAGTTGTGAATTTTTGCCCTTTTGAATTGCAAATACTGTAGTAGGAGGATACAAGATAAACACTTGGCATTAAGCATTTGCTAATAAGTTTAACCTTCAGCTCTATTGGCAATTGTGTGAGGCAGCCTATGTTAAAATTAAGTGCATTCCTATTAAATGACTTAAAGCAGGGATTCTCAACTTGAGGCCAGCGATGCCATGTCATGTGACCCACCACCACCTCCACCACACCCGGAAGTGCCATGTGGTGGAGGAAGGGCAGATTGGCTGTCTGGCCCCCAAAGCTGTTTGAGGGAGCATGACCCAGCCACTGGCTTAAAAAGGTTGAGAACTCCTGACTTAAAGTTATAACAGCTAAACAGATTAAACATTTTTGATCTCAATTAAAATGTGCCCTGATCAATTTGTAAATGCTGTACTATCTTCCCAAAGATATCTGAGAGACAAATTTCCTCTTGCTGGTCTGCATTTTCAGATGCCTGCTCTTTAAAGCTAGGAGAGGAAACTGAGCAGGAAAAATAACACCGTGGTAGTAAAATAAACATTTCTCTCTTTCTTTTGTGTGAAAACACAGTTAGAGGAAACTGATAGGGAGGAGGAATTAAGCAAAAAGAGGCAACCGAACAGCAAAAAAAGAGGAAAAAATGTCATAGCACCTTAAAGACTAACTCCATGGACCAAGTCCATTTCATCAGACATAAGAATACATTTTATATGGTCACTGTAAGAAAGGTTCAGAATATATATATATTGACCTAACTGCAGCGTACAATACTGTCAATCATTGGATTCTGCTCCATAAAATAAATAATCTTATCAAAGATTATTATTATTATATTATTATATTTGTATTTATATACCGCCCTCCTTGCCGAAGCAAAGAAAGATAACAAGCTTTCTAAGGTCATTGGTAGCTTCCTCCAGAACCGGAGATTCTGATGATTAATGGAAAGAACAACAGATGGAGGTTGCAGAAGAACAGGCTGCCCAAAGGAAGTGTATTGTCCCCAACACTGTATTATATATATACAAATGATCAACCAATTCCTGAAAGTACAAAATTGTTCGTCTATGCAGATGACACAGTAATGGCCATTCAAGGATCAAGCTTGAGGTAGCTGGAAAATGTTCTGGAGCACTTGAAGAATTAAGACAGTATTGCAACATCAACCATTTGAAGCCTAATCAAAGCAAGAGTCAAGTGTGTGCTTTTTACCTTTGAAACTGAGAGGCAAGGGTTGCGTTGGATGTTACATGGCAGGGGAACCTATTACAGCATTGCCCAGCACCAAAATACCTTGGTGTGATACTCGACATTCTTTTAAGCAGCACTGCCTGAATACCAAAGCCAAAGTTAGTATGAGGAACAACATCATCAGGAAACTTACAAACTACAAATTGAGAACTCAACATGCTCAAAGGGGGGTGCTAGCAGACAACAACACATGGTGTGAATGTGGAGAGATACAGAATTCAGCTCATTTACTCCTCTGCCGATGATGGCCAGAAACGTGCACTGATAAGGACTTAATTTGGGCAATGACAAAGCAAAGAAAGTGGCTTCCTTTTGGCAGTCCAGGGTTTGAACAGGACACAAAAGAAGAAGGTTCCTTTGTGAGGTGTGTTGAATGCTTAAATGTATTCCAGTTTAAACTGGTCTAATTTTTATAAATCGCTTGGAGGTGTACTTCAAATGTAGCTTAAGCATGTCTGTTTTTTTCCTGATAAACTATTGTCAGACTTAATGATTTACTGATCACTCACACTTCAGGCACTACTTTGCATCTCCTTACAAACATGGATCTGAATCGGTGCCTCCTGCAAAATAAAGTACATTTTAAATTGTGTGTGTGTGTGTGAGAGAGAGAGAGAGAGAGAGAGATGAGTGAAACAAAGATGCCTCTACTTCACAGTAGCCAGTAGAATCCTTCTTAATTTTAATTTAAATCCCACCCAGAAAGTTTAAGAAGCAATAAACACACGGATCAACTTGTATATGAATCACACTACACTAGTACCCTGGATAACGATGAGACTTGGTTCCACAAGGCTCGTCGTTATCCGTTTTTTAACGTTGTGCGATACATTGATCACACAACGTTAAAAAAGCCCTGTTTCCCTGGAGGCTGCAGCAAGCCAGAACGTTGGGATTTGAATCCTGATGTTTTGGCTTGCTGCACTTGCTGAGGACGTCGGGGAAGCCCAGAAACAGCTTGGATTGGGTCTTCCTACCTCCCTGGACCCGGCAGGGGGGTCAGGGACCCCAAAATTGGTAAAAAAAAAAAATCATTTTTTTACCAATTTTGCAGTCCCCCTGACGTTTTGGCTTGTTCCACTGGCTGAGGACGTCGGGGAAGCCCAGAAACAGCTTGGATCGTGCCCCCTGCCTGCCCCAGAGAGATCAGAGGACCCGATCTACAGCTGCAGGGTGGCTGGGGAAGCTGACGGGGACTCCCTGTCGGCTTCCCTAGCCACCCGCCCTTGCCTGCAGCTGTGGGGTGGCTGGGGAAGCCGACAGGGGAGCCCCCCCCAGCTTTCCAGCCACCTCCCCTGCCTCCGTAGCTGCAGGGTGGCTGGGAAGGTGAACGGAGAACCCCGTTCAGCTTTCCAGCCACCCTGCTGCTAAGATCAACTGTATCGGATAACGCTAAAAAGAACGTTCTCCGGTGCAAATCTTCCCCCCAAATTTGTCGTCGTTATGTGCTTTTAGCGTTATCCGGTGCAATCATTATCCGGGGTATTACTGTATACTGATTCTTCAGTACCCAGAGAAACTCATAGTGATATTTTATTTTTATGTATAAACTACCCTATTAGCCAAAATCACTCAGGGTAGTTAACATACATAGTTAAAACTGTCATAAAAGATATAATTGCAAAACGTAGATAAAGCAGCCTAATAAAAACCAACAGAGAGGTATTACAATTGCACGTAATAAACCATACACCAAATCGGGACAGTTTCACTTAATACAAGCTACAAAAAACCTATTCAGAATGTTTCTGTTTAAACGTGAAGGTATGAACCATTTTGCGTATCATTGGACCAGTCATGAATAATAGAAATGGTAGTTGTGGAAACTATTCATGATGGGTTGATTTAGATGATATAAAATCTCATGTCCTATTCAAGAACTTGTTTTTGTTACACGTGAATTGTTTCTCAAAAGAAGCAAGTCACCCTAAGAATGTCTGCCTGTCCCACCAGGGCGGATCGGAGGGGCTCTCTTGTTACTCCATCGGCTAGGGAGGCTCGTCTTACGAGCACTAGGAAGAGGGCCTTCTCCGTGTTCGCCCCGGCCCTTTGGAACCTCCTTCCAACAGAGCTGCGCCTGCAGACGGAGCTCCTCCCCTTTCAAAAGGGTTTAAAGACATGGCTGGCAGGTCGAGTGTGGGGACACAGTAATGTGGGTTCCCATCCAGGATGGTTGATTTAAGGGCAGCCAGCCCCCCCCCCCCAAACCTGGTATCGGTACCTGTTATTACTTGTTTTATCTGTTTTACTGTTTTAATGTTTTAAATTTTTTATGAATGTTTAAGGTTTTATATATTGTCTGTTTTTAGATTACCTATTGTGGTAATTCATTCTGTAAGCCGCCCAGAGTCGGGTCTTCCCGAGTGGGGCGGGGTATTAAATGTGAAAAATAAATAAATAAATAAATAAATAAGTGCTACTTTTGAGTTGTGTGATCTGCTCTTGCTTCTGTTTACAACAGAATAGGCAACTTTGTTGTCCCCTAGAGGTTAGATCACAACTCCTATCATAATTCACTAATGGCTGTGCTAGCAAGAGCGGGTGGGATTTGTACTTGAACAATAAGTAGAATCCCAGATTTTCTATCCATGGTTTACACAGCCTCTGGTTCAGATACCTGAATTGCCCTTTTATCAAGGGACAGTGAAACCTATAACTCTTTTCCTTCTGCTGGAAGTCTCTTTCTGTCTGCTTCCATGTTGATGCGATGGCATGATGCAGCACCTTTCCTTTGGTGTGCAGCCTGATTTTGCCTAATCTCAACAACTGTTTTGTGTAAGACCAGATGGGATAATAGGAAATTTGAGAGGCTGTGTGATTCGTGTTGCTGTAGGTGAGCAGTGGTTAGAAGGAGAATGTTTGTTATAAAATGCTTTTTGCCTTTCTGTATTTAATTTTTAATTTTTGACCCCTTTGTGGCTGGCGTGTTGTATTTTTGATGAGCTGGGGCAGGATATCTCCCTTTTCTTCTGCCTTGATTGCTCATGCATTAACAAGTACATGGGTAAACACATTGCTGAGACAGTATAAAATGTGGACCTAGGGACAGCATTGAAAAGAATGATGCCCTCTTAAGGATGCAAAAGCTTTCTTAGACAGATGTCTTATACATATCTACTGAGATGGGCCTGTTCAGTTCCTTGTGGATTTCTTCTGAACAGGACTGTAGGTTAAATGTAGAATGATCTTCCATGACATACAATATTTGAATTACATTACTTTTATTTCTCTTTTCCATCTTAGAACTACTTGTCTTAGAATTATTTATTTATTGGACTTATATCTGGGATTGATTCCCACTCTGGGTGGCTTACACTATTTAAAAGAGCAAAACAAACATCATTTAGACAATAAAACAACCTCCACCCACCTAATTAAAATCAGAACTGAGCACCCCCAAACTCTTGTGACAGAAAGGCAATGGGAGGGTCTTCTATTTGGTCTTCAACAAACTCCTAAAGGCCTCCTCAAACTGAAAGGTTTTCAGTTCTTTCTTGAAGATCCCTAAGGAGTCAATCAAAAGCAGCTCCCCCAGCAGTGTGTCCCAAAGAGCTGCCACCGAGAAAGCTCTACGGCAGTTAATGGACTTTCTACCCAACCTAGGAGTTAGAATTCGGAGTTGTGTTCTCTGAGAAGAATGGGTGAAGTGAACCTGATTTCTGAAGGGAAGACGCTCTGCCAAGTAGGAAGGTCCCAAACCATTTAGGGCTGTAGAAAATAGTACAGAAGAAAGACTAGATCAGTGATGGTGAACCTATGGCATGTGTGCCAGAGGAGGCACTTGGAGCCCTCACTGTGGGCACCCGTGCAGTCACCCCAGCACAGAATTTGCCCCACCCTTCTGCCCAGTAGCCCAATGAGAACGCTTCCTCCCTCCCCAAGCACAGAGTTCATCCCACCCCCTCTTCCCAGCAGCCCAGTGGGAGAACTTCCTCCATTCCCCTAACACAAGTTCACCCCCCCTCTTCCCAGCAGCCCAATGGAAGCGTCCCCTTCCTCCCCTGTTGCTGCATTGGCACTTTGCAATAAATAAGTGGGTTTGGGGTTGCAGTTTGGGCACTCGGTCTCTAAAAGGTTCGCTATCACTGGACTAGATGGAGCATTGTTTTGATGTATAATAATTGCATGTAATTGTTTACATTTGCAACATCACTATTTATATGCCACTTGACCCGTGTTTGTTGCAAAGCACCATCCTGCTTTGTTTATGCCACTTAATGAGCAACAAAAATGGGGAATTATATAATAAGACAACATTCCTAAGGAATACATGGTAGAGGTGTGGAATAGATTCAATGGTTTAGAATTGATAGACAGAGTACCAGAAGAATTATGGATGGAGGTTTGGGATATCATGCAGGAGACAGCAAGTAAGTGCTCTGTGTACATGGGGAATTATTATTAAATAAATGCATGAGGCTTCTCTGCAGGATAGCATTTTGGTGTCTAGAGCTTGTCTCCTGTAGAGTTGGAATGGAAAGGAAAAATCTGTTTTATCTGCGTTTGTGGAGCCGAGTACTTGACTAGTGGGCACATTTTGTTAATTTGGACTGAAATGATAAGGTAGGTGACCTATTTTATTCTAGTACGTTTCACTAAAATAGACAATGATGAGCTTTTAACACATGTACCAATGATGATCAGTGAGGCTGGGAACAAAGTTAACATGACTGCCTTTTAAGCTCGTGTTGTGGCTAGTGCTATGCTTATTATAGCGGCAGAATAGAAGATGACCTTTGTAGCCTAGTTTCAAACTGGTACATATATTTTGAAGGTCAGATATTGAAGATGAAGCTAAAGTACTTTGGACATCGAATGATAGGAGAGGATTCACTTGAGAAAGCCTTGATGCTGAGAAAGGTCAAGGGCAAAAGAAGAAGAGTCACTTTCTGGTCCTGAGTCCTTTGGACATGCAAAGTCCTCCTCAGTCTCAGGCTAGTATAGGTGAAGCTGCTGCCCTCCATCAAGATGGATTCAAGTGGGATTTAATCCACTTGGTGACCATCACCCTTCTCTGTGGATTTCGCCAAAGCCACTAGTCCTCAGGGTTGCCAGGTTAGTTAACTGCCGCCTGACACTTGGCGTTGAGTCGCTGGCAGTATGGTCCACTCTATTACCATAGTAGGATAACCTGGCTAGGCTGGCCCAATTTATAATACTGTACTTTAGAGATTTGTCTTACAAAATTTCAGTAAAACCTTTTATTTAGCTTGTTACTTCAGGTATCCAATGTTTTCTAGAGAGGTTTCATTTGTGCAATTAAAGAAAATGTTTTCAGCAGAATTCTTGAAGATACAATCAAGTTGGTCTTGTGTGGGAGTAAAATGTCATCATATTACAACAATGCTGTTCATTTATAATCAAGCTCAGAAGGGGAAAGTGAGCAAGACGCCATCTTTACTTGATGTTTAGACTACTGTGTCAAAAGAGGACGTGCTTTCCTTGAAAGAGAAGTCGGAAGGGTTGACAGAGCAATATAACCAGGTGGCTCAAGTGGTTAGGACGCTGATCTTGGAGATGGGAAGCTTGGAGTTCGATACCTGAGTCCTGCACAGCGGAATGAGCTCCCGTCTGTGTTCCAGCTCCTGCCAACCTAGCATTTTGAAAGCAAGAAATTGCAAGTAGATAAATAGGGACCATTTTGGTGGTAAGGTAAACAGCATTATGTGTCTAGGCATACCTGCCACATGTCCATGGAAACGTCTGCATATGCAGATAGCCCTGCCTTTTTGGCTATAAACAGAGA
Source organism: Furcifer pardalis (assembly GCA_030440675.1). Classification (NCBI taxonomy): domain Eukaryota; kingdom Metazoa; phylum Chordata; class Lepidosauria; order Squamata; family Chamaeleonidae; genus Furcifer; species Furcifer pardalis. The sequence continues at coordinate 59,244,914 of CP126898.1, forward strand.
TGAGCACTGTATGACTGGCTTTTGAGCAAGGGTGATCTTTATCTTTTATCTATAACCAGGTGCCATATGAAGTGTCTTTGGTATAAGAATGGTCTCTGTGCTTGAGACCCAGTGCTGACCTAAAACCTGCTCTAAATATCTGGGAAAACTTGACAGTGTTAGATTTTGGGCACAGGTAAAAGATGTAAAGGGAATTCATATTGGCAGTGCATGATTGGCATGATTTGGCTGCACATCTCTGTCTCTGTTTTCATTTTGAATTTTTAATCATGGTTTCTTCTGTTTGTTTGTTTATTAGATTTCTATACCTTCTGTCTTGAAAATTTCCCCATATCTGTTGAATTCATATATAGATCTTACTCTTAGGGCAGTTCAATAAACAGAAATAAAGTTACATAATCAATATAACATTCAGTTTTGCACTTAGATTATGAATGTTTGTTTTCTGATTGTTTTGAAAAGTACTGTACATGTTTTAGCTTGTGGGATGTGTCTTGATTCTATATATAAAATGTTTAAGGTGTGGTTTTTCTTGTACATTTGTTTAATTACATTGGCATATGGTTGTTTAAAAATATTAACATTTAGTTGGAAACTGAGCAAACTTACACATTTATACACAAATATTTATGTTTTGTGCAAATTAGTTTTCCTTTAAAAATTGTTTATACAACAGTAGGCTTTATCTGAGAAAAATAGATGTAGGATACTGTTGTTGCTTTGTAGTATACCCTATCACTGTTTTACAGTGTGCAACATTGTGGTTGAGGAGCACCTCTTTGAGTATTGTCAATATTTAGAAGTCTGTTGATTGGAATATAAGCAGTTCGAGACCCGAATGCTGCACAGTGGAGTGAACTACCATCATCTGTTCCATCTCCTAGCAGTTTGAAAGTAAGAAATTGCAATTAGATAAATAGGTACCGCTTCCATGGGAAAGGTAACAGTGTTCAATGCGCTGCACCATCTAGTCATACCTACCATATAACCATGGAAACATCTGCAGACACAGGTAGTTCTTTGGCTGTAAATGAAGATAAGCACCGCCCCTTAGAGTAGGAGATGGCTGGCTTTTGAGCAAGGGAAATCTTTACCTTTAGTTATATTCATAAGTGATCATTTAGGACATTTTAAGTGGAAATCCCTTATGAAACATTGAATAGTATTCAGCCAACCCTACCCACCCCTTCTGTACTACGTCATGACAGCCATCCGGTAGAGTTTGTGATTTTTTAAAACAGAGATACTATACAGCAATTTCGGTCAGTGGGACTTGTTTTTGAATGGTATTGTTTGCATATGTCCTTGCAGAAGTTTCTCTTGAAGCCTGCTTCCCTTTCTCACCTCTTTTGCTTGCACTGGTGTTTGTAGTATCATGGCTCTTCTAGTGACGGTTTGTGGTGGCTAGTCAGCTAAATAATTTAAATAAAATATACCTTCCCTAAGCAATGGGAAAACAAAAGAGTAAAATTATTTTTAAAAATTGAATGCCGGTAAACACGAAAGGGTAGGAATATATGACATATGTCAGTGATGGCCAACCTTGGCACTCCAGACGTTCTTGGACTGTTACCTAAAAAATTGTTATCTTTTAAATTTAGGGAATCGTCCCACAGGCAGGGTTGGCTCAGGAACTAAAGACCACATTAGATTGTGGGTTAAAATAAAAAGGAGTTTATTAAATTGAAGGTATCATTCAATTAAACATAGTCCACCCACAAAATAAGGCCCTAACTAAGTTGGTGTAGAAGAGAGTTGGAGTTCTGTTCATCAGAAGTGTTTTATATTACAGTTACACACAGTGACAAAGATTTCCCCCCCTAACTAAGGATCTTTAACGGATAACACAAAAGGGGCCCATTGAGAAGTAAAATCAAGAACAAAGAATGTTTACAGAGCACAAACTTCATGCAAATTACAATTGAGTACATGTGACTCAAGTGGCTAAGACGCTGACTGGGAGGCGGAATGTCAGGAGTTTGATTCCCGAGTACTGCAGGACAGAATGAGCTCCTGTCTTTGTCCCAGCTCCTGTCAACCTAGCAGTTTGAGAGCAAGAAATTGCAAGTAGATAAATAGGGACCACTTAGGTGGGAAGGTAACAGCATTCTGTTTGCTCTGGTGTCTAGTCATGCCTGCCACATGACCACAGAAACGTGTGCAGAAGCAGACAGCTGTGGCTCTTCGGCTTTGAAACAGAGATGAGTACTGACCCCTAGAGTCGGATACGACTGGCTTTCGAGCAAGGGAAACCTTTACCTTTAATCACTTTACACAAACAAAGAAGTTAAGATAATGAAGACACTCCCTGCCTTGACCCAACCTGACCCACCTCCCTTGCCCAAACAATGTGCAACCAATGAGATTTGGGGGAGGAGGTATCTGGACCAACCAGAGCAATAATCCTCAAGATGTATACCCAAGGGAATTGTAGAATTCTCAGGCACAGGAGCATGGTTCATCGGAATCTGGTGGCTTGTCTTCCCACTCTCCCAAAATTAACCCTTGCAGCAGTTATTAAGGTACACACATGCACATAACCTAATCAGGAGGCTGGAACCTAAACAAAAGAGTTGCAGAAAACATTGATGGGATTTGTCCTGGGGCTTAGTTTACTGAAGGATCATGTTGACTAGCAGGAAATGAGTCTTTTAGACTGCACTTTTGTTTCTCTTTCGCCCCTATCTTTAGAGATCTCCTTTTTGGGTAACCTGAAGCTTTTAAAGTCATAATTTTATTATTTCTTTATTAAAACATTATTTCTTTATTAAAACTCCATCTGGACATTCAAGGTATAACGCAGGCCATTTCTGTGGCTTGCCTGTGAAGAGAAAAAGGGAAATAAGCTATTTTTATTAATTAAAGTTGGGGGTGCAGTCATGTCGCTTTTACTCCTAAGGAATCCCAGATCTTTCCATGATTGTGAGGCTGGATTAGCGATGTTCCAAGTTCCAAAGGCTTTTCTGCTTCTTAAATGGAAGAAAACATTTCTTTATTAATAATTTTGTACATTTAAAATTCACTGGAATATAAAGGATTAACTCCATTTCCCAGCCATTGCCACATGGGGGGAGTGCTTGTAGGGGGCGGGGGGGGGGGGGAAGAGAGAGAATTGCAATGTAATTCAATGGCATTTGCCTTCCATTGACTATAATGGGTGATTTTCTTGGTTATTGTATTTAGCAGTTTGTGTGCAAAGACATTTATTAAAAATATATGGACTGTGGTTATTTACCCACAGCTGTTGAGTGGTTGTGTGTAACCTATGAATGCTTGGGTGAACATATAATAAAGGTTAAAATAAATCTTTATTGAAAATAAAATAGATTTTAAAAAATAACAAGCAGAAATGAAAGAGGGATTTATAGATTTAAGATAACTGGACTTCAATTACCAGAAGCTCAAGTCAGCATTCCAGCTGATCAGGGCTTCTGGGAATTGAAGTTCAAGAACACCTAGACTGAGGGTTCACCATCACTGACATATGTTATAGGAAGCTTATTTTTGAAGAGTTTCTGTTCATCTGAGTAACACCTTTTTATAATACAAAGTTCCAGCAGGAGAGTGTCTGTAACAATACTACACTCCTTATCTCAGTCTTTTCTCTTTGTGTGTTTTCAGAACAAAGAGAACTGTAACATTAGTTGATAACTTCCAAACACATTTAATTGGCATTTGTAGAGAACTATATAAACATTTGGGGCCACACTTATGTAATAATTAGGGTAGGGGAAGACTTGGTTGTTTATTGTTATACATGTATATTATGGGGTCTGAAGGAACCTTTGTTTCACTGCTCTGGGCGCCAAGTCTGTGAGCTAAAAGCAACACATACAAATGACTTCCCTTCCCTGGGGCCATTTTTGACACTAATGAGCTTATCTCATTCTTTAGGGTGTATTAATATATTCTGGGTTATGGGGACCATTCTTACAGCTCAGCAGATGTTGAGGTTTCCTGCAGATTGAATGCTTTTGTGGGTGGAATAGGTAGCATGGTGCCTTACCTAGGTATGCAGAAGCTTGCTGTTCCGGCTCTTCTTCTTTAACATTTCTCTCTCCAAACTAAAGATAGGGTGGCCTCTGTAGCAATTCTTTGTCTGCTTCTTGCGGAGGTTGCTTGTTCTTTTATTAATTTTGACTTCTCAAAATTTAAATGCTCAATGGTGTAGATATCTGGTTGCAAAGCTAGAGATTGGGAGATTGGTGCCTCCTCAACATGGGCTAGATTTGATGATCCATGGTCCTTTCCAGCTATCCTGTGCTAAGATTATGATGCAAGGTTATTTATTTATTTACATTTTTATACCGCCCTTCTCGCCGGGGCAACCCAATGCGGTTTACAACATCATAAAAGCATAATAAAACCCAACCCAAACCCATTGTTAAAAACTTCAAAATTACAATTACAGTAATACCTCGGATAAAGTTTACCTCGGATAACGCTAAAATCGCATAACGTTAAGTAATCTGGGGAGGAGAATTGGATCGAATAACGTTAAGGTCCTATGGGATGGATCGGATAACAACCGCTAAAGTCTGTGCAGTTGCAATGTATCTCTATGGAGCTTTAACGTTATCCGATACATCCCATAGGACTTTAACATGCATCGGATAACACTAAAAATCGGATAACACCAAGACTTGTGGAACCAAGTCTTAGCGTTATCCAAGGTTTTACTGTATAAAGTTTAAAACGTTTTTAAAATTTATAAAAATCCACAGGTCCCAATAATAATTTAAAAAGTTAAAAAGTTAAAAACAAAAGATTTAAAAAATTAAAGGTTACGACTCCACTGATGATTTCAATTTACCGTATATACTTGACTATAAGCCATCCTGAACATAAATTGAGGTACCTAATTTGGACCTCTAAAAATAGGAAAATAGATTGACCCAAGTATAAGTCGGAAAATGCAGCAGCTGCTAGTGAGTTTCAATAATTAAAATACTAGAAAATACGGTAAAATTAATTAATTGAGACATTAATGTTGGTATGTTTTGGAGTGTTTACAGTAGTGTTGTTCCCCTGTGTTGTTGAAATAAAGGATTTTCTCCATCCTGGTTTGTTGGTTGACGCGTCTCAATCTAGCGTGGTTTTGGGACCCTTAGGTAGGGTCGTTGACCTGAGTATAAGTCGAGTCTCCTTTTTGGACCTCATTTTGGGGGCTAAAAAACTAGACATACTCAAGTATATACAGTAAGAATAGTATTTTTGCTTTAACAATTCATGCATGTATATACCATGCATAGCAACAGGTAAGGTACTCAGAACACAATATACAGTAATACCTCATATAACATTAGTATCGAATAACACTAAAATCGCATAACATTAAGGAATCTGGGGGGAGGAATTGCATCGGATAACATTAAGATCCTATGGGATGCTTCAGATAACAACCGCTAAAGCCTGTGTGGTTACAATGTACTGTATCTCTATAGATCCCATAGGATTTTAACATGCATCAGATAACACTAAAAATCGTATAACACCAAGACTTGTGGAACCAGGTTTTAGTGTTATCTGAGGTTTTACTGTATGTACATGTTCAGTAATGCTGACAACATCTCTGTAAAGTAGGTAAAATCTCCCCAGGTTATCGCAGATAGGAAGGCTAATGCTGGTTATAAAATCAGTGGCAGAAGGACTTGAACTACGTTTTCTCAGTTTAGTTAAGAAGGTGCCAAAATGTACACACATTTTAAGAAAGGAAAAAACTGTATTAAAATTTAAAGTTTTGCCAAAAAACTGCACGAAGGCTAAAAGACAGCATGTATTCAACAATAGCAGATGTCAGCTTTGAAACGAAAAGGATGAAAATATCATATGATCAACAGATGCAGCAAAATTTCATAGACTGGTTATTTGCAACACGATAACAGGGTTGCAGAAATTATTCATTGGAAACTTTTCCAAAAGTTCGGATTTGAATGCAGTAAAAAAATATTTGGAGCATCAGGTTGAGAAAGTACTGTATTAGAATACGAGAGAATCAAGAGCCTGTGGGACTGTAAAATGCAAACAGATAGACATCTGTCTCATAACGCACCAGATATAACTGTTTGGGAAAAGAAAGCCTGGTTTATTGACATTGCTATATCAGGATGCACGAATTGAAGATGAATAGTTGGAGAAAATTAAAAAATATTGTGATTTACATATTGTGAAGTTGAGCATTTATGGAAAAAGAAATAAGTTGTTGTATCCATAGTAATTGGAGGTCTTAGAGAAATACCTACAGGCTCCCTAGAGATTTGGAAATTTTGGATTCATTGTACTTGAATATCCTAACTTTACAAAAAAAACAACAACCCAACTCTACTAGGATCTGCCTGTATACTTGTATGTTACGTTAATGCAGGGGTTCTCAATCTATGGTTCACGAGTTGGATCCGGCTGTGGCAACATGCCCTTGCTCCAGCCTCCACTTCTGCCGCCGCCACAATCCTTGTCTCTGCTTGGCTTGGTATGTCCCTAACGGCGCTCCATAGCAGGATGGATGAGATATGGTGAGGTTGTGGGCCAGATGCAGTGATGGGATGTCCCCGGTTCCAAACGGTTCCTTGGAGCCGTGACCATACCCACTGCTCCCCGCAGGCCCTGGCCGCCCGTGGCCGCCGCCAGAGCCGGGCCGAAAAGGCACCGCCCCGAGGAAGCTGCAGGCGCCCGGTGGAGGAGGATGTGGCGGTGGCGAGCCCCGCCGGGCTTACCCAGGGCATGGGGGTTTGTCAGGCCCAAGTCCCTAGGAGTGCGCGGCGGTGGCGGATGGGCCGCGCAGGCACCAACGTGCCCGTGGGAGCTCTGTGGCCGGCCAGGGGCTGCAGGCGGCTGTGGCGGCTGTGGCCGGCGGCTGCAGGGCCGGCCGCAGCCTTCGTAGGAGGAAACGGCTGCAGTCGGGGGCAGCGTGTCTTGCCGGGTGGCCCCGGGCCACATGGAGGTTCGTCGGCGCCAAGGAAGGTAAGTGAGGCTTTTATATTTAGGGTGGGTGGGTGATTTATTTGTGTTTTGGGTGGTTGGTTGTACTTTAATTTAATTTTTATTTTATTTATTTCTTTATTTTATTTCTTTAAGTTATTTACGTGTCTGTGTGCGTGTTTATTTTTTTTATTTTTATTTTATTTTTGGCCTTGCCCACAACGTCATGATGTCATGACGTTGGCTCCGCCCATGATGTCATGACATTGGCCACGCCCATGACGTCCATGACGTCATGGCGTGGTAGTAGAATTTTTGACATCCCATCACTGGCCAGATGAGTTGGTGTCATGCAGCTCCTCCAGGAGCAGAGAAGCAGCGTGGGGGGGGGGAGTGGGCAGTGGCTCGGGGTGGTTGTCATCATCATTGGCGTGGATGGAGTGGTGGGTGGCTTGGGGGTGGTTCTGCTGCCAGTGCTAGAACCGGGACCACCCCAAGTCCTCACTATTCCCCCGCTGCCCCTAGTGGCAGGGGCATCGGCATCGGCACCAGCACTTATCTGGCCCACCAACTATCTGAGTGGGTGTGATCCACCCCCACACCCCCCTTAAAAAGGTTAAGGACCCTTGTCTTAACAGTTCTTAGGTCCTTGGTTACGTCTTGAACTGCTAATTTTAAACCAGTTAAGATCTTGTGGGACTTTAAGATCCAAACTGATAAGAAGCTCTAATAACACTCCAGACATTATTAAGATTGGGGAGGGGGGGATTGGTTAGCTGATTGATGTGGCAATTCGAGGTGGAAGAATAAAGAGATGGAAGAGATCACGAGATATATGGATTTGAGAACTAAAATACAGCATCTCTGGGAGTGATACTAGTAGTGAATGAACTGTTGGCAACAATTACAAAAGAGTTGAAAAACATCTGAGTGTGATTGGCATTGATAAGATCATGATGGAGAAGTTGAAGAGCAGCACTATTAAGTTGTTGTCAGCTGTTACTCATATTATACTTGTATTATATTTGTTATACTGTATTTATATTATGTTTTTCATATATGTTTCATATTGTAACATTGTTAGCCGCTCTGAGTTGCTTCGGCAAGGAGAGCGGCATATAAATCTGAATTTAATAATAATAATAATAATAATAATAATAATAATAATAATAATAATAATAATAATAATAATAATAATAATAATAATAATAATAATAATAATAATAATAATAATAATCATCATCATCATCATTATCATCCGTGTATACATTTTTCCTGGACAAACTGGAAAAATGCCATTGGTGTGAATTTGTTTAAGGTGGATCACAGCTTGCCATGAAGTGACCCACACACTATGATCACAGATCTCCTGCGTGCAGGACATATGAAATGAGACATGCAGGGTTTAACACCGGGACTGCAATGGACTGCTGCAGCCTTGAGGATATTAACAAGGTGCACCTTCACAGCCAGTCCATCTGGAATGGCCTCTTCTACCTCCATGACCATTGGGAATCAGAACAGTGGTTCCTCCTCTGCTCATTTTGCCATTGGGCCCAATAGGATGGTTTCCAATGACATTTCCTCCACTATGGGGACCATCACCCCACCTAAAGGGGCTGATCTGCCCGTAGGCATTGGTCCCTTTAGGTAGTCAGGTTATTTACCATCTCCCAATACTTGCCATTAAGTAGCTGACAGTATGGTCTACTCCCTTACCACAGTGGGTTGCTCATGACCAGAAAGTGACACATGGAACTCTAGTACGGTGTCACACTATGATGCTGAAGGCAAATGGAAGGTTACTGCGTTATATTATTCTAAGGACAATCTTTTCCATGTTGATAGCTAATATTTGGGATCAGTAGGGCAATTAAAGAAGAAGAGATATGGAAAAATATGTAAAATAATTTATCAATTAATTATGTTTTATTATTGTTTAAAATATAAAATTAAACATTTTAGGTGTTTAACAATTTAACTAATGGTCAGTAATAAATTATTTTTTAGAAACAAAAACAAAGCACAATTACTGTGAAATATTTGTGACTTACAAATTTATTTCAGTCCAAGGTGCCATGATTTGCACAATCTTAATGAATTGTTTTTAATGGAATTTATCCCCAAACTCTGCTTCAGATGTTCTTAGACTTGAATTCTTATTGCTTCTAGTCATTTTAAGCTAGGAGTGCCAATTATAGGAAAAAAATAGTACAGTGTTAGGATGGTTATGTAATGAAGTTCACATCCAAAGGAGAAGTTCTCATTTGCATTAGCAGTTAATGTTTTGGGGGCTTAATTGTTATAATAATGTTACATTTAACTGTAGTGGGAATTTGTGGGCATGGGTGGGCTTTGAAGAAGGAGTGCATTCCTTCCCCATGGCTAACAGCTTGCAAAGATTGTGCATATAGCTTTAGGTGTATTTTGCCTTTATACAGTTGTGGTTTGATGCAGTATTTTAACTAGCACCTATTTAAACAAATCAGAATACAGTCAATTCCTTGGAACTGGGCATATTTATCCTTGAGAAAAGGAGGCCGAGAGGGGATATGATAACATTCTTCAAATACCTGAAAGATGGCCATAAAGAGGAGCAGCAGCATCTGTTCTCGGCCATCCCAGAGTGCAGGACACTTAACAATGGCCTGAAACTAAAGGAAACCAGATATAGGCTGGATGTCAGGAAGAATGTCTTAAGGGATAGAGCAATATGACAGTGGAACCAGTTGCCTCTAGAGGTGGTGAGCGCTCCAATACTGGAACCATTCAAGGGAGAATTGGACAAACCATCAATCATATCTGCTCTGATTTGGATTCTTGCATTGAGCAAGGGAGTTGGCCTAAAAGGCCACTTCCAACCCAGTTATTCCAGGACTCTATATTTTTTTCACCAGTGCATTAAGGTGAAAATTTGAATTTGCAGCTAGTACAATCTGAAATGTTAGATGATGGGTGTGCCTTGTTTTAACTTCAAATCTAAGTTCTCTAACAATCCCTCAGGCAGAATTCTGTGAGTTCTAACATACAAACATATACCTGCAGAAACATTCAGTTCAATTACTGTACCTGGAGAAGATTGAGGCCTCCTCCTCTAAGACCCCCTTTTAAGTCTACATTCTCTGCTGTGTTGCTTCTTGGGAGAATGTTGCTCTACTGCTTCCAAGGCAGGTGGTACTTTCTTACTGTTTATGTTCTGTATAGGGTATCACCTGAAGAATCACCATCATCAAGGTGCCTCACAGTAATGAAATACTAAATTTTCGTTAAACACAACTAAAAACAAAAATATTTTGTTGGGTAATCACAACGTACAAAATGAAATTCCAATAAATATTTGATCAAAAGATAGCTAAAACCTTCTGACTGCTGAGTTGGGGTACACAGAAAGAGCCTCCTCAAATATTGTGGTATTTTTGAACTGCAGTTGGACATATCCCGGGCACCGGCTAATCTTTCTCACACTAGGTCAGGCAAAAGGAGCTGCAGAGTGAACTCACCAAAATGTGGTCTCATTTGGCAGTTTCATGTCTGGCCTAGACACAGAAGAAGAAGAATTGTTGAATTTACAGTTTGGAAACAGATCTCTGAGAAGTCATTAATTCAATGCAAGCTCACCTTTGGAAATTTTCATAGAAATGAGATCTGTACTTCCATGACAGTTTGTTCATGCTACCTGTTAATTTCTGTTTCAAATGACTTGAAGTATGAAGGATCATAATATCATCTTTGCTGTTGACTGAAATATACTTAAATAAAGACTCAAATTGCCTTATGTAAAAGAATGGTTGTGAATAATAAGAATAATCAGAAAATTTTGAGTGTGTGAAAGTAGGAATTCTAAAGGGTTACCATATACTTGAGTATAAGTTGGGTATTTTAGTTCCCAAAATGAGGTCAAAAATGGGACTTGACTTATTCTCTGGTCAGTGTAAACACTCAAAAACATACCCACACAAATGTCTAAATTAATTAATTTTACTGTGTTTTCATGTATTTTAATGACTGAAACTCAGTAGCAGCTGCTGTATTTTCCACACCTGACTTATACTTTGGTCAATCTATTTTCCTAGTTTTAGAGGTCCATATTAGGTACCTCGGTTTGTATTTGGAACGACTTATAGTCAAGTATATATGGTATTCTTTTTCAGAACACCTCATGTGGAGTTAAGATATTGGCAGAATTCTATAATATGCAAGATGTTAGTTGTCTAATAAAGGTTCTGCCCACACTTGCTTTTGGATTGAGTACAAGGATCACACTGCATTTATTATAGTTTAAATTAATTCCTTCTTCCCAGGGGATTGTGGGAATGGTTGTTCATAATGATAGGGTTGCTAAGACATCTGAGACCCTTCGAGTGTGTTTCATAGTTGAATAATGAAAGCAATAGGAATTTATATAGGAGAGTTGTGGCTTTATTAGTCAGCTGTTTACTTTATTAGTCCCCTTTCCTATCTAGATCTGGCTCGCCTAAAGGGACAAGGAGTTAAAAACTCACAAACTGCTTGGTTGGCTGCTTTAAATTCTTGCTTGCCATTGGTGGAAAGGGAAATTGCAATTTTCAGGCTTTCTATATATGACTAAATGTTAGTGTTGTATATATTTGTGCCGCAGTGGATTGGTCAAGAGGCAGTAATATTCTGATGGCTTCCCCTTTTTCTTTCCCCCGCATTTTGAAGTGCCTGATTTGGTGCTGCTCTAGGATTAAGTGAGATTACAAGCATCTTCTCACCGTCCCTCTTGTACACCTCATATGAAAACATCCTAATAAGTATTGATACAGCATTCATCTGCAAGAAGCTGACCTTTTAGTGTCTGCTGATGCTGCAATTTTGAGGTGGTGGTTTTCTTACAAGTAAAATCGATGGAAACAAACCTTGGTAACTTCTTCAGCAAAATAAAGTGGCTTAGGCTTGGCAGCTATTTAAATGTTTTCCTTATGCAGGGTAGGCCTCTATATTGGACAGGTACCTTTAATTTTCCTCAGCACAATTGATTGGTTAGTCCACGGAGTATAAGGGCAAACTGTCATTTCACGGCAACTGAATATGTAAAGTTGCTATTATTCTAATCTCAGTGGTACAGATTCTTTCCATTTTGGCCGTTTTCTGCACTGTACCACATCATCATCATCATCATCATCATCATCATCATCATCATCATCATCATCATCATCATCATTATTATTATTATTATTATTATTATTATTATTATTATTATTATTATTATTATTATTATAATAATATTTCAATTTCTATTCCGCCCTACTCGGTAGGACCGACTCAGGGCGGTTCACAACATATACAAAATTACAAGTTCACAAACACAACATGTCAATAAATAATATCAATGCCACATAAAGTTAACATCATTTTTTTAAAAAAAATACAATATATGTGCTACACAAGCAGCACGTAACAAAATAATAATACACAACCTATATCCAATATATAATAACAATAAGCACAAAAAATCATACCATACATATCTTACATAGATGGCTCATAGCAATACTAATAATATACAACCCTATAACGCAGCAATGTAATACTGCCGTAGCCTCTACACCCTGGCCAAGAGTCTGGAGGACAGGGTGGCAAGATCCTGCCGCCCACCACCAGAGTCCTTTTTAAGTTCAGCAGGAGGGGCGGGGCGCTGGTGTTGGAGTGGCCCAAGCGCCCACCGCAGGTGTTTCTCTCCCTCCTGGCTGGAGAAGAGTTCGGGACAGACTCTTCTTACCACAAGGATAAGAACCCTGTAGCAACCAAAATATGGTTAGACTCAATTTCCTGTCAGCCCTATCTTATATGGCCAGTGATCAAGAATGGGGGGAGCTGAAGACATGTGACATCTAGAAGTCCACAAGTCTCCCAACTTCGTGTGGCCCATGGTGACTTCTGCTGGTGGAAAACTGGCTTCCACCAAAAGGTTCACCTTCACTGGTCTACTCTATTACCATAGCAGGATAACCTGGTCAGACTTGGTCAAAAGATCATAGGTGTATGTAATTATCAGAATGTTAAATATTATAGCATGTTGGCAGGTTCTTGCAAAACTTTTGATTCAGGCTTGTTGTCCTTGCTTTTCACTTTTTGTGCAGTGACTTTTAAAAATTATTAAATATCTGGAGTACAGGTTGTAAATTTTATAAAAACCATAAACTTTCTGCTAATCGTTTTTAAAAAGGCAAGTGAAAAGGCTGCTGTGCTCTGTAACTAGTTTGTTCTGTTTGCCTCCTTCCCTCAATTCTTTGAGATTAGATCTTGACTCCAGTCTTGAACTTGGGAATCCGAACAACAGATGGTGCTGTTACAAATTAAAAGAATGTAAAGCAAAACCCATCAGCTGCCAACATGAAACATTCTTTTTTTTTTTCCTGAAGGAAAGGAGCTCATTATCAAGAGTATTTAAGCAAAGTAGGTATTTAATCTTCCTTAATCATTTGCATTCTTGAGAAGAAGGGTACTAGTGGCAGCTGTCTTGCCAGGCCAAGCCCTGTGAATATGCTTCCTCGTAATTACTTCACAGAATCTATTTTAATTCAATTCATGCTGAGTACAATGAAAACTGAATCCAGAAAGTGGGAATTGTTTCCATAAACATCTTGTATATAATTAATATTGTTATTTTACTAACGTACTTCTTTCTTACTTCAGGAAGGCACACAACATTTCAGAAAAATATTATAGTGGAAGCCAGAACGCATGAAGAAAAAGATAGATAAAATGTTTTTGTTGTTTCTGTATAACAATAGCATGTGCACATGTGTGTCTATGTTGAAGCCTCTAGTCTAGGGGTTCCCAACCTTTTCAAACCGGGGGCCGGGTCACACTCTCTCAGTCCGCTTCGAGGGCTGGGTGGCCATTTTGTCCCAACAACTTCAAAGGGGGTGGTGTAGGGTAAGAAATTTTTTTTTTGCATCTTCCACCTTCCTTTTCTTCATATACACTACTCTTTACTTCATTTGGCTGTACCATGTAGTAATGTTCTTGATTATATCACAGAATCATTTATTTAACTAGATTCAACAAGTGGCAGATGAAACTAGGAAGGTTAAGAAGGGAAAGAAATCATTTGTTGTTGTTCAGTCGCACAGTCGAGTCTCACCCTAAAATTATAAACAAGGAAATCCACAAATTACCAGGGGAACACCTTCTTCTTCCTCTGTTTAGCTGTGTTAAATCTCCTACTTTTCTGAACAATGTTAGAATTACCAAAGAAAATGTAGAACATCCTGTTTAGCCTTTGTTAGGTTATTAGGCTGAGGTTTAGGTGGGAAAAGAAGATTATAGCATGCAAATTTGCTAAAACCGGAAGGTTCCTGGTAGATAAGGTTGATCTTGCTTGTCTCCCAAGAAGCTAGAAACTGCACTGAATGAAGAAGAGTGGTGGTCAACTGTGTTTAATATTTGCCACATATTCACTAGCCCGGGATCCCCCAACCTTTGGGTTTTGGACTTCAGTTCCCAGAAGCCTCATTGGCTGATCAGTGCTTTGGGGAATTGATTTAGATTTCTGGGAATTGAACTCCAAAACCCAAAGTTGCTGGGGAACCCTGCACTACATCACTGTCTTGCTGTGTCCCTGCATCTCTGCTCTTCCACTGCTCTTGTTTATTCCTATTTCATAAAGAATCCACTTTCTTGTTGCCAAAGCAAAGTTTTCTATTCTTGTCAAGACAGTATATAAATGGAATACATGGTTCTCGGAAACTGTCTTATGTATTATGTTACAAGTGTGGCTCAACATTACAGTTGTGGTTTACCCCACTGATCTTGTAGATCTCTCTTGTAATTTGTGGCTCGCCTGAGGCAAGTAGCAATGATTGCAAGTGAACATCTGTGTCACAAACTGTACAGTCCTGTCTCTTCCAAGTCTTTAAGTGAATGCTAAAAGTGAGCATTGCCTTATGGTAAGAGCTGTGAATGTAGGGAGCAAGCTGTGCTGCGTTATGTTCTTTCTTATGCTTTAAGAGTAGCACTTAAAATAGGTACAATGAAGGTAAGACTTAATGCGGTCCGTTCTTTGTGACAAGATGGTTGTTTGGAGCCTCTTGACTTTGAACCTTCGGGATTAAAAGAATTTGGGATGTAAATGTTTCAAGAAAACGCCATATACCCTACCTAAAATTTCACTTGCCTTGTTTATGTACCAGGATAGACCATGTGGCAAATGTTCTGCTTGTTATATAGTAGGGATTCTCAACCTTTTAAAGCTGGGGGCCGGATCACGCCCCCTCAGACTGTTGGTGGGCCAGACTGGTGTCCTGCCGCAACCACCGCAACCACTTCCACTTCTGCCTGGCTTGGCATGTCCCTAATGCCATTGCATAGCAGGGCAGATGTTATAAGCCTTCTTACAATATCCACCTCGCTATGGAGCGGCATTAGGGACATGCTAAGCTAGGTGGAGAGGAAAGGGGCGGTGGCGGGAGCAAGGATGCTGGCCAGATGGAATGGTGCTATGGGCCGGATCCGGCTTGTGGGCCATAGGTTGAGAACCTCTGTTATATAGCATTCTGCAACTCACTTTGTTGGGTCTTTATACTTTTGTCAGGTCTCTATACTTTTGTTCCATCGTGAGGTGGATTTGCATAGTGTTTTTAACATTTAATTCAGTACTGGTCTTCTTAAATAAATGGATTCTAAAAATCTATGGTTGAAATCCAGTAGTAAGTCACAATGTGAGTAGGCCCATTGTATCAATGGAGATTTGGCAAGCTAATTCCTCTGTAAGGTCCACCAATTCAACAGGCTGACTCTAGAAATGGTTTTGTTATATGTGAAAAATGGCTGGGGCGGGGGGGGGGGGACACACAACTTCTGCTCTTTCAAGCTATCTGACCAAGGGAAATTTAGGTTTGTGAAAAATGTATGTTCAGAGATTTCAGCTAGCTTGGGCTGCTTTTACCTGGAAAAAGCTCTCTCGGGTAAGAATGACTAGTGGTTGGTTTTTATTCATCAAAGCCCTAACACCATGATGGTGAACTTTGGCACTCCAAATGTTCTTGGACTTCAGTTCCAAGAAGCTCAAGCCCCCATGAATCCACACGAATAGGTTTACTGTGAATCATCCGGCCCATGCCACCTTGTCGCTTCGTACGAGCGCATTTTACTTACGCTTCCAGGAGCGATGAGGGAGGCATGGACCGGATGAGTCGCAGTAAACCCATTCATGTGGATTCACGGGGTCTTGGGCTTCTGGGAATTGAAGTCCAAGAACATCTGGAGCATCAAGGTTCGCAAACACTGCCCTAACAGAATGCATATGCATGTGCATATAGAAATAACTACCACAGGAATCAAAATCTGAACAACTGACGTACCAGACTGTACCTAACTTTTTAAACATCAAAAATGAATTAATGACTAATGCATTTTGGGTTGAATTTCTTCATCTTTTCTAGCCTTAAAATAAGTGAAATATCTGTACAAGAAAATCTATATCTTTATTCATTAGTCAGGCAGGGTACGTTCCTTTCATTTTTCATTGGAATGTTTCAGAATGACTTCTATCAAATTCTAGCCAATTCCATTTCATTGATTTTGGAGTGGATGACAAAACATTTTAAAAAGTACATTGTAATGACCTAAAGTGCTGTTTGAGAATAATTTCCCCATGTCTACTTTGAGAATTAAAAATATTAGCCAGGCAAGGAGCTCTTCGGAAGATTCTGGAAATTGGTCAGATACAGAATTATATTTCTATGGCAGGGACTGCTAATCTTTCAAGACAGCCAATCAGAATTCCTCTCCAATGTATCTGTAGTGTTATGATTCACTGCATGAACGGTAGAGTCCAGTGTTCTTAGCTGAGCTGGAATTATGATATGATACAGTACTTTAGAAGGACTTCATCAGACTGCAGCCGCTCATGTAGCTCAGTAATGCTTCCTCTGAATAGTAGTACAGTACTTGCCCAGTATTTCAGACAAGGGAGGTGTCACAGGTAGATTTTTCTCATGCAAAATGTGTGCTTTATCACCTCAAACATGCCCTCCAGTTCCTTGCCATGTTTTTTTTACACATTTACAAATGGAGGTTCCTGAACTAGGATTTATTTATTTTTTGCTACTGCATGATTGTATCTTGGTAATCACACAAGAACCCACAACCAGTGTCCACATATAACGGGTTCCCACCCCTAATGCCTGTGGGCTAGATCCGGCCCCTTACACCATTTCATGTGCCCTCCCTCCCTGGGCACTTGAGAAACAAAATGGCTGCCCCTTTGAAGCTGTTGGGGCAGAATGGCCATCCACATTGTGCAGGCAGGGCAAAATGGGTATCTGGCCCTCGAAGCTGACTGAGAGAGCATGACCCGAGCCCTGGCTTGAAAAGATTGGGAACCCCTGACATATAACAATAGATTTCAGTGTTACTGGCATCACTGTAGAAGTTAAAAATCTGTGATTCCCCTGGTCCACTTCTTCTAGTAAATGTGCCAGAAGAAACTAGATTAATTTAATTGAAATTTCTATCTTGGAGAAGTCACTGCACAAAACCTGCAAGAAATACAAGTGTTCATTTCTCT
This sequence comes from Furcifer pardalis, assembly GCA_030440675.1. NCBI lineage: Eukaryota > Metazoa > Chordata > Lepidosauria > Squamata > Chamaeleonidae > Furcifer > Furcifer pardalis. Next base: position 59,262,369 of record CP126898.1, read on the forward strand.
TTAGTTCATGAATAATGAAGTATGGAAGGGAACTAAAACAATCTTTGCTTGCTCAGTATTTTAGACTGATGTACTGATGAATCTATGTTTTCCCTCTTTCAGTATGACTTACTTGACGTAGAGTGTAGGGAAGTCAGGGTAGTGCGCATTTCCATTGAGCCAAAGTGCGCCTGATGGGAGGCACTTGAGTGTAATTAGACTACTGAAAAGTGCCTGGATATTCCTGGATGTAACTAGTCTGCTGAGGCAAGAGAAATCAACGATATATTGGTAATGTTTATAGTCTCTTCACAGTATTCTAAAACTCTCTGTGCAACATTAATGAGACTATATTGTACTTGAAATTTGAAGCTTAGTCTATATGCACAGCCAAATTCTCCAATGCACTATTGCCAAAATAAAATGTCAGAGACTCCTGTTACAGAAAGACTGTATGAGTGAAGGCTGGTAAAGAATTTTTAAGAGCTGCCATCTTCCAAGCAAACTGCCTTAGACATTTATATCAATTTCTAAAGACTTTTATATCAATATTTATCAGTAAATATAATTAGTACATTAGCATTTTAGGCTCTATTTATGCTGCCTTCAGCAAAAAATTGTTAGACATTTGGGAGTTCATTTGACTGAAATTAGACTAACTGCGTCAGTAAAGAAGTTTACAAATTAAAATTACCCTTATGTACACATGGTGGATTAGTCTCTCTCTCTTTTGAAACAGCCTCCACCTGTGTTGCCAGTTTAATCCCTTAAATCAGGGGTGCCCAAACTTTTTTTGGGGGGGCAGGGTGGTCACATGATTCAGTGGGCTGGCCATGTGGATCATCCCACTGGAAGCGGAAGTAAAATGTGCCCACACATGCACAGAATGCTGCCATAAATGCACCCGAGGCGGCATGGGCTGGATGAATTGGCATTAGGGGCTGGATCTGGCCCACGGGCCGTAGTTTGGCCACCCCTGCCTTAAATGTATTCTTCACCTTCACTGTATATTCATAAGGGATGTGATACAGGCCATACCTGAATGGCCCAATGATTTTCCCTACTTCAGTAGTCCATTATCTGAACCACAGTCAACTCCAGGTCTTGTTTTTGCTGAACATGTAGAGCTTCTCCATCTTTGATGTTGACCATCTGGTGATGTCCATGTGTACAATGAGCACTTAAGTTGTTGGAAAAGAGTGTTTGCTATGACCAATGCATTCTCTTAACAAAACTCGATTAGCCCTTGCCCTGCTCCTTTTTGTATCACCAGGCCAAACTTGTCCATTATTCCAGTTACCTTCTGACCTTCTATTTTGGCATTCCAGTTCCCTATGATGATATGGACATCTTTTTTGGTGTCAATTCTAGAAGGTGTTGTAGGTCTTCATATAACTGGTTGATTTCAGCCTCTTCTGCGTCTGTGGTTGGATTACCGTGATGTTGAATGGTCTGTTTGGCTGGGCATCCTGCTACAGTAATGGAGTAGACCTTACAGCCAGTGACTGGACACTTGAGTGTTGGGCGGCGGTAACTAACTTGACTCCTTAAAGGGGCCAATGGCTAGGGGCAGATGAGACCCTTTAGGTGGGGTGATGGTCCCCCTCAGTGGAAGAAATGCCACTGAAAACCATATTGGGCCCAACAGTGAAATGAGCAGAGGAGAACCACTTCACTATTCTGATTTGCAACGGTCATGGAGTTGGAAGAGGCCATGCCAGATGGACTGACTGTGAAGGCACACCTTGTTAATACCCTCAAGACTGTGGCAGTCCATTGTAGTCAAATCCTGCATGTCTCATTTCATACAAAATACTGTATGATGATCAGGCAAGAGGTGCGCTGGAGCACCAGCCCGAAGATCCAGCTCACAGAGCCACTGGGGAAAAAAAAAAGGGGGGGGACAGAGGCCATCCACCCCAAGCGGGGATTCTGTGGGGTCTTAGAGCCGTGGTCTCTTTGACAGCCCCATCTGACACATGCGCAGTTTGAAGAATGCAATGACATCACGTAGCTGTCCCGGTTTGGTGGGAAAGAATTATGGCAACCCTATGGCTGAAGGACCTGAGAGACTGGTATGGCATGTCCTCGGAAAAACTGTACCAAGAAGTTAAGAACAGGAAGCCTATTGCCATGATGATAGCCAATATCCAGAACGGATACAGCAGCTGAAGAAGAACAACATAATATAGAAGGAACATTGCATAGTTTAATTGTGTTTTTTCCTGTGCGTTGTGCTTTTGAATGATAAACAAAAAAACAAACAAACCATTCAGATATTTTAAAATGTTGCATAAAAGTAACTACATGATTAACTCTTTAAAAGTAACTTTTTAGGTTCTGGTTTCCAATATACAGTATTCTGCTTTTAAGAAGAGCAGCAACAAGTATTGTTGCAAAATTTATCTCTTACTTTAAAAAAAATATTAACCAGTAAACTGTTCTGCAGTTAAAGTTGTTTTGATGCTATTCATTTTCTTTAGTCACGAATGTATCTCTTTATAACCTTCCCATTTACATCCCCTCCAGCTTCCTCTTTGAATCCAATATATGGCTAGCCCTTATGATCATGCATCAAGAAGAGCTGGAGTTAGAGCTAGTGTGTGTGCACACACACTTTGTGTTTTCCTGTGTTAAAAAAGAAATGTCATGGTTGTATACCTGTGGGATGAGAAAGATTTAAACTAGCTGTAAGGACCTTTTCCCTGCTCCCCATATGTTAAAGGCTTTTGGTAGTATAGTACTGTATACGTGATTTCATTTTCCTTCATGTAGACTTGCATTCATTAATGTTCCATTGCTATTCCTGAGATTGCCGCTGTTTTATTATTAATACAGCTGGCCAAGCGAAGGCAACGTCTTGCAATTTAGGCTAAAGGATAAGAAGCTTCGGTTGCCTTATATGAAAAATCTCAAATTGAAACGGAATATGACATGAAAAATTGACAGCATATGGTCAACTAGAACATTCTACTTTCCAGAAATAGTTCTGCCTGTATCTATCTAGGCTATTTAAAGAAATCAGATTCCTCCCCACCCCCCTATCAGATATTTCATTTCGCTTTGAGTTTGCTTGCCCAACTGAGAATAAACGATAACAGTCACCTACTTTTGTCTCATTTATAAGATTTCAGAAGGGCCCATGGATGTTTGGATTCTAACAAAAAATGAAGGGATGATTTTCGTGTATGTTTAAGGGACTGGAAGTGGAGTACAATGTTATATAGTCTTTCTTCTTTCTGTAACATTGTGCTCAATCCACCATATCAGTGATTATTACCAGTCATGTGTTATTATGTTCTTTATAGAAGGTTTTTTTAAATACTGTATATAACTTCATCACTGTTAATCAAGGGGTTGCAACCTACGACCGAGGGCCAGGGCCAGCCCACAGTGGCAAATCATCTGGCCCCTAGTGACAACCCCAGCAGTGGAAGCAGACACGTTTATGACAGTTGTAAATACACCTGTGTGTGTGTAAACGTGCCTGCCACAGTTTACAGTAGTGTTTGTGGCAGGGGAAACCCATGTGTCCGGCTGGCTCAGCTGTCCGTGGTGCTGAAAGGTTGAGAACCCCTGCTGTTAATCATGGTGAAAACTAACAAGTACAAAGTAGCAAGCTCTGTTCTCAGAGTGCAGAGAACATCAGAGTTTAAAGATTTTTTGTAAATTAGTATTTTGTCTATTTGGGGAGTATGTTAAATGAAAATTGGGATCCCTAGGTAGAGATTAGAATACGAATAGAAAAACAAGATCCACTTCCATAAAAATGCTACATTTCTTATGCAGTAACTCTCACTAACAAGGTCCAAACACTGAGATATTATGGATTCCCAGTGTTGCTATATGGAGTCAGAGCTTGGACATTGACTAAAGCATCTGAAAGGGGAATCAAAGCTTTTGAAATGTGGATCTACAATGGCTGTTAAGGATATCATGGATTGACCATATGACTAATGTAGAAGTATTGCACCAGATGGATAAAGAACAAGAATTGTTTAAGACCATTAATCAAAGGAATGTTCCTGTACCTTGGGCATATCAGGAGGAACTACATGATATACAAAATACTCCAACTCACTGGTTCAAGGGAAGAACCTTGGGAAGAGAGGCCCTGGATGTAGACGGACTTCATGGCTAAAGAACCTGAGATACTGTAGAAGGTCCTTGTAAGAATTGTTCTGAGAAGTTAAGAACAGGAAGACTGTTGTCATGATGATAGCCAAGGCAGTATCCGGAATGGATGTGACACCTGAAGAAGGAGGAGGAGGAGGAGGCCACTATAATTATTTCCCCCATGTTTTCTGCTGCTAACTCGCTACTGATTTACAGCAGCTGTAATAAGGTTTTTGATGTATGTTGTGATGATTAAGGAATGGTTTACCATTGCACCACTCCGTGAGTTTTCATGGCCATGTGGGAATGTAAACCTAGGTCTTGTGAGTAAAAGTTCAGAACTCTGCCTTCTACAATACCCTAGTTTTAATTCCACAGCTAGCAGAAACACATTAATCATGTGGAATAGGGAAATTATTTTTAGGAGGGTCAGTGTGCATAATTTATACATATTTTCCCTCTCTTTTTTAAAAAGATGGTCAGATGTTACAAAACACGTACACATGCTTTGAACACTAGCTATCTTCAGTGTCCATGGTCCAATCAAGATTACTACACAAAAGCACTATATCCATGAACTATTGTATGTGCTTTGATAAAAAATAGTTTGCATTTAATTAGGAATAATCCTTTGGTTCAAAAATCAGAGTGTAAGGTGTTCCATAAACAAAGTCAGCCGTGTGATCCATGTAGAAGTAGAAGGTGATATTTTTCCTGGATCACTTAAAAAATATATCATTGCGAACTTTCATGATTCATGGTCACTTCTTCAGACATGCATTCAGACGTTTGTGGCATGATGGTCTACCAGGCTCTGTCCTTAAAAGCAGCAGTTGAGCTGATGCTCTGCCCCAATTTTTCAAAAACAGGAAACCAGGCCTCTGGTTTTTGTTCTCCCCAAATGGCTTTCTTATTTCCCCCTCCTTTATGCCAGGGGTGCCTAGACTTTTTGGCCTGGTCACATGGTTCTTCTAACCAGAAGTAGAAGTAAAACACGCCTTGCAATCTGTTTTGCAACAGGATGAGATAGATTGTAAGCTGCCATTTTCTGTGCTTAAACCAGGGGTGCCCACACTATGGCCCACGGGCCAGATCTGGCCCCTGATGCCAGCTCATCTGGCCCATATCGCCCTCATCGCTCCCGGAAGCAGAAGTAAAATGAGCCTGGATGGTTAAGATGTGGAGCAGGCTGAATGAATTGTCATTGGGAGCTGGATCTGGCCCATGTACGGGTGCATTTTACTTCTGGTAGTGACCAGGTGAATTGGCATCAGGGGCTGGATCTGGGCCATGGGCTGTGGACCAGGTGAATTGGCATCGGGGGCAGGATCTGACCCATGGGTCGTAGTTTAGGCACCCCTTCTTTATGCATTCACGGCCCAGCATGGCCAACATACAACCTACAGGGAAATTAAAATAGTAACTAAACAGAAGCAAAGTATTTGCTTTCCTCTTCATTCTGGATGAAGAAGGTAATTGCAATAATCGTTGTGTACCTTTAGTTGTTGCCCAGGTTGTATGTGACAGAACTTTCCCTTGGAAAGGGAACTGTGTGTGCATTTTAGCACTTCGCCTACAACATCCACCTCCTGACAGCAGAGCTTGCCAATAGAAAAGCATTCAGCACTTCATTATTTCTGTAACCTGAGTGCATTTTGCAAATTAATTGATGTGTGGGAGGAAAGGCATCTGCTATTGTAAAAATGTTTTAATTATTGCAGCTAGAAAACTAGAAATAAAAACTGATAGAATATGGTAAATGCAAAAAGAATTACTTGTGGAAAAATACCTTTCCACTTGTGCCCCCTTTCATAACCCATGTCACATAATCTCTATGCACATGTGAGGAGCCCTGGTGGCGCAGTGGTTAAACTGCTGTACTGCAACCAAAATTTTGTAAGTTCGATCCTGACTCAAGGTTGACTCAGCCTTCCATCCTTCCAAGGTTGGTAAAATGAATACCCAGTTTGTTGGGGACAAAATGCAAATTAACTTGTGAACCACCCAGATAGTGCGCTAAGCACAATGGGGTGGTATATAATATAATTGCTCTTGCTCTCCCTCCTTTTACCACAGCTTTTGTTTGATTAGCACTGTTCATATTAAATGAAAGCAAATTCATTTAGTCCTTAGTACAAAATTTTGGTTATTCTTGCATCCTTATTACTACTACGACGGCAGTCATGTTGCTTTTCAACATGGAGCATTTTCATCAAGTGAATTTACTCCAATCTTTAAATCCAAACAAACAATACATTCCATTTCATGTACTTGAAAGTGGAAAGGGATTCTGAGATTGTAGTCACATTGGCCTCGAGGGAAATCAAGATGTCCACCATCACAAAGAGAATCTGTTCACTTCATGCAGAGAACGATCCAGAGTTTCTCAAATCAAAACAATCTGTTGTGCTGTCTGGCCCTTGAAGCTGACTGAGAGAGCGTGACCCGTCCCCCGGCTTGTAAAGGTTGGGAATGCCTGGCCCATTTTTGTTGTTTTTCAGTCACACAGTCAAGTCCGACCCTTTGCCACCCATGGACCACAGGATGCCAGACTCCTCTGTTATCTGGCATCTTTTGGAGTCTGCCCAGATCTACATCCAGCACATCAATGATGTTGTCTAACCCTCATCCTCTGCCATGCCTTTCTCCTTTTGTCTTCTATATTTTCTAGCATCAGGATCTTTTCCAGTGAGTCCTCTTTTCTCATTTGGTGGGCAAAACAAATACCACACAAATTAAAAGAGCAACGCTTCTGAAATTGGGCTAGTCCACAAGAAGCCTGGTAAATGTTACTATAGTTTTGGACTTTCTTAGTTGTTCCAGTTGACTCACTGGAGAAGGCCCTGATGCTGGGAAAGATGGAAGGCAAAAGGAGAAGGGGGCGGCAGAGGATGAGATGGCCAGGTGGCATCGTTGACACAGTGGGTGTAGATCTGGGCAGGTTACAGAGGATGGCAGATGACAGAGGAGCCTGGCATGTGGTGGTCCGTGGGGTCACAAAGGGTCAGACTCGACTGTGCGACTAAACAACAACAAAGTTGTTCCCAGGTCACATCAACAAGTGCCCATCTCTTGAACTCCGTTTCTCCTCTTTGTTTCAAATAGAAGAGTAGTTAAAACAGAAATATGTGGCACAATTAAAAACATATTTTTATAACATGACCTTTCATGCTCTTTGTCAGATGCTGCCTGTGAAATACTATGAGAAAAACTCAGAGGCTGAAAAGGAACAGCAATTTAGGAGTAAGGTTCCTTATAAATTTGGGGATTTTAATTTTTAAAGATGTACAGGAATTGAGAAATAAATTAGCATTTTTAGTTGCCAAAATATTTTTAGCTAGTAGAATAGAAAACAAATCTGACCAAACAAATGGAGATTAAATGTGAACAAACAGCAATGTACATCAAAACTGATTTGCTCATATAAATGGATAAATTAAATTAAATTATTGGCAGTCGTTTGTTCTCCGTAATTTGTGTTGAAATAAATTGCCAATTCCTTCCGCTATGTAGGTGAAATAGACTATCAGCTACACAAACTTGTACTTTAATAATATTGTACTGTTAATTTTAGAGGTGGCACAGGATTTGTTGTTTGTGTTGCAACTGACTAACTTTGCTACTCCTCTGGAAATTGCAGCTGGTATGGAAACCAAGAATTTTGGCTTAATATTTTTGTGCACAGAACTTTAACCATAGAGGAGTTGAGCCCTTGTATGGTAGTGACATTATTTCTCCCTTTTGTGAACCATCTCCTTATGAAAATGCTTCACATTAGTTAAAATATCATGATAAGCTAATAATTACTGTGTGTGTGTGTGGGGGGGGGAACAACACAACAATTTGTAATGAGTAGACAGACGACTGTTTTTCTTTTTCTCCCAGCAAATACATTTTCTTGTGCATCTGTAACCTCACGTCTGCAAAGATCATTTTTGTTAAACATATTAATACATTTGGTGAAGAGCCATTTCCCAACTTAATTAACCCCATTTGGGTGTTACAACTGCTTTTCTTCCCTTTTCATATATTCATCTTTCATAGCTACATTTTTTCCATGTTGAGAATATTATGGACTCTGTAAATAGTTTTGAAATGCCAGTCTGTGATATATGGGCCTCTGTAACACATCTTTGATTTATGCGCTCCACAGCAAAAAATAGCGAAGGAAGCAAATTGTAGTGGTGATGGGGAACGTTGCCAATCTTCACTTTTTTTGAGCTTAGTTAAAAACTATACTTTTATCAATCAAATCTGTTGGATTTTTATTTAGTGGTTTTTAAAAATGTTTTCACAGTTTAACTCTTTGAGGAACAGATGGGCAATTTTTAACGCTGCCGTAGACTTGAAGTCTTTCCCAATCACACTTATTTCCTTGAAGTCTTATCCAATCAGACTTGTATTTAATTGCTCCTTTGGCTGTCATAGGCAACAGAATTATATGTGGGCATGTGTGGAGGAGGTGTAAAGTGCTCCATCTCTCCTTCCAGCATAGCCCATTGTGTTTTCCATGTAGAGTATATGCCGGTGTACAAGACGACTGGGTGTATAAGACCACCTCCTCTTCTGCATACCTTCCACACACCAATTAAAACGTAAAAGAACATCAGATTTGGTTTCAACATGTTAATTTATATTCAAATGCTTATGACATGCAGAAAACTGTCACAAGGCTGTATGTTATCAAACATGTACAGTAAACATAAAACAGTGCAAGTGCAAAGTGGTACTTATTTATCTACCATATATACATGAATATAAGCTGACCCGAATATAACCCAAGGTACCTAATTTTGACCTTGAAATCCAGGAAAATATATTGACCTGAGTATAAGCCAAGAGTGGGAAATGTAGCAACTGCTAGTGAGTTTCAGTAATTAAAATACAGTAATATTAATTATTTTATTGATTTTTTAGAACTGTACTTGCACCACCCACCAGTGGTGGCGCTGCAGGTAAAGTGGATGGGCAGGTCAGTTGCTTGGAGGCAGGAAGTGTTGCTTTAGCCTAGCCTCTTGCTTCCTCTGCAAAGAAGAAAGCATGGCTTTTTCCTCCATCTTGGGCAGAGCAGAGAGATAAGGGCAGAAGGTACCAGTAAATGAAACCCTTTCTTTTTCCCCACCAGTTTGAAACGGAGGCACAATTGTAATGTAGAGCTTTTTTCTTCATCTGGATGGTATGTAGAAAGAGGTGGACGAGCATCAGGAGGCCACTATGGGCAGCTATGTCTATCCCAACTGAAGTGCACCCGGTGTATAAGACGACCCCCCCCCCCCAATTTGGAGGCATGTTTTTCAGGGTGAAAAAGTCGTCTTATACACCAGCAAATACGGTAGTACACTAATACCCCGGATCACGTTATGACTTGGTTCCACAAGTCATGACATCCGGTTTTTAGCGTTGTCCGATACATTGATCGAACAATGCTAAGAAAAAATGCCCTGACTTCAGGGACAAACCACTTTAAAGGCAGGCAGGGAAAGAAAGAGACCTCTCTGCCTTTAAAGTCACCCCCACCCTCAGCTCTGCTACGAGAGAATCCAGCCTCCCCTGTTTACCTTGCAGTAAGTGCCGACAGTCAGCTGGAGCCTTTTTTCTGTTCCACTTCCGGTAAATAGGGAAGGGGGAAAATACAGAGATGTGATTGGTTCTCTAGTGTCACATGGCATTAAGAAGAAAAAAAGATAGAGAACCAATCACATCTCTGTATTTTCCCCCCTTCCCTGTTTACAGGAAGTGGAACAGAAAAAAGGCTCCAGCTGACTGTCGGCACTTAGTGCAAGGTAAACAGGGGAGGCTGGATTCTCTCGTGGCAGAGCTGAGGGTGGGGGTGACTTTAAAGGCAGGGAGGTCTCTTTCTTTGCCTGCCTGCTTTTAAAGTGGTTTGTCCCTGAAGTCAGGGTTTTTTTTCTTAGCGTTTTTTTCTTAGCGTGCCCTTTCAAAACATCGGGTGGCGCACGCGCTGGACGGGGTTAGGGGAGGATAGGGGAAGACCTCCGTATTCTCCCCTAACCCCGTCTGACGCGCGCGCCCCCCCCCGATGTTCTACCCAATCCAACCCCCCCCCCCCGCACACGCTTGTGCCGGATAACGCTAAAAATCGTGTTATCCGATGCAAGATTTTTCCGAAAATCTTGTAACGTTATGCGGTTTTAGTGCTATCCGGTACAAACGTTATCCGGGGTATTACTGTATATTTAGAGGAGAGCATTTTGCCTCCATTGGGCCCCACATAAAAACCAGTCCTGCAAAACATCCCGGCTTGCTTTTTACTTGTAATGTTCTAAATAAATACAATAATAAATTGACTTTGGGTCTTTTTGCTCATTGTAAAAATGTGTCTTGCAAGAGGCAGTTGTTTTAGCCGAACATGGGAAAAGGAAATGAATCATCCTATGGGTCAAAGTGAACAGAGATGGGCAAATGAAAAAAGCTTTTTGTGATGGTGTTGACAGGTTTGTATGCTGAATCTTTGAGTTTGCAATGCTGTTGGCTGGCTAGGGTGAAATAATGAATTGCTTTTCCTAGCTGTGAAGAAAGATCATCATCATCATCATCATCATCATCATCATCATCATCATATGCTGCCCAATCAACATACATGACTCCAGCGGCTCAAAACAGTACACAATACACAATAAAATCACAATAAAAACTCTCACAGTAAAATATCGATTGTCCAAGTACAAAAGTTCAAAAATGGCCACAGACAGTCCAGGGGCTAGGCTGGCCGGCCCGGCCAGAAGGGTGGTGTATGGGCCCCACCCCAATGGCCAAGTCCCGGCACCAGAACAGCACAACTCCGGTCATGGGCATGGCCCGGGGTCATGGCGACGCTCCTGTAATAGTTTATCACAATACTCAGTTGATTAATCTGGTGTTTAGATTTGCAATCTTGTATAGCGCATTTCCTTTGCAAAGCAATATTTACACCCTATAACAGATTAAAGTGTTGTAGAAATCAGCTGTGCACACTGTTACAGCCAAGTATTATTCACCCAGATGGTTAAACTTATTTCAGAGCATGAGTTATGCAAGCAGGATGTCCCCTTGATCTCATGTGGTCCTCATGGAAACTGCTGTTTTTAAACTTTATTAAAAGTGCCACAATAGACAAACTGCAGTTCTGTGACCTGCATCTGAAATAGTTTCGATGTTGTATTTCATCTGAATGGGACTGTAGTTTGTTCTTGGAAAAATAAGGATAATTATGGTAGTGATAGTAGCACTCATAATAAATGGTTGAAATTCTGTTGCACAAATTATGCTTGCAGAAGGTGATGATGTCACTACAAGAGAGGGATTTTTTTTGGCAATTAAAGACCTCTCTCATTCCTGCAGTTGTCTGCCTCCCAAATAATCCATTTCATCTGAGCCATTGGACAGAAGAAACAAAGTGTTTAATTATTGAAATTCTCCTCCGCTGGATAATATCTCGGGGAGATTTGTGGTAATTAAAAAAAAAAACCTTTCTTACTCCATGCTGTAGCTCCCAGCAGTTTCCACACAATGAAATTGATTACTTAGAAGTTGGATGAGCCATGGGAAAGGAGGAGGAAGTCTTTAATTTCCAGAAATCTCTCCACCGGTGAAGTCATCACCTTTCTGCTGGTGCAACACGTGGATTTCAGACGATATATGTGGCAGTTTACAAACTAAGAGAGGTCCTTGCCCCACTTTAGCAAGATGAATGGAGGAGATTAGAGGCACGCAGAGACATGCCATTTGCTTCTTGCTGCACATTTATTCAAGCAAGATCAGCCTGCCCTCTCTTAATTATCACTCCCATTTCACAACTCACCACCTCCAGTACCTTCTAACTCAGGGGTGCCCAAACTATGGCCCATGGGCCAGATCCAGCCCTCGATGCCAATACATCCAGCCTGCACCGCCCTTTTCCTGGAAGCAAAAGTAAAATGTGTTCTTACGGGCTCATTTTACTTCCACTTCCAGGAGCGACAAGGGTGGCGTGGACTGGATGAATTTGGCATCGAGGGCTGGATCTGACCCGTGGGCCATAGTTTGAACACCCCTGGTTTAAGCAGAGAAAATGGCAGCCTAAAATCTATCTCATCCTGTTGCAAAACAGATTGCAAGGCACATTTTACTTCCACTTCAGGTGGGAGGAACCATGTGACCAGCCCACTGAACCACATGATTGGCCCATGGACCAAAAGGTTTGGGCACCCCTGTTCTAACTAATCTCACATTTCTACTTTTCCTGGCTCCTCCTCCTCCTCCTGATATGCCTTTAGATTGTAAAAATGAGGACAAGGCTGGCTGGCTAATATTCCGAGTCGCTTCATTGAGGGGAGCGGCATACAAATCTAATGAAATAAATAAATAAAAGTATTGTACCTGTTATCAGCAGGGTACTGAATTTTTGATTGGTTGGAGCTGTTCTGAGATACAATTTTTGTCTATTTCTTTATTCGTGTCAGAGGCACCACCAGCATATAATATCATACAAAGCTAAAAATCAATGCATCTAAAAACAAAATAGAATTTAAAAGGGCTAGATGACATCTGCCCAGTATCAGGTCACATCGCTGCCCAGTATCAGGTCACAGCTATTTCCTCTTGCCAACATAAGGTCCTCCTCAATGCACGTTGAGGGGCATCATCTGCATTGTATCCTATGGGAGAGAGTTTGTCCTTCTCCACATTCACACAGGCTGTCTCGTCTATAGGGAAACCCTACTTTCTCAGATTAGCCCTTGGTCTTCCTGCCCCTGCACACAGTCTACTTAAAGCGTTCCGCACGGGGCAATGTTGTTCTTGGCCAGGCGGTAGAAAGTCCTGTGGTTCTGTCTAGTTGTCTGGTAGCTCCTTGCTCGCCTTCCATAGTTCTGAGATGGTCGGTAGGGGCTGGTTGTTCCGGGGGGGGGGGGGGGGTTTGAGAAAACTGCCTCTATTTCAGTCTCTGCGTTGGTGGTTGGTGATCAAATAGCAAGTGTGTTTCCGAGAATTTTGCTTTGACCCATTCTTTCTCAGAAGCACTTTTTCTAAATGGAATTTTGATGGAGGGATGCCAGCTAAGTTATTTATTTATTTATTTATTTAATCACATTTCTACCACACTGTGGGCATGGCCATGTGACTGGATAGGCGTGGTCTGTTGGCCAAGCCTCTTCTATTTTCATCACTCTATAGCTAACTTCTGAAGCCGTTTCCCAACGTTCATGGAGGCGGAAGAGGCCATGACAGATGGACTGGCTGTGAAGGCACACTTTGATAATATCCTTAAGGCTGCTGCAGTCCTTTGCAGTCCTGGTGTTAAATCCTGCATGTCTCATTTCATACGTGCCGCAAGAGATGGCTCCGTGATCACAGTGTGTGGGTCACTTCATGGCAAGCTGAGATCCACCTTAAACAAAATCATGCCAATGGCATTTTTCTCCGATAAGAGTTGCCACCGCTGCCGTCATCATCCTTACATTTCTTTTAAGTCTTCCAGTCTTGTGTACACCCTGTAGAGGATTGCTGGTCTTAATTTTTAACCCTAATTTTATTCTAAGCCTTTTGAACAAAACAATGTTTTGCTGAAAGACTTCAGTATATAGCCTCATAGTAAAATATCTTTGTAGCTCTGACTGGTATAGAAGAGTTTGTGAAATCTTTCTTTTGAACATTGACACTGCCGCTGTGGGAAATCCCAATTCTACTATGAACACCTTTCACAATCATCTTCCTGGTTTCTACCCAGGCACACAAGATAAATTATTATCTGGTTCTCATCATTTCACCCAGCAGATCAAGTAGGCTGCTGTATTTCTGCCTTGGGTGAGAAGCTCGGCTTGTGAATCGGCACCAACCTTCTCAGCTGTAAGTTACGTGAAGTGCATTCTTCTATAGGATGGTTTGTATGCAGAAGCATCTGCCCATTTGAACAGAATTAATGTCAACACCTAATTTCTATAGGGCCAGCTTTTCTTTTCAATCATCTATCAAGTTCACTACACATCAACCCAGTTTACAAAGCTTGAATTGTTGTCCTTTTGTGTCTTGCTTTCATTCTGTTCTCTTAAAAACAGCTTGTTCATAAACGCTGGATGGTTTTTTGTAGAGGCCTGTTGATTTTTCTGACGCTGAAAGTAATGCCAAGAGGCAAGAAGTCTTGTACAGTAATACCTCGGATAATGTTTACCTCGGATAACGCTAAAATCGCATAACGTTAAGTAATCTGGGGAGGAGAATTGGATCGAATAACGTTAAGGTCCTATGAGATGCATCGGATAACAACCGCTAAAGCCTGTACGGTTACAATGTATCTCTGTGGAGCTTTAACGTTATCCGATCCATCCCATAGGATTTTAACATGCATCGGATAACACTAAAAATCGGATAACACCAAGACTTGTGGAACCAAGTCTTAGCGTTATCCGAGGTATTATTGTAAACTGGATCTAACAGTCCATACATTGGCACTTCAATTTTATGTGGTTCCATAGACCTCTGTATAGATTATTTAGGTTACTCTTCCTGTTTTTCTCAGAACAGTACAGTAATACCTCGGATAACGTTTACCTCGGATAACGCTAAAATCGCATAACGTTAAGTAATCTGGGTTGGAAAATTGGATCAAATAATGTTAAGGTCCTGTGGGATGGATTGGATAACAACCGCTAAAGCCTGTGCGGTTACAATGTATCTCTATGGAGTTTTAACGTTATCCAATACATCCCATAGGATTTTAACATGCATCGGATAACACTAAAAATCGGATAACACCAAGACTTGTGGAACCAAGTCTTGGCGAGTGGGCGGCAATATAAATTTGAACTAATAAATAAATAAATAATAATAAATAATAATAAATAAATAGTAAGGTAAAGGTCTCCATTGCTTGAAAGCCAGTCTTGTCTGACTCCAGGGGACAGTGTTCATCTCCGCTAACAGCCAAAGAGACAGCACTGTCTGCATCTGAAGACATTTCCATGGTCACGTGGCAGACATGACTAGAGGCATGGAACGCTGTTACCTTTCCTGCCAAAGCACCTATTTATCTCTTTACAATTTCTTGCTTTCGAACTACTAGATTGGCATTTATTAGGACAGGTGACAGGTGCTCACTCTGTCACACAGCACTCTGCTCCCAAAGTGCTGACCTGCAGACCTTCTGGTTGTCGTGCTCAGCATCTTAACCATTAAGCCACTGTGGCAACTTAGTACAATAAAACCCCTATTTATGAAAAAAAAAGTCAGTTCCATAGACTTTTGCTTAAATCGGCTTTTTATGTAACTCGAAGCAAACCCATAGGAAAATATATTTTTTACATAACTCAAAGCAAACCCATAGGAAAAAGAATCTTTATGTAACTCGAAGCAAACCCTTAGGAAATCATGTAAATCGGGACATGTTTTTAGCACAAAATCATTATGTAAGTCGAATTTTATGTAACTCGAGGCATATGTAAGTCGGGGTTTTACTGTACTATTAAAAAGTTTGGAGTTCTCAAAGAGGGTTTATTTCTCCAGAGATACATGCTTGTTAACAATCAGTGTATGGAGATGCAAAATTGCAGACCTAATCAGTACTATTGTACAACCTTGACTGAAGCTGTTTTTGGAGCTTTCTCTCTCTCAACATGACACAATAATTCTTAGAAGAACTATTAAAATATCCAGAATTGCTGTTCATTAGTTTCCTTGTGTGATGCTAATTACATTAGCGTGTCAGGCCTGGCCTGGCTATTGTCCCTCTACTACTAAATGTAGACAAAATCAAGCCTTCATCTCTTTTACTCTGAAAAAGCGTACTTTCACCAGAAGTGTTAATGAATAGAGATGGACTCAATATAGACAAGGAGAGTGTGAAAATTGTGTATTAAAATAGATAATTACTAATGCAGGCAAGAGTTTGACTTTTTGGAATTGTGTAGGTTTGATGATTCCTTTGGGTCTTTCAGATTTAAATTACCTAGGTTGTGATCTTTGACTCCGGTTCGCAAGCTGCTTGCTAAACAAGCAGCTATTGGACCAAATCATAGCCAGTCTTCTTTCACTGCGCTTTGGTGTAATGCCTGAGCAAATCAATAGGCATGTGTAGTATTAGGCCTCGCAAGGGTACCAATGGAAAGAGGTACCGTAAATGGCCATGGCAAGAAATGTAACCTAAGCTAAATATCTCAGCAAGTTTTTCTCTTTACATCTTACATTTTATGGACCCCATTTTCTGAATTGACTATAGCCTTTTGGTCCTGTCCTTACACCTAACGGCTAAGAAAATGTTTCTAGATGAAATGAGTGTGGCTTGTTCTGTGAAATACAGTGTATGGTACTTAAATAATGTATAAATCAAATAGGACAGGAGCTGCCTGTCAGTTTTATTAACTTTGACCTTTTCTCCTATTACGAAGATGGTTTGGTAAATATTTAATGGGCCCTTTTAGATCTTGACGGTTGGATCTTTGTTCCTGGAAGTAGAAGTAGGTGGGCAGAAGAAGAGAATGCCTGTATTCTACGAGATTAACAAAAAAAGTAGTTTAATTAGAAGGAATTTACCTGGAAGGACCAAAAAATATGTTCTGCTTTTTAAATAATAGTAGAGTCCTATCCTCTTAGATATGACACTTGGAGCAAAAATGTTGAGTGGGATGACTCGACATATGATTTCTTTTCTAAATGTCAAAAGTCAAAATTCAGCTCTGATTAGTGGCAGAGTATATGTGTCCTCTCGGTTATCCCGGCTATCTAAATTGGCCAAAGTCACCCCGGTGCCACCACTTGGTCTATAACAAGCCTGCCTCTTCCAGGGTGGTGTCAGCAAGGTCTAAATGATTGGAGCATCCACTGATCTTAATACGATGCCATAAAGAAAAGATAAGGGAAGGTCCCTACGGTGGGTTTATCTTTGGCCAACTTAGTATGCGTCTGATCCTATGAAAGGTGACACAATCTTGCTCTCATTGCAAATTCTAGTAGTGAAGATTGAAAGCAAGAACGCTTGACATTTTGAAACATTGTCTTTCAAACTCCCACTGTCCCTTGCATTTATTGATTTCCCATTTAGGGGAATCTGTGGGAGAAAAACAAATCTGAGCAAAATTCATTGGTCTAAGATGAGCATGTTTGAGTGAAATTATAACCTACCTTTTTTCTCGTTGAGAGTAACTCTGCTTTCATTAAGAATGCTGTGCATCATATTGTATCACTATCTAGAACACATGGCAAATCGGTTAAGTTATTGACAAGCCGTAAGAGATGTACTCACCACTGGCAATTTCATCTCTTCAGTGGATGGTTTCATTAATTTTTACGGCATCTTATAAGAAAATTATTTAATTTGTTTATACAGTGGAACCTTGCTTAACAAATGGCTTGTTTAACACAAAAATGACATAACAAAAGGAAATCCATAGAAAATAGTGGCTCAGTTAACTCATTTTTTCCAGAACAGATTATTTGGTTTTCAATGCATTCCTATGGGAAACCGTGTTTCGATTAACAAATTTTTGCTTTCAATGCATTCCTATGGGAAATTGCATTCAATACATTCCTATGGAAAATTTGCTTTACAATTCTTTTGTAGTACAAAGGTCCCAGAGAACACATTAAAATTGTTAATCGAGGTTCCACTTGGTATATTTCATTTTCATTACACAATTTTCTGTAGAGCATTTTTAATTTCTAAATATGATTATTTGGACTTTCCTGGACACTACTAATACGAACATCCTTTTTGATTGTAAGCAGTTGATTAGTTTTCTTCAATTTAGAAAACAGCTATGCATATCAAAACCACAGTTCTGGGTCTTGATTGGATGTTATTTTCAGATTCTTGTACATTTTAGGGCTGGTGTTAAAAGTTAGGCGATGCCTTACATTATATCAGGAGTTCTCAACCTTTTAAAGCTGGGAGCTGGGTCACACTCCCTCAAGCAGTTTTATTTATTTATTTATTTATTTATTAGTCAGATTTATATTCCGCCCTACTTGCACAAGCGACTCAGGGCAGAGTACAACAGACATAAATTAAACCCCTAAAAACACAAAAAGAACAAAGTAAAAAGTTTTGGGGCCAGATAGCCATTTTGCCCTTCCTCCACCACACAGCACTTCCTGGTGTGATGGAGGCAGTGGGGGCCCCACATGAAATGGTGCCATGGGCCACATCTGGCCTGTGGGCCGCAAGTTGAGAATCCCTGGATTATATAATAGCTGAAAAAAATGTATTGCACAATGGGAATGATGTCATCAGCAGCAGAAAAATGGCTGCTGATTAAAGTCTACCATTTTCAGTTTCAGGGTGAATGCAGATCATACACAGTGAGACCAAGTCCAAATGTTTGAAGTGGTACTAAGTGAGACTAATTTGTGTACATCTCTAAATTGGGAAAGGAGATGCATAATCAGTAACTTTCTGCTGCTCCTAATGGCATCATTTCTGTTGTGCAGTCAGAACCTTTCTCCCACCAGTCAGAGATCTTATGTTTGATATCACATAGCACCAAAAATTTTATTTATTGAAGAATTGCCTATTTCGCAAGCTTCCCAAGGTAATATACCATTTATTTTATAGATAAATATGTCATTTTGTCATAGAGCACTTCAAAGAGTTTTTCTCATATTTATCTCCTACTTTACATTTGTGTGTTTCTATATAAGCTATGCTTCCTTCTCCTGCATCTCCTCGCATAACCTTTTTTAAAAGTTTTAACCATATTAAGAATGATCAGCTACTTAAATGATATAATTATCCAATTTAATTTTTTCAAACAAATATTTCTTGTTATTGTATGTCTAGTTTGAAAACAAGGAGCTGCAGTGGCTTAGTAGTTAAGACACTGAGTTTGACCACCAAAAGTGTGACGGAGTGAGCTCCTGTTGTCTGTCCCAGCTCCTGCCAACCCAGCAGCTCGAAAGCAAGAAATTGCAAGTACAGTAATACCTCGGATAATGCTAAGACTTGGTTCCACAAGTCTTGGTGTTATCCGATTTTTAGTGTTATCCGATCCATGTTAAAATCCTATGGGATGTATCGGATAACGTTAAAGCTCCATAGAGATACATTGTAACCGCACAGGCTTTAGCGGTTGTTATCCGATACATCTCATAGGATATTAACGTTATTCGATCCAATTCTCCTCCCCAGATTACTTAACGTTATGCGATTTTAGCGTTATCTGAGGTAAACGTTATCCGAGGTATTACTGTAGATAAATAGGTACCGCTTCATGACTGCCACATGACCACGGAAAGTTCTGCAGGCACAGACAGCGCTGGCTCTTTGGCTGTGAATGGAGATGAGCACTCCCCCCTAGAATCAGACGTGACTGGCTTTTGAGCAAGGGAGACCTTACCTTTACTAATTTGAAAATAGCCATGATTGATTTTATTTTTTGTATTGTGCAAGTACAGTGAAACTTGACCCATCAACTCATTTTGTTTAGACTGGTTTAATTAGCCTTAATTCTCTTACATGATTGAGTGCTGCTATAGGTGGGAATTGTGTCATGTCATGCAGAAAGTAAACTAATTCATAGTTCTGAAAGTTCATTAAGGGCCCATTTCCTTTAAACATTCTGCACAAAGCAGAACAGTAGTGAGGCTTGGGGAGAATATTTTTTTAATTATCTCCCCTGTTAGGAGTAAATGTACACTGAAATAAATTTGGCCATGTTCATGGGGTTATGGCAGCTGAGATGCGATACAATTCTCTTGATTAATTCTGTTCCTTTAGTTTATTGAGTGCGGTCTCAATCCTGCCAAGTCATTGCTCCATTGCCAATATGGTTGGAGACAAAGGATCCTTTGAGGTAACAGGAGGGGGAGGTATTGGCATGCTCAGAGGGTAACAAGGTTTGTAGAACTGCAGAACAGTGTGTGTGTGTGTGGGGGGGGGGCTGGAATAGGACTGCAAAGGGACAACTCCTTCTCCGTTCTGGCTGGGTATGGTCATTGCTCTTAGCAGAATATTTTGGATATTAGTTAGAAAAGAAAAACAGAAAATTTGTGGAAGAGGAGATGAACAACGCATAATGTCCTAGAAAAAGACATAATGTCTTACACACTCCCGATTCATGTGCGTATGGAAGGGATGTGTTGCAACAGGTTCTTGTACATTTATTATTATTTACTTCATTTATTTATTTTATCGTACTTCTATGCTGCCCTCCTCACGAATGACTCAGGGAGGCTGACAACCAATAAAATACAATCCCCAAGTCAGGCCGTTAGGCCTGTCAGCCGCCAGGCCTGGTTCTCCCCAAAAGCTGCTATCGGTTCTCCGGGACACTGAAAGTTACTACCAGTTCTGGCGAACTTGTGCACACCTATTGCTGCCCATCACTGGTACACCCATTTGTGGGTAAAAAATGCCACAATCTTTGAGGAGGCTCTTTCTGTGTTCCCCTTATCCTATTTAGCCCAGCACTTTTGCTTAAGGAAACATTTAGATTCTCTGCTCAGATCATGTTTGTAGCATGTGTAAAGGTCATTGTATGAACTGATGTAAAGATCTAAAAGGAAAGGCCTTTCTGCATTCTGCCTGGTTTCACATTTTCTCTCCACATCCCTCTTTTCTAGCTGCAGTATCATGCTGGGCTGGCATCCAGCCTTCTGAATCAGCAGTCCTTGAAACGATCTGCCAACCAGATGGGAGTCTCTGCCAAACGAAGACCGAAGGCCCAGCCGACTACCTTGGTGCTCCCACCTCAGTAAGTTAGCAATTTAGGAATTATTTGTTCCAAACCTTTACATGTTCTTGACTACCCACGCTTTCTGCCTGTTCAGAAACTTCACCTCAACACACATTGTGGGCAATTGTCAAAGCACTCATTTTTTGAAGGGAAACGGGCTTCAAAAGCAGTGAATGAAAAGGATGGGTCGGTATCTCAGCAACCTACAGAGCCTTTGTTCCAGGTGAAAATTTAAAAGAAGTACAAAGACAGTCATTGCCCATACTGATCTCTAAAGGCAATATAAATCTAAATAAATAAATAAATAAATAAAAATTGCTTGCATTTAACACTATCCAACCCAGTCACCACCCCTAAACTGTTGACTGTGGATCATGTTAGCATAACATGACTTCTGCTTGGGGAAACCGGGGGGGGGGGGGGGGGTAGCAGTAGAAATTGCACACATCATTTTCCTGCTGAAAATGCTGGAACTTCTAATCCCAGTCAACTACTTGGTGGAATGTTTTCTAGCAGTTTTTGAGAAGCCATAGAAGTAGAAGGTGAATGAGTGCATAAGTTGTGCACATGGCTGTGTTTTCTCTGATCCTGCTCTTAAGGATTCATAATCATCTTTGATCAAATGCTTACAGCAGGGGTGCCCAAACTTTTTGGGTTGGGGGCCTGACCACACCCCCAGAACAGCTAAGTGGGCCAGACCATGCCCTTGGAACAGGGTGTGTCTGCACATGCGTGTTTGGAACCACATCCTGGTTTGGCACAGACTCTTCTGCGCATGTGCAAAAGCATAAATATTTACTTCCTGGTTTGGCGCAGACACTTCTGCTTATGTGTGAAATCGGCCATATTTACTTCCTGGTTTGGTGTGGGCGCTGCTGTGTAAGCGCTAGAACGTCTGCACCAAACCAGGAAGTAAATAAGGATGCTTCTGTGCATGCGCGAGGACTTCTTCGCCGAACCAGGAAGTAAATGCAGACGCTTCCACACATGCCCTTAAGTGTCCGTATTCAATTCCTGGTTTGGCAAGGGAATCGCAGGCTGGATGAAATGGCTTTGGGGTCCATATCTGGCCCATGGGCTGTAGTTTGGGCACCCCTGACTTACAGCCTGCCTAATTGAAATGTTGTAGTGGGAGGAAAGAATCGGGATATTTTCAAAGTAAAACCATAAAGGCATGCTTAAGCTCTTGGACTTGCCTAAAGTGAGTAATAGCCTTTGCTTTACTTTGAGAGGCACGGGAGGGTCCCACAAGGGAACCTATATAGTGGGGAAATAGCTTTCTTTTTTGCTCATGAAAACTTGAGACCTGAAGCTGATCCTGGTTCCTGTTCCTGTTAAATCTTCTCTATAGTCCACCTGTTCACCGTGTGTTATAAAACTTGTCATTACAGAAAATGAACAGTTAAAAGGACATTTAGTAAAAGTGCAGACCACAGCAAGTAGCAGTTGAGGCTGACTAGTTTTAATGCCAAAAACAAAGCAAAAAAAACCAACAAAACACCATACCTGAACAACAACTGAGGAACCCACACAACAAAGTTTATAAATTAATAAACTAATGAAATATTTACAATCATCTGTAGGGAAATTGTCACAGTAAGAAATGGAGCATAAGACGTAGCATCTTGAACACCCTTTTCTCTGAAGTACACTTCTATTTAAAGCTAAATTTGTTGAATATCTCGGGGTTTTTTGTGTAATCAGCATCCACTTTATCACGTGTGTACATAACCCTTTGTCAGGGGAGACTCCAAAGGACTTGTAAGACTTCAGGACAAAGACTGGCAGAGCGAAAATGATGCCATTTCTTACCCCCATTGGTATTCTGACACAAAGCATCTGCATATAGATTTTTGAATGTCTCAGTATATCTACTTCATGCAGAATGGAGCTGTCAGTGGCTGTGAATCATGATGGATATATATTTCATACAGCGCTTGAGTAGACACAATATGTTTCTATATACTGGTTGCTGTGAAATATAAGTGGGACGATGATGTTGTACGAATCCTGTCTGTGGGCTTCCTGGAGGTAATTGGTAGGCCACTTTGGGGACAGGATGAGGGACTAGTCAATACCCTCTGGTGAAATCCCAATAAGCTGTAATTAGTAGTGATTCTTGTGGGTTGATCATGTTTGTGGAATTACCTACAAGACTTTTTACAGTAGCATTGAGAAGTTTACAAATGTTTACAATGTTTACAAATGCCTTCCAAATGTTGAATGACAAGTCACCGTTGACCAGGTTGGTACAGTTTAGTAGGAGTTGGAGTCTAACAACATCTGGAGGGCAGTAGGTTCCCCTACACTCCTTTAATATGGCAATGCTAACCCTACACCATGATCAAAGCAAGTTATGCTAGAGGGAGTTGATGAACCTACAAATCATTCAGTCTCTTAACCATGGTTATAAGATTAAAACTCGCCACCACAGTTGACCTTGGGCCCCTCCCATGGCCGGGGAGATAAAAGACCACTAGAGCGTCGCGGGGTGGGTGAAGTCGCCACCACAACTGACCCCGGGCCCCTCTCATGGTCAGGGACAGAAAGACGGCCGGAGCATTGTGGCCGGCTGAAGTTGCCGCCATGGGTGACCCCGGGCCCCTCCCATGGCCAGGGAGAGAAAGACGACCGAAGCATTGTGGCCAGCTGGAGTTGCTGCCATGGCTGACCCTGGGCTCCTCCCATGGCTGGAGAGGACAGGGAGCCACCGATGATTGCCGGGCCCTATCAACGTTTGGGTGGTGCCATGGTGTGGTTCATGCTGAACTGTTGTGACTTTTATTGTGACTTTTATTGTTTCTGTTATTGGATCTTTAAACCTTTCAATGAATGGTTTTCTTTTTCTCCATTGTAATGTTTTTTATGCTGTTGTATTCCATTATGTTGTGCTCGGTTGTTTTTGTTAGCTGCCCTGAGTTGCGCCGTCGAGTGGGCGGCATACAAATTAAACATGATGATGGTGATGATATCTCTCACTACTTACCCCTGTAGAATTACTTAGGAAATAAGGAGTTAATTAACTATTATAGTCAGGGAACCATAGCAGGCCCAATGTATGTGTAATAGATCCAGAAGCAACCCAATTAATTTAATTCAATCGAAGCAGTTTATTTTGCTTGCTTAAAACAGTTAAACAATTCTCATCTCTTCAGCATAGAGAAAAATGCTACATTTGAGTGTGCATGTCCAGGCTTCCGGTTGGTTACAAATTCTGTGAGTTGACTGGGTGTTTCTATGTTGGTAACATGGATAACATGGTAAGTGTGTCCTTGGGTTTTGAAGAATGTGAAAGAAGAGTCCTGAATAGATTATACTGTGCATCCACAATTTTTGTGTCTGCATGCAATTAAATTGATTTAACAAGAATAATGTTACCTACCTACATTATTCTTCCTCCCTCCCCCCCCCCTGTATTTTATTGGTCTTACTTTTTGAATTGCAAGAACAAGACATGAAAAAATGTCCAATTAAAATATGTTTCTAAACTTGGTTAACCCTTATCTTGGCCTTTTTTGGGAAGTTTATGGAAAGAGGTCTGGTCTTTCAAGAGTATCCAGGGAAACAGCCTTTAGATGTATGTGAAGAATTGTGCAGTGAACAAATCCAGTAATACACCGGGTGGCCCATATGTCCCTACCTGTCCACATATTGTATGTATCTAGTGTATCTGTGTGCTGTCCCTCATTCTTACTGCATAATATTATGCGTACTTGTCACAATACACTCTTCAAGTGTAAATGGGCTTAAATCAGCCATATTTCTCTGGGAGGAAAATAAAACAATTACTAAGACACATATAATTGAATATAACATAATAACATGGACAGGTAAGGACTTACGGGCCACCCTGTAGAAAAATAATCAAATACAGATGTTGACATTTAACTGTAATGATTCTAAAGATGATCCTACATTAGTTTGAATGAATACTTACATTTGCATGGAACAGGAAGCCAATATTCAGGGACATCCTGGCTTTGCTGTTTAACTTTTCCTTGTGAATATTTTAGCTGTCAGTAGAGCAACCAGTTATGTCCAGCAATCTATTGTTAATTCTGGGGTAGTCTAATTTTGTTTCATGTTTATGTGAAACCAGGCAGAGTCCTCCTCTGTAATAAAAATTTTAGTCTAATAATATCTAGCCAAGGTAAAATTTAACCAGGAATGATTGTTTTAGAAAGAGATTTTAATTGGGTATTCTGGGTTTTTCCCCTTGTGTCTCCAAAAGGTCACAGCAAATATTCTCCTGGAATATGTTTAGCATCTACAAGCAGGATCAAAGCTTTTTAATCTTTGAATTTAAGTGTCTTAAAAATTTCCTAAACACCAACATGGTGGAAATCAGCATCTTATTTGTTTCATTTTTAAAAGTCCTCAGTTACATGTCATTTGTATTACAATTGTAAACTATTATTATTTATTATTATTATTATTTCAAATTTATATTGCCGCCCACTCACCGTGGGCCATATCTGTTCAGTTCTCACTGTCATCTAGGTTAAACCTGGATAATTAAGTGGTAGGCCTAGACCAGGAGTTCTCAACCTTTTTAAGCCGGGGAGCCAGGTCACATTCCCTCAGATAGCATCAGGGGCAGAGGGCCATTTTGCCCATCCTCCACCACATGGCACTTCCGGGCATGGTGGAGATGGTGGTGGGCCACATGAAATGGTACAGCGGGCCACATCCAACCTGTGGGCCGCAGGTTGAGAATCTCTGGCCTAGACTGTAAACTCATTTACAACCAATCATTTACAGTTTTAATTAATTCTAAAGGATAAATAATGTAGAAATGGGGGTCTGCTTGATTTCACATTCCTTGGTACAGCTCAGATCAAAGTAATTTTTTTGCTGCAATCCAAGAGTAAACATGATGATGAACAACCATTCAGATATGAGTTTTCTGGATGCTATTATCGCTTTTAATGCTGTAGAATAATTATGATCTTTTGCTTTGACAGAAGAGGGAAAAGTTCACATTATATGCCAGATAGTCTTTGGCAATCCCTTTTATTCCTCAACTTTTGAAGACTTAGTTCTTTTGTACCTTTTAAGTATCTCAACTAAGCTCTCCTACACTCATATGCCCATCTACTTTGAAGATTGTTATGTTGGATTTTCATGCAGAGCTCTGAGCTTTAAGGTGTTATGACTGTATATAATTTGGGAGCCCCATTTTATGGAAGTCGTGCAAGGTGAGAGGTTCCATTCTGAGAATTCTAGATGTTGAATGTGACACTAGACACAGTTTTATAAATTAGTTTCTCTTGCTCTTGTGTACTAAAAGTTAATTTCCACTTACGAAATTGGGGTTGAGTTCTTCTTGACATTGTGCTGTGTAGACATCAGGAACATCAGTCTTTAGACACACAACCCTAGTTTTCATGTTGTATTTTGTCACCTTGCCCTCTCATAAAAGTCAGAAAAATCTCAAAACTTTTGCATACTCTATAGCAGTGATGGCGAACCTATCGCACATGTGCCAGAGGTGGCACTCGGAGCCCTCTCTGTGGGGACCCATGCAATCACCCCAGAAGAGAGTTCGCCCCACCCCTCTGCCCAGTAGCCCAATGGGAGCGCTTCCTCCCTCACCCAAGCACAGAGTTCACCCACCCTTTGGCCCAGCAGCCCAATGGGAGCGCTTTCTCCTTCCCCCAGCACAGAGTTTACCCCACCCCTCTGCCCAGCAGCCCAATGGGAGTGTTTCCTTCCTCCCCTGTTGCTATGTTTGCACTTTGTGATAAATAAGTGGGTTTTGGGTTGCAGTTTGGGCACTCGGTCTCTAAAAGTTTTGCCATCACTGCCATATAGAGATGAACAGAGGAGCTGGAAACATTACGATAGGTTAAGAAAATAGTGTGATGGTAATGGCAAGGAGTTTAAGAAGCAACTTGTTTCATTTAGTTGCAAACACTTGGAGGCTAAAAATCTTTTGTTAGTGCGAATTTTGCATCATTCCTGGTTGAAGAGTAGACTCTAAGGCTCACTTAACTTTATTATTGGCTTCTTCCTGTCTTTCCAGTCTTTTCATTGGTTTCTGTCCAGATGACCAAAAAATAAAATAGGAACATTAGCTGAAATTAAATAATTGCTTTAAAATGGGAATGAGCTGCTAGTCCCTTTGGATGATGCTTTTCAGAGAAAATGGATATTAAAGTTTGACAGAATATTCCAGTGATGGCTTGGTTTACTGAAATGCTCTAAGTAAATGTTTTTGGAACAGAGTTTTAAGACAGAGAGCAGAAATTTTATGTTATGTTTCACTTTGCTGCTCAAGTTTCAGTTTCACTCTTAACTTCAAAACCCTCTCTTTATGCATTTCAGAGCGTTACACAGTTTAAATTGTGAGATAATGCTTTATATTTTACCTACATGTTAAATATAAGTAAAATTCAAAACAAAATAAGGTTAAAATAATCAGACTGGTTTTAACCAGAAACAGGCTGCTGGTTAGCCTTATCAATGATATGCAGAAACTAAGCATAATACATAAGTGTCATGAAGTAAAATTTCAAATCAGTAATACTGTACCTGCATGAACTTAATAAACACAAAGTGAGAAATTACTGTAATTTTGATAATTTGAGGACCTTGCTGCCCATCCCCCTGAGCGCACACCAACATAGTATATTGTAATGTAATATATTTTTGTAAGCCGCCCTGAGTCGCCACGGTGAGTGGGCGGCAATATAAATTTGAACTAATAAATAATAATAATAAATAAATAAAATCAATAGCATTATCTCAGCCACGTACCATATCTGCTTTTGTACATGTGGTGCACATATATAGGTTGCATGTACATACATGTTGCATTGCTTGAGAATGATCCATAGTATTACATGATATGCACAGTCGATAACTTTTTGTAACCATTAAAGCACAAGTTGATTTTCTTCAGAAATTCTGTTGTGGACTACAATATTATCTCTAGTGCCGCTTCCTCTTCTGAGTCCAACTTGAAACATGAACATCTCTTACTCTGTGGCTGAAATTCTTTTCTAAGGAGCTACACTGTGTAAAGTTAGAATCATTCCACCAGTGGCAGTTTTTGTAAACCAGATATTCACCTTACAATGACTCCACCCTGTTAAAAAAAAAAGAATTCCATGCAAGCATTGGTACCTCTGTGGGCATGAGAAGTGGGTATCAGAAAAAAATAATTTACAAAAAATAATAATAATCAGTGAACTATGACATATTTTACACAATGTAATTTCTGTGATTAGATTTCAGACAAAATGTGCAACATTAAATGCAGTTAAACATATGTTAAAACAACAATTGAATTAATACAATTTTAAATCACATGAAAAGATGAATTGTGCTTCTCTGATGCTTTGTAATGTTTTGTCAGGCTTTGAAATGTTTTTCTCTTTGCACTTTAATGATGTATGATGCATATTGTTTCTGTGATGACATGACATTGTGACTTATGTTTTGCTGTTACATGTCATTGTATCATTTACTATGTATTTACTATCTACTATGTATTATTGACATGACATTGTGACTTATGTGTTGTTACATGTCACTGTATTATTTACTACGTATTATTGACATGACATTGTAACCTACGTATTGTTGTTACATGTCACAGTATCATTTACTGTGTAGTTATTGGGTTTATTGTCTTAATTATTTGTAAGCTGCCCTGAGTTGAGCTCCCTGATTGGGTGCCATATAAGTATGAAAATTAAATTAAAAGCTCTTTCCTCAGCAAACCATTTGATATGTTTTGATATATTTGAAGTTTTACAAGTGAAACAGTAAGTTAAACTGTGTTAGTATGTTATACATTTCTAGTGAACAAGGAGTTTAGATTTCATATTCAGCAAGCCAAAACCTATTAAATTCTTTTGCAGTGCAAAAAACTGAAAAAGACAGGAGTTTCCACTCTTATAATTTTCCTGTACCTCTACCGACCTAATTTTCCTTACTGTTACTCAAAGTTTTATGCTCTCTCCCCACCTTGGTGGCAAATACTGCATCTAGTAACAATATTCATTAAATACCATAGAGATGATAATATAATAAAGAAATAATCCATAGACCTAGGTTTGTGCTTCTCCCTGGAAGAGTTAATATAATTAAAGATTAAAATACTATGTGCATTCTCAAATATGGAGATAACTTTTGTACGCGATGGGAATTGCATTAATAAGGAAGAGATCATTTTCCAATAACTTTCAGTATGAAAGATTCACCCAATATCCCTCACTCATACTGGTTTATCACACCATTCCTTTAGTATTACTTCCTCAGGGTACTAAATTAGTAAATGTCAAAAAACAGGTTCTGCTATATAAAGTGCCGTGACCTGAAAATGTTTCTATTCCGCATTCAGATTTCTGATATGGCTAAGAACAGCAGTGAAAATTGTTACTGCCCTTTCATGTTTTCACTTTCTCTCCTTTTGTATGGCCGTTTTGTTCTTGCTACTACTTGTAGCAACAGTGGAGCAGATGGTCATTCAGGGGCAGCCAAACTAAAGCCTGTGGATTGGATCCGGCCTACCCTGCCAATTAATCTGGCCCTTGGCACCCTCGGTGCTCCCGGAAGTGGAAGTAAAATGTGCATGCATAAGTGCTGTGTGTGCCTGCGCATGCGCAAAACGCTGCTGTAAATGACCCATGGCTGTTGTAATCACGTTTTGACAGTCACAGGTAATTTACAGCAGCGTTCTGCAAGTGCATGTTTGGTACCTGCGCATGCATGTTTTGCTTATGCTTCTGGGAAGAACCATGTGACTGGCTTACTTGACCACATGACCGCCCCATAGCCCAAAATGTTTGGGCACCTCTGTTGTAGAGTATCCCAATGCAATGCTTTAAGGTACAGAGGCATGCCCCAATAACAAACTGAACACAATTAGGGCACCATTTTGTACATGTAAATGTCTTAGGACAGGATTTCTCAACCTTGGGCCTCCAGATATTCTTAGACTTTAATTGCCAGAAGCCCTGATCAGCAGGTGTGCTGACTTGGGCTTTTGGAAATTGAAGTCTAAGAATACCTGGGGCCCCAAGGTTGAGAAAACCCTGTCTTAGGCCTCGTCGCGGTATTGAAACTTTCTGGGAATAAATAGTGGGCAAGATTCAACACCGATGGCTGCTGTGTTTCTGCTGAAGGTAAGCAGGGCCACCAGATTCCATTGTCTGAGGTGTAGCTTATTATTTTCTTTTTCTTTTTTCCTTTAGTATGTCTTATGTATGTAGTTTGCTTATTTTATTTGTTATTGTTGGTATTTCTGTTATCTTATGATTCTTTAAAATCTCAATTAAAAATAGAATAAAAGAGCCAATGGTGAAGGCTTCTGGAAGTTTTAGTCCAAGAATATCTAAGAACCCAAGGTTGGGAACCACAGTAACAATAACTTGACAATAACTTGACAGTATGTAGTAATTACTTATTTTTTTTTGTTCAGTCGCACAGTCGATTCTGACTCTCTGCGACCCCATGGACCACTGTCTGCCAGGCACTTCTATCCTCAACTCACTCAGCTCTGTGCCCATTGTCTCTACAATACCATCTAGCCATCTCATCTTGGGCCGTCCCCTTCTTCTTTTGCCCTCGACCCTTCAAATCATCAAGGCTTTCTCAAGTGAATCCTCTCTTCTCATTTGATGTCCAAAGTACTTTAGCTTCATCTTTATTATTTGACCTTCTAAGGAGCGGTCAGGGTTGATTTCTTCTAAGATTGACCTATTTGTTCTCCTCGCTGTCCAGGGGACTCTCAAAACAGTATAACTTTTTCTTTTTTCAGAATTAGGTAAAATGCAGACTTTGTGGTCAGAACATTTGGCCTAACTGTTATAGTTTTCTCTCTTGCCCTTTCCATATATCCTCTGCATTTTGTACCACGTTGTCTGATGGTTTATTGAGAACTTGCAAGTAGGCACACTTTTTGTGATGTTTTAGTTGGCATTATGCAATTAGAATGTCTCTCCCCACATTTGCTCGTCCCACATTTTCAGCAAGGTTTCCAATTAATGGATGCCAGTTTTGTGAGTATGAAATTGAACTCCTGGCCTAGATATTTTCTTACTAATAAACCAGTACCAACATCAGAACCTGGTCTAAGCTCTTTTATTATAAGGAAAACCCTTTTGCAATTTGCACAGTTTTGAAATACAGAGATCGAGTGATAAATAATTAATCCGTGCAAAAAAGAGAATTTGTAATATTAGGGAGAATGGGGATTGGGGAGGAAATTGCATTGCTGTGTGCTTTTCTTCATCCACATTAAAAATAACTTTATTACTATTTTATTTTGCTGCAGGGTGTTTTCTGGGCGTTTGTAAGTTTACAACGAAGCCTGTGGGTGGGTTAAATCAAAAAGCTTGGCAAAGCAAATTCTGCTCAGTCACTTCATCTCAAGTCTCCTCTTAATTGCCCTCCTTTAGAAGATCATTTGAAGCAGTTTAAAATATTTTATTTCCTCCTTTTTTTTAAGTGGAGAATTTTCATAGCTTAGTCACCCTCACATAAGCATTGACGCAAGAAGAGTAAACTGGGCAGTTCATTAGGAGAGCATATGTAGAGTTGAAATTACATTTTCTGAAAAGGATCCTGGAAAATACAGGGTTCTGAACCAATTGTGTTCAAATTGCGTTGAACGCACTTTACTACAAACACACTTTAAACACCAAACAAAAAGTTGCCACCAGTACTGTACTAACATGCTTAGAAACAGGCTGAGTCAAACTGGGGGGCCACATTCACTTCCTGGTGCTACTCTAAAGCAGAATATGATCTCCTTTTGTGTTCCAGTCAAATCCTGGACTGCCAAAATGAAGCCACTTTCATGGCTTTGTTGTTGGCCAAACTCAAGTCCTCATTGGTGCAGGTTTCTGGCAGTAATTGGCAGACCAGTAAATGAGCCAAATTCTGTATCTCTCCACATTCACACCACTAGCAACCCACACTTGAGTGTGTTGTTGTCCGCTAGTAACCCCCACTCGAGCATGTTGGTCTTGCATTGAGGGACTGCAACCTTTAGCCTATTCAGGGTCCTCCAAGTGATGATGGGGAGGTTGAGTTCCTTGGCTAGACTCAGTGCTGGGATTCAAAAATTTTTACTACCTACTCTGTGGGCATACCGAGGCGTTCTGGCTGAATCCCACCACTGGCTATATCCTCCTTTAATATTGTTCCTTGTCCCGTGAGCTCCTTCCTCCATCTTCTAATTTGGTTTTGCTCTTGTATACCCTCTGTAATGATTCTGTATGGCTGATTGCTTATACTATACTTTGTATTGATATGTATTCATGTGTTGTAGTATGATCCAAAAATGGATTCCAGTTAGCTGTAGAAAGCTAAAATCATTCTCTCTGTGTGTTTAGAATTGCTTGCTAGAAGCATTCTCAGTTGTTTTGGTAAACCAGCCCAGTGGAGAGTTGGTATCATATACCTGGTAATAAAGTGTCACAGAGATAATGTAAACAAAATTCCTTTCTAGTGAAAGGATACCTGTTGCTATCTTACCAACCAATTAAACAAAATTTAATTGGAAGAAGACCCAGAGAGAGGGGGGAAGATGGGGGTTAGAAAAAGATGCTGCGTAAAGAGAGACGGAAAGAAAGAGTTGGATTTTAACTCTGACAATGGAGAGATGGGAAAATGGATAGCTTGGGCAGCTGTTTTTTTACTGCTTTCTTAGGGAGAGTTGGCATATCTACCTGTATTGAATTTCATATATTTCTGTAACCAAAAGTAACCTTGAATAGTCTATGTTGCTAAAGAAACAATTCAATAAAAGCCTGAATCTTTGATTCAAGAATGGACTCAGGTTTGATGACTCCTTAATAAGGCATAACTGGGTTTTTGCGCTACCAAACTAAGAAGATAACAGCCCAATATTTCATTACTAAATGAAGAGTTTAGCCAGGTGGATGAGGAGGAAGATCGTGATGCTGGTAATTTGAAATGGAAGTCAGAGAACGAACACAGGGCTGTGCATTCCAAAGGTTCCCTAGACTAGATTAATTACCAGAGGACCAGAAGGAAGTCATGACACCCTCAAGAATGTTTATTCTTGCCATAAAGCTCTCCCTGGATCTGAGTTGGTAGCCTTGAGGCTCATCTCCATTCAGAGGATGTCGAGGGTCATTCTCTTGCTTAGTTTTCACAGTATCTGCTGCTACTTCTCGCCTGATCTTAGGTGGAACGATTACCAACAAGAGATATATGCAGCAGATTACGATAGCACCATATGCTATAATGCAAAATATACACATGGGGAAAAAACCTAGATGTAATTCTTAATGAATTATGTGGGATTATTATTGGCTGCCTGAAATTAACCCCCATAGAAAAAGTCTATTATTAGGCTGGCGTTGCCCTTCCAGAAATATTGCAAACAATGAATGAAATGTAGTTGTTCATCCACTTCATAGAAACCAACTCGGTAGATGATGCCTAAAACTGAGGAAAAGTTTTTCGCACACTTCTTGGGCTCTGAATATTAAACCAAAAGGTAAAGGTCACCCTTGCTCGAAAGCCAGTCGTATCCGACTCTAGGGTCCAGTGCTCATCTCTGTTTATAGCCAAAGAGCCAGCACTGTCTGTGTCTGCACACGTTTCCGTGGACATGTGGCAGGCATGACTAGACAAAGAGGCTAAGCTAAATTTATAAAGAGCAAAAACATCACACCTTGCTAAGTGGATGAATGTGGAAGAGCATCTCCTACCAGATCAAGGTTCTGGTTGGATCATTCCAGAAATCACTTAATAGACTTTGAAGCAAAGCAAGAAGATCAGGAATTATCAAGTAAAAAAGAATAATAAAAGGCTGAGATAACATCATTAATGCAGCCTGCTTCTGGTCAAAAATAATCTAATTGCAGAATTCACTGATTTGAAGAAAGTGAAAGCAGTGAGAACAGGATTATTACATAAATATGCCCATTATTTGCATGCACCTCACGTGTAAATTCTCACATTTCATTAGTCATGGGAGAAACATAAGCCAAAAGATATAGTACAAATGGTTTGAAAATTTAAAAAAGTCACATTAAGTAGAGAGGATTTGTTTATTTATTCTTTTGT
This sequence comes from Furcifer pardalis, assembly GCA_030440675.1. Lineage (NCBI taxonomy): Eukaryota > Metazoa > Chordata > Lepidosauria > Squamata > Chamaeleonidae > Furcifer > Furcifer pardalis. Next base: position 59,296,157 of record CP126898.1, read on the forward strand.
ACTCCACCATTGAAAATATCCCATGGTAATAATAATAATAAAAAAAAACAATGTTCGTGTGTGTCCATCCATAATATCAGATCAAAATCAAGTTCCTGCCTAGTTTTACCCATATATTTTTAAATCCAGATTTACTCTACAGAGATAGCTATTAAGCTGCAGTTTTACTGAGGAGCCGTACTCTGTATGTCTAGTTTTGGCACCTGCTTCGGTCAGTATGGAATAATGAATGGGCGAGCCACCAGATATGACCGTTATTTCTCAATTAAAGACTGGGCATCCTCAGAGCAGGAAGCATTCAAAATTCATAGCGCATTAGTGACATGTAAGAAATTATTGGCACACTCTCCTCCTGACTTTTAAGTCTTTATTGGGAAGGTTATCTACTCACTGTCAGGGCCCTTCCTGATAAGTGATCCATGATGTATTATTATATATCTCTTGCCTTTTTGCCCTTAGGTATGATTTGAGAAGCAGAAAGACAAAAGTGCAGACGAAAAGCCTTATACAGCAAGCTTCATTGGAGCCTGCCGGTCTGTGTCATACTCCCCTGGCTACTTGGGTATCTTAATCATTCAGCGCTTCTGCTGAGTGTTACATTCAGCGTTTAGTGTTAAAATCAAGTGAGGTATAAAAGGTTTCGTGGGCAGCAAAAAGGAGGCAAGCGCCCCAGTATTTGAATCAGTTGTCAAATAAAGTAGAATTCGGATAGGAGTAGCCGCCGATCACCTTGCAGGGGCTCAGTGGCTAAGAAGCTCACCATGTTAGCTGGAAGGCTGGCAAGTCAGCAGTTTGAGACCTGGGTACTGCATGATGGATTGAGAGTCTGCCTCTGTCCTAGCTCTTGAGGGACATGAAAGGAGCCTCATTTGGGTATTTCCTGAGCGGAGGCTCATCTTTCAACCCAGAATAATCTCTGACATGAAATTATTATTACCTTGCAGAAAACAGCTCTGTGTAGAACAGGGTTTTCCCCCAAACTTTGTGTGATGCGGGCCAGTCACGTAGTTCCTCCCACCGTAAAATGTGTCCGCGGCTGTCATAAATGCATTTGTGACAGCCATGGGTACATTTACAGCAGCGTTTACACATGTGGGGTACTTTTACGCATGCGGCTGGCACGGGCGCTTTTGCCTCTGGTAGTGGCGAGGTTGGGCATTGGCCACATGAAATGGGCCATAGTTTGGCCGCCCCTGACTATGCTGCCTTCTCTCACTGTCTCTTTTTGTCATTTCCTTTTTAGTTGCTTCCCGCTTTTGCCAGTAAGCTCAACAAAGATAATTTTTGGTTATAAAAATATTTTCTAGATGTCTTACAACTCTAACCCAACCTTTGGTTTTTGGACTTCAGTTTCCAGAAGCCTGTTGATTCCCCAAAGCACCGATCAGCCAGTGTGCTGACTTAGGCTTTTGGGAATTGAAGTCCCCATGTGGGGCATAGGCCCCACGTTGGGAACCCCTGCTCTAGAGGCTTTAAGGTAACAACGTTTATTGGAAAAATTATAATACATATAAATGTTTTTCTTGGATTGGGGCGAACTGTTGCTAGAAATAAAGTGGAAGTAATTCGATTTTGTTTTAAAATCACTCTTGTCTGATGCTGCTTCTTTGCTTGATCCAAGTAACTTCCTGAATTTGCAAAGATGTATTTGAACTTGTTTGTTTCCTGTGAGAGTTGCTCCAGTTTTGTGGCAGATTGAAGCCAGAGAGAGTTTGGAGGGTTGAGAGGAAAAGACTTGCCTTTGTGAATTTATATTTTTTTAATGAATGCAAATAAATAAATAAATAAATAAATAAATAAATATGGCAGTAGGAACCGTATCCAAGTTTGGAAAATTCATCAAGTTACAAACATATTGTTATGCTAAAATTGTAAATATACTTGCCTGAGGAGAGTGCCACTAAATGTGATAGGGATCTCCTATGTAAGTATGTGTAAGATTACGCTGTTGCAGAAGGCCTAAGAAGGAGAGCAATAATAATAATAATTTTGGGTCAGAAATTATTCTGGGTTGAAAGGATTTTTGCGGAAGAAACTCCACTCAGAGGCAAAATGAGGCTCCTTTCATATTCCTGAGAGCTGGGACAGAGACGGGTGCTCAATCCATCTTGCAGTACCCACGTCTTGAACTGCTGACTTGCCAGCCTTCCATTGACACATAACCTTGTAAGTGAAGCAATACGTAAGCATTCTGTTTGTCAACTAGGGATGAATGTGGACCTAGAATTCATTTTAAGTTACCTAATTACAGTCTTAAATACTTCAGCATGTGAAGAATTCCAGGGCCTTGGATAAGTAGATGTGCGTATTTTGATCTGCAGGGTAGGACAACAGGCGTTTCATTCTAAATGTGCATCCTTTTTTTTTTTAACAATGGTCCTTTGATGGAGTGGAGTGCTCAAAGTTAAGCCTGACAGAATTGTAACTTGATGTAGCCCCTTTCCTTCTTCGTTTCCTTTGTTCTTTCAGCAGATGGTGGCTGCTAATGATTGTTAGGATGTTTCTGGATTTGATTCCAGCAGTATTGTGAAGTAATTAGATCTACCTAACATTCTCAGGATAATCTTTTAGGTGGCTGGAATAGGGAGAGAGGCCTGCTAAGATGCCACATCGTTCGTTCATTATCTGTTCATGAGAAACATGACTGGTTTGTTTCCACTTCTGTCTATTCTCCATAGCCTTGATCTTAGGATATATATGATCTCGTCATTCAACTCTTTTGGTTTCAGGACAGTTTAATGAGGTTTTTTAATATATATATATATATTTGAGGAATCTGTTTATTATGTATACGGTGTTTTGGCTTACAGCTCTTGCCACGTCAGCAATTTCATAAGAGCAAAGTAACTCATCTAGATGTCCATTTCTTACTCCCCACCAACCTTTCCTTAGTATGTTCCCTGACTTCTAAAAATGCTAATAGCATTTTACAAGATGAGCTTTTGATTTAAAGGGGAGACACTTCCACACTAGGATGAAGAGCAATGGCCAGGAAGCACATAATCCTGCAACAGAGTGTAGCTACATGCTGTATTCCCCTTTTCCCTACATCACCTATTGCTATGGTGGGAAAATACAAGGGTTATACCACTTTCACCTATAAATTCTCCTCATATATGGTCACTTTGCAATAACAAACATCATCCCTAGATGGAACTGAAGTTCCTTATATGACTGTCTCATATATAGGTTGCTGTCTTTAAGCAATATGTCTGTCTATATTTTGTCATGTAAAGAGTAGATTTGAAGTCCGGCCAGGTTATCTTGCTATGGTAATAGAGTAGACCAGTGGTGGTGAACCTTGGTACTCCAGCTGTTCTTGGACTTCAATTCCCAGAAGCCCAAGCCAGCACACCTGCTGATCAGGGCTTCTGGGAAGTGAAGTACAAGAACATCTGGAGTGCCAAAGTTCACCATCGCTGGTCTACGGTCTAGGGTAGGCCCATGATATTGAACCTTGGCACTCCAGCTGTTCTTGGACTTCAATTCCCAGAAGCCCAAGTCACTAAACTTCCTGATAAGGGCTTCTGGGGATTGAAGTCAAAGAACAGCTGGAGTGCCAAGGTTCTCCACCATGGGAGTAGACCATACTGCCAGTAATTCAACACTGAACATCAGGGGGTAGTTACGGTAACTAACATGACAACCCTGAAGACTTTGCCTTGTGTAGCAAAGTTCACAGGGAAGCGTGATGGTCTCCAAGTGGATTAAATCCCAGTTCTTCTTCTTCCATGTCTAGACCACACATGAAACTGCCAAAATGAAGGCACCTTTTAGGTGAGTTCATTTTGCAGTTCCTTTCGTCTGACCTAGTATGAGAAAGATTAGCCAGCAACACCAGGTTGCTGTCAGCAGAGTATGCCCAATTGTGGTTCAAAAATACCAAAATCTTTGAGGAGGCTCTTTCTGTGTACCTTAAATCCATCTTGATGAAGGGCAGCAGCTTCATCAATCCTAGACTGGGACTAATGAGGACTTTGCATGCCCAAAAGGCTCAGGACTTAAAGGTGACTCATGGAACTGGATCAGTGGTACAGGTGTCACACTGCGATGTGGAAGAAAAATGGAAAGCCACTGCATTATATTCTCAGGACAATCTTCATGGCTGATTGCATGATGATCACCAATATTCGGAATTGGATACAGCACAAGAAGAAGACAGAAAAGAGTTGATTAAATTGTATTGGAAAGTTAAGGGAGTGGAAAATTAATGAGTACAATCTGTTGTTGATCAAATTCTTTCAACTTTGCAGTTAGATTCTTACATTCTGTTTTGCATTTCAAGCTGAACAACTGCTGTGGAATTCTAGCTACTATTTTTAACTTTTTTCAGTTGAATCCGGCATGATACTTCAGCAATAATCAGACTTTGGCTATGTGTGGCAGAACTAGGGGGAAAAGATATATTTATATAACAATTCATTTTGTTTTGTTTTATTCTTAGCAGGAGAGAAAAGGATTTTAATCATCTGTTAGTAATGGTAGAGCTTTGTGAATTATTGTTTAAAACATTCAAAAAGCATTTTATCTCAGATGATGGTTTTTGCTATTCATGTTTATTCATGGTCCCAAATTATTTTAGCCTAAAATGGTCTGATTATCATCAACCTGTATGTATGTATGTATGTATGTATGTATGTATGTATGTATGTATGTATGTATGTATGTATGTATGTATGTATGATATAGAAGGATCCAGTTAGAGAGGCACAAGATAGTGTCAAGATACTGTTTCTAAAATGATATTTGAAATCTCAGATATCAAGATTAAATCTGAATTGTGTATATATTGTGTGCCATCACATCAGAAACAACCAATGTGTAGCTACCTTAGTAGGAGTTTCTTATTTAATATTTAAAGAATGGCTTTACTAGTTCCAAACTTCCCTGTTAAATGATTTTGCAAAATGGAGCAGAGATTCAGACCTGGGGTTCCTGAATCCTGATCCACTTCTCTATTCACTACACCAAACCAGGTGCCTAATAGAATTTGAAAACAGGGGTTTCTTTCCAAGTCTCTGTGAATCCACATGAATGAGTTTACTGTGCATTTGCAGTAAACCCATTCTGTGGATTCACAGGGACTTGTCCATCTGCGAATTGAAGTCCCAGAACACCTGGAGTGCCAAGGTTCACCATCACGGGTCTATAAAACAACTTGGGATCCTGGTCCCCAAAGGACCTCCTGCACTTGCACCCATTAAAATCTAATCAGCTGTTGCAGGTAGTCTCAGAGATTTTGCTATTATATCCCTCTTTGCAATTTAGAACAAGGTTGAGATGCAACTCAAGAGGAAGCCCTTTAGTTATGGCACCTGTCTTTGGAACGTTTTACTCAGAGAGCTTTGCTTGGCTGTCCCTTGTTCTGTTTTCACCAGCAGGCGATACCGTTATTTACCTTTTTTTTCGGAGAAGTGAATCATGTTAGTCTGCTTCAGCAAAACAAAAACAAATTTTGTTTTGCACCTGAAAGAATGACCTGTTTACTTCAGTGTAAGCTTTTCTACATTGCATTCTACTTCCTTAGGTACCTCATGAGTGCAGAACCTCTGGTCTTTCGCTTGTTTTCCAGCTTGAGGTCACGGGTCTCTCTTCTGTGCCGATTTTTACCTGCCAGTTGAAATCTGGTGGGTGTGTTGTGTGTTGTGTTGTATTTTTGACAGTATTATTAGCCTTATAAATTATAATCTGCGAGCTGTTCTTAGAGCCAAGGCTGTAAGGTGGCCAAAATATGTTTTGCAATAAAAAATAATGCAATAACCACTGTCCAGTAGTAATCTAATTATTGTTTATTCATAAAAAATATAGAATGTACAGTGTTGATTTTATTTAAAAGAAAAATGGGTTTCCAGCAGCAGCAAAAACTGTGGATCAGGAGAGAGCTCTGCATTGTGTTTTTGCTCCCTGAGCATAGATGAATCAGTAGCCCAGGGATGGCCAACCTTGGCTCTCTAGGTGTTTTTGGACTTCAATTCCCAGAAGTCCAAGTCATCACACCTGCTGATCAGGGCTTCTGGAAATTGAAGTTCAAGAACATCTGGAGCACCAGGCTTGGCCATCCCTGCAATACCCCTACCAGAACTGCTAGGGAAGGCAATGAGCAAAGCTGAGTGTGGCTGGCTCAGCCTTTAACACAGGGGTGCCCAAACGATGGCCCATCTGCTTCCAGGAGCAATAAAGGCTTCGTGGGCTGGATGAATTGGTGTTGGGGGGGGCAGATCTGACCCATGGGCCAAAGTGAACCACGTGACCAGCCCAGGGTCCAAAAAGTTTGGACACCCCTGCTTTAACATTTGAGATCCTCCACAACCTGCTATTTCTCTGTGCAAACAAAAAGGTGTGGTGAGTTCACCAAGTGCCCTGGGGGTGCAGAGGTTAAACTGCTGTACTGCAACCAAAATGTTATGATTTCAGTCCTAACCAGAGCTCAAGGTTGACTCAGCCTTCCATTCTTCTGAGTTCGGTTAAATGAGGACTCAGCATGTTGGGGGCAAAATGCAAAATGCTAATTAACTTGTGAATCACCCTGAGAGTGCACTAAGCGATATGGGATGGTATATAATTGTGATTGCTTCATGCATTTCAGTAGCGTTTTGATACAAAAGAGGACAGATACTGAAGCTTCAGTTTGTCTAGGCTTATTGAATTTTATCCTTATTGTGACTCATAGGTGGCCATTTCTCCTGACTAAAGGGTGGCATTTGAGGAGATGGGAAATTCTTCAAAGAGAAGCCAGTCAACAAACCTTTCTATGCAATTGTTGTCTCAGTAGTCAGAATAGTCTAGCTATGAGCAATAGACACCTACACACATGCTCAACAGAAGGTTTGATCTACAGAGGGTGCCAAAATGTATGCACATTTTAAGAGATGTTATCTATGTTTGATCAAAGTTGAATTATGGTAGCAATGGGTAATATGATGTTCATTCAAAAGGATGAATGCTGACATCACCATGCAACAGGCAAGATAGTCAAAGAAAATGGCAGAAGCAATTTGCCAGGACAATGGATCAGATGAAGAAGTATGGTTGAATTCCCCCCCATGCCCCCCTGACTTAACTCCCCTTGACTTGTATCTGTGGGAGATCTTAAAAGGATGTGGTGTACCATAGAAAACCAACTACACTGGCAGTACTTCAGGAAGGAATCGAAATGGCATGTGCTGAGATACAAGTGGACACGTTGGTCAACGTTGCTCGAGCAGTAGTTCACTATAATCAGAAGTACAGTAGAAACCCGCATAACGCAAAAACTCTGTTCCACGGAGCTCTTAGATATGCGGTTTTTTCGTTATCCGGTTCCCTATGGGAGATACCCCGTGTAACGGAAAAAAAAAGTTGCAGATAAGAAAGGCTTAATTAAGAGAACTTTGCTGCATAGTGGATACCAGATATGGACTACCATGTTTTCAACTTGATCAGGCTTCTTCTGTAGACTGCATTCAGTACTGTAAAGAAGGCCGCAATCAGGACCCTACATTTGGCAGACGGAGAGGGTCTCGCCAGGCTGTGAAGGAAAATGGCTGCCACAAAGATAAAAGACAGGAAAACACTTTTAGTGGTGGAAACGAGACTGGCTTTTCTTTTCTAATTTATTTCATGTGTTTTGAACTGCAGTCACATTTGAGCAGCAAATATCTCACTTTGTTTATTCCTTTTGCTGTTTGGTTTTTTTCCTCCTGCAGAAAACAGGCTGTGTTTTGATGTGCATGTGTTTATGTTTGCTCGGAGTATCTGACCTTTCATGCCAATTAAAAATTGTAAAAAAAAAATCCTGGTTTGTTCTATGGAACAAAATGTGCATTGCACACTTCTATTCCCATGCAGCGAAAACTCCTTAATCATTGCTCTTCAAAAGCTCCTTGGGGCATCTTTCGTTATCCTTCTTGCATTGTTAAATTGAACAAGAGGACATTCTACAGTTTAAGAAATTGTTTTATGTAGAATTTGCCAGTAGCATTTTAAACTTAATATTGTCTGTTTTGCCTATAATTCTCTAGGGTTTCCAAAGCAATATGCCTCGATTTTTTGCTATTATTTCTTTCACTGACAATGCTTTGGGTTGAACCTGGAGATCTGGATTCCTAATTGTCAAGTACTTTTCTCACTATTTGGGGTGTCAGATTTTCTCAAAGGGAAATCCAGCTTCTGTTTTCCTGCAAAGTTGATTTCTGTAAAGAAGAAATGGCTGAAATCCTGCAACTAGAATAGGCTCATTGACTCAGTGGAGCTTATGCAGCTGGCTCATTGGGTCTCCACTGATTCAATGGCTCTACTCTAATTCCAATTTTACCATTCTAAGTAACAGGATTTCACCCAGCATCTCTACCTTCCAGCATCCCTTCCTTTCTTACTGAACACCTTCAGTTGAAACTTCCTCAGTTTCTATTCCTTTTAGTTCCCACAAATTAGAATATTTTTAAAAAGATTATTCTAAACAAGTGTCTAGGAATGGCCATATTGGACAGTGTAGTCCGTATGACTCCGTTTTTATTTTCCCCCTCATCTGAGCTTTATCCTTTGCCTAGCCCAGTGTTTCTCAATCTTTGGTTTCTGGACTTCAATTCCCAGAAGCCTAAGTCAGTTCCCCAAAGCCAGTGTACTGACTTAGGCTTCAGGGAATTGAAGTCCACCTGTCTTCTGCGGAACATCATTTGGGAAATGCTGGCCTAGATAAACCTATTCTTCTCAGACTTTTTCTTGTCTCACTCTTCAGTAATGCTCTAAAGTGTCTTTTTCAATTTTATCAGTACAAGGTAGAAGTATTCTTTTTAATATTGTATCCTGGCTACCTCAGTTTTATATTGACATTATATTCTCTGATATGAACAAATTGTCTTGTTGACTGCAGCAATTTGACCATCTCCCTTTTGTATTATATACAGTAAACTAAATATTTCAAGATTCATGTTTACCATATAGTGTTTTATAACAGTATAATAATAGGCTAGCAAATTTTCCTGCTGCCAAGTCTGAGGAGTTTTGTACCGAAGCCAAGAAATAGAACACTGTGTAGTACACTTGGTTGATGAAAAACTTGTCAAAACCAGCCCTTCCTTCCCCATTCTTCTTATTTTGCTCCTGAGATGCATCAAACGGGGCACATCTTTTGCTGTACAGATTATTTCAATTAGATGTACATTATTTTTAACGGTTGCATCATTTGTCACTCTAATTGGATCCCTCATAAAAAGCAATTAATTACTCATTCTCTGCTTTAGTAACATTGAAACAGTTAGTTCTGGTTTGCATACTCAAATACTAGCCAAATTTATCCTTGAGTTTATATTTAAAAAAAACAGCAAACAAGCTTATAAATCCCAAAAAGTAGTTTTTGTGTGTACAGTACAGTATTTACAAATTCAGTTTATTTATTTATTTATTTAGATTTATTATCCCACCCCAATCAGGTGAACCTGACTCTAGGCGGCTTACAAAAAAGAGAAAGATTATACATAATGAGTGCAAAACAAACTAAACAATCCCACTATACCCCTACAAATTCAGAAATTAAAATCTTAAGGTTCAAAATTAATTTTAAAAATTAAACTATAAATTTACACAATACTAAAAAAGATTTAAAAAGTTAAAAGGTTTAAAAAAGTTTAAAAAGTTTAAAAGAGCGAGAGAGGGGTGGCTGTCCCATCAGATCAGCCACCCAACATGGGACCCCATATTACTTGAGCCCCACACCTGCCCTGCCAGCCAGGTTTTTAGGCCCTCCCGAAAGGGTAGGAGCTCTGTCTGTAGATGTAACTCAGTTGGCAGGAGGTTCCAAAGGGCCGGGGCGGACACGAAGAAGGCCCTCCTTCTGGTGCTTGAAGTGACAGAATTCTTCCAAGTTATTACCTTTTCATTTGTATCCAGCACAGAAAATTAACTCTATTTCCTACATGATCTCCATGCAGCATAGAAATTTTGTGGGATACATCTTTTTCAAATTTCCAGGTGGCAGGAAGGACACACGGGAAGTTGAGGATCCCAAGCTTACATCTGAGACCTCTATTACAATATAATCCTAATAGAATGTTAGGAGCATGGGACCTACACAGATCTAAAAGTTGAAGAAGCCTAAAAACAGATTTTAATGATATAAAATGGAACTTAACAATTGGATAGTTTATGTGTTCTGATGCATAATATGACATTCCAGCCTTTAAAGGGATATCTTTTTCCCCCCAAGCCGCAGTAAAGAATTTCACAGCTACAGGCTAATTTAGGCAGCCTGCTAGACAAGTTGGAGGTGATGGAGAGACTGAAGTTGGGTGGGGAAGAGACACTGTCTCCCACCTTTCAAGAGGAGGGGCAAGAAGAAGTTTAAACGATGTTGGATAATCTTGTTTCACAATACAGTAGCTACCTCATCTTGGTGTAGTGCAGGGGTGCCCAAACTACAGCGGGTAGGCTGGATCGGGCCCCTGACATCAATTCATCCGGCCTGCGCCACCCTCATTGTTCCTGGAAGTGGAAGTAAAATGTGCCCATACTTCCACTTCCAGGAGCAATGAGGGCAGTGCAGGCCGGATGAATTGGCATTGGGGGCCAGATCCGGCCTATGAGCCTTAGTTTGGGCACCCCTAGTGTAGTGGTTTAAGACGGGTTTGCAACATTTTCACACTATGGGTGAGTGATGCCTCTTCACACAGGTGGCCGGAGGTGTGGTTCCTCCCGCCACCACTTCCACTTGCGGTGGTGGTGGGTGCATTCATGGCTTGTTCCTAGCTGTTTTCATGGCTTCTGCCACTTTCCGTGGCAGTGGAAACGAGGGTGACATATTTTCACCGCATTTTCAGCTTTTTGCTGCGTTTGCGCCACTTCCAGCATGTTTTTGGTGCTTTCTGGTGCGATGGTTCCGGGTCCTCACTGTGGGCTGGATTAATTGGTGCCATGGGCCGGATTAGGTCCATGGGCTGTAGGTTGCGAATCCCTGGTTTAAGATGAGGAAGCATGAACAGTTCTGTATAATAAAAGTTCTTGCCTCCACTAAGTTTTGACTGGAAGAGAAAAATGAATGATTAAATATATTGACTTCCAACTATGAATTAGTATTCTAAAGTCAGATTTAGCTCACCTGAATAGTGACTGTAATTAGAGTCCTGCAATGTATAATAAAAGTGGGGGAAATTGTGACTAAAATATAATTATACAAATATTTATATTTTTCATTCCTTCAGGGTAAATACCTAGCTTTCGCCTGAAAGAAATTAGCTAAAATACTTCTATATTGACTTTTCTTTTTGATATATTGTTGGTGATGACATGAATAACAGCTGTCAAAATGTATTGTTAATAGCGAAGTGAGGTCTTCTTTCAAAAGCAGACAATTTAATAAAGAATGAGTCTTAGTATGGAAGTATGTGTTCCTAAATCTTATTACCACTTACAGTTGACAATCTGGGTTCTTTCTTTCAAGTTCTTTCTTTAAAGGAATAAATGTCAGTTTTCAGTAAACACTCAGGAAATGGTTACATGCCAAGACATGTTTTTTATAATAACTGTAAAAGAGAATCATGGTTAGTGATTTTGTAGTCTTTTGTTTTCTGGCTAAGCCTTACTTGTACCTTCTCCTCTTCACATTAATATTGTGTTAGTAGTTAAATTGAATCCACACTCTTTGTTATTACCGTACTTTTGTAAGTAACAGTATGAATACTGTATTAATTTTATTGTGATAATACTAATGTTCAGCTGATAGGGGGAATTTGATCTTAAGGAGCCCTGAAAGAGCAGTTCATTAGAAGAACTGAAATATTATTTCTCGTTTTCATTTTCTAAGTAAAATTACGTAAACTGCCACATATCAGTAAAATAGCCGAAGGGGGAGAAAACAGAATTCTGTAAAGCTAACATTTAAGTTTCTGACTCAGTTATGAATACAAAGTCCTAGAAAAGCTGAAACTGAAATAAATAAATCTGCTAGTCTTAAAGGTGGCACGACACTTTAGGTTTTGTTTTGTTTTAGTAACAATGGTAGAAAGTGTATGTTCAAGATGTCTTCCAGCCCAGTCTGTGCAGCTCTTTCAAGTGTCAAGGAGCAGATAACCAGCCACCTCCGATGCTACCACTGAAGAGGTGGACAAGTGAACACGAGAAAATATAGCAGACAGAGCTGAGTTGGTAATAGCAATTAACAGTAGTATTTATATACCACCCCATACTGCTTGTGCGCTCTCTGGGCGGTTCTCATGTTAATTAGCATTTTGCCCCCAACATGCTGGATAGTCATTTTAGTGACCTAGGAAAAATGAGAGGCTAAGCCAACCCAGACCTCCATTGGGATCAAATTCACAATTCAGCAGTTTTGACTGCAGTGCAGCATTTGTCAGAAAACTATTTTAAAAGGTGAGATTTTGAATCTTTCAGAACTCTTCATGAAACATGAGAAATGCTGATTTAGATTGCCTAGCTAGCATGGGAGTTAATGTTTTGTTTCTACTACAAGGCAAGGGATGGTTTGCTGACACATATCGCCCGTTTTGCTCGGGGCGGGAGGCTTTAAGACCTGCCACCACCCCCAACGGACTCCCGGCTCTCATCCGGCCCGGCCCGGAGAGAGCATGCACAGGTGTTGCTCGGGGCGGGAGGCTTTAAGACCTGCCACCGCCCCCAATGGACTCCTGGGGCTGAGAGGGTGGGTTTTGAGATTTTTAATGTATTGTCTTGTAATAGTCTTGATATGTTTTTTACGATGTCCTGATATTGTTTAGTTTTCTTCTTTTGTAATTTTTGTGTAAACAGGACTGATATTTTGAATTTTTGATTGTTGCTTTTTGATTGTTGCTTATTGAATTTTGATTCTGTAATTATTTATATTATAGTATTTTTGCTTTATTTCTTAGGATGTCTTGATGTTTTTTAATTGCAATTGCTATTGTAGATATATGTGATATTTGTAACTTATCTGTAATTATTATTATGCTATGGAATATGGTATGTAATTGTAACTGTTTATTCTGTAAGCCGCCCAGAGTCGCTCTGCGAGTGGGGCGGCATATAAGTCGAAAATACAATACAATACAATACAATACAATCTTAGTAAACTGCACATACCATTGTTATACTATCTGGTCATAATTATTTCTAATTCTTTTTTGTCTCCCGTCCTCAGTATCCAAGGTAATAAAAGGGTTCTGACAGACCTAAAATAGAGGGTGGAGGTGAGAATGTGATGTTACCAGCTTATATCCTGAGCAATACCGAAACATCAATTAATGGGTCTTCATCTGTACAGACAAACAGCTTGCACATCAGAGAGCAAACAAAACAACAGAAAAGTTATGGCACCTCAACCTTTTTAAGTTAGGGGCCAGGTCATGCTCCCCCCAGACAGTTGAGGGGGCCGGACTCGTGGTTTCCCCACCATAAATGCTGCTGTAAAACGTGTCCGTAGTTGTCGTAAACACGTTTATGAAAGCCACATACACATTTACAGCTGTCATAAACGTGTCCACGGCTGCAGCGAGGTTGGAGACCAGATGATTTGGTGCAGCAGGTCATATCTGGCCCCCAGGCCGTAGGTTGAGAACCCCTGCTTTAGATGGAATGGACTGTCCCACCAGTCAACCTTTCAGCATCAAAATGTTCTTCCTAGAAAGTTTGTTGGTGATTAATGCTCTTTATTCATTCTTCCATTCACTGATATTCTGACAGTCTCTCAAAGAATAGCACTGAAGGCAGTGCTTAAAAAAATCAACTATAACAAATACAGTTAGAACAAATTTGTTTAAATGAAACACATTTAAAATGCACCTGTTAAAGAGAAAGTTATACCAACTTCATTAAAAGTTTTCTTGCACATCAACCCAGCTTAACTGCCACATGCCTGCCTTCTCTTCAGAAAAAATAACTGCATGCCAATCCTATCAACTGCAACAAATATTATATTATGTACCTTCCTACAGCTTTAAGATAGGCACACATGTATATTTTCTTGAGCACAGTGGATGAAAGGTATGATTTAAATGGACTGCAGAAATAAACCGAGTTCTTAAACAGCCAGATAAGTATTCTTGGAGGTAGACACTTTAAAGAGTACACTGAAATCCATCAAAATACTGCTATCCTTACCTCTACCTTTTCTGTTGTATTGGATCTGAACTGTTACACTCATACCCACACAATAAACTTTAGAATAGAAATGGCCCTGAACCCTTTTATAAGATGAACAATGTACCATACAGCAAAACCACAAACTTATCTTTGATAATGTATGTGGTAGATTGATACCTATTTTCATTTGTAGCATATGGCAGTGAATCATAGGCTTTAAAACAAGCTGTTATGAAGAAGGCAAACACTTGAGATGTGGATTTTCCACAGGATGTGAGAAGGTGATGAATAAAAAAGTACTGAAATGAATAAATAATGACCATGAAATCATAAAACTCAAATAGTTTTTTAAAAAAAAACTAGAATAGTTGGTTGCATAATGAGAAAGAAGAGATAGTTGCAGATGGCCAAGGTAAAGAGAGAGAGAAAGAGAAATGGAAATAGGAGAAGAATATATTGATTGAAGAGTCTGACTAATTGGGACTAATTGAGCACAAATTAGCGAAGCCAGCCATGATGATGTCCAAGCTCTGGTAAGGGGAGGAGAAAGAAGCTCAAGAATTAGCAGCATCAGCAACTCCTTTGCATGAAGACCAGTCTCAGTTATTATTTGCAGGGACCGCAAGGACTTAGTGGTTAAGACGTTGAACTTGATGACTGGAAGGGTGCCAGGTCAGCAGTTCAAGACCCGAATGCAGCATGACAGAGTGAGCTCCTGTTGTCTGTCCCAGCTCCTGCAAACCTAGCAGTTCAGAAGCAAAAAAAATTGCAAGTAGATAAATAGGTATCACTTTGGTGGGAAGGTAAACAGTGTTCCGTGCCCTCCGGTGTCTAGTCATGCCTGCCACATGTCCATGGAAATGTCTGTAGACGCAGACAGTGCTGACTCTTTGGCTAGTATAAACAGATGAGCACCAAACCCTAGTCAGATATGATTGGCTTTTGAGCAAGGGTGACCTTTACCTAAAAAATGTATTGGCCACTCTTATAAGCAGAATTCCCCATAGCAGTTACCGTCAATATACAATATAAATAACAATACACTTCATAACAATGAAGTCATCATTCCAAAACTATTGCTAAGAGCTAGTGCTATTTTTTAAAAAGAAAGATCCAATGAAAAGTGGTAGCTGAACACTCATTATCGCAGCAATTCAAGAAAACCGATTTATGAGAATACTACAGAAGACAAGTGTCCTGAGCATTTTAATGCCCTCCAGTGATACGTTACGTCATTCCTGCTTCGAAAATCATTCTACGTACATGGCGTGGCTCTTGGAAGAGCGCTTATGGTTGCAGCTTTGGAAGTCTCCTTGCCAAGCATTTCAGTCAGGTTTTGAGCTTTGATTTCAAGTTGGTGGAAGGACTAGGTCTCCCTAACTAGTCCTATGTGGGTAAATGTGTGCTGCACAGATTCTCTGAAAAAGGACAAGGATTATCTATATCTGAGAGTAAATAGAACAGCAAAAAAAAAAAGACAAAAAACCCATTGTGGCACCTTAAAGACTAACTCCTGTATTTAACTGTGAGCTTTCGTGGACCAAGTCCACTTCATTAGACATAAAAGAGTGAGACCTCATAGTACCAATTTATACACACATCAGAAAAAATATGTATTGATGCGCCTCTCTCATCCTTTAAGAAGGGCTTACTGTAGAGCCAGATTCGAGTTACTAGATTCCATGAATAAAGAGGGGTGTTTTCACCACTTACGATATCATGAAAAACGTGCATATGTGGTTCTCCAGATATTGAAAATATCTCTCATATTTTATTTGATTGCTAGTTATACAATGATATTAGATTTAAATACTTTGCCTCCCTTTTGGAAAAAACAACTTTTTGGGACTCTGATCTTGGGTTCTAACATGCACATTGTATGTAGAACTGCCAAGTTTATAATTAAGGCAATTACTAAAATAATCCAATATATCAATCGAATTGGGGTACAGTATTCTGCAAGGGAGATTCACTTATCTGATTATGGATATGCACGTATTAATTGTATTAAGGCACCTTCTCCAGTTTACATTACACATTTGCCAATGAATTAGCATCTAGTGACAATTGTTTGAGTGACCCAGGCAAAACTACAGCATATTACAACATGAGGCCTCGCTGTTATGTCTGACGAAGTGGATTTGGTCCACGAAAGCTCACAGTTAAATACAGGAGTTAGTCTTTAAGGTGCCACGACGTTGTTTTCTGTTTTGTCTTTATTTGCTGTTCTGTTTTATTTACTCTCAGATATGCTTTCACAGACTAACACGGCTACCACTTCAAAGGATTATCTAGTCACATTTCAAAAGCTGGCCGGATGCTTGAAAGTTGTCTTTGGATTTGCCAGCTTCAGCTTCAAAGGGCCACGGCAAGTTTGAACCTAATATTCATGTAAAAATTTTAGAGTAGAAATTTGGGTTCCAAATAATTGCAAATATCTGTTCTATTCTAAGTAGCTGCAGATCTTTTTAATACGGGCACTGGGATGTACATTTAAAATTATTGTCATTATCATCCAGATATTGTACTTATGTTCCAAACAACCTTGTTCACAATTGCTCTTCTTTAATACTAATTATAATCATAATTATAACTGTGTGCCATTGGACAATAACAATTCAGTACATCTTACTCCAGTGGGGCCAGATAGGCAAGGCTTCTCTCCCCCTGCCCCCATTAAACCAAAAGTAGAGGTTTAATATTTTATTAATTCTTGGGCTTTGTAGATGGAGTAGAAAAATGAACAGCATGCATCTTACACACTGTGTGGGAGAAATGCTATTTAAATGCTGCCTGAGCTGCTAAACATAACACTAACACTATCGCTGGATCAAATCCAGTTTTTAAAAAAGGTCATACTTGGAGAAGTAAACCATCTGTCCAGTGTAGAACTAAAAGGCATTTATGAAGAGTGTTGCTTTTCTGTGTGTGTTTTTTTAAAGTAGCCAAGTGTGTGAGCATGTGTAACTATCCTACCAGGACTTACTATGAAATTGTTCCTGTCTTGAAGTGTCAGTCTTTATTTACAAGTGAAATTGTGTCTTCAGCATTCTTTGTTGTTGTTTTTAATAGGCTTTCCTGCAAAAAATTAGTTGTTACAGAGTCTTTCTACTCACTGCTGCATCTGCTTTTTATTCTTTTTAATTGTAAAATTAAAAATTTCAAGGACTGGTTATAACAGCAAGAGCTAATCAGCTATAGCATCATATGTGGAAGGACTGTGATGGCTTAGTGGTTAAGACGCTGAACTTGATGACTGGAAGGTCGGCAGGTCAGCAGTTTGAGACTGCATGACGGAGTGAACTCCTGTCTCTGTCCCAGCTCTTGCCAACCTAGCAAAAAATTCAAGTAGATAAATAGGGACTACTTTAGGCTACGGCGGCTCAGTGGCTGTGGCGACTCAGTGGTTAAGAGCTTGCCTTGTTAGCTGGAAGGCTGGCAAGTCAGCAGTTCGAGACCTGGGTACTGCAGGATGGAGTGAGCCCCTGTCTCTGTCCTGGCTCTTGTGGATATAAAAGGAGCCTCATTTGGGCATTCCCTGAGCAGAGTGTCTTCCGCAAAAATCCTTTCCACCCAGAATAATTTCCACCCAGAATGAGGACTTTGTGTGCCAAAAGGCTCAAGACCAGAAAGTGACTCACAGAACTGGATCAGTGGTACAGGTGTCACGCTGCAATGCGGAAGACAGATGAAAGGCCACTGCATTATATTCTCAGGACAGTCTTCATGACTGATTGCCTTGATGATCACCTATATTTGGATTCGGATATGGCAGCAGAAGAAGTATCAATCTAGCATCAACCGTTGAATGACCTTTCGGCTTTACTCCGATGCCATCATTTCATGATTCGACACTTTCATGCTGTTGTTACTGGTTGCAATCATCACAATTACAATCGCTATCATCATTATTGAATTGACTTTGTACACACAGTAGGGCGTAAATTGCATTCACATATTGTATTCCTCCACATTCACAGGAATGTTTGTCATATAGCTAAGCAACAACATTTTATATTACACTCTTTTGGTGTTTATAGTAATATTTGGCATGTGGTAGATTTTAACAGTGTAGCTTTCTTTCTTGTGTTTTGATAATGCTTGTATCTATTTTGTAGGTATGTTGATGATGTGATCAGCCGCATTGATAGAATGTTTCCTGAAATGTCCATCCAATTATCTAGGCCAAACGGGACTTCTGCAATGCTGCTGGTAGGTATTGGTTTTAATAACAACAGTAAGAATTTTGACTAGTTTTTAAAGTAGAATTGTCTGCCTCCTCTTTCCCATTTGCTTTGTACATGCTAGCAATAGACCAAATATCTTGCTACAGTCTCCTAAGTTAAGAGTTAAGGCAAGCATGCTTTTAAAAAGTATTGGCAGTGGAAATCTGATAATAGTCCTCTATCAGCTCTTGATCATTGGTGAAGGTTCAAAGAGTTGATAACAAGGAGTTTGAAATACAGTGAAACCCCTACTTACGCAAAAAAGTTCGTTCTGTAGGCTTTTGCTTAAATTGTTTTTTTATGTAACTCGAAGCAAACCCATAGGGAAATGAATTTTTATATAACTCTAAGCAAATCCATAGGAAAAATGATTTTTTAATGTACAATGGTACCTCGCTTAAAGATCATAGTGCGTTCCACAGGATTGCTCTTTAAGCGAGTTTGCTCTTTAAGCGAAACACCATTGTAAATGGCCAACTGGGGGGGATTGCGAACCCCGATTTATTTGTTAAGTGAGTTTCTGGTTGGTTTTATTTGTTAAGCGAAGCGAACATTCAGAGAAAATTCTGCTCTTTAAGCGAGTTACTCTTTAAGCAAGGCGCTCTTTATGCAAAGTTTGACTGTAACTCGATGCAAACCCATAGGAAATAGTGTTACATAAATTTACGTAAATCAGGACATTTATGTAAATCGGGACATGGTTTTAGCACAAAATCATTATGTAAGTCGAATTTTATGTAACGCAGTTCATATTTTAACTTCAAACAGCTGGATTTTAACATGTTTCGTCATTTTATTTTCTTAACATTGCAAATGACTGATTCTGTTCTTCAGTTTCTTTGGTTTGACCTGGTGTTATAAAGATTAGCTAACAAAGTTGCCCCACCCCCCAGGGTATGCCCGATTGTATTCACAATCTTCATGGAGATAACTAAATGAGAATGATCCTCTGAACGGATATGAGCCTCAAGTCCACCAGCTCAGATCCAGGAACAGCTTTATAGCAAGAACAAACATTCTTGAGCGTACACAAGAGCAAAACCAAATTAATAGATGAAGGAAGGAGCTCACTGGGCAAGGAACATCATTAAAGGAGGATATAGCTGAGAACTCAACGTCCCCAATGTCTTAGAGGACCCTGAGTCCCTAAATGTAAGACCAGCATGCTCAAGTGGGGGCTGCTGGTGGACAACAGCACATTGTGTGAATGTGGAGAGATACAGAATCCAGCTAATTTACTGGTCTGCAGATCACTGCCAGAAGCATGCACCAATGAGACTTAATTTTGGCCAATGACAAGGCCAAGAAAATGGCTTCATTTTGGTAGTCCAGGGTTTGATTGGGACATGAAAGAGCGATTGTTTCCTGTACACTAATGTTATTATCCTAATAAGAGATAATTATTATCCTAAGTTATTATCCTAAGAGACTCTGTGTGGTGGGACTTTTTCACACTGCTGCCATTTCCGCCAGTAACATCTGTGGCGAGATGAGAGGCTGCGGCAGTGTCCAGCCCTGGGACTCGTTCCACCTGTCCCCAAGACCCTACCCTGCTGAGGCTTTAAGAGACGCTGTGCAGCAGGCAGAGAGGCTTGCCACCTGTCGTGGGATTTAGCAGTTATTTTGTTTTTGTTTAGTTCTTTTTTTGTGTGTAAACTTGACTGAGATATGGAAATTTTTGACTATTACTTAATATTGATGTTTATTGAATCTTTTTGTTACTGTAATGATATAGTTATTTTGATGTTCTTTGATATTGATTATTTATGATTTATTGACATGTTGTGTTTATGAACTTGTAACTTTACATGTGTTGTGAACCGCCCTGAGTTGGTCCTACCAAGTAGGGCGGTATAGAAATCAAAATATAATAATAATAATAATAATAATGAAAGAAGAAGAACCGATTCTGTTCTTCCTCTCCAAAGTAGTTTGTTGTGCCACAGGGCAGATTGTTTTCCAGGAAACTGGCTGTGAACTGAAATCTGATAACTTTCCTATTCAGTGGCAGAACCAAGCCTTGCCACTGAAGGGTTTACAAACTGATAACATCTCATAAAGCGGGGTGCCCCAAGTTTTCGGGCGCAGGCCAGTCACATGGTCCAGGAAGCCGGTCACTATAGCGTGGGGCCAGATCCCCTGACGCCAATTCGTCTGACCCCTTCTCGCTCTTGGAAGCAGAAGTAAAACATGCCCATTCAACTTTGTGGGCCACATGAATTGGTGTCAGGGGCCGGACCTGGCCCCCAGGCCATAGTTTGGGCACCCCGTCATAGAGTAAAGCATATTGCTTGTTAAGTAAACAAAATTAAGCTATGTGACCCATCCATGAAATCAAACAAATGCAGGAGGGAGGCGATACCTTTTTTTAGGTCACTTTAAACATTCCACACTTTGCAAGCTTTCGTAACTCATAGTTACTTCTTCAGGCTTCATCATGGCATAGAGTCGCAGCCAGGTTTATTTTTAGATGTTATATGGAAAAACAGATAGCAGTTTATATCTTTTTACAATCCAGAGGGAAAATACAAATCCCTGGCTCCTTGCCTTTGAATTGTAAAAAGAATAAGCCTGGCCGGGACTCCGTGCCACAATAAAGCCTGAAAAAGCTATTGTCTCCCTCCTGTATTTGTTTGATGTTTAGTTAAACAGGCTCTACAGGACTCCCAAAAGCTGTTCTCTGTATACAGAGCCAGAGAGAGTGAAAAGAGGTAAGAGAATACTTTAACACACATTTCAGAGGATACAACTTGCTGCTAAAGAGTGTAAGATGAAATCGGGTTCTAAAAGTAGTGTGCAAGCTTTTGAGGTTCGTTGAAAACATATTTCACATTTCAGAAACATAGAGAAACTAAGGAATAGCCATAATATTCTTCTACATAAATGGAGAAACAAAGTGTGGTGCCTAAATAGTTGAGTCCTCCGTGTGTTTTGCCAAAATGCTTTATTAAGAGAAATGTTTCAAGCTGTATAATAGGCTGCTTAAGACAGGTATCTTACTATGGTTCATATAAACTTACCTAAGGAGTCACATTAAAAATATCAAACACTTCGCTTGATAGAGAGATTCTTCAAAATACATGTTATCCCATTCAGAGAAGATGCAGATTTTATTTGGCAAAGATCACAATAGCATCATATGCAGCTTTTTTTCTTTTCGGTTTAAGGCAGATTTTACAAATGAAGTGCAGATATTTGGGATTGACTGGGGGAAAAGAAGCCAAAAAGCAAATGATATGAAAGAGTGTTATTGATACCTGTAGAAAAGGGGAATGTTTCCATCTATCATCTCTATTTTTTTCCAGAAGAAGCCATCCCTCACTGTCTAATCAAGGCGCACCTGTTCTTTTTTAGTTTTAGAAAACATGGTTTTCACCTTCAAGTTGTGTTCATATAAATTTGCAGCTAACAGGGGAGCCTCTTATATGTCAGTATATGCTTTGCTAGTAGGCAAGCATAACAAAAATAATTCCTACGGGTAACTGTTTGTAGTGAGTAGTTGCTATGTTTCAGTCCATTGTGAGTGGGATTTTCTCTAGACACTCCAGACTTTCTGTGTTGTCAGATTTATACACAGCATTTGTACCTCATTAGGTTGGATTTACACTGCATAGTCTAAGCACATAAATAATTGAAACTTTTTTTTCTAGGTCTGTGTGGTTTCTCAACAGACCTAAAGCAGTTTCTAATCCTGGCTTTAGTTAGCAGTTTAATCCCAGCCTGCTATTAATCCTCTTGATTTATCAGTTAATATTTTAATTTAATCCACATATGAAAAGTGGCAATAGCAGTCCTAATTTTTTTTTAAAAAAAAGACTGCAAAATTCATTGCCGCTGACATCTTTTCACATTAACGAATTGTTTCACGTTTTCTTTTGTAAGCATTAGTATGTAAATATAAATCTGTTGAAAAATCAAAAATAAACTTTACCATAATAATGAAATATACAGTTGTACCTCGCTTGAAGAGCATAATGCGTTCCACAGGATTGCTCTTTAAGCGAGTTTGCTCTTTAAGCGAAACACCATTGGACGTGACCAATTGCGAACCCCAATTTATTTGTTAAGTGAGTTTTTGGTTGGATTCATTTGTTAAGCAAAGCAAACATTCAGAGCACATTTTACTCTTTAAGCGAAGTGATCTTTATGCAAGGCTTGACTGTACAGTGGAACCCTGTATAACAAATGCACCACACAATGAAATTATTTATTTATTTATTAGTCACATTTGTATTGCATAATGAACTACATAAATCCCACTAGAGAACTATAAAAAAACCCTTAAAACCAGTAAAAACCCCAACTAAAAATACAATTTAAAAATTCATATAGCAAAGTGTTTTTGCGCTAACTGCAATACCCTGCATTACAAATTTTTCCGTTACACAAGGTATACCTCGCATAATGAAAACCCTGTATAACAAAAATATCTAGGATGCATCGTACAATGAAGATTTTACATAACTTGAAGCAAACCCATAGGAAAAAGACTCTTTATGTAACTCGAAGCAAATCCATAGGAAATCTTGTAAATCGATACATGGTTTTAGCACAAAATCATTATGTTGGTCGAATTTTATGTAACTCGAGGCATATGTAAATCAGGGTTTTACTGTAATATACTTCTTTATGCTTAGAAAACTATATAAAGAGTCACCAGTAGACAGAATTGACTTGATAGCAGGTAATTATTATTATTGCCTTCAGCTGGGATGAGATAATTACAGTGGTACCTCGCTTGAAGAGCATAATGCATTCCACAGAATTGCTCTTTAAGCGAGTTTGCTCTTTAAGCAAAACACCATTTTAAGTGAACGATTGTGACTTCTGGCGGGGGGATTGCGAACCCCGATTTAGTTGTTAAGCGAATTTTTGGTTGGTTTTAGTTGTTAAGCAAAGCGAGTTAGTCTCTAAGTGAGGCGTTCTTTATGTGAAGTTTTACTGTATATCAGAAATGCAATTTACCCATTGAATAGTAGTTTTGTTGTCATTTAAGTGTTGTTGTTTGCTTGTTTCACCTCATTTAGTGGCCTCAGCTTGTTCGCAAGAGGGGTACATGGATGGAATTTACAGCTCATCCGTAATATCTGGAAATCATTTAAAAGCCTTTAATTTATGTTGACTTTTTAACGTTCAGTTCTGCAATTAAGTTAGACTAATGAAAGGTAAATTCCAGACTCTCCATTAAAAAAAACTCCTTGTAAAGAACTTAATTAGCATGTTTGTTTGTTTAGCCTCTAATAGCTTAATTGCATTCCTCTCTTACTATTTACAAATAGGCATCATTAGAGAAGAATGAGACTGAAAAACAAATTTGTACCATTCATATCAGATAGGAGCAAGTTTTGTACACAGGGAACTTTAGAAGGAAATAACTAGCGGGAAAGTCTTTTTGTTTTACCATTGCTTTTTATTGTTCCAAACAAATACAGTGTGATTTTCAGCCAATTAATGAGGCATAAAGTGGAGAGAGAAGACTTTCAGATTTACCTGTTTTTTTAGAGTATAAAATGTAATCCTCCTTTTCTGGATGACTTTGTGTCTTTGAACTTATCACACTAAAAAAATCTTCCGTACTATCACTGGAACATATAGCAGTTGGCTGTGCCAGGGATGATTGAGCAATTGAATAGTTTAATAGTGTAATGGACATTTACGTTGGCATAACTGTTTAGCCGTCATGAGCAGGTTTTTGACCAGGACGTGATTACTGAACTTCTGTAATAACAAAATTCTACTAGCTGGAGTTTCAGTACCTTGGATAGCTCCCAGCTGAGAGAATTCACAGGCAAGGTGAAGAACTTTCACTTCCTTTCTCTTTGGCTAGACTACCCCTTTCTAGTTCTCTTGGGGAAATGATGAGTTAGTCTTTTGATTTGGATTTTCCCTTCATTTCCCCCCCTCCATCTGCTCCCAACATCTATATTGCCTGCATTGGTTAAGATAATGTAGAGTATGAAATATGAGGCTTTCTGCGAGAACAGAACTAATTTCACAGCTGAAACTGAATCAGGACTGCTACCTTTCGGGGGCTCGGGAGAAATTGCTGAAATGACTTCTAGCTAGCAGGTTACTACCTGTGGATTTGGCCAGTCACAGAATAATGGAATTAGTAGGGGCCCGTAAGGCCATCCTGGACTGCGGTGGCTCAAGTGGTTAAGACGCTGAACTTGATGACAGGAAGGTTGGAGTTGGATACCCGAGTACTGCACAACGGAGTGAGCTCCTGTCTCTGTCCCAGCTCCTGCCAGTCTAGCAGTTTGAAAGCAAGAAATTGCAAGTAAATAAATAGGGACCACTTCGGTGGGAAGGTAAACAGCATTCCATGTACTTCTGTGTCTAGGCATGCCTGCCACACGTGCCCATGGAAATATCTGCGCGCTGGCTCTTTGGCTCTAAACAGAGATGAGCACTGAACTCTAGAGTCTGATACGACTGGCTTTCTAGCAAAGGAGACCTTTAGCTATAATGCCATCAAGTCAAATCAAATCAAACTTTATTGCGGTTGATGACCAGTGCAGTAAAAAAGGGGTTTAAGTGCATGAAATACTGTCAAAATACACCACTACAAACACATTTGTTTGACTTAAAACAAAAGAGAATAAAATCAGTTTTTAAAATTTATGCTACACTTGAGACAGGTACAGTATCTGGTTTAAAAAGAATAAAACAACACATAAAACAGTTTAAAAGTTTAAAAATTTTAGTTACAGTTATAAAATAAGGATAAAATGTCTATATATAAATGCACATAGTGGATATAATTACATTAGTAGGATAGAAAACAGAATTACTAGTGTAAAATAAAAGTCATTATAGTTGGTTTTTAACCTGTCCCTGCTGTAGCTGGTTCTCTCTAATGCTTCGTACCCTGGTTGGCCACCAGGCAAATCTGGCAACAACAGCCGTCAGGTCAGTGGTTCTATCTGAGAGCATGGTTCAGACATTATTCAACTCAATCTGAGGTCATGTTTAAGGTTGTCATAAAACTGGCCTTCTAGGAGTACGTCTTCAGATTTCTCCACCTTCCCAGCCTGACAGATACATAAGTGCTCCTGAACAGGATCTTTCTTAAATAACCCCTCTCTGAATACTGATAGTAACATGTTAAAACGCAAAAGAGTATATAACCTCCTATGCTCTGGGTTACTTAAGCTGGATAAGTAAGGTAAGGGCTTCAAATTATTAAGTAGGGGCATTTCAAAGAGTGGACTATTTATTTTATTTAAATAATGTTGCCGATGGATATCCAATATCTTTTGTTTTATCATCTCTTTTGCTCGAGCAGAACCAAGAGAAACAACAAACTGCTTTGAGAGGCCGTAAGAAGCCAGTTTTTCTTTGAGAATAGATATCCAGAGAGCTGCTGTTGTATCTGACAACATCAATTTCAGTAGACCCTTTGGGGAAAATAACAATTTTAGCCAGTACAGTGACAAACATATCCATAACCTGGACTGAACAGAGTACATTCCAGTTTCCAGCCTGGCTGCAGTGTTAGAGATACTAGGTGGTATCTGAAGTATAGATCTCAAGAATTTTGATTGGATTTCCTCTAAGCGTGGCGATGTTAGTGCCCATGCAAAATGGAGCCCTATATGTGAGAGGTTTTGCCAGATAACGCTTAAGAGCTGCCACAGTATTGTGCCTGCCCTTTTTCCAGTAAAATTTTGTGATTGCTCCTGCACTTTTCTGGGCATTCATTGCTATATGTACAATGTGGGAATTTCTGTGCCCATTAGATTGGAAAATCACTCCACGATATTTGTAGTGTTGAACCTGTTCTATGTGCTAATAGTTTAACGGCCAGATATTTGCTTTGGGATTATTAGCAAAAGCCATTATCTTTGTTTTTGAGTCATTGACCTCTAACTGATTCAGTTGTCAGTAAGTGGACAAAGAACGCAAGGCCCTGCACATCCCGATGGGAGGGCCATCAAGGCCAATTCCTTGCTAAGTAAAGAAATCCCAAGGCAAAGTATATCTGACAAATGAGTGCCTCCAATGCTGGAGCACTGAATGCTCTTGAAATAATTGGTTCCGTTATCCTATTGCTCTAAAAGTTACAGGCTTCCTGTAACTTGAGCCCATTATTACATGTCCTACACTCTGACCTGATCAAGAACAGGTCCTACACCACCTCTGTAAGATAATGTTTCAATTACAGCGTTTGATTAGTTTAGCCTGGAGAAAACATACTGAGGTCTTTTAGTGTTTTCTCATAGGGCTTGGTTTCCAGTAACCTAATCATCAGTGCTCAAAATGGGGCTTGATCATTGAAGAATAGAGAAGAACTAGTTCTTTACTAAATTTAGAGACTGTATTTCCTGTTAATATATTTGTCTTTTTGCAGCCATATCATACTCATAGCAAATATTCAGATTGTAATCTACAAATATTCCAAGATCCTTCTCACTCGTCGTATTACAAAGCCAAAGATCCCCCATCTTGTAACTATGAGTGTGTTTGTTTTTTACTTGTATCTGTTAAATTTCAGTCTGTTCTTTTTAGCCCAGTGGTTGAACCTATCAGAATCTTTTTGTATATTGTTTCTGTCTTCCATGATATTCGCTATTCCAACCAATTTTGTGTTGTCGACAGATTACCCATAGCTCTTCATCCAAGTCATTTGTAAAAAGTTTTGAGAACGTTGTCGTACCCCAGTTGTTACTTACCTCCTCCCAGTTTGAGAAGGAGCCACTGATAATCACTCTCTGAGTATGGTTCATTAACCAACTACTGTATGTATCCAACTGACAAGTCATTCTTTCCAAACCACACAAAGTTAGCTTGGTTAATCAGAATATTATGAGGCACTATGTCAAAAACTTTGCTGAAGTAAAAATATACTATATCTGTAGAGGTCCCATTGTTTGCCAGGGAGGTTATCTGATCTAAAAGTGAGATAAGATTAGTTTGACAAGATTTGTTCTTGGCAAATCTGTGTTGCCTTCTAGTTATTACTATATTGTTTTCAAGGTACTTGCAGAGTCACTACTTTATAATCTGCTCCAGAATTTCCCCGGGAATTGATCTCAGATTGACTTGGTTCCCCAGTTCTTCCTTTTTGAAGACTACATTAGCCAAATTCTTCATGATTTCAAGAAAATAATGGATAGTAGTAGCTATTCAGCTAGTTCCTTCAGTACTCATGGATGCAGCTTGTCCGGACCTGGAGATTTGAATTTGTTCAAAGTTATGCTTATATGGCCTTGGGCAAGCTGCTCATTCTCATGACGGGGATGGTAAACTAATTCTGTGTAGTCTATACCTAGACAACTCTGGAAAAGTTCACCATAAATCAGAATTGATTTGACGGCATACGATGATGATGATGATGATGATGATGATGATGATGATGATGATGATGATGATGATGATGATGATGGAGACCAAGATCCCAACTGCCATTTGACACCGCCGAACCCCAGGGGGAGCTACATATGAACCATGGTTATATGATTCTCACAACTTTTCTAGATACTCCGGGCACCCACCAACAGCTGGAGGGGAGAGAGAAATCTATGATTGATTTAGATAAATGTATTAATTTTTTTGGGGTGGTGGTGGTGGTGCTGTGTTGTTTTGCTGATTGTAAGCTGCCCTGAGTCGCCATGGTGAGTAGGCAGCAATATAACTCTAAATAAATGAAGAAGAAGAAGAGGAGGAGGAGGTCATATGAAATATATTAACAACTGCTCTTGCTTTACAGTCTAAACCAGTCTGTATCATGTTTATTCTTCTGGGTGTTTTTTGTATAGCTTTCATTTTTTATTACCATTATTGGTAATAAAAGCAGCCTCTTATCCAGTCTTATGTTGTGTATCAGGACAATAAATTGCAGATGCCTAAACAGGCTCCTTAGATTCAAGCTGTTTGTCTGACTTCTAATGCTAATCAAATAGTTCAGACTGCTCTTCTAACACTGGTTTAAGCCCTCAAATGTGAGGGTTGTTTTTTTAAAAAAATGCTTAGGATAGCAAGAATAGCCATGTCAAATGCTTGGGATTTGCTCTTGTTGAAAAATGGGGAAAGAATTAATGAGAGGCAAAATCCCTCATAGCACAAAATCAGCCAAGTAATAGCAGCTCCCCCATGAGTTAGTGGTTAAGATGCTGAACTGGAGAGTGGAAGATCAGGTTTTGATACCCAAGAGCTGCACTTAGGGACATGGAAGGAGACTCATTCGGGCATCTTTTGAGTGTAGTTTCTCCAGCAAAAATCCTTTCAACCCAAAGTAATTTCTGACACAAATTATTATTAGCCAAGTAATAATGAGTGTTGACTCCAAAGAATGAGAATCTTCTTCAGTTCAAAGCATGCCTGGCTTCTAAATACAGTAATACCCCGTATAACGTGAGTATCATATAGCGCTAAAACCGTATAACGTGACAAGATTTTTGGGAAAAAAAAATCTTGTTTCAAATAACACGATTTTAACGTTATCCGATACAGTCGTTCTTAGCAGCAGGGTGGGTGGAAAGCTGAACGGGGTTCTCCGTTCAGCTTCCCAGCCACCCTGCAGCTATGGAGGCAGGGGTGGGGAGGCTGGAAAGCTGATGGGGGGCTCCCCCGTCGGCTTCCCCAGCTACCCCACAGCTGCGGAGGCAAGGGCGGGTGGCTAGGGAAGCCGACAGGGAGTCCCCGTCAGCTTCCCCAGCCACCCTGCAGCTGTAGATCGGGTCCTCTGATCTCTCTGGAGCAGGCAGGGGACACGATCCAAGCTGTTTCTGGGCTTCCCCGACGTCCTGAGCCAGTGCAGCAAGCCAGAATGTCAGGATTCGAACTCTGACATTCTGGCTTGCTGCACTGGCTCAGGATGTTGGGGAAGCCCAGAAACAGCTTGGATCAGGTCCCCACACCTCCCTGGACCCAGCGGGGGGGTCAGAAACCCCAAAATTGGTTTTAAAAAAAGGACGATTTTTTACCAATTTTGGGGGCTCTGACCCCCCCCCCCCCGCCGGGTCCAGGGAGGTGGGCAGACACGATCCAAGCTGTTTCCAAAGTTCTCCCACCTCCCTGGAGGCTGCAGCAAGGCAAAATGTCAGGATTCGAATCTCGACATTCTGGCTTGCTGCAGCCTAAAAGAGGGTGAGGGAAGTTCAAAATTAGCGCGCATCAGCTCTAGGGAAGTCGGGAGACCCGATGCGCGCTAATTTTGAAGTTACCCCACCCTCTTTTAGGCTGCAGCAAGCCAGAATGTCAGGATTCGAATCCTGACATTTTGCCTTGCTGCAGCCTCCAGGGAGGTGGGAGAACTTTGGAAACAGCTTGGATCGGGTCCCCACACCTCCCTGGACCCGGCCGGGGGGGGGGGGGGGTTAGAGCCCCCAAAATTGGTTTAAAAAAAGTCCGTTTTTTTTTACCAATTTTGGGGTTTCTGACCCCCCCCCTCTGGGTCCAGGGAGGTGTGGGGACCCGATCCAAGCTGTTTCTGGGCTTCCCCGACGTCCTGAGCCAGTGCAGCAAGCCAGAATGTCGGGATTCGAACTCTGACATTCTGGCTTGCTGCACTGGCTCAGGACGGGTCCAGGGAGGTGGGGGAACCCGCTCCAAGCTGTTTCCAAAGTTCCCCCACCTCCCTGGAGGCAGCAGCAAGCCAAAATGTCAGGAGTCAGGAGCCTCCAGGGAAACAGGGCTTTTTTTTTAACATTGTGTGATCAATGTATTGCACAACGTTAAAAACCGGATAACGACGGGACTTGTGGAACCAAGTCATAACGTTATTCGGGGTACTAGTGTATTCTGGTTCTGGTTCTTAAAAACTTGATGCTAGTATTGAAAGCTTTCTAGGGCATTTCCAGGTGTTTTCTGTCTTCTTTTATTGTACAACCCAGTATTCAGTGTGTTTTATCATTCTTAACTCATTAACTCAGGTAGAATTACTAATTACTGGAGAAAGGCATTCTTTAAGTCCAAGATTTCTTGGGGGAGTTTCATTGTGACAGGATTTTTTTCCAGTGACACTTTAAGGATCATGCAATCCCCCCCTCCCACATTTTATCCTTTAAAAACAGCCAGAGGGTTTGCGTCACGACAGTCTGAATTTGTGCTGTAGCATTTAAAGAAAGCTAGGAATATAGCAGTATTAGACAGAAGGTTGTATGCATGTGTAACCTGCAGCTGTTCCATTTTCAGCTCAAAAGAACTGTGGGGCACTTTCCCCCTATTCATATTAATTGAATTTTAGAGTGACCTTGTACGTGTATTGATTTGAATTAAAATTTCCTACATCAAGGTCAAGTTGGCACACATCCTGCAGGTAAAATATTTTAAAAATCTAAGTACTCGTCTATCACAGTATTGACAGGTGTTGAAATGTAGTAGGAAGATGTTTGCTTCAGAAAATATATTTATTTGTATAATATCAGGCAGTTGAAATAGCATCCAGCTTATACACTGAAATGTTCTGCCTGTGTTTAATATCCTTTGAAACTCAGATACTGTACATACTTTTCATGGCCTTTCATATTATGTTTTGGAGATAAGGAACACATGTACAGATGAGCATTTCTGATGTGATTTTAGATCTTGGTGGGCATCGTACATTAGAAAGAAATAGAGAATGAGAAGAACGAGTGGTACAGTATTAGAATTATTTATGTCTTTCTATTGGTTGTAATAATTCAGTTGATTGACTACAGTAAAACCCCTACTTACATAAAAAGTCTGTTCCATAGGCTCTTATGTAAATCGGTTTTTTACTTAACTCAAAGCAAACCCATAGGAAAAATGAATTTTGGAAAAATGAATTTTTACTTAACTCGAAGCAAACCCATAGAAAATGATATTCATGTAAATCGAAGCAACCCCATAGGAAAAATGATTTTTTTTACATAACTCAAAGCAAACCAATAAGAAATTGTGTTATGTAAATTGGGACATTTATGTAAATCGGGACATGATTTTAGTGCAAAATTCATTATGCAAGTCTAATTTTATGTGACTCGAGGCATATGTAAGTTGGGGTTTTACTGTAATTGTATGAGTTTTACTAGCTTAAGTTTGCACTGAAATTAACATTTACTGTTCTTTGATAAAGTTACAGCCTACTCTTTTGCCTATTTTTAGATAGGATTTCCACCCAAGAAAAATGTGGTTTAGAAAATACAAAATAAAGAAACTATTAAAAACATGTGGCACAAAAAATATTTTCCTAAGAAAAACCAATAAATTAAAAGTATAGTGTTAAAGTTCACCAAATATAGACCAAGGTGGAGACTGTAAAATCCTCCTAACTACTAGTCTCAGTTCTAGACTTGTGAAGCAGTACTGCAGCACACTTTGAGAACTTTGTTGGTTTTCAGTGCTCGGTACAAAACCAATAATCGCCTTTCACTCCACATATGTTTGTAATTGTATATTGTATTGTATATTATATGATATATTGTCTTTGTATATTAATGCCAATGTCAGACACCACAAATTGATTAAATTATTGCAGTGTCCCCCAAATTGCTGAATTGTTCATGAAATGCAGTAGAACCAGTAATGCCAAATATTAATTCATCCGATAGGACACCGTGCTGTATATTGGGGGGAAGTACAGTAATACCTCAGATAACGCTAAGACTTGGTTCCACAAGTCTTGGTGTTTTTCAATTTTTAGTGTTATCCGATCCATGTTACAATCCTATGGGATGGATCGGATAACGTTAAAGCTCCATAGAGATACATTGTAACCGCACAGGCTTTAGCGGTTGTTATCCGATCCATCCCATAGGACCTTAACGTTATTCGATCCAATTCTCCTCCCCAGGTTACTTAACGTTATGCGATTTTAATGTTATCCGAGGTAAATGTTATCCGAAGTATTACTGTATTGGGGAACCTTTAAGACTATTACTAAACATCTGAGCACCCATCAGCTAAATACTATTTTTGTCATTTTGGGGAAACTAATTGCACCTGTCCAGAAGGCTAGGTCTTTAAAGGTTTCTGCATCTTGGACGTATGCAACCTCAGGTTTTCTCCCATCTGTTGCTTGCCTCTTGGAAGTAGAATCGCTAGTCCCACAGGGCTGCTATTAATTTCCAAAACTGCCATCATTTGCTGAAATGCCTGACTTCTGCTTTTCAAGTCAATTTAACAGCTGCAGGAATTCCAGTGTCAATATAACATAGGCACGAAGTTGGAAGCTTTTAATATTTCAGCACCTGTTGTGAAAATCCAGACCGTAAGTGTTTACAAGCTAAATTAAAGCACTGATAGTGCTTAAGTATTTAGCAGTTCCCAGTGTCTTGAAATCATATCCTTCCCTAGACCTGTGAGTACATATTTCAGTTGATTGGCAGTATTTTCCCCAGTCAGAAATGACCCAAAGTGTAAACATGAGAGTAGAATAAAATAAATGTTTCTTTCTCTGCACAAGTGTAGTCATCTCTTTTCTGTTTTTTTAACTTTCTGTACTAGTTTGTGTCAGTTAGTGAATTTTTTTTCTGCTTGTCCATGACATTTCATATTGCATATAGTCTTCTAGTAAAGGGAAAGGTCACCCTTCCTTGGAAGCCAGTCATATCCGACTCTAGGGTTCAGTGCTCATCTCTGTTTATAGCCAAAGAGACAGCACTGTCTGCATTTGCAGACGTTTCCATGGACATGTGGCAGATACGACTCAACACTTGAGTGCACGGAATACTGTTTACCTTCCCACCGAAGTGGTCCCTATTTATCTACTTGAAATTTCTTGCTTTCGAACTGCTAGGTTGGCAGGAGCTGAAACAGAGACAGGAACTCACTCTGTCATGCAGTACCCGGGAATTGAACTCTGACCTTCCAGTTAGTGAATTCAGCGTCTTAACCACTTGAGCCACCGCAGTCCCCACTGTTCTGTTCCAGGTTTTGAGTGAGGATTTTAATTAATGCAATTTTAAGTGAATGAGCTAAATGAAACACAGCATGTTAAGAGGTTAAACAAAATTGTTAGGGAGGAGCGCTGTTTGGCAACTTAAAAACTTCCTTTATGATGATCTAGCTGTAAGGGTGAACTTTTACTCCTTCAGAGGCTCAACTCAAGGAGTTAAAAAAAAGCATTTCAGCATCATTTATGTTTACCAATTAAAGACACCCCTGTCCCAGCCTCTCCAAGAGCTTGATGATAGAGATTCCAAAGGAGACACAGGATCTTTGGCGGGGGTATCAGGATTTTCTTAATTTGTGAAAAAATACCACGTCTGATGATCAGACTTGTGTGGTATAAGTTCCTTTACTGAATTTCAGCTTCATTCTCACAGTCAAGTCCGACCCTTCACAACCCCATGGACCACATCACACCAGGTTTCTCTGTCATCTACCATCCTTCAAAGCCTGCTCAGATCCTTGCCCACCACATCAACAATACTGTCTAGCCGTCTCATCTTCTGCCTCCCCCATCTCTTTTTACCCTCAATCTTTCCCAACATTGGAGCCCTCTCCATTTAATCCTCTTTTCTCATTTGGCGGCCAAAGTATTTGAGCTTCAGCTTTAGTATCTGCCCTTCCAAGGAGCAGTCGGGATTAATTTCCTATAAAATTGATTGGTTTGATCTCCTTGCAGTCCAGGGGATTCTCAAAAGTCTTTTCTCCAGCACCACAGTTTGAAAACATCAGTGAAATTGTAATTTTAAAAGTTTTTCTAATATTTTCAGTAGCATAAACTATGACCCTTAGGCCCTTTGACACGCTGCCTGTTTGGTTTTATACTTTCTTGACAATTAGCCTTTTCCATAAACAGGTTACCTTGGGGAAAGTGTTAAAAGTCATAGTGGTGATGCGAAGCCTCTTCATTGACCGGACAATTGTCAAGGGATATAACGAGAATGTTTACACAGAAGATGGCAAGGTGAGTGTTGTATCTTCCTTCCTTCATTATGACCTTTTATGAAGAAACCAATGTTCAGACATATCAGGAAGAGTAACTTTTGAAGTGGTATCTGTCTTAGTCTGTGCAAGCATATCAGAGAGTTATGTTAGCTTTTGTGGATCAAGTCCACTTCGTCCATCATAAGAGTGAGACTTAAAAAAAGAAGAAGTAAATAACAGAATTGACACAGCACTTGTGGAAAAATCTGTGTTGATGTTTTGCAAAAATAAATAAACAATTTCATTCCTCCTCTTGTAGTGTTTTCCCCAGTCAGACCCTAGCGTCTGCTAGTTCTCTAAATCCTTATGCCCTTCCTTGAATTTCCAATTCATCACCCTTGATGCCTCATTATTAGTATCTACAGAAGGAATGAGTATCCTTCTCTTCCCCCCCTCCCGCCCCCAGTGTTTTGAGTACATCTGCAGACAAAGGTTCAGAGTTTTTCTTTTTGAGAACCACAGGGAAATCCTGCACCAGTTTTTGCACTCGCCTTGATAAATTCCAAAATGAGGAATTGGGGCTAGTCTGCCTAAGTAGGTTCGGTGGTAACATTGCATTTTGAACAGGAGCTGCTAAAGGAAGAAGTATAACCTGTTTCCAGAAGTGATTTGCTTTATGAAAAATTCACCCTGCCTGAGCCCTTTATCTCTCTTGACTGAACACACTCCATATGGTTTTCTGTAGAACATTGTAGGATGTTAATGGGAGTTGACAGCCTTCAACTTGGTTTGTTTCTCTCTTCAGTGTGGAACAGCTTCTCGCTGAGACACCTACCCAGGCTCACCTTTTGCCAGTAACAAGTACTAAGCACTTCTGTCTCTTGAATTCGTCTCCCCCTCACCAGATCTCTCTCTCTCTTTCTCTCCTCTCCCTGCTCTCTTTGTTACAAAGCCCATTAAAATACAAGGTTCATTATAACTGGATGAGCACTTAACACCCATCGGCCATGTTATAATGAGGATAGGATTATTTCTGAAAAAGAGACACTCTTGTAACATACAAGAGTGTGTTTTGTTCTGACCCCAAATCCTATCTGCAGGAGTGGTTAGGAAGTTGGCAATTCTAACAGAAGGAACGTATAATTTTGATTTTCCCAGTTTAAAAAAACAAAGAGAAGTTGTGTGATGTAAATGGATGGAGTGTCAAGCTAGGATTCAAGACATATAGATCCAGATCTTCATTCAGTCGTGGAGACTCAAT
Organism: Furcifer pardalis; assembly: GCA_030440675.1. NCBI lineage: Eukaryota > Metazoa > Chordata > Lepidosauria > Squamata > Chamaeleonidae > Furcifer > Furcifer pardalis. The sequence continues at coordinate 59,331,473 of CP126898.1, forward strand.
GGCGGTTGGCAATGGTAAAGCCATCCCTTAAACGATGCTCTCCTAACAAATCAGAATTGTTAGCCAGGACTTGTTCCTAGACTGTGATTTTGGCTTTTTGAGACAGCAACTAGTTAGAAGTTTTGTTGTAGATGTAAGATTAGACGACCCACAGACATAGATTTGTATAGAGATTCCTGCCATGCTGAATAAAATAATAAAATAACTGATCTCACCTAAAAGCAAAGCATATCCTTTTTAGTATGGGGTTGTTCAGCCCCCATAGGATCTCCTTAGATTTTCGTGTCCATGGTTCAGGGTGACGTGAAGTGAACCTCTTCCAAAAGATGGCTAACGAACCTCCCAAAAGGTGGTTATTTTATATGATTTTTGGGCTCACATCTGTCTTTTTAGGATGTTAACTATGTGAGGATGACCTATCTGTTGTGATTATGATCTGTTTGTTCTAACAGGTGTCCCTTTGATGTACTTACATCAACATGTAAGTACAGTAATACCCTGGATAACAATTGCATCGGATAACACTAAAACCACATAATGACGACAAATTTGGGGGGAAGATTTGCACCGGATAACATTCTTTTTAGTGTTATCCGATACAGTCATTCTTAGCAGCAGGGTAGCTGGAAAGCTGAACGGGGTTCTCCGTTCAGCTTCCCAGCTACCTTGCAGCTACGGAGGCAGGGGTGGGGTGACTGGAAAGCTGACCGGGGGGGGCTCCCCCATCGGCTTCCCCAGCCACCCCACAGCTGCGGAGGCAAGGGCGGGTGGCTAGGGAAGCTGACAGGGAGTCCCCGTCAGCTTCACCAGCCACCCTGCAGCTGTAGATCGGGTCCTCTAATCTCTCTGGAGCAGGCAGGGGACCTGATCTACAGCTGTTACTGGGCTTCCCCGACGTCCCCAGCCAGTGGAGCAAGCCAAAACGTCAGAGTTCGAACCCTGACGTTTTGGCTTGCTGCACTTGCTGAGGACATTGGAGAAGCCCAGAAACAGCTTGGATTGGGTCTTCCCACCTCCCTGGACCCGGCAGGGGGGTCAGGGACCCCAAAATTGGTAAAAAAAATGTCCGTTCGCTATTCTCAAAACTTACAAAGAGAATATGGTATATGAATCTTAGTACCTAATGAATGTAATGAAAATTCACATATGAAGTTCATCCCTTGTGTGGTTATCATGACAACCCCTGCCTCAAATGGTTTCATACTCTGAAATATGACAGTATATTTATAATCCAGTGCAGAGTCAGGTATCCTAAAACCATCTGAAAATAATAATTAAAGAAGCTGAAACAGAACTGTGCCCTGTCACTGTCTTTTAGCATAGCAAAGACTTTATAATTTATAGTGGAAGAGATAGATGAGAACCATTAACTTCTTCCAATGAAGTAGACTCGATCCACAAAAGCTAATATTAAAATACAGGCGTTCTTTTTTTTTTTAATTGTGCCTCGGCATTAATAGATCTGTGAATTTCATTTGTGTCGAAATGTTATCCCACTTAATAGGAGCTTCTACTTCTCTTCTGGAGAGTTATTCCGTTTTTGCAAAAGCCCCTATTAAGGAGACATCTCTGTTTTCACTGCACAAGCAGTTCTGGCTCCAGTTCTTCTGTCAGTCTCCTTTGGCCTATCACTTCCCCCAGTGACTGATGCATTTTAATTAGCCGTGCAATGGCTTTGTGCCACCCATAATTTCAGAAACTCCCCCCCCCCCGTCTCCCACCCTTTCAGCAGCAGAACCCAAGCATGGTAGGCAATTAACCGATGCCAAACAGATTCTTGAATGAACAGCTCATTCTAGCAGAGCCGACTTTGAGCCGAGCCATTAGTTTTGCCCACCCAGTTCTAATCAAAATATAACTGCGTTAGGATTTCTTCAGCATCTCATCTGCGGTGTGCAACAAACTTTAGATTTCTTTGGGAATTTGTCTCGGTTGCATTTCTACAGATTCCGTAAGGAGGAACAGCCATGACTTGGCAAATTTGGAATGGTGCTGTTTGGGTCCAGTATAGTTTTTGCACCAGGTAGACTTGAGGAATGTTAAGCCCACCTGAGTTATGTTAATCCTCTGCCTTCCTTAATTACCCCATATTGGTACAGAAAGACAGATTTTTGCCTCGCAGCATAAGTGAGGAAAAGAAATAGTGGTATCAAAGGAAAGCTTCAAAGTCAGCCAGAACTGTCTCTCGAGTAATTTCTGATCCCTGCATTCTTTCCACTTCAAAGCAGGATGCCTGTGTGTTTGGGTAAAGGGGGTGTGGGGGTTGAATCCGATTTCTCTAATAAGTCTTGGCACCAGCCCTGTTTGATATTAGATGCAGGGAACATTTTGATTTGTTATCGCCTTTGAAATCGTTCAGACGACCTTCAGAAAATGGCCTCTTGTTACTTGCACCAGAATGGGTGGGGCGGGGGGTGGGGGCGGAGGGAGAGAAAAGACCCGGTTTAATTCACATGCAGAAGATGCCTTGAAATTGTGCTTTCAGCAGCTTTTTAGTTACAAATGTGTGTCTTGATTAAAAGTGAAAAGTTGAAGAATAATAGACCTGCAACAATGCATTGTTTAGCACACCCGCCTCATTCATCTGGGTTCATGGTGAACGGTTTATAGGTCTTGCATATGGTTCTCTATTTTATTTTTAAACCCTTGGAGAGCTTTAGAAAGCTCGGGGAGAAAATGAATTGCATCAGAGCTGTTCAGCCTCTATGCTAATGAATTATTGTTCAGTACAGGTTTTGATTGTTACGCCCTGACATTGTTCTTTTTCTATATGGTCCATTTTTTAAAAAAAATGAAGGAACAAAAGGGAGAAAAACAGGAGCTCCATTGTAAAGCTGCACTACTTATATTGACAGATATCGCTAGGCCAGTGATGGCGAACCTTACCACTCCAGCTGTTCTGGAACTTCAATTCCCAAAAGCCCAAGTTCCTGTGAATCCACACAAATGGGTTTACTGCGCGTGTTCTTGGACTTCAACTCCCAGTCTCTGTGAATCCACACAAATGGGTTTACTGCACCTACATGCAGTAAACCCATTTGTGTGGATTCACAAGGACTTGGGCTTCTGGGAATTGAAGTCCAAGAACAGCTGGAGTGCCAAGGTTCACCATCAATAGGAGGAGACAGGAGAGGAGCAGTCACAAGAAGGCTTTCCTTCAGTTTCTTCAGCTCAGCACAGCTGAGTGGAGAAAGATGAGGGTCAAGACAATCCTTCTGTCTTATAGCTTATGTTGTTATGTTATGTTCTGTCTAGTCACTCTGGACCTATGGCTGTCCTAATAGGGTTTTCAAAGGAGTGTTTAATCATTGCCACTTCCCAGAGTGTGGTCATGGCTGAGCAAGGACCTGAACTTAAGGTCTCTTTAGTCCTAGTCTGACACCTTTCATGTTACATGGTGAAATTATAATTGTGGATGCTTTTGAAGTCACTTCCCTGACAGTCCAAATAATGTTTTTCCCTTTATGTGGATTTAATAGTTTGGTTTATAGCTGTGGTCCCCAACCGAGGGCACTTTGATTTTTAAGGAGGGGGGGGGATTCGAGAATGAGTTATTAACAGTAAATGGTCTTTTAGGCTTCCTCCACATGAATAGGAGTTCACTTTTTGACTAATAAAAATTATATGTCATGTGGGAAGGCATCGGGATTTTAGAGATGCTTAGGTGGGGCATGGCCAAGAAAGGTTGGGAACCTCTGGTTTATAGTGTTATTAATCCACGTGCCAGGGACTGCAGTGGCTCAAGTGGCTAAGACCCTGACTGGAAGGTGAGAGGTCAGCAGTTCGATATCCAAATACTGCAGGATGGTATGAACTCCCGTCGTCTGTCTCAGCTCCTGCCAAACTAGCAGTTCGAAAGCAAGGAATTGCAAGTAGATAAATAGGGACCACTTCAGTGGGAAGGTAAACAGCGTTCCATGCCTGCCACATGACCACGGAAATGTCTGCAGACGCAGATAGCGCTGGTTCTTCAGCTGTGAAACAGAGATGAGCACTGAATCCTAGAGTTGGATACGACTGGCTTTTGGGTGATCTTTACCTTTAATCCACGTGCCACTGAGCACCACTAGCATATAATAACATACAAAGCTAAAATGAACATATCTAAAACAAAAAGGAATTAAGAGGACTAGATGGTATCCATCCAGAAGCACCAGAAGTAACGAGCAACACTAGCAACATGGGTGGAAGGTCCAAATATTACACAATAGTATCCACATTGTTACATATGAATAGAAGCGAAGTAAAACATGAAGCCAAACGTATATCGATCTAAATTATAATGCTTATCATAGTAAATCCCACTAAAGTAAGCCAGATAAATCAATAAGGATTTGACGAGTCAGCTCTTCCTTAAATCCCAATGATTCAAATAGGCATACTATCACTTCAACTTACTTTGCATTTAGTGTAGTAAGTCACAGAGTACGCTCATTTGGACTGATGGAATGTATGGAGGAGTTCACTCACTAAATGCCCTTTGATTCAGTGGGACTACTTTAGTGCAATTTACTGTGCCAAGCAACAGGATTTTGGCCACTGTGTTTTGAATTTGCTTTCCATCACTGACAATATATTGACAAAGTAAATATCTGTATTTGCTACTATTTACTTATTTATTTAAAATATTTGCATGCTACTTTTGGGTGTAAAACCATCCAAGGAATCTTCCAGCATAAACATTTGCATGAGACAAGCATAGTTCACTATAAAGTATGTTGGCGGCGGCTGCAACTCATATCTGAGAATGCATTTCCCCCCTGAAGCAGTACGTACACTATAAAGTACTGCAGTAATTTTTTAAAAAAAATTGAAAACAACTAAGGTAAGGCAGAAGGAACTGCAGAAGGAACTCGTCAAAAAGTGCCTTCATTTTGGCAGTTTCATGCCTGGCATAGAAATTGAAGAAGAAGAAGTACTAACATACGGCGAGCCTTTTCCAGGTAGAGAATACACCCAAGTGGTTTGCTATTTCCTCCTTCATGGAGTACCATAGGATTGTGTAGCTTGCCCAAGATCGCAACAGACTGGTTCCTCCCTGGAGGCATAGTGGCAATATTGGCTCCACAGCCAGATACTTAAACCATTGAGCTATCTAGCCAGCTAAAAGCATTACAACAGGCATGCAAACTCATTGAAAGTAAAACCAAATAAGTAGTGATTGTAAAAACCACATCATGTGTTCTGGAAGCTTCACTGAAAATATAAGATTTTTGATTGCTGGAAATGTGCTTGTTGCTTTGATGGGGCAACGCAGCTGTTGATGTGACCCACAGTGCATTTGCTACGCCGTGGCTTCTCGCCATCCAGCGAACCCCAAGTCAATACTTATACTTGGTTTCTTGGCATTTCTGGGTCTTAATGTGTTGCTATGTTGCTTTCTCAACCAGGTTGCTATTAAAGAAAAAAGGCATCCTGATCACAGATGAATACTGTATATACTCGAATATAAGTCGACCCGAATATAAGCTGACACTCCTTATTTTGACCTGAAAACCCAGGAAAACAGATTGACCTGAGTATAAGCCGAGGGTAGGAAATGCAGCAGCTGCTAATGAGTTTTAATAATCAAAATCCATGAAAATATGGTAAAATTAATTAAATTGTTTGCACATCTCAATCCAGCGTGTTCTTGGGACTCTCGTGGTCATTGACCCAAGTATAAACAGAGTCCCCTTTTTGGGGCTAAAAACTCAGCTTATACTCAAACATTTATTTATTTATTTATTTATTTATTTATCCACCGCCCTCCTCACCAAGGTGACCCAGGGCAGCTTATAGATCATAAAATACTACAATAAAACATAAAATATTCTTTAAAACATTCCTAAAAAACCCTCCAATTTAAAACTATTAAAGATTGAAGTTTAAAAATCTAAAAAATTTAAAAGAACGCCAAATTACTACATCTTTAGGGAGAGAGGGGGCTTAAATCACCCAGTGGGCCGGGGTCATTATCCCTCCCACACCCCATACCTGTCCTGCCAACCATGCTTTTATATTCTTCCTAAAGGGCAGCAACTCCGTCTGGAGACGCAGCTCCGTTGGCAGGAGGTTCCATAGGGCCGGAACGGACACAGAGAAGGCCCTCCTCCTGGTGCCAGAGAGATGGAACAACTAGAGAGCCTCTCCGGTCCGCTCTGGTGTGACGGACACATGTTCTTGGGGTGAGGCGGTCTCTTAAGTATCCTGGTCCACTACCATGTAGGGCTTTAAAGGTGATAACCAGCACCTTGAATTGCACCCGGAGACATACTGGCAACCATTGCAGCTCCCAGAGCAGTGGTGAGGCATGTGCATGCCGCCCACACCCCATCACCACCCGGGCAGCCGCATATATATATGGTAACATTTTCCTGTGACCTTAACTTCTGCTTAACAAAGATCTTCTTTACTCAGTTGCCTCCTCCCTCAATATCTAAACACACTATTCAAAAAGGGTTATGTTATTTGGTCCCCGTGGACCAGTTTTCTGGCTTAATTCAGCTAAATGTTTTCTGTACAACTTGTCACTGAATCTGCTTATGTTGTGGACACAAGAAGGCATCACGGCTCTGAGAGATGCCCTTGTTGTAGACACGGTTCCAAGGCTTTTAAATATTCACATGGCTCAGCAGATTCTGTTCCAAATAAACTCGAGCAATCTTGCTGCCTAGGAAGATGTTAAAGTAGCCCAAGAGGATTTATTTGAATGAATTCATGGTGTGGCTGTACAGAAATACCTAACTATGGAAACAACATAGAAACAAACAGAGATGGGAACACCAGTTCGTAAAATCTCAATTGAGTTATGTACAAAGGAGCACTGATCCACGAGGCTTCAGCTGATCTCTTCCAAACATTTCCCCAAATGTTGGAGCTGAAGCTCCAGTTTCTCTAAAAAGGGACAGCCGCCTAGAGTCGGGTTCGCCTGATTGGGGCGGGATAATAAATCTAAATAAATAAATAAAAAAAATACATGCTGTGTAGGGAGAAAGCGAGTCCAAAATCAGGCATCCTCATTTTTCTAAACTTTTTATTCACTTTACTCTAAGCAAGAGCAAGCAGTGCAGAAATAATTTGACCTGTCCTTAACCTAGAAGGGTAGGGAACAGATTGCAGAATCTGAGCTTCTTATTCCCCAGTCTGTCTCCTCCTCTATGCAAATCCCCAAATGCCTTAGTTTTAGTTAAGAGCAAGCAGAAATTAACATTTGCCACGACAGACATTAATAACATATGCCTTGTCCGTGATGCAGGCCTAAAGGGTCCAATTCCCACATCCGAATCCGAATATAGACGATCATCGTGGCGATCAGCCATGAAGACTGTCCTGAGAATGTAATGCAGTGGCATTTCATCTGCCCCTTGCATTGCAGCATGAAACCCGTACTGCTGATCCAGTGTTGTGAGTCACTTTGTGGTCCTGAGCCTTTTTGGCACACAAAGTCCTCATTGGCCCCAAGCTAGGATTGATGAAGCTGCTGCCCTCCTTCAGGGTGGATTTAAGTAGGATTTAATCCACTTGGGGACCATCACCCTTCCCTGTGGACTTCTGCACCCAAGGCTGTTAGTTCTCAGGGTTGTCAGGTTAGTTAACCGCCGCCTCACACTTGGCGTTGAGTCCCTGGCAGTTGGGTCTACTCTGTTACCATAGCAAGATAACCTGGCCAGACTGTAATTCCCTCTTAGAGGGGATAAATATGGTCTTGTGGCCTATTTTCCATTACTTAAGTATAACTAAGAGACATACTGTTGCACCTGCACCACAAAAGTTTGAACAAACCAGCTTAAGATCCTCTCTTTGTTGGATTCTTCACTATTAATTCCAAGCAAAATTACTCTAATAAAAAAGTTTGACTTAATCTTCACTACTGAAATATAGTGATGCATGCCTTTAAAAATGAAACTATTTTAATACATACTTTTTTTTCTTCCTACAGCTTGACATATGGTCTAAGTCTAACTATCAAGTATTTCAGAAGGCAAGTATCTTTGTTTCTCTGGCACCCACTTATTTGTCATTTTATGCATTCTATTTTAATAAATTGTGTATGAATGGACTGTATATTCTTTGTGTAGTGGGTGTATGAACATCTCAGTATTTGTTTGGTTAATTTTTAAAGCATCTTCATTACTCAGTAAGGCAACTAGTATTTCAAGTAAGCACCAAGAACCAAAAGGACGATTTCAAGAACACTCTGTAAGCCGCTCAGAGTCGGGTTTACCCGATTGTGGCGGGATAGTAAATATGAGCAAATAAATAAATAAAAAGTATGAAGTGTGTGGCCTATTAAAAGAGTGATTTCCAAGTTGGGTTGTTGTTTTTTTAAAGCAAAAGCTAATGTCTGATAAAAGTGTCATGTTATAGCAGGGATTCTCAACCTGTGGCCCGTGGTCCAGATGCGGCCCATGTCACCATTTCATGTGGTCCACCTCCACCACACCAGGAAGTGCCATGTGGTGGAGGAAGGGCAAAATAGCCATCGGATACCCGAAGCTGTCTGAACGAGTGTGCCCCGGTCCCCAGCTTTAAAAGGTTGAGAACTCCTGGTTTATAGGATGTCTTCTATCGATCCAGAACCTTACTCCTTTTCTTATCATCAAGGAAAATCTGAATAATATATTAAAATGCATAAATGTCCACAGTCCCACAGACACCTGGCCAGGGATGTACATATGCACATTGACACACCTGTACACCTGCCTACCTAGTTAAAGCATTTTATGTGTTGGAAGGGCCACCGAGGTGATAATATGGCATTATGAACTGCTTGGTGGAATTCCCTGCAATGACTAAAAATTATGAGACCAACGCATACCATTTACAGCTGTGCACTTGACATAACTAAGTTTTCTTTCTTACTATTGGAGGTCATTGTCAGCTGCTATCTTAAGCATGATGTGACTCCAGTTATTTCCTTATTTATGAAATGCATATCCAATTTCACACACAGATGAACAAACTGTTAGATGACACTTTGTGTATTGAGGTTGTTCTAGAAATCACAATGCTGTACAAATAACTGTAAGTTTGAAAGAGTCAGTAGTGAGGCATCACTGGTTATCTTTAGGAGGAAAAGAAATTGCTTATAGTAGTGAGAAGTGTGTTGTTTCTGTGTTCCTTCACTTTCAGACTCATCTGCTTGAAAAGCTACCGGTAATACACTAGTACCTCGGATAACGTTATGACTTGGTTTCACATGTCATAACGTTATCCGGTTTTTAACGTTCTGCGATGCATTGATCGCACAACATTTAAAAAAAAAGCTCTGTTCCCTTTTCCAAAGAGGAAAGGGAACAGGGGGTGATCTGGTTTGCTTAGCAACCGGGGCGTGGGGTGTTTCTGAAAAGAAGGTAGGAAAATTTTTTCCTACCTTCTTTTCAGAAACCTCCATCTGGATTGCTAAAGGGCTTAGCAATCCAGGCCCGGGGGGGGGTGTCTTAAGAGAAACTTGGGACCCTTTCCCCAGCCTCTCTTAAAAAGCCCCCCCCCCCCGGCCTGGATAGCTAAGCCCCTTAGCAAGCCAGGCTGGGGGGGAGATCTCTCCCCCAAAACCCCAACTGTCCCAAGCAATTGTTTGGGACTGCTGGGGTGTTGGGGGAGAATACGTGCATGCACATCTATTCTTCTGCGCTCTGCTTTACTATGATGAAATAGTTTAACAGTTCTACATGTGTTACCTAAATCTACTAAATGTATGTATTATGCATGTACAGTATTTCCATACTTTTTCAGTTGTTGTAATGCACAACTTCTTGTTTCTACATACGATAGCAACCTTTGCATATGTTTCGATTGCATTAAGGAGAAAATGCTGCAATCTCTTTAAAGCTTTACAAAACAGATGGAAGGGAATAGTTACCAGCAATTACATATTTTGGATAAGTCTATTTCCACTTCACCAGTGTCTCATTATTAAAAAAAATTACCAGCTCCCCTGAAATTGACCACCGTTGCTCTGATTGAGTTGCTTTGATGCTTATTCAGACACCAACAGTCTGACCCTGAACATTTGTTACATGTAAGGCTTCCTTGGCAGATGTGAAATGTGCTTCCTTGACGGTTGAAAAATTTATCCCCTTGAAAACAGATGCTCGGGTTTTGCCATAAAAATATGGGTAAGAGATATCAAAGGGGGGTGGGTGGGTGGGGAACTAAAGTTAGAAATGGATGACCTGTATAAGGATTTCTTGGGACTTCCTGAGCCGAAATTCAGTGTTCAATCTAGTACAACAAAAGTTTGACCTGTGATGCCAGCTTCTTCCAGATCAAAGGACAGATTTGGGGAGGTAGGTAGAAGTCGACTTCCTGACTATCATCGAAGGCCCGCATAGTATGTTACTCTAGAGGCAAGTAAGAATTAAGGGATTAGGCAATTCTTTCTCTCCTTTCTGAAAGTACGTTCCATGTGTCAGTTAGAGAAGAATGTAATGCATAGCAGCTCAGGACAGAATCACCGATGATAATCCTTCATCAATAATACTTAACACTAATTATAGCCCATGGAATGTCTTCAGTTCTTACCATTAGAAGTGTTCTTTCTTTCTTTCTTTCTTTCTTTCTTTCTTTTTTTTGCATATTTTTACATTATAAAAAGTCTAGGCTGTAAGTTTAAATCTCCGATAGCTGGAAGGTCTCTCTTACATATGGTAGATATAACTGCGCTGTCTACAGTAAAAAAAAACCACTTATATATGCCTCAAATTACATAAAATTTGACTTACATAATGATTTTGTGCTAAAACCACGTCCTGATTTACACAGTTCCCTATGGGTTTGCTTCGAGTTACATAAAAATTCATTTCTCTATGGGTTTGCTTTGATTTACATAAAAATTTCATTTTTCCTATGGTTTTGCTTCGAGTTACATAAAAATTAATTTTTCCTATGGGTTTGCTTTGAGTTACATAAAAATGATTTAAGAAAAAGCCTATGGAACAGACTTTTTTTGTAATTAGGGCTTTAACTATACAGTTGTACCTCGCTTAAAGAGCATAATGCGTTGCACAGGATTGTTCTTTAAGTGAGTTTGTTCTTTAAGTGAAACACCATTGTAAATGACCAATTGTGACTTCTGGTGGGGAGAGGATTGCCAACCCCGATTTATTTGTTAAGCCAGTTTTTGGTTGGTTTTATTTTGTTAAGCGAACATTCAGAGAAAATTCTGCACTTTAAGCGAGTTACTCTTTAAGCGGGGCACTCTTTACTCGAGGTTTGACTGTATATGTAAATTTCATTACCCCCCACAACCAGTTCTGATTTTTTAACAACCAGCAAAGGGACATTGGCAAACTCAAGGTGATTATTGTTTGGTTTGATTTAATCTATATCCTACTCAATTCCCACTAAAGGGACACAAGGCAAGGTACACCAATTAAAGTACAGTACATGTATTTTAAATCACAATAAATTGAGACACTCATTAAAATGATATTAAACCAAAAGCCTTAGCAAATTAAAACATATTCAAAATGAATGATAAAATATGCTGTGCCTCCCTGTAGATGGGTGGCAGGGTTCAATCATTCAAGGGCATTTTAGAGGTCCAAAACCATCTTTAAAAAGGAAATTTTTATCTGCTAATGGAAAGACTTCAACGCCAACCTTGCTTTGTTGGCAACCTTGCTTCATAGATTGGGAGCAGCCATCAAAATGGCATCTCTCAAGTTCTCACTAGACATACCTTGAAACAAGAAAAGGTCTTCCCTTCTGAAAAATCTCAAAAACTTCTTTCCTTGTACAGTGTAATCTGTTTAGTCCTGCTCTTCTTCTTGTTACTGATTAATTGCATGAATGCTGGTACCCAGAACTGAACACTAGATTCCAGGCCAGACATCTTTAAATATTTGAAGGGCTGTCATGTGAAATATTGAGAAAAAATTGTTTTCTGTGGCTCTAGACTAAAACCCTCAACCAGTGGGTTCCATTTAAAACAAAGGAGATTCACTAAGAAGAACTTATTGGCAATCAGAGATATTTTACTGTGGAATGAATCACCTTGGAAGATGATGCTCTTCATTGTGGGAGGTTTTTAAACAAAAAGTTTTCATTGTAGATTTCCTGCTTCAGCAAAAATAGGGTCCAAGGGAACTTGTGGGTGTAATTTTCTGTGATCAGTGGACTGTTTGTTTGGGGTTTTTTAAGCTGATGGCAGATTTTATTTATTTATTTATTCATTTATTCATATTTATATTGCCACCCACTCGCCGTGGCGGCTGAGGGCAGCTTACAGACAATACAATCAATAGAATAATAATAATATAATAATTTGGCAGCCAGCTTTCTTTTATTTTCAGTTGTATTAAAGTAGAAAACTCAAAAAAGTAAGCAAATGAAAGATCATTAACAAGTATGGATAATATATACAGTGGTACCTCAAGTTACAAATGGTTCGAGTTACAAAATTTTCACAATATGAATGAAAATCAATTGAAAATAATGGCTCGGATTACAAATTTTTCCAGAACAGATTAATTGGTTTTCAATGCATTCCTATGGGAAATCATGTTTCAAGTTATGAATTTTGGTTTTCAATGTATTCCTATTGGAAATTCGAGTTAGAAATTTTTCATAACATGAAAAATGCCTTGGAACGCATTAAATTTGTAACTCGAGGTACCACTGTACATTAATGTTACCCTTTGGTATATGTGTATAACCAGATTGAAATTACAATTTCCCCTTCCGAACAGCACTTACTTTAGCTTTCACTAAACCTTCTGCCTTACTTGACATAATCTTACAATAATAAGTTAAATAACTAAAGCTACGCATTAAGAGATGAAAAGAAGCATTGCATAATACATGTATTCAGAAAACATTTATGAATGTACAGTGGTAAAATAGCACTTGAAGAGAAATGGGGAAACTGAATTAAAGTTAAGATTTCTATCTCAGAAGCTTAAAAACACACACCATAAAGCAATCTTACTTTAGCCATGTTCTGCAGAATTCATTCAGAATTACTTGTCTTAAATCCTAGTTCTATACTCCTATTCTCTCCTTCTATTTCGAAAGACATTCACAGAAATGACCATAGGTTTTGAAGATTCGTCCCACTCTTACTTGAAAAAACGATGATTTGAATTGCAGTAACAATGCAAAGGAGAGTATCCGAAGGTCTGTCTAGCCCAGAGGTGCCCAAACTTTTTGGGCCCTTTCAACCCAGAATAATATCTGACACGAAATCAGTGGTGGACAGCAACAGGTCTGCACACACACATGGGAGGGGGGGGAGCAAAATTGGGTGGTCTCTAGGCAAGGGGGTGGTGAAATTGGGTGGCCTTCGGGCAGGGTTTTTTAAAAGTTAAATTGGGTGGCCACGCCCACTTCCCTGTCCTGCCCTCTCAGGTTTTGTCCCTGGAAGTGGTTCAATGTCTCCCTTGCTCAAAAGCCAGTCATATCCGACTCTAAGGTGCAGTGCTCATCTCCATTTACATCCAAAGAGCCAGTGCTGCCTATGTTTGCAAATGCATACATAGCCATATGGCAGGCATGACTAGATCACCCACGATGTAGGCTCCACCCATGAAATAGGCTCCGCCCATGGCATAGGCTCTGCCCATAGTGTGGTAGCAAAAAAAATTGCTGCACAAAATCATTATTATTCCCATCAGTGAAACAGCAACAATAAATAGTTTTATGCCAATGATCTGCAGCCATTCTTTCCCATGATTGCTCCTTAAAACATTGCAACATTTATTTGCTCCAAGTGGCAGATGGGTGGACTGTACTGTAATTCTCTTTTCAGCAGCAATGAGATAACACCTGGTGCTTGCGAGGTACTTCTGGTGGAAGCTGCCAAAATGTTAATTTCTGAGACAGCCACCGCACGGCGGCCCTTTCAGGTTAAAGAGCAGAGACCCCTGCTTTCCTCAATGCAGCCTTGTCAGGTGAAGCTAAATTTGTCTTGACTTTTTTGTTTGCAGACTCGGGCTGTGTCAGCAAGACTTGTGCCTAACCCCCCTGATTAGCAGGAACCCTGGGTGTGTTTAATGTGATGGAAACGTTCCCAGAGGGCCTATTATGGCTGAAAACCTATAGGTATTTACCATGATCCCCCTGGAGACTTGCTTGAACTCCCTTCTAGGGTAAATAAGCTTTTCTAACCATACCGCGAACCAGCAGGGTGAGTTTCAGAGAATACAGCTTTAAAATACAGGGAGGAATCTTTCAAATGGCAAGACACACAATGAGCTGAGAAAAGGTTGGTGCATCTCCACATTTTTCTGACATTTTAAACTCTGCAGGTGCCGATCTTTAACCTTTTTATTAACTCCTCGTATATCTCCAGCCAAGAATCCAAAACTATAGATAACAGATTTCTTTTAAACACAAACCTTTTGTTCCCCCTTTTTTTTCTTGAAAGCTCACAGCAGGTTTTACAATGTAAAAATGAAACCCCAGAAAGGCATTAAATCCTCAAAATATAAACATCTAAGGAATTGTGCATTGAACTTACTGACACTTCCTCAAAGCATTTTTATTGTGGGGAGGGGAAATGAAACCCTGCTAAAATAAACTAGATCTCCATGTCTCGTAGCTGTTGCTGCTTTAGTGTCTGTGTGGAAGTAAATATGAATGGCTCTCCCGTAGGAGTCCATCTGAGGGGCTGCAGTGGCTCAGTGGTTAAGAAGCTCACCTTGTTAACTGGAAGGCTGGCAAATTGGCAGTTTGAGACCTGGGTACTGCATGATGGATTGAGCGCCCATCTTTTCCCCAGCTCTTGGGGACATGCAAGGTGCCTCATTTGGGGGTTCCCTGAGCGGAACCGCAAAAATCCTTTCAACCCAGAATAATTTCTGACATGACATTATTATTATTAGGAGTCCATCCCTGCTGTGACTCAAGTGGCTAAGAGACTGACTGGGAGGTGGAAGGTCAGCAGTTCGATTCCCGAGTACTGCAAGATGGAATGTGCCCCCATCTTTATCCCAGCTCCTGCCAACCTAGCCGTTCGAAAGCAAGACATTTGCAAGTAGATAAATAGGGACCACTTCAGTGGGAAGGTAACAGCATTCTGTGAGCTCCGGTGTCTAGTCATGCCTGCCACATGACCATGGAAACGTCTGCAGAAGCAGACAGCGCTAGCTCCTCGGCTTTGAAACGGAGATGAGCACTGAACCCTAGAGTCGGATACGACTGGCTTTCGAGCAAGGGCAACCTTTACCTTTACTATCCTTCATTAACAGGAAGCCACTGCTGTCAGAGTACTTTAATTAAGAAAAGTATAGTCCAGACGTTCAAGTAGTACTTGAAAATGCATACATTTGGTGAGATTTAAAGGAAAATGTTTATTTTTAAAGGGAAGGTTTTACATGACTTATTTTTAAAAGTGCTTTCAAAATACCCTTTTCCACGAAACAGAAATTATTAAGATAGAAACCCACCTATCATCATCCCTCCTTGAAGCTCATAGCTCTTGCTTGGTTTTGGTTTTGTGTTTGCATCATTTTCCGACTTAAACCACCATTTCCCACGACAAGGGCATATAAGTATTGTAATATATGAAGATGTATTCATGCCACGAATCTCTAGACAAGAGAGTGAGATGAATGCCTGTATGAGTCAGCTACTGTATGTTGACAGTAGCTGTACAAGGACAGGTGATCGGCAGCTCCAGGATAGAATAGCTGTAAGGTATTTTGAAATCACATCAGTTGAGATTAACTTGTTTTTCATATTTTTCAAGGTTTAAGTGGCGAACTGCATTCTCTTTACTATAATGCACAAAACTTGGTGGTAATTGCCCAGTTCATGGAATGTTGTGATGCCAATAATTTTTAGGATCCATCAACTTGCTTCCATGCAACCACAGTAGTAAGAGTTGTGCCTATCATGTCCAATGAAAATTCCATTGAAGGAGATTATGTTCCAAGAGAAGTTCTTATGGAAGGCATTAGTAAGGCTGTTTTCTGCTCCAGAACCTTTACAGGAATGTTTATGTATGGCCCTGATCTATTGATTGTAATTTTTGTTGATGAGTTACCAATCTATAAGAGGACCGGTCCTCTCAGTCTTTGACTGCTACGTTTACCCAAGAACCTTTGAGGTGTATCTTTATTGAGTCTCGAGTACGTAATTTATTCTGTAGGCAAATTCAAGCGGTTTGATGCCACCAGGATTGGAGACAAAGCAGGGCCACTAAGAAACAAGTGAAAGAAATGAATATGCTCAGAAAAATCCCAGTGCGGTACTGTATTTGGCAGAAGTACAATCATAGGGGCAAACCTGATGGGGACAAAATTGGGGAGGAGGTTGGCTAGATGGACAATAGAGATTAAACCTAGGAACACACTTGCAAAGTTATGTGACTCAAAATCTTGTATCTTTGTCATCCAGATGTGTTAGCTGGTCTTTCTTGTCTATTTGATTGATTGGTTTTATATTATTTACTTGAACCATTCATACCCAGCCCACTCAAGATGTTTTATCAAACAACACAAGTTTTCAAAAAAAAATCATTAATTTGATTGAGGTTTTTGTGGATTGTTTTCTAAAAATGGCTGTGTGCTTTCGTGTTTATTAACAGGATAGCTGGGCGGTCATCTGGAACGTGGAAATGGAGTGCCTTGTCTTCTGCACCGTTTCCTTTTGAAGGGTCTGTGCCCAGGGGGTACCTTGTTTTTTAAATTGGCAGATATCCAGTCAATCACACTCTTCTTGCTGGTACCGAGGGGGTGCTCTTTTTTAAAATGTGTGTTTAGAATGTCATTCGCATTCAAGATCTGGCCTACAGAAAATGTGTAGATGGTTCTGCAAGTTATTGTCTGCCTACAGGATTGAGTTTTAGACCTACAGGAGCTTCATTGGCCAAAATCTGCCCATACTGAATTGCTAGACTTACTTGAGTTACTTCACTACAATAACTGATGTATTGTTAAGTAAACATGGGGGGGGGGGGATTCTGATGGTAAGATCTTTGGATCACAGTGAGGTTGGGATGCGTATTTTCTCCACTATTATCCATCACCTCGGCAGTAGCGGATTAGTTAACCACCGCTTGACACTCGGCGTTGAGTTGCTGGCTGTACGGTCTACTTCGTTACTGTAGAGGGATGTCCGTCCAGACCTTTTATTCATCACCTACATAGACAACCCTGTCTGGCCGGACATCTCGCTACAGTAATGGAGTAGACCATACAGCCAGCAACGCAACACCGAGTGTCATACCGTACAAGGCATGTGTGGAAAGAGAAGGACAAAGAACACAAGGCAGACCCAGAGGAAGGTGGAGAGATAATATCAGAGAAATATTACAAGAATACCAAATAACACCATAGTAGAGCAAAAAAAATCAAGTAAATAAATAGGGACCACTTCCGTAGGAAAGGTAACAGTGTTCCGTATGGTCACAGAAATGTCTGCAGACGCCGACAGTGCTGGCTGTTTGACTGTAAATGGAGATGAGCACAACTGGCTTTTTGCTATAAACATGTGATGACAAGTGATATTGGGCAATGGTTCCGTTATATCTCAGTGGAATAATATCACCGATTACAAACCGGGATGGGAAAATTAAACAGCATCAAGAACATATGTATTACTTTTTAATGTGTAAAATAATTCTGTTGATGATGCTTCACAAATTAATCTCCTTACACTTTTTTTTCTTTTGGGAAAAAATTGTGCTTTTGAAAGAATTTGATTGGTGGGTGATGGTATGAAGTAACGCTCCTTCCCTAGGCAGTTAAATGTCACTCCTCAATTGGTTTTGCTCTGCTCAGGATTGTATCTGTGTGAGTTGCTATTTGTGTGGGATAGTTGTTGTTCTTCTTTTCCTCCCCCTCCTGTTTTGATCTGTGTTAGAAACAGCTTTTCCTTTCTCTGCATTTCCTGCCTGTACCCATTGCCTGCTTTTGGTTCAGAAAACATTATTAGTGTTCCAGCAGTGCAAGGATAGCTTTTATCTCCCAGTGGAATCTCATTAAATCTACAATACAATAGGAACAACATATGTGCTGCTATGCCCAAGTAGCCAGTCAATTTGAATTTGTTAATGGCAATACTTTCTTCTGCCTGCAGCAGCTTCCCCCCACATCTTGGATGCTAATAATATTTAAAAAAAAAAAAAGCTTTGTTGTAGAAGCCTTAAACGAAACATAACAAATCAATTCATTGCAGGTTGGAATGTAACAGAAGGAGAGTTGTTCATGCTTTGCTTTAATGCTTTGCTTTTATGTGTGATGGTTAGAACTACAAATCTGAGCATGCTTTAGAACAGGAGTTGTCAACCTTTTTAAGCTGGGGGGGGCGGGTCACGCTCCCTCAGACAGCTTCGGGGGCCGGACAGCCATTTTGCCCTTCCTCCACCACATGGCACTTCCTGGTGTGCTGGAGGCGGTGGGACCCCCCACATGAAATGTCGCCGTGGGCCCCATCTGGCCTGTGGGCCACAGGTTGAGAATCCCGCCACTACAAAGATGAAAACCAGGGTGTAATGGGAATCTTGCGCGTTAGAATGGGAATGAGCTTAATTACTGTCAGCTGGAGAAAGCAAACTGCAAAAGTATACTGTGGTGTATTAGAAATCTTGCTTTTAGATGTCTCTGTGGTTTCCGTGTCGAGCGTTCTCTGTTTGATTGCCTGTTTTGCCTGGTTGGGACTCATCGCCTGTATGAGAGGTTGGGAGAGGCCAAGGTACTGCCGTCTGGATTGGATTGTTCTTTTCCGTGCTGATTGGAAGCTGTCCTGGAGAGTTAGAGGTGCCAAGCCATTTGGATTTAAACTGAATTTTGAGCCAAAGCTGAGTCAGCCTTGAACCCCATCAGGCACTAACTTGGATCATTGGCAAAGTTTTTGGCTGTAGTACTGCAGGTTAACTACTCTGCCATGGCATCTCTTTAGTACCGTTTAGATCTGGAGTTCCCAACCTTTTCAAGCCGGAGGCTAGTTCACGCTCTCGCAGTCAGCTTCAAGGGCGGGATTGCCATTTTGCCCTGCCTGCACGATGGAGGCAGCCATTTTATCCCAACAGCTTCAAAGGGGGTGGCCATTTTGTTTCTCAAATGCCCTTGGGGGGGGGGCACACTAAATTGTGCCATGATGGACCTTAGGTTAGGAACCCCTGGTTTAGATGCAGCAAATCATTGTTCAGAACCTCTTCGTTTGAAATCAGTGTATGGCTTCTAACTTCCAGCAAGAGAGAACTGAGAAGAACATCTTTAAACAAAAAATAATGCTTGAACCAAATCAGATGCTAGACTGGAATAACTTTCCACCCATCCTGTGGCCCTTCAGCATTTGCATAGTACTTGACAGATGAAATTGTCTCAATTGTAACTTGGAATGTTTGGTAACGATATGTTTAGACCTTGTTTTTGTTATATGCTATTAAGTCACTTCGGATTTACAGTGACCCTATGAATGAATGATCTCTAAGAAGTCTTTTCATTAGCAGGTCAGTGACAATAATGGGACTTTGAAATTTAGAAGAGTGCAACAAGAAAACCGTCCGAAATAAGTTGTTTGGTAGAAAAGAGAAGATGTCCCTCCTGAAGTGATTTTGTACTCCTTCAGTTGGTGATTCCACAAATCCTGAGCTTACTTAGTGATCCACTGCCACTGCCAAATGGAAATTAATCCCCTCTTCATTACTGTTATAGCCTAAAATACAAGCACTGCTTTCTCGATAGATCTTACTGTGCTTCTTTCCCCTTTAGTACTACTAATTATGTTAACAACATTATTGAAATCTCTTAGGTCCTCTTAATTCAAGAATTTTGCTTTAAAAACTGAGCCATTAATCTAAGAAACAAGCAGAGTTGGGTAAATATTTTGCGTCATTTGGCAACTATGCCTTTGTTTTTTAAGAGAAGGCAACTAAAAGAAGGACAGAGCCAAAAACTACTGACACGTACATGCTGGGTTCACTAAGCATCACCAGATAGATCTAGGAGGAATTTTGTGGAAAACCTTGAAGAGACCCTGCCATTTATTGTAGGCGGACTGATGGTCTGTCCTGTTATAAATCAGAATCCCTAGGTGACACTGGTTGATGTTGAAATTCCCAAAGTGCTCAAGTAAGTCTCGTGACCAAATTGGTGTAGCTTAATACACCAAATAAATGCTAACACGTAGTAAACATACAAACTTCTTAGATCAAATGTCATTGTAGCCACCAAACTTGCCATTTGTTATGGTTATACTAGCTTGCACTTGACTGCAGAGGATGATATAATAAAGTCAGCTTCTACACTTGAAGTGGGTTTATGGCTGAAAAATTTAATATATTAATTTTTAATGTAGTGGTTCTGCAGCAAACCCCCCCCCCCCCCCCCAATACCTGCTGGTGGAGTGTGCAAAA
This sequence comes from Furcifer pardalis, assembly GCA_030440675.1. NCBI lineage: Eukaryota > Metazoa > Chordata > Lepidosauria > Squamata > Chamaeleonidae > Furcifer > Furcifer pardalis. Next base: position 59,351,760 of record CP126898.1, read on the forward strand.
CCACCTGGAGATGCCTTTCCCCAGCTTTAGGTCCTACACATCATTGTAGGAAAACCTCTGATCCTTTTTGAAAATGTGGGCAGCCAAAAAAAAAAGGGGGGGGGAATAAATACCATTCTAATTCTTTGCACTTTGCTTGTTAATGCTCAGGTTTCCTCAGTAAAGTGTCAACATGTGCACACACGCACAGTCTTGCTACGTAACACTTCTGAAAGCAATTTAGATAATTGAAAACTAATTGTATTTTGTTGAAATCTCTAGCTTCTACAATATTTCATGGAATTAATGATGACATTTCCTCTCTCTTCATGCCTCTCTCCTTCTTTCCCTCCAGGTAACTGACCATGCCACTACTGCCCTGCTGCATTACCAGTTGCCTCAGATGCCAGATGTGGTAGTCAGATCTTTCATGGTAAGATTGCTCTGATTTTCTTCTAGATGGAATAGCATTGCAGGATGTCTTTTGACAGCCTGTTGGGGTTTGATAGATGTTTTGAAATGCTATTTTGGCCCACATTAACATTCTATGTCACAGAAGCAAGTAGGAGTAACCTGTAACTGAAATGTTATATCGGATATAGGTCAAAAGACAGAATTTAGCAGATTAGAAGACAAGGCTGTGGAACCCTAGGCCTTCCAGATAACACTGGATGTAATTCAACTTCATACTCACTCACCATAGCCAGTGATGGGATGTTACCGGTTCGAACCGATAGCACCCCATCAAGAGGGTCACCGGGGGGGGGGGGGGGGACCCTGGGCAACCGGTTCGGTCACCTCTCAGCCCCAGCCCCCTCAAAAAATGTATTTCCGGGCAGCCAAAATGGCTTCCCGGAACTGTGCATGCATCAAACCTCCATTTGACGCATGCACAGTTCTATTTTTAGTGTGCATGCATCAAATATTGGTTTGATGCATGCGCACTAAAAAAAGAATGCGCATTTGTCAAACTGAGGTTTGACACATGCGCAGACATTTTTATTTTTTATTTTTGCTCCGTCCACAACGTCATGGCGTCGGCTATGCCCACGACGTCCATGATGTCACAGTGGGGTAGCGGCAGTTTTGACAACCCACCACTGACCATAGCTAGTGGTAAGAGGTGATGAGCATTGGTGGGTCATTGCTGTCTGGATGGCCACAGTTTCCTACATCCATGTTTTAAGCATTAATCGGGCCCATTGTTTGGTATGTGTACGTGACACTTCATAAAGGGACCGGGTGGGGTGGAGGAGAGACTTTGAGTTCTTACAACCTGCTGCTGATGGCATGTCCTAATCAGATGACAACACTTTCTCTTTGGTCTTAGAGACTGGATAGATTACATACAGGCTGAATGCAGACATTTTTGCTACCCTTAAAAAAATAAACTGTATGAACTACTGACCAAAGAGTTCAGATACTCTTTGATTGACTTACCACTTTTTCCCCCTTTTCCTTGTTGGCATTCATAACAGGCAGATACTTTGCCTCCTTCTGATTTTCAATAGCAGTACTAGGTCTCTTGATTACTGTGGGAGAAGGTTTCATTTGTTTAGGTACATAGTTGACTTTAACTGTCCTTGTAACTTTATGGGAAAAGAGGAAAGAACAAAGCAATGACCCCTCAAAAAGCTCATGAACATTCAGTCACAGAGCAAGAGAGAATGAGTTAGTTGATAATTTGATTTAATCACTTTTCTTTCTGAAGAGAATGGCGCGGAATTTCACTGAGGTGGAAGAGGGAAACTGAGGTCCAAATCCCCACACTGCCATGAGACGCCCTAATTCCTAGTATTCCCCTGAGGATAACTAGAGGCATAGAATTCATGAGCTGGGAGGAACCCAAAGAGTTCAGTCTCTACCAAGCAGGAGGTCCACAACTAAAAGTCTAAATTCTTGTTATAAGAATGGAATTAGGGTCATGTGAGGATATCCTGTAGTTTTGTGAGAGCAGATCTATTTTGGGTTTAGAACAGGGGTTGGCAACCTTTTTCCACCCCAGGCCAGTCATGACCCCCTCACACAGGTGAGCGGGCCAGAGGCGTGGTTCCACAACTTCTGGTGGTTCTGACGGTGGCAACACTGGTTTTCACAGCATGATCTTAGCCATTTCCGCCATTTCTACTGCTTCCCGGTGTGGCAGGAGTGAGGGTGGTGTGTTTTTGTCACATTTCGCCGCTTCCAACAGCGGCGGCCCCAGCCCCGGGATCCTCAGATTTAGGAAAGGACAACTTCCTGTAAATACATAAGTGGGTATTATAGCTCAGTGACATAAGAATCAGTGACAGAACCCATGAATCATCTCCCTGGTTAAGAGGTATCTGACCTTGTAAATCCGAGATCTTGGAAGAGCGGTACAAGTTTTAGTAGATAGTACAATACTAGATCGACAATTCAGTGTATGAGAAATTTTTAATGATATCTTTTAAAACCTAATAGATATTCTAGAACAGGGGTCAGCAAACTTGGCTCCCCAGGTGTTCCTGGACTTCAATTACCAGAAGCCCAAGTCCTGCTGATCAGGGCTTCTGGGAATTGAAGTCCAAGAGCATCTGGAGAGCCAAGTTTGCTGACCCCTGTTCTAGAGGAAGGTTAGGACATTTACCTTTCCACTGTATTTTCATTTGTCTCCCAGCATCTGAAGCATAGTGCTTTGACATGGGCTTCCATCCTATTCAGCTCTGAAGAGCCCATTTACTGGGAATACATTTTTAATAAACAGCCACTGGCAACTACTGAAGTACATTTTGCAGCATCCGCCTGAAAATTAATGTGTGTAGAGCAGTAGTTCCCAAACTTGTTCTGCCCATGCCCCACCTATGACCACTCCTTGACATATAATTCTTATTATTCAAAAAGTGAACTCCTATTCATGTGGAGGAAGCCTAAAAGGCCATTAACTGTTAATAACTCATTCTCAAATTGCCCCCCCCCCCTTGAAAATCAAGTTGCCCCCCTTGAGGGACGTGTGCCCCACATTGGGAACCATGGATGTAGAGTAAGTGGGCACGTTTGCCTAAACTATAGATTTGTGGCATTGATTTGCTAAAACACCACTGATAACATTTAAGAAAGGAAGGCCAGGATATTCATCACAAGTGCCAATAATGGTAAGGCTTTTTCAGATCAGGCGTTCAGTCTGCTTGACAGGCTGCAGTGAAATCTTAATTGTCCAGAGAAGAATGAAGAACTTTCTCTCTTTTTTAAAAAACCCACCGTCTCCTTTTAGCAAATGTTTTAACCACACAATTTGACCCGATTTACCAACAAACAAACAAAGACCAACATGTTCAGAAAAATTCTTTTGTTTTTGAATAATAACAACTAAGTCAGACCTGGCCAAATGAGACAACAGTTGGCTTACATCCTTTGGTCTTCAGTAGTGGGCTGCTCCCGGAATGCCCCGGAACGCGTGTACCGGTAGTAAAACGTCCAGGAGGCCACGTCCACCTGCCTACAGGTCACCGGGCCAATGCCCGCCACTGAAAACCCCCTCCAGGCTTGGATGTGCTTGCAGAGATCTGCCTTTCCATGCATGCAACGATCTACCTCAGCGCATGTGCAAGAGCATGGGGATGCCCTTCCCTGTGCTCTCACGCATGCGTGGCTGCAGATCTCAAGCAAACCACGCAAACCCAAGCTGGGGGTTTTTTGGCACCGGGCTGGAAGGAGGAGCGGCAAGGAGCAGCAGCTCTGTGGTGGGCCCAGCCATAAAACCACCACTGGACACCCCGCTGCCACTGGACACCCTCAGCCAGACCAGCATGGAGGGAGGAACGGTGAGGAACAGCAGGTATGCAGCGGGGCCAGCCATAAAACCGCTGCTACTGGATGCTCCGCTGCCACAAGACACCCTTGGCCGGGCCGGCCTGGAGGGAGCAGCAGCAAGGAGGAGGAGCTGTGTGGCAGGAGAACAACGGCCTGAGGGAGAAGACTCCATGGTCTGGCAGGCGGCTGAGAACATCGCCCCCTCCTCTGGGCCCACAACAACGGCCAGACGGGAGTTAGTCTGTGTTCTGCTTTGGTTGTTTTGTGAGATTGCATTTTATGATTTTTACTGTACTGTTGCTGCTTTGACTGTAAGCCGCCCTGAGTCACCTCAGTGAGTGGGCGGCAATATAAAACTGAGCAAATAAATAAATAATAAATAAATAAAAGTGCTGCCGGCGGCGGCAGCGGATCCCCTGCCGCCACCAGACGCCCTCAGCCAGGCTGGCTTGGAGGGAGGAGCAGCAAAGAGCAGCAGCTGTGCGGCGGGCCTGGGCATAAAAACCGCCACTGGACATTTCTTGTGACTGTAATGTATATATGTATATTCTTTTTCTTCTTTCTTTCTTTTTGAAATGGTTTTTTTTTCCTGATTTAATGCTTTGTAGTTGTGATTGTAATTATTTTGCTCTTTGTTAGCTGTCCAGAGTCACTTTGCGAGTTGGGCGGCATACAAGTTGAATTATTATTATTATTATTATTATTATTATTATTATTATTATTATTATTATTATTATTATTATTATTATTATTATTTAAAGGAAAATTAGAGCATCAAAGTGTAATTGCTAACTAATGGTCTGACGAAGTAGACTTGATCCACGAAGGCTCACATTAAAATATAGCAGTTTAACCACGCCCACCCACTCACCTTGCCATGCCCACCTAATCAGTTGGCCACGACCACAGAGTTGGCCACACCCACAGTGTGGTGGTAAAAAAAAATTGAAGCCCATTACTGGATATGGCCCTCGTTCAGTGTTTCTCAGTCTTTGTTTTTTGGACTTCAGTTCCCAGAAGCCTAAGTCAGTTCCCCAAAGCACTGATCAGACAGTGTACTGACTTAGGCCTCAAGCAATTGTAGTGTACCTGTGGGGCATGTGCCCCACATTGGGAACCACTGCCCTAGATCTTTTTGGGGAAAGTTATTGACAGCTCAAGATTGAGAGGGAGTTCAAATGAAGAGAGAAGGATTTGTTTCAATAAACGTCGCCGACTTCTTCATAGAACAATTTTCTCTTTATCGACATAATTCAATAGGGCTTCATATGACAAGATTCATGAGCATCCTTCATAGTGTGAGTCAGCTTGTCTTGGAGCCCCCCCCCCCCCCCCCCGGTTTTCTAAGTTGCATCTCTCTCTGAGCTTTGCATTTGAGTTACATAATGTTGGTTCTCATAAGACAATAGAAATGTCCTACTTCATGGGCAAAACCTTGCTTAGTATTTTGTTTTCTCTGCCGCCACCAACATCACCCATACTCTAAAGGTAAAGGCAACCCTTGCTCGAAAGCCATTCGTAACCAACTCTGGGGTACGGTGCTACATGGCCACCCATTTGCTGCACCCCAAAGACTAAGAACAGAGTCTGTCTTCCTTTACAAGAAAGCCTAGCCATTAGAATGCAGGTCAAGTCTAAGATTATACTGCAGCTTTGACGTACTATTTGGTTTATGGTTAGAGTGTTATGGGGAGAGACACCAGCTCAGCAGTTGAATGCTTGCTGTCTATGCAGAAGGTCTCAGGTACTATCTCATGCACTTTGCACTAGTAGGATCAGATAACAGATGAGGAGAAAGACATCTGCCAGACTTCCCCACCCCATGCCAAAGAGCTATTGTCAGCCAGAATTCGCAATAGTGGGCATGCAAATAGGTTGTATCTTCAATACCCAGTTATAGCAGTTTGATGTCACTCGTGGCTTCCTGGGGTTTCAATCTTTCACCTTTTGCTAGTCTTTTTCTTAAACGTGACTAGAGCTGCTTGAGAACTCAACCCAACCAACTTGATCAGAGCAATCTTATCTAATTTTGAAATTCAGGCAGTGTTGGTTGGGCCTGGTTATTATTTCAGTATGAGGCCACCTGAATGTGTGTGTTGAGACAGGACTAGGGAAATAATCCTGATGGAGACCCTAGAGAACCTTTCCATGCCAGTCTTGAGTTTAGACGGGTGTGTTTTAACAATTTAACACCCCCAGATGACGCGTTGACCATTGTTTTCCTTTAGTTGGATGGGAGAATTGGGATTTGTTTTGGTATTGCTGTTAACAGAGTAGAAGTTAACTTACCTGTTTTAATATTTATAATTTCAAGATAAACATTTTGCTAGCAATCATTTGCATGATGAGTATGCCACACATTTTCTAGAGAAGTGAAACTAAAATAAACAGGCATACTTAATTTACTGGAATATTTTGAATGGTCTTACATGGCATGCATTTCTAATTAACCAAAAGATGTTTCCTTGGCTTGGTGGGGAATTGATTTGGAGGTCCACTGGCTAATGCAGGGAGGCCCAAACTACGGCCAACTGGCTGGATCTGGCCCCTGATGCTAGTTCATCCAGCCCACTCCACCCTCGCTGCTCCCGGAAGCGGAAATAACACATATTTTACTTCCGCTTCTGATGGGGCCAAGGGCCAGATGAATTGGCGTCAGGGGCCGCATCTGGCCCCTGGGCAATAGTGACCAGCTTCCTGAACCACGTGACCGGTCCACAGCCCGAAAAGTTTGGGCACCCCTGCTCTAAAGCCTCAAAACTGCAGTCCATATGAAAGAGGGAGGGGTTGTATATGCATGAAATCTACACAGGATTAAATATGCTGCTCTTACAAGGTGCTAATAATAATTTTGTGTCATAAATTATTCTGGGTTGAAAGGATTTTTGCTGGAGAAACTCTGCTCAGGGAACGCCCGCATGAGGCTCCTTTCATGTCCCCAAGATCTTTTCCCACCCAAGTGGTCCCAAAGTGCAATTTCTTGCTTTCAAACTGCTAGGTTAGCAGGAGCTGGGACAGAGACGGGCGCTCAAACCGTCATGCAGTATACCCGGGTCTTCAACTGCCAACTTGCCGGCCTTCCAGCTAACAAGGCGAGCTTCTTAACCACCGCAGCTTATAAGATGCTAATAACAGTTGTGTGCCATCAAGTCAATTCCGACTTACGGCAACCTTGTCCTGGATTCTCTTAAGTTGGTGATGGCGAACCTTGGCATTCCAGCTGTTCTTGAACTTCAGTTCCCAAAAGCCCAAGTCCCCTGTGAATCCACATAACAGTAAACCCATTCATGTGGATTCACAAGGAACTTGGGCTTCTGGGAATTGGAAGACCAAGAACAGCTGGAGTGCCAAGGTTCGCTATCACCGCTCTAGGTTACAGAAAACCCAGAAATGGTTTTACCATTCCCTTCTCCTGGAGGCATCCTAGAATTATGCCACTTGCCCATGACTAAACAGACTGTCTTTTTTTTCCCCCTTAGGAGGCAGAGTGGGGAACTGAACCCTGAGTTTTGGCTCCACAGCCAGATACCTAAGCTAAAAAGCCAGTTACAAGATGATGCATGATTCTGTTTTGTCTTGAACAGAGAGCATGTGAATAGACGAAGCAAGTCCCAGCTTCTTATACTCCGGGTGCCCAAACTTTTTGGGCTGTGGGCCAGTCATGTGATTCAGTGGGCCGGTCACATGGTTCCTTGAAGTGGAAGCAAAACGTGCCTTGCCATCTGTTTGGCAACAGGATGAGATAGAATTTAAGCTGCCGTTTTCTCTGCTTAAACCAAGGGGTGCCAAAACTACAGCCCATGGGCCGAATCCACCACCATCACCACCCGAAGCCAATTTATCCAGCCTGTGCCACCCTCACCACTCCTGGAAGCGGAAGTAAAACATGCCTGTATGGGCGCATTTTACTCCCGCTTCCAGGAGTGGCGCGGGCCGGATGAATTGGCATCGGGGGACGGACCTGCCCTGCAGGCCATAGTTTGGGCACCCTTGTCTTATATGATCAAGGTCACTTCTGTGAACAAATGGCCAACCTGCATTTGATTTCAGTCAGCTTACCTCTCCATGATGACCCTTTGATATCAAATACCTGCTTGCCGCTGCAGGAATTTCTATTTATGTTGTTGCTTATTGAGTAAGTACGAGAGAAGAGATACTCTGGTAAAGTCGACTCTCAGCTATACTGTGACCTTGTGGTTTTCTGCATACTTCCTTCTAAATTCTGTCTCTCTGGTCTCAAGCCAAAGCGCATTTCCTCTCTACGGCTTCATCGGTCTCGACAGAAGCGATGACTTTGGGAGTATCTGTATTCAGTTTCCTCACTTGATTTCTTTATGTTACTTTTTTAGACCTGGCTAAGAAGTTACATAAAGCTGTTCCAGGCGCCATGCCAGCGCTGCGGAAAGTTTCTGCAAGACGGTCTACCACCCACGTGGCGGGATTTTCGGACATTGGAAGCCTTCCATGACACGTGTAGACAGTAGAGTTGGAGACTCTTTGGAAGCGGAGAAGAGGATTTGAAGATAACAGACTTAGAAGATCCATCTTGAGATACATGGATGAGTAGAAAAGTGAGGTGGAACTACCTCTTTGCTGTCTTTCCACTGACTTCTAGTTGCACCTCCTCCTTTGCCTTGACCAGTTTTGAGAGGCGGATGAGACCCTTGTCTAGTAAAGAGTTGAGGCCATGGCGCTCCGTGGGTTTTTACTTGGTCCAGCTAAGCACTGAAGAGTTAGAAGTGGAACAATGTTTCTGTCATGATTATCTTTCAAAGTTGAGCATTGAATATGGAAGCTGCCCAATAGGGTCATTCAGCGGCAGCATTAATTCCAGGTGCCTTTTAGGTGTTATTATTTAAATTGGGACGTGAAGTTTGTCGGCAGTTTAGAACCTATTTTTGTACAAATAAACATTGATGTTCAGCTACCTCCTGGCTTCTGTTTTTGTTTGTCCCCGTCTTTGAGGGCTCCCTGTCCTTTTGCACGGTTACATCTGTTATTTCCAAAACTGGAGGTTAAACAGGATGATGAATAAATGTAGGGTTCTTTCCTTTTATTTATTTATTAATCACATTTATATCCCACACTCATCCTGAATTTATATCCCGCCCTCTTTCCTGAGTTTTAGGAATAGGTGTGTCAGTCTATTCCAGGGGTTCTCAATCTACAGCCTGCAGGCCAGATCTGGCCTGGGGTGCCATTTTATGTGGGCCACCCTTTCACTCAGGATGGTCCCGCACTCCTCCTGCCACCAGCGGAACCAACCCAAGCCAGCACCGCTCCCCTCTGGGCTCTGCATCACACTGTGGGCAGGAGGTCTCTTGGCCCTTGTCGGTTCCCATAGCTGGATTCATTGCGCTGCTGGCCTACTGCGCTCCGCCACAGCTTTCTCCCCTCCGAAGTCCGTGTTGGGGGTTGGATTCCCATTGGACCAGCAATGAGTGTGGCTACAGGAGCCAACAGGGGCCAAGTGGGTTCCTGGACACACTGTCTCACGGAGCCCATGCTTGGCGGCCACATCTCTTTCCATAAAAAGAGTAGGGAGGGGACACCACATCTCCCAGCACACACGAAACCTGGTGTGGCTGGGCACACGCAGGACCCTCTGCCAGTGGTGGATTGTCAAAATCTTTGCTACCCCACCGTGATGTCATTGACATCATGACGTGGACGGAGCAAAAAAAATTTAAAAATGTCTGTGGGGGCCGGAGAGGTAACCGAACCGGTCGCCCTGGGTTTTACCACCTTCCTGGTGACCCCTCCTGATGGTGTGCTACCGGTTTGGGTGAACCGGTCCAAACCAGTATCATCCCATCCCTTCCCTCTGCTGCCAGCGCCACCTCAGCCACCCAGCAACGTGATCACTTCCGGTAGGTCAACAGGCGAAGGAGAAGCGGGTGCCAAGTAGCACGCTGAAGCAGGGAAGGGGGGGGGCTTGGGTTCGTCCTGCCGATGGCGGGTGGTGGTGGTGGTGTGCAGGACCACACCAACCCCCTAACCCTAACCAGTGGCAGGGTCCAGCCTGCCGAAAGTCTGGCCCGTGGCTTTAAAAGGTTGAGAGCCCCCGGTCTGTTCCATACTACTGTGAAACAATTGCAATATTAATAAAGAGGTGAGCGTTGAAAAGCCATGTTGGTCTATCAAGACAAATGTATTGTGTTGGAGGCAGGGATGTCTTTTTCTTGCCCTTAAAAGTCTGAGATGTATTTCCAAGAATCCTGCCGGGGGTTTCCCCTTGGCCCAGTTTATACGGGACGCAGCCCCCTCCTACTGGTTATGAAAAGAGATTACAGGCAGAAATTCTGCCACTCTGCGTCTCCTCCTCCTGCTTGACCAAACTAAAGTGCAGAGCAAGGCATCGTAGTCCCTGCCCGATTTCACACATCTCTGAGTCTTATTGGTGCCATTCTCAGTTCAGAATATGATCAAAGTGCTTTAAAAATTCATGTCCTGAGATGCAATAAGTTTTCGTAGTGTGTACTTAGAGACGGAACATATTTATACATTCAGAGTTTGTGTGGGAAATGTACATTCAGACCCAGATCTTTCGACAAGAGTTTGTTTAATTGCAGATTAATGTGGAAACAGGATACTGACAACTTCAGATGAGCAGATGCAAAATTGGCATGGACCAGAAATAGCTCCATCCCTAGTCAAAACATCTTCGTTGCAAAGTCAGGGAGGATCCTAAGACGACCTTGGCAAACTTAGTGTTGCAGTTTTTAGAAACCCTGCTTAACCTTGAGTTAAAATCTAGACACTCGATAATGGTGTGGGTTCATTTCGAGTCGCGTAAGCAGGACCGAGCAGATTTTTATTTAGAACCCTTCCTGCCAGCTCTAGCATAAAAATGCTCTCATCTTTCCATCCGCATCCTAAGCGGTGGCCTTTCCGTTTGTTCTGTTTAACCAGAGCAAATGTGAGGTAAGCTGCCCTTGAGGCTTTGTGGAAGACAAGGCAAGGAGGTTACATAAAGGAGATTCCTCTCCACAAACCTCCCACACACAAAACTTTCAAGAAGCTTTTGCCAAAAGTTTCATTCATAGATTTGTTTATAAAGTAATGAATGGGAACGCCACAAAAAAACAAATATTGTCTGCTTCTTGGTCTAATCGATGTGTCCTATACTAAATCAAGTGCACTGAATCCAAATCGCGGCCCAGGGGAACTCGAATGATGCAGTTGAAGTCCTATCCAGGTGCCTGAAGGCTGTGCGGGTCTGGATGGGGGACAATGGGCTTCAGCTGGATCCTGGCAAGACTGGCTGTGGGTTTGGGGGCCCGTTTTGCCCCGTATTATCCCAGGAGCAACCGTCTTTGGTGCTGGATGGGGCTTTTTTGCCCCAAACAGACCCGGTGCGTAATTTGAGGGTCCTCCTGGACTCACAACTACTGCTCGAAGCACAGGTGGAAGTTGTGGCCAGGAGAGCTTTTGCGCAACTTCATGTCACCTGCCAATTACGGGCTCTCCTGGACTCAGACTCCTTACTTTCGGTCACCCATGCTCTGGTCACCTCCAGACTGGATTGTTGCAATGCGCTCTACATGGGGCTGCCCTTGATGACCATCCGGGGGGTGATGTGGTGCGGGCGTTATGCCCGTGCCTCGCCACTGCTGCAGGAGCTGCATTGGTTGCCAGTGTGCCTCCGGGTGCAATTCAAGGTGCTGGTTTTGACCTTGAAAGCCCTTCATGGTAGTGGGACAGGATAGTTAAGAGACCGCGTCACCCCAAGGTTTTCGACGTGTCCTACAAGAGTGGGCCATAGGGGCTCCCTAGTGACCCCATCAGCCCGGGAGGCACATCTCACAGGGACCAGGAGGAGAGCCTTCTCGGTATCTGCTCCGGCCCTTTGGAACCTCCTGCCACTTGAATTGTGCCTCTAGGCAGAGTTACTTCCCTTCAGGAAGGTCTTAAAAACTTGGGTATGCCAACAGGTGTGGGGCACAACTGGAACCACGACCCAAGCCTGCTGGTTTATTTAGCCCTGCCCGGGGTCCTTATTTACTCCTGCCCGGGTGTCCTTTTTTAAGGGGATTGGGGAGGTTTTATAAATGTTTTTAGATAGTTCTATAGTATTCAGTTTTAATTAGCATTGGGTATAGGTTTTAACTGACGTTGTGAGACGCCCTGGGTCGCTTAGGCGAAAAGGGTGGTTATATAAATCCAACAAATAAATAAATAAATAAATAAATAAAATAAAAATCTGAAGTCCAATTCTGCCTAGAACGTCAGGATCTTAAATTAGCAAATCTTTCTTACTTGATCACGTGGGGTATATTTGCCACAAATGTAACAAAAATTGTCTGGTTTATTAACACAGCTGCGCCGCCTCCTCTTTAGCTCAAAACAGACTCCCTATGGCCTAGCTGTACTATCCAATAAGATGGTTTCGTACTAGAGACAAGCCCTTGGTCCATCTCGCCTTATGTACCGATTTCTGTCAGCTCACTGACTTGCCCGGGCACTGCTGGAACATGCATGATACCAGGGGACGTGATTCAGCTGAAGCAGCAGCAAGGATAGCGGTAGCTGCAACTGTTCTAATGTTCCTATGTAAAAATACATTGCCCAATTACCGACCATTTGAACAGCTCTAGCACACCTTAAAATCTATGTGATAAGCATTATTAGGAGTTCAGATTTTGAATCGGCACAATTGATAACATGTAAATCACATGTGTTATTGCCAGTAGCAAAATCGTTGTGCAGTGTAATCTTCCCTCTGATAAATAGTTGGTTTTCCCCCTTCTGAGAATGTTTAGGAGTAAAGAGTTTCATTCTTCATATTCTGATTTTTTTTCACAGCCAAGGAAAGGCCATTGAATAACATTTCTGCTCCTTGGGGCCAGGATCTCAGTGTCGTGTGTTGAAGTCCTTTTCAGTCATGTAAACTAGAGTAAGTTATACAAAGTGAGAGGTAGGTACAGAATTAAATGCAGTATGGGCAAAATGAAGGGAACTAAATTTCTATCATTCTTGAATTGCAAAACTCCATATTTTTTTCTTGCACAATTCTGAGTGGTGGAATATCTAGTTTTTTAAAAGTTTTTAGAGTTTAATTTTTAAAAATGATTTTATAATTGTTGTAAATCGCCCTGGGTCCCTTTTGGGAGGAGGGCGATAAACAAATTTAAATAAATAAATAAAATAAAATAAATAAAGAAAGAAAGAAAGGAATGATTGGTTAAAATTCAGATTTTTGTCTCGCAAGCCCTGTACAAAATATATTAAGAATTGACACTAGTTCCATGTTGTCTTGTAGTACACAAATGCTCCGTCCCAGCTCCTGCCAACCTAGCAGTTCGAATACAAAACATTGCAAGTAGACAAATAGGGACCACTTTGGTGGGAAGGTAATAGCGTTCCGTGCGCTCCGGTGACTAGTCATGCCTGCCACATGACCACGAAACACCTACAGAAGCAGACAGCGCTGGCTCTTCGGCTTTGAAACAGATGAGCACTAAACCCTCGAGTCGGATATGACTAGCTTTCGAGCAAGGGAAACCTTTACCTTACCTATGCTGGTTGAAGAAAAAAATACAGTGGGACCTCGGTTAACAAACGGCTCAGTTAACACAAAATCGCATAACAAAAAGGAAATTATAGAAAATAGTGGCTTGGTTTACGGAACTTTTTTCAGAACGGGTTTATTGCTTTTCAGTGCATTCCTATGGGAAATTGCATTTAATGCATTCTTATGGGAAATTCGGTTAAAGTAATTTTGGCTGTAAGAAATGCCCTGGAGAATGCATTTGTTACATTAACTGAGGTTCCACTGTACCTTTATACAGGATTTTAGTTGTTGACCGCAACTCATATCTGAGAATGCATTTTTTCCTAAAGCAGGAGAAATGCCACTGGCATGGATTTGTTTAAGGTGCATCCCAGCTTGCCATGGAAGTGACCCACACACTATGATCATGGAGCCATCTTGTGTGGCACATATGAAATGAGACATGCAGGATTTAACACCGGGACTGCACTGGACTGCCACAGCCTTCAGGATATGGAAAAGGTGCACCTTCTGAGCCAGTCCATCTGGCGTGGCCTCTTCCGCCTTCATGACCGCTGGGAATCAGAGTTCCTCCTCCGCTCATTTTCTCGTTGGGCCCAAATAGGATGGTTTCCAGCAGCATTTCCTCCACTGAGGGAGACCATCACCCCCATCTAAAGGGGCTCATCCGCCCATAGCCATTGGCCCCTAGGGAGTCAGGTTAGTTAACCGCCGCCAGACACTCGATGTTGAGTCGCTGGCTGTCCGGTCTACTCATTACTGTAGCGGGATGTCCGGCCAGACATGGACAGGTTTTTAGTAAGCTCTTGTTAAGAAGCATTTTTTACCTCTCCTCCATAGTCCTTTGTTGTTGTTCAGTTGCACAGTCGATTCCGACCCTTTCCGACCCCATGGACCACTGTCCGCCAGGCACTTCTGTCCTCCACCCTCCTCCTCAACTTGCCCACCTCTGTGCCCATTGCGTCTACAATACCATCTAGCCATCTCATCTTGGGCCGTCCCCTTCTTCTTTTGCCCTCGACCCTTCCAAGCATCAAGGCTTTCTCAAGTGAATCCTCTCTTCTCATTTGATGTCCAAAGTACTTTAGCTTCATCTTTACTATTTGACCTTCTAAGGAACAGTCAGGATTGATTTCTTCTAAGATTGACCTATTTGTTCTCCTCGCTGTCCAGGGGACTCTTAAAACTCTCCTCCAACACCACATCTCAAAAGCATCTGTTCTTCTACGCTCAGCTTTCCTTATGGTCCAGCTCTCACAACCCTACATTACCACCTGATATACCATTGATTTGACTATGCGAATTTTTGTTTGCAATGTGATGTCTCTACTTTTCACTATGCTCCCCAGGTTTCTCATTGCTTGCCTCCCAAGAATCAGTCACCTTTTTATTTCATGGCTGCAATCTCCATCCGCAGTGATCTTGGATCCTAAGAAAGTAAAATCTGTCACTGCTTCTACTTCTTCCCCATCTATTTTCCAGGGACTGATAAGTTCTCTTGCCATGATCTTGGCTTTCTTGATATTGAGTCTCAAGCCAGCTTTTGCACTCTCTTCTTTCAACCTAAGCAGCAGCTTCTTTAGGTCTTCCTCACTTTCTGCAAAAACTACAGCTTGCAAAATGCAACTTTTAAGAAAGTGACTTGATTTACCTGACTTGATTTGTGCCAACAGGAAACCTTTGCCAAGTGTTCTTTCCTTTCCTTTCCACATTGCCGATGAGCAGGAATCTTCTTGTGGTCTCCCCACCCCCCACCAAACCACTTTAATTTCTTGGCTGGTGTTGGACAAAAGTGTCAGGGTTTTCTTTTAATTTTCTGCTCCACGTTCTCCTTTGTCCCCTTATGTATTTTTCATAGAGACTCACAGCTCCTTCCTTGCCTAACCTATGAACAGTATTGATCGACTGATTAAGCTATCAAGCCACAGCAGCAAAACCCTTTTAATTTTGTGACCAGAGGCCTTTTAGATCCCTGCTTATACACTTTTGCTGCCCTTTGGACTGTTTTCTCCAGTATTTACAAAAACTGAGACCCAAGAATCAACAGAAGGCACCTTCTGTGTTTTGTGGATGCTAATTGGAGTTAAAACATCAAACCAAACTGAGAACGGTTTTAGTTTTGAATTTTTTTTTGCCAGTTCTAGGCGAAATGGAGAAAGAAGGAAATGATAATTTCGTGTCAGAAAGTATTCTGGGTTGAAAGGATTTTTGCTGGAGAAACTCCACTCAGGGGACGCCTGGATGAGGCTCCTTTCATGTCTCCACGATCTTTTCCCCACCAAAGTGGTCCCTATTTATCTACTTGCTCTTTCTTGCTTTCGAACTGCTCGGTTGGCAGGAGCTGGGACAGACAATGGATGCTCAGTCCATCATGCAGTACCCGGGTCTCGAACTGCCATCTTGCCGGCCTTCCAGCTAACAATGCGAGCTTCTTAACCCCTGAGCCACCGCAGCCCCACAAGAAGGAAATGACAATACATGATCACATTACTTGTCATTATGGAAACTTAAACGATTTTGCAACATGCTTTGTGATGGATTAAAATTCTGTTAAATATTTACACCTGTGTAAGTACTGGAGCTAACCAGGAGCAATGAGCAGCTGCTAATTAATGAATTCTCAATCAAATTGCTAGTTATGTGCAGAGCAGCACAACTGGTACTCTACTGGGAATCAGGGACTCATTAATCAGCATGTAATTGACAGTTCGGGTTACACCACTGCACTTTTGCATTTGTAAATACCCAATTGGGTCCTGACCAGCATGTACAAAATACCCTGTATACCAAGGGTGCCCAAACGATGGCCCATGGGCCAGATCCAGCCTGCGGGCCGTAGTTTGGGCACCCCGGTTTAAACAGAGAAAATGCCAGCTTAAAATCTATTTCGTCCTGTTGCAAAACAGATTACAAAGGCGCGTTCTGCTTCTGGTTCTGGTGGGAGGAAACCACGTGACCGGCCCGCTGAACCACATGATTGGCCCACATCCCGAAAAGTTTGGGCACCCCTGTTGTACACAGTGGCCATGGGGCTTTAGATTGCAAACTTCAAAGTACCTAGCCACTTATGGTCAGTTAAAATACAGCATAGATTTCCCCAGAACTCATGGCATAACAACATTCTTAACACTTGAACAAGCTGTTCCAGGTGGTTTTCAGAAGTAAATTTAACTGTTTGTTTGACAGTGGACAGTGAAAGGCACTATATTTCTAATGTCTGCACCTCTACTGTGGTATCCCATTGTATGGTCTTCATGATAGGGAAGTAATATAATTTTATGAAAAAGGTTTCATGGAAATTAAAATTTATGGAAAAGGTTGAATTCCATACAGAGTTTCCTGAAATTAATTGGCATTTACTATTATGCAGATACTATTATGCCAGATAGACAGAAAGCTGTGTAACTGAATTCTGTACATTTACGCTTCTCTTAAATATGGTAGCTTTGTAGACACAGGGAAGCATGATCTAAGTTACATGTAATTTCCTCTCGGAGATGTTTAACTTCCCAGCACCGCAGGCTATAGAAGGTGTTCCATCATCTTTCAGAACAAATGATTATTCAAAAGGAAATCAAAAAAGAAAAGAGAGGCCCTGATGTATTGGTTTATTGGAACATAGTTAAAAGTAGAGACATTTTGCAAACCAAAATTCATAGTCAAAACAATGGTATTCCTGGTGGCAATGTATGGTTGTGAGAGCTGGACCATTAGGAAAGCTGAGCGCAGAATAAATAGATGCCTTTGAGATGTGGTGCTGGAGGAGAGTTTTGAGAGTCCCCTGGACAGCGAGGAGAGCAAATAAGTCAATCTTAGAAGAAAACAACCCTGAGTGCTCCTTAGAAGGTCAAATAGTGAAGATGAAGATGAAGTACTTTGGACATCAAATGAGAAGACTCACTTGAGAAAGCCTTGATGCTTGGAAAGGTGGAGGGCAAAAGAAGAAGGGGGCAGCCAAAAATGAGATGGCTAGATGGTATTGTAGACACAATGGGCACAAAGCTGAGCGAGTTGAGGAGGAGGGTGGAGGACAGGAGTGCCTGGCGGACAGTGGTCCATGGGGTCATCACGAAGGGTCGGAGTTGACTGTGCGACTGAACAACAACAATTTATTGGTTTACATTGAGAAAATAGTGGTTTTTTTTTTTTTGCAAAAGTCTGGTTAAGATATAAACGTTAATTGCTTGGCAAGAATGCAGTTTTTCTTTTCTTCTTGTGTTGAATTCTTGACCGCTTTGAGAGACATTTAATAATTGTCTGCAAAAGTTATGTTGTTTTGCAACATGGTCTTTGAACCAGAGGAAATGACTGCTTGGCGTTATTTTGTTAAACAACAAAAGTATGATCAAGAGCTAGTAAAAAAAATTCTTGTTTTTATGCTCTTTAATGTGCAGTGGACTTTGTGTTGAGGTCGTGTGTTGCATTCTTTTTCATCAGTTCTGTGAAGCAGTGGCATTTCTGCACACAGTAATAAAGAAAGAATCCAAGGTAGAGAATAAAAAAAAGACAATTTTATACATTTATTTTCTAAATATACAGAGCGTTTCCTAGCAACAAGACCACAAATGCCATTATCTCTGTCTAAACTTTAGTAGCACTTTCTGGGGATAAAATGCTCCCCACCCCCATGGGGCACCATAACTAATTAGGCTGGTAACTGGTGACAGGGAAATCAAGTAGAAGGATCTAAGAACATAAGAAAAATCAGATTTAAGCTAGTTCTGTTCCCACATTGGCCAGCCAATAAATTAGCACTAATGAACCCATCTAATGAGCACTAATGGTCCATCTCTCCTTATATAACTATTTTTGACATCAGCTCACTGACTTGCCCAGACATGCCCAGCCACTGCTGGAACATGCATGTCACCAGGGGACGTGATTCAGCTGAGGTGACAGCAGGCATAGTGATAGCTGCAACTGTTATGATGTTCCCATGTAAAATATACATTGCCCAATTACTGACCTTTTGAAGAGCTATAGCACACCTTAAAATCTGTACATGACAGGCATTCAGATTTGGAACCGGCACACTCAGTACCATGTAAACCACATGTGTTATTCCCAGTAGCAAAATTGTTGTTTTTCAGTGTAATAGAAGTCTCTGCCCCTTGGGTTTTGCATGGATTTTGACAGCCCACCCTTAAAAAATGCAGAAGGTATCTCCTTGTCCTCCCAGCCAGACAATGGATCTATGAAGTTTGGAATACACTTGGATCAAACAAAGCAATGTATACCTGAATCTGAACTTTTTTTGCAATGCTCCAGGATACCAGTGTTTTTACTGCTGTAAATGGTAGCCTTATCAAAGGGTTTTATGTTCCTTTTATCTTCAGAGGTGATAAGATAGCCATCTTCAAAGAATTGAAGAGCTGTCACATGGAGGATGGCACACGCTTGTCTTCTGTAGCTTCAGAAGAGAGGAGTCAAAGTCAAGGAGACAAACGATAGGAAAAGGAGATTTTGACTAAATATCCCCTTGAGAGTAAAACCTGTTGACAGTGGAAAGGACTACAGTAAAACCCCGACTTATGTAATAAGTCTGTTCTGTAGGCTTTTATGCAGTGATGGGATGTTACCGGTTCGGACCGGTTCACCCAAACCGGTAGCACCCCATCAGGAGGGGTCGCCAGGAGTGTGGGTGATAAACTCCTGGGCGACCGGTTTGGTCGCCTCTCCAGCACCCCTCCAGAAATGTATTTCCGGGCAGCCAAAATGGCTGTCCGGAACTGCGCATGCGTCAAATCTCCATTTGACGCATGACCAGTTCTATTTTTTAATGTGCATGCATCAAATAGAAGTTTGATGCATGCACACTAGAAAAACTGTGCATGCGGCAAACAAGTTTGATGCATGCGCAGACATTTTTATTAATTTTTTTATTTTTATTTTTTGCTCCGCCCATGACGTCATGATGTCAGTTATACCCACGACATAATGACATCATGGTGGGGTAGCGGAAAATTTAACAACCCACCCCTGCTTTTATGTAAATCGTTGTTTTACTTAACTCGAAGCAAACCCATAGGAAAAATAAATTTTTTACTTAACTCAAAGCAAACCCATAGAAAAGTGATATTTATGTAAATCGATGCAACCCCATAGGAAAAATGTTTTTTTTACGTAACTCGAAGCAAACCCATAGGACATTGTGTTATGTAAATCTGGACATTTATGTAAATCGGGACATGGGTTTAGTGCAAAAATCATTAAGTCAAATTTTATGTAATTTGAGGCATATGTAAATCTGGGTTTTACTGTACAGTACTTCAGAACTAGTAGACTTTCTTTCCCTTGATGGTTTTTAAACAAAATTGGAATAGATGGCTGTTATGAGTGTTTTAGTTATGGACTGGCTGTATTGGTTGGATTGGAATAGATCCATGATGGTGAACCTTGGCAGTCCAGATGTTCTTGGGCTTCAATTCCCAGAAACCCAAGCACCCTGTGAATCCACACGAATGGGTTTGCTGCGATTGATCCGGCCTGTACTGCCCTCGTCGCTCCCGGAAGCGGAAGTAAAACGCGCCTGTACAGTTAAGACTCGTCTGGGTTAACCCTTCCTCCATACAGGCCCGTTTTACTTCCCAAGTCAGCACACCTGGTGCTCAGGGCTTCTGGGAATTGAAGTCCAAGAACTTCTGGAGTGCCAAGGTTCACCATCACGGGACTAGATTGTTGCTGTTCCATCTCACATTTGACTCCCAACCCTTTGTGACCACGTGGACCGCACGCCAGGTTCCTCTATCATCTGCCATCCCCCAGAGTCCACCCAGATGTACTCCCACTGCATCAACTATGCTGTCTGTGACTGCTGCATAAACTATGCTAGACTATGCTATCTAACCATGGGCTAGATTGCTTCTGAGTATATTTTGAACATCATGGGTACAGTTATTCTGTCACGTGAGCCTCTGATGTGGAGAGTATTGTGGTGTTTGGCTTTCAAGTGGGTTCTTGCTAGGTGTGTAGCCACTCATGTACATCAGCACATGGGGATTTGTATCAAAGCCAATCAGTGGGTTTTTTTTTTTTCATTTACAATAATTTTATATTTTTTGCTTTCTTTATCTGATCTATTATCGTCCCAGTCCCTAGTAGGCTGGGTTTTAAAAGCCCAAGTGACTTTAAGTAGCAAAAGCAATTACACTTTCTGTATATACTCGAGTATAAGCCTAGTTTTTCAGTCCTAAAAATGAGGTCAGAATAGTGGACTTGGCTTATACTCAGGTCACTGAGTGTGATGGGAAGTGGTGGCTAATAGCCTTCACCACCCACTTCTCCCGTCCTGTCATCAGCGCATCTCAATCGGTGTGGAGAAAACTCTTTTCTGCTGCATCTTATTTTCATGTACCGTAGTTTGATTATTGAAACTTACTAAGCAGCTGCTGCATTTGCCACCCTCGGCTTATATTCGGGTCAGTCTATTTTCCTGGTTTCTCGGGTCAATATTAGGTACCTCGGCTTCTATTCGGGTCGGCTTATACTCGAGTATATACGGGCAAATGCTTTTTTTTGTCAATGTGTTGCATTAACTCTTATAACAAAGCAATTATCAGCTTGTCTTAACATCAGATGTTTTACATGCAGTTTCTCAGTTCTTGACAGGTTCACTCTCAAAATATTGTAATCATAATGTTCCTGAACTGATTTTTCATTAATCTTGATGCCTAAATTCACAGCTTGTTACAGATGATGAAAATACACATGGTAGCTCTACAGAACATGAGTGATCAGCCAAATTACACACACACTGATTTATTTGTTTCTAACCCCCAACACATTTCTTTTAAATGTGTGTCATAATAAATGATTAAAGTCTGTGCTCAGCATTCATACACTAAAAGCATAAGAGCTTTTCAGCCAGACGTAATGAAAAATTTAAGTAACTAGTAATTATTAGGGCTGTCAACCGGTTAAAGATTTTCCCCCCATTGATTATTCTTCTAGTTCTTAATTGAATTTAGGCTCCGATCCGACACATGCACTTACAGGCATGCAGGTCTGCTCCATTGGAAACCGTAAAGTTGACTTCTAAGTAAACACAAATAACAAGATTATGTAGTTAATCCGTAAAATATCCACTGGCTTGCATGGAAGTCATTTGTATCACTGATAGCTGGACTTTCCTAAGTAGGGGGACCTCAACCATGAAGGAACCAACATTTCAGAGGGCTTTTATCACGAACTACCTCCCTTACTAAAACCCTGGAGAGAAGCTTGCCAGTCAGTTTAGACCAATGATGGCCAAGCTTGGCACTCCAGGTGTTCTTGGGCTTTAATTCCCAGCAGCCCAAGTCAGCACACCTGGTGCTCAGGGCTTCTGGGAATTGAAGTCCAAGAAAACCTGGAGTGCCAAGGTTGGCCGTCACTGGTTTAGACAATAGTGAGCTAGATCAGCATTTCTTAATCTTTGTTCTTTTGACTTCAATTCCCAGAAGCCTAAGTCAACTCCTCAAAGCATTTGTCAGCCAATGGTGGGAATTGAAGTCCCTTGTGGAGCACATGCCACACATTGGGAACCACTGAGCTAGACCATCGTGGAATAACTGGGTTGGAAGGGGACTTTTAAAGCATTGAGTCCATCCCCTTGTTCAATGCAGGTATCTTAAATCAAAGCAGATCTGACAGATGGCTATTCAAGTCTCTCTTGAATGTTTCCAGTATTGGAGCGCTCATCACCGCTTGAGGCAGTGTGTTCCACTGTTGTACTGCTCTAACCGTTAAGATGTTTTCCCTAATATTCAACCTATATTTGGCTTCCTGTAGGTTTAGTCTGTTATTACTAATCCCGATGAAAGGTGGAAGATAGATAGATGTTCTAAGGCAGCTTCGTAAGGCTGATTTGTACTGATCCCTGGCTCAAATACAATGTGATATGGGTTGTAAGTATTAACCAGGCACACTGGCTGAGAAGGCTCAGTGGTTCAGAAGCTCACCTTGTTAACTAGAAGGCTGGCAAGTCGGCAGTTCAAGACCCGGCCACTCCATGACGGATTGAGCACCCGAAAAAAATCCTTTCAGCCAAGAATAATGTCTGACATGGAATTATTACTGCATATACTCGAATATAAGCCGACCTGAATATAAGCCGAGGTACCTAATTTTGACCTGAAAACCCAGGAAAATAGATTGACCTGAGTATAAGCTGAGGATAGGAAATGTAGCAGCTCCTAGTGAGTTTTAATAATCAAAATACATGAAAATATGGTAAATTTAATTAAATTTTATTGGCACATCTCAATCCGGCATGGTCTTGGGACCCTCATGGTCATTGACCCAAGTATAAGCCAAGTCCCCTTTTGGGCGCCAAAAACCTTGGCTTATACTCAGGTATATGCGGTATTACTAGAATTCCCAATCTTTTACCATCCCCACCTCCATCAGATATACCCGAAGAAGAACAGTTAGCAAGTGCAGGAGGGCAGGATTGCTTCCACCTATAACATCACCCTAGAATAGTCCAATGCTGCTGGTTATCGTCCAGTATCGGAGACAAAATTCTTTCCAATCGCTTGCTATCATTTTTAACAACCAGAGGCAAGCCAGTTGAAGCTTCTCATGAAAAGTTGCTAACGCTGAGCAATGGTCCCCTTCCATCATTTTCCCTTTCCATCATGAATTTCTTTCCTTGAACGTTGGATTTTCTTGATGATAAATAAACGTGACGCTCGTCTGCAGGAGCCGCGTGCCTGCTGGCTGAACAGAATTTGGAAGGGTTTTTGCTTTGAAAGCTTATAAATCAAGTCTGAGGGGGGAAATCAGAGGTGGGGTGCTGAGAGGAAAAGGCAGCGGAGAAGAAGAATAGGCTGCTTGTCTTTTAAATGCCTCTAAGTCAGTAGGTGAAAAGCAGAGGGGTGCTTTGGAAATCAACGATTCTCCTTTCACACAGCTCCAAAAGTTCAGTGTAAAAATAGAGGACGCCACCTACTACAATCTGATCTTTTCCTCTGATCCTCCTTATAGTTTAGCCAGTCCCGTGTTTCAGCCAGGTTCAGAATTGCTCTGTGTACATATAACAGTTTTTGTCTTGCTCTGCTCTAGAGTAGGGTTGCCATATGTCCTGGGAAACCGGGATTGTCCCGGATTCAAGGTCGGAAAAATGGTCCTGGCCAGTTCAATAAAAATCATGTTAAAGTCCTGGGTTTTTAAAACTTACTGATTGTGTATTATAACACACCATTAAAATAAATTAAAACTCTCGCCATCAAACAAACCATTTCCTGCCCCATTGGAGTCGGAGTATACCTGGAGACAAATCTTAACGTACAGTAATACCTCATATAACATTAGTATCGAATAACACTAAAATCGCATAACATTAAGGAATCTGGGGGGAAGAATTGCATCGGATAACATTAAGATCCTATGGGATGCTTCAGATAACAACCGCTAAAGCCTGTGTGGTTACAATGTATCTCTATGGATCCCATAGGATTTTAACATGCATCAGATAACACTGAAAATCATATAACACCAAGACTTGTGGAACCAGGTTTTAGTGTTATATGAGGTTTTACTGTACTTACTTCACATCACTACCTGAATTGTGACCAGTGTGTTTCCTTGAACTGAGGACGTTAAGAGTTGACCATGACACAACTTTTCAGAAGTACAACAGATCACCTTACAGTAAGAATTAACTGTTGTAAATAAGTTCATTTATGTATTGATATATTTAATGTGAAAGTCTTTTGCAGCTGTCATTACATTATTTTTATTTTTTTAAGGCTCTTTTATAGATAACCTGCCCATTTTTGTCAAGTATACTTCTGTCCTGGTTTTGTGGGAGAGAATTATGGCAACTCTACTCTAGAGCAAAATAGTTATTAGCACATACATTTGCACCCAAAGTGTCTTCCAAAAAGAGAGAGAGACAACGTTCAAAATCTTTTTCTCATGTGTTGTTATCACGCAGTAGGACTGCAGTGGCTCAGTGGTTAAGAAGCTCGCCTTTTGTTAGCTGGAAGGCCGGCAAGTCGGCAGTTTGAGACTTGGGTACTGCATGACGGAATGAGCGCCCGTCTCTGTCCCAGCTCCTGCCAACCTAGCAGTTTGAAAGCAAGACATTGCAAGTAAATAAATCGGGACCACTTTGGTTCAAAAAGATCTTGGGGACATGAAAGGAGCCCCATTCGTGTGGATTCACAGAGACTTGAGCTTTTGGGAATTGGAAGTCCAAGAACACCTGGAGTGCCAAGGTTCGCCATCACTGCCCTAGCCCTTTTGAATTTGGTCTTGCATCTATGATCTTGTACACATGGTCTCTTCTTCTGAACTATGGACTCTTCTAGTGACCACAGAGTCCCTGAAAGTCATTTCTTAATCCACTCCTTATTTCTTCAATCCTTACATCCATAGCATAAAAGAAGCCGATGACTGCAAAAGCTAGTTCTTTAACCGATGCTGCACCAGAGGGAGTGAAGCTTCAGGAAGAAATATCTTAACCTGTCTATAAAACATGCTTCTATTGTTCCGTTACCAGAGCTGCAGTAGTCAATCTGTACTTAGGAGCTGCTTTGTGGTCCTGAAACTGAACTGAAGAGTTCCTATTCCAGGGGTTCCCAAACTGTTCAAGCTGGGGGCCAGGTCATGCTCTCTCAGTCAGCTTCAAGGGCCGGAGAGCCATTTTGCCCTGCCTGCAAGATGGGGGTATCCATTTTGTCCCAACAGCTTCAATGGGGTGGCCATTTTGCTTCTTGAATGCCCTTGGAGGGGTGGGAGGCACATGAAATGGCACCATGGGCCAGAGCTGGTCCACGGGGCCTTAAATTGGGAACTGTAATACTGACCATGGTCCTGAATCAACTCTTTTGAGTATATTCCCAGCGGTTCCTTGTCTGAGCTGAGCAGTTTTGGCAGGTGATGGACTTTCGGATGGCACAAAATTATTGCTCTCACTGTTTTGCCAGTGGCTTTCCAGGGTTTCAGAAGGAATCATTCTCTAGCCCTGCTTTGGAATACTGAGCATTGAACTAGGGGCTTCCTGCACTGAAAGAATATAATCCATCATTGAAAGAATATAATCCATCCTTTCTGAAAGATAATAGCTGGTGGCCATCCACTAGGTCAAGACCATCAGTGCAAATTGCTCTGTACAGACTGGCAAAAGGGTATCTTTCATAGGCTGTCCTAAAATGCCAAGATCTTCTGCCACACAAAACAGATGTGTTTGACCACAAGACACTTATCAAGGATCATGTCCTGGCATGATGGATAGGAGGATCGTGAGCATTAGCCGTTTGGAGCATCTCAGCAATGAAAAATGCCGGCTGAAAGAAGGAATTGTATGCAAATCACTGAGCAAAAAATATGATTCTGCTGGACCTCAACTTATATTCGGAATGACTTATAAGAGCACGCTACCTTAGTCTGGGACTGCAGTGGCTCAAGTGGCTAAGACGCTGAGTGGGAGGCGGGAGGTCAGCAGTTCGATTCCCGAGTACTGCAGGACGGAATGAGCTCCCGTCTCTGTCCCAGCTCCTGCCAACTTAGCAGTTCAAAAGCAAGAAAATGCAAGTAGATCAATAGGGACCACTTTGGTGGGATGTTAAACATCGTTGCATGCGTTCTGGTGTCTAGTCATGCCTGCCACATGACCACGGAAACGTCTGCAGAAGCAGGCAGCGCTGGCTCTTCGGCTGTGAAACAGATGAGCACTGAACCCTAGATTCGGATATGACTGGCTTTCGAGCAAGGGAAACCTTTACCTTAGCTTAGTCTGCTCTTATTTTTGAGAAAGAGGGACGACGCAATGTTAGAGACCAGCAGAATCGCATGTTCATGTGTCTTGGCATTTCCCCACAAGTTCCAAAACAGAATTATGCCAGAACCATACCTACATATTTCTGAGTGACTGATCTTAGCCACACCCCAAACTAAACTTTGTAGTCTGCTATGGCAACCCCTGTCAGAGGAGATGGAAGGAAAGACAACCCTTTTTCACCGGACCCCTTCATAAGACCTTTTGGACTCACTCCATCTCGTGATGCCTAAACATGAGCACTTCTCTTAGGGTACCCGGATCCCGGGTACTGCTACATTCGGATGCAGATTTCCCCCTTGCTTATCTAAAAAGCAATCTTTTGAGGAGGATAGACACCCAATGGTCTCTTTCATCTTGTCATCTCATAAAGCCAACCCTTTAATTTTAGTGCTTGGCAAAGTTAGAATGGTTTCGAAGACATTGGAAATCTTTACCAGATCAAAGAATTTCTTCCTGTACAGCAGAGACTTCAGAAAAGAAGGGACCAAAGCCAAGAAAAAAGAGGTTCAGAAATAGAAGTATAAAAAGTGATGATGGTGTGTAGACAAATAGGCTATGACCTGGTGCTAAAAGAAATGAAACATTCCTGACTAGAGGAGTGGGGTGTATATGCCAGTATGGGTCCTTTATATAAGACCCCTCAAGGTATGACTGATGCCAAGGAATAAGATACTGGCACCAGGCATAGCTTGGTGGGTCCAAAAATCAAGTCCCATGCTTACATTTGATATGCCAAATGTACTTGGAGAAGCCGTGCATTGTAAGACATAGGCATGTTGACATAGGGAGTAAATGTTGTTTGCAAGTGTTTGAATCCCACCTGTTAAAGCAAAAACGGCAGGGATATAACTGATGCAGAAAAGATTAAGATAATATGGCAAGAATACACAGAGGAACTTTACAAAAAGGACCTCAACACCCTTGACAATCACAGTGAGGAGAGATTTGAACTGGAGCCGGACATCCTGGAGAGTGAAGTCAGAAAAGCCCTAAAAAGCACAGCAAACAACAAAGCCAGTGGAGATGATGGTATTCCAGTTGAATTATTCAAAGCCCTAAAAACGATGGAATCAAAGCATTGCATTCTGTATGCCAGCAGATTTGGAAAACACAACAATGGCCAATGCCAAAGAATGCTCAAATTGTCGAACAATTGCGCTCATCCCACATGCTAACAAGGTGGTGCTCAAGATAATACAGGATAGACTGCAGCAGCACGTGGAGAGAGAACTACCAGAAGTACAGGCTGGGTTCAGGAGAAGCAGGGGAACTAGAGACCCACATTGCCAACGTACGTTGGATCATGGCAAAAACAAAGGAATACCAGAAGCAAGTCTACTTCTGTTTCATTGACTACACTAAGGCCTTTGACTGTGTGGACTACAACAAAATGTGGCAAGTAATTATAGATGCCTTTGAAATGTGGTGCTGGAGGAGAGTTTTGAGAGTCCCCTGGACAGTGAGGAGAACAAATAGGTCAATTTGTGCCCTCTTGTGGACAGCTGTGTAATTGCGCCTCACATTCTTTTGCTGTGGAAGTCCCAAAACTGACTTAAAGTGCTGAATAATTTTTTAAAAACCCATATGTTTAGACCTTGTAGGCTGAGTCCCCTTTTTGCACCTCATTTTTGCGGTTAAAAGACTCGGTTTATATTCGAGTATATATGGTAATTATACCTAAAAAGTAATTGGTAACCAACACCAATCTTTGATACTCCCAGATAATTGCAAATTATATAGATAGATAGATAGATAGATAGATAGATAGATAGATAGATAGATAGATAGATAGATATTCTCTCTCTCAACAGTCCTGGTGGCTTTTTCCATTGCCCTAGTTGCTTCCCAAAGGAATCATTGATAGATTAATTCCCAACAAAGATAAATCAATAACGCATGCCAAGGTTTTCACTCACAACAGAAACCCGCAGACAGACTCTTGATGTGTTTCGACAGGGCCGGACGCACCTTGCTTCTAATTTAAACCTGAAGTTGAAAATTTAAAGAGTGTGGCTCTGGATGGTGGTAAAAAAGCAATCAGATCAATCCTTGATCATTGAGATGCTTAAATTGCTGTGGGATTCTCAGCGGGGAAGAAAAACAAGGACCAGGTGACCAGATTAACAGGACACATTAAATGTTAATACATCCATTGGCATTTCTAGTGTGGTGTGGCCTTTTGGCTGCTAGGGATTTGCACAGCAGTGATGAATGGGCCAGCAACAGAAGGAATGTGACATGGTGAATTGCCATCCCAGGAGAGAAAATGTTTGTGCTGCGAAGTCCCCTGGCCCCCTGAGAATGCCAGCTGTGCATGCCTACTCGGAAGGAAATGCCATTGCTTTCAACTGAACTTACTCTCCCAGGAAAAGGGATGTAGATAAACCAAGGGGCTGAAAGAGATGCTCACAATGGGCAGTTCTTACTCGATTCTTGCTCAGCTGACTACAGGTTTTAGTAATCTTTTGCTTAAACCGGAGATTTTCAACCAGCAGCCTGTGGGCCGGATGCAGGCTGTGGCACCATTTCATGTGGCCCCCTCACCGCCTCCATCACACCAGGAAGTGTCCTGTGGTGGAGAAAGGGCAAAATGGCTATCCAGCCCCCGAAGCTGTCGGAAGGCGCATGACTTGGCCCCTGGCTTTAAAAGGTTGAGAATTCCTGGCTTAAACTGTCTGTACTGGCCCCAACTATACTAGAACAGTTATCCAAGAGCATGGATTAGCAAATATTAATTCCTTTCTATTTAAGACTGATTAACCTCATCTTAAGTGTTATGCCTAGTTCTAGACATCACACTATAAGAAGGATTCAGGTAAACTGGGCATTGAGTCCCAGGCTCCACCGTGGACGTTGAGCCCTGGTTTCGTCGTGGATGTTGAGCCCCGGGTTCTGTCATGGATGTTGAGCCCCGGGTTCCATCGTGGACGTTGAGTCCCGGCTCTGTCATGGACGTTGAATCCTGGCTCTATCACGGACGTTGAGCCCTGTTGTGGACATTGAGCCCTGGGTTCCGTCAAGGATGTGAGCCCGGGCTCTGGCCACACTAATGTCCAGTTGTGGTGCTGATCGAGGATAAAGTGTTTACTGGATTGTTCATTGTTTGAATTCATTTATTGGAATGTATTGTGCCTTTGATATTTTGTGATGTTCTGCGATACCGTGTTAGCCGCCCTGAGTCACTCGGCGAGTAGGGCGGCATACAAGTGGGAACAAATAAATAAAAATAAATAAACTGGAACAGGTTCAGAAAAGGGCATCAAGAATGATCAGGGAATGAAACCTTTTGACTGAAATAATTGGGCATGTTTAGCGTTGAGAAAATAAAACTGAAGGAAGATTGGCATACAGAGGAGGGGAAGAATCAGTTCTCAATTATTTGAGAGTATGACTTGCCATAATAGGCTCAAGTTAGAGAAAGTGGGATTTAGGATGATTTATCAGGAAAAACGTTCTGACTTCTTAAACCCATCGGCCAGAAACACTTTAACTTGGAGTTGGGCTTGGTGACCATCTAACTCCCTTCCAAATCATTGTTCTGTGATTCTAAATAACCCGAAAGGCATTTCCATTTGTGGGGGGAATGGGTTAGAGGTGCTAAAACGACGTGAAGACAAATCTTCGTTAGAGAATATTCACTCTTTTCAGAGGTGTGGCATTTCACATGTTTTGGAAGAACATCACAGTAAATTATTTGTGGTCCCCCCCCCCCGTCCTTTTCCCCTCTCAGAAGCGCCTCACCAGATGCGCCTCACAGGAATGAAGGGAGCCCATACCTCTGTTGTCAGTTTAGTACAGGGGTGCCCAAACCACGGCCCAGGTACTGGATCGGGCCCCTCAATGCCAATTCATCTGGCCCATGAAGCCCTTGTCGCTCCAGGAAGCAGAAGTAAAACTTCCGCTTCCGGGAGCGACGAGAGCTTCACATTGGGGACCAGAGCCAGCCCCCAGGGCATAGTAACCAGGCCCCTGAACCACGTGACTGGCCCGTGGCCTGAAAAGTTTGGGCGCCCCTGGCCTCATTGAACCTTGCTGATGTCACAAAGCAGTCTGGTAACCATCCTGTCTTGTTTAGGTGTGTGGTTGGTTTGAATAACAGATTCTGAAAAGGGGTTAATCTGATTCTAAACCAATCCGATCCCAATTTTATTGCCTGTCGTTTCTCGAGCAACAGTTTCAAAAGCTACTTTGAGCTGTGAAAGAGAGAAGGACTCCCTGCTTGGAGAGCTGATACCACATTGCGATGCATGGTGCGCAGTTCTGTGGATCTATGTGCTTTGACACATTCCATGTTTTCTGCATGACCTGGGATTCACTTGTTTGCTCGTGGAAAAACTACAGGGAGTGTTCACTGCAGTAAAAAAAATATTGCTGGCTCTTTCAACTAGAACATGCTTTTATTTTCACTTCATTTATTTATTTATTCATTCATTCGTTTGTTCATTTATTTATTCATCATATTTGTACTGCCGCCCACTCGACAAGCGACTGGGCGGCGTACAACAATAACATAAAAACATTGGTGGGCAGTAACAGGTTTGCACATACCCCGGCAAGGGGTGGGTAGCAAAATTGGGTGGCCTTCGGGCAGGGGGTTTAGTGAAATTGGGTGGCCACGCCCCCTCCCTGCCCTGCCCAGACTAACACAGCTACCCTTTAAAAAGTTTTTTCTCTGCAAGCCTATCAGAGAGTAAACAAAACCAAAAGACAAAAACGTGACACCTTAAAGACTTGCTGCTGTATTTTAATGTGAGCTTTTGTGGATCAAGTCCACTGGCTCTTTGGCAATAAACAGAGATGAGCACTGAACCCTAGAGTCGGTAACGACTGGCTTTCAAGCAAGGGCAACCTTTACCTAATAACAGAAGATCCCTGATTGGTATTCAAATTTGATGCCAGGTTTTGTCCCTGCAAGTGGTTCAAGGTCTCCCTTGCTCAAAAGCCAGCCGTATCCGACTCTAGGGTGCAGTGCTCATCTCCATTGACAGCCAAAGAGCCAGTGCTGCCTGTGTTTGCAGATGTAGACGTGGCCATAGGACAGGCATGACTAAATCGCCCATGGTGTGGTAGTGAATTTTTTTGCTGCCCACCACTGCATAAAAGCAGTAAAAAAAACACTAATTAAAAATACAATTTAAAAAATTGTATTCTACTTTTTTCTACTTTTATTGTACTCTACTTTTATTCTACTTTATTTTGACTTTGCTTCTTAGGACTAATGACTGATTTAGGGAAATGGCACACGTTCTAAGATTTGTTCCTCCCTTCCTCTTTGTTCCCAGCAAGTTTAGCTGGACATGGGTAACACATACCTTTCGCAGGCAGCTGGGTCATAGAAGCTGACCTCAGCTATTTCTGGCACTGCGGCTTCCCATCAATATTTCAGTTTCACAGTGTCACGTCCAAAGCTCCGCTGAGTCACCCTCCCTGAATGCAACTTCATCTGCTCCTGTGATGGGAAGCGGGTTAGTGTGAGATTTGACGCCAACAATCTATTTAGAGCAGGGACATGCAGGGCACCGTGGGAAGGCACTGGACAGGGGCGGTGATGGCACCTATTTGGGGGGCTGGGGGGGAATCCCATACATTGCTATTGGTGCCCCAGGGTGCCAGAGGTGAGGGTGGATTGGGACAAAAGCCGGTCGGCCAATATACCAGCATGCACCTGATGTAGAGCAGGGCTGCCCAAACTTTTCAGGCTGTGGGCCGGTTATGTGGTTTAGCGGGCCAGTCATGTGGTTCAGCGGGCCCGGTCATGTGGTTCCACCAGAAGTGGAAGTAAAGCATGCCTTGCAATCTGTTTTGCAACAGGATGAGATAAGATTTGTTGGCTGCCGTTTTCTCTGCTTAAACCAGGGATGCCCAAACTACGACCTACGGATCCGGCCCCCAGCACCAGTTCATCTGGCCCACGCTGCCCTTATAACTCCGGGAAGCAGAAGTAAAACACTTCCATGGGGGCACATTTTACTTCCACTTCCAGGAGCGGCAAGGGTAGTGCATCCCGGATGAACTGATGTCAGGGGCCAGATCTGGCCAATGGGCCATAGTTTGGGCACCCCCAACTTAGAGGGATTACCTTCCCTAATCCAGTGCCTTCCTGGTATGTTGAGTTACAATTCCTATCGTCCCCAGGCAGCAGACAAGGAATGGCAAAAAGCCTTGTTTAATCATACAGATCTGTCTTTCCAATATGTAGCAGTGGGAAATGTTGCGTCTGAGTCTATGTAACTGGAGATGTGGTGAAGATCGACGTGTATCTCAACTGGAATAAGCATCCAACAGGTCTGGCTCAAGACATTTGTTACCTAAGGCTGAATAACAGTTGGACTTCCTCTCACATCCCAGGTACAGAAGCCACCTGGATTGGCAATTCAAAGCTTACCTCACCTCCTGTCCATGGGACAAACGCAGCTGAGAACAATAGGTTTGCTCAGGGCCACGGCTTGGATGGCGAGATATGAACCACCATAAAATGCTGAGTTGAGTAAATAACAGCATACTAATGTAAATCCTGCCAATTTAGAGGTGATGCCTGTAGTTTCAGTAGAAAGTACAAACCATTGTAAAGAAAAAAAGACTGGAACTATGTTACTGCATATAGTCGAGTATAAGTCTAATTTTTAGCCGCCGCGCCCCCCCCCCCCCCAAATGAGGTCCAAAAATGGGACTTGACTTATACTCGGGTCAACATAAACATTAAAAAAAATAACCACACAAATGTCTAAATTAATTAATTTTATTGTATTTTCATGTATTTTAATTACTGAAACTCACAAGCAGCTGCTGCATTTTCCACCCCCGACATCCTTGGGTCAATCTATTTTCCTAGTTTTAGAGGTCCAAATTAGGTACCTCGACTTATATTCATGTATGAAGGAATAACTTATCCTTTTAAAAGCATGGTGATAGTCAATGGATGAGGAAGGTTAATTGGAGCAAGAAAGTTGTCTCTGTTTATCATAGGGTTTCACTCTTACTCCCTCTGGCACTGAAGGGCTGAAAGTCCTAATGCATGCTAAGCCCCGCCAGGACTGAGTTATAGGATTGTGCATCTAAGAGCATGTGAACTACCTTTGAGGCTGTATTCTGCCTGATGTTTTTCACTAGTCTACATGCCACAATTCCAAGTCTTTCATCTGCATGACGTTCTGGTGCATGTAGGGTCGCCATACGTCCCGGAAAACCGGGATTGTCCCAGATTCAAGGTCGGAAAAATTGTCCCGACCAGTTCAATAAAAACCATGTTAAAGTC
The DNA here is from genome assembly GCA_030440675.1 of Furcifer pardalis. Lineage (NCBI taxonomy): Eukaryota > Metazoa > Chordata > Lepidosauria > Squamata > Chamaeleonidae > Furcifer > Furcifer pardalis. The sequence continues at coordinate 59,385,045 of CP126898.1, forward strand.
CCGGATTTTTAAAGCATACTGATTGTGTATTATAACACACCATTGAAATAAGTCCGAACTCTCACCATCAAATGAGTGATTTCCTGCTACATTAGAGCTGGAGATAAATCTTAACGTCCTTGCCTCACACCACCACCCAAAAAGTGTGACCAGTATGTTTCCTGGAACTGAGAACGTTAAGAGTTGATCCGTTACCAGGGGATGTTTGATTGTCATTCAAAATTACCACAATCGTTGAGGAGGCTCTTTTTGTGTACCCGTATCATGAAGACTGTCCTGAGAATATTATGCAATGGCCTTCCATTTGCCTTCTGCATTGCAGCGTGACACCCATAGCACCACTGATCCAATTCTGCAAGTCACTTTCTGGTCCTGAGCCCTTTTGGCATGCAAAGTCCTCATCGGCCCCAGGCCACTATTGATTGAAGCTTCTGCCCTCCATCAAGATGTATTCAAGTGGGATTTAATCCTCTTGGGGACCATCACCCTCCCCTGCGGACTTCGACACCCAAGTCCTCAGGCTTATCAGGTTAGTTAACCACTGCCTGACACTCGGTTGTTGAGACACTGGCAGTAGGTTCTACTCTATGACCATAGCAGGATAACCTGGTTAATGTTCAACTGAAAGCTGGCTTCTCGTAACGTGTGCCCATTATTATCTTTGCTGCCCTCCTCTGAGCTTGGTCCAGTTTGTTTGCATCCTTCTTAAACTCCATTGTCCTACTTTCAGTCAAGAAAGTATGGTTGGGGAACTTTCTGGACCAGGCCTGGGCTGAGGCTGAGCATGCCTCATAAGCAACTGAATGGGGTACAACTGAATCCCGGCAAGACTGAGTGGCTGTGGGTCAGGGGTCCTGCGTTATTTCGGGAGCCACCATCTTTGGATCTGGATGGGGCAGTTTTGCCCCAAACAGACCCGGTGCGTAACTTGGGAGTCCTCCTGGACTCATGACTTCTGCTCGAAGAGCAGGTGGCAGTCATGCCCAGGAGGGCTTTTGCACAACTTCGTGTGATTCGCCAGTTACGTCAGCTCCCAGATCAGGACTCCTTGCGCATGGATCACACACACTCTGGTCACCCCCAGACTTGATTACTGTAATGCGCTCTGCATGGGGCTGCCCTTGACGACCATTTGGAGGCTTCAACTGGTCCAGAAAGCGGCTGCCCGGGTGGTGATGGGGTGTGGGCGGTATATACATACCTCACCGCTGCATTGGATGCCAGTGTGCCTCCGGGTGCAATTCAAGGTGCTGGTTATTACCTTTAAAGCCCTGCATGGCAGTGGGCCAGGATACTTAAGAGACCGCATTGTCCCAAGGACATCTGTCCATCTGACCAGAGCGGACCGGAGAGGCTCTCTAGTTGTGCCATCAGCCAGGAAAGCGCATCTCTCTGGCACTAGAAGGAGGGCCTTCTCTGTGTCCACTCCGGCCCTATGGAACCTCCTGCCAACGGAGCTACGTCTCCAGACGGAGCTGCTACCCTTTAGGAAGAATCTAAAAACGTGGCTGGCGGGGCAGGTATGGGGTGTGGGAGGTATAATGACCCCAGCACATTGGTTGATCTGAGCCCCTCCCTCCCTCTACTTTTTAAATTAGTAAGATGTCGCATTTGGTGTGCTTTTAATCTTTTTTAGATTTTAATTGTAAATTTTAATTTTAATAAATAGTTTTGCATGTGAGGTTTTTAGGTAGTGTTTGTGTTTTGTTGTCATGTTTTTTTATTACTTGTAAACCGCCCTGAGCCACTTCGGTGAGAAGGGCGGTGGAGAAATACGAGCAAATAAATAAATAAATAAGTTGACAAGTGGGTAGAAGGAAACCCCTAGAGTTGTGGGACATTCACACCAGCCTTCCCCGCACCGCCTCATCAGCAATTCAGCAGTAGCTCGTAGCAACCAAGCTGATCTTCTTTCTTCCTAATTAGTTTGATTTAATACCATCTAATGTAAAGCTTGACGCAGAAGCACGAGCCATCTCCCACTCTTGACATCTAATCATTAATTCCATCGAATCATTAATTCCAATTAGAGTTCATCTGTTGGATCAATGGGACTTTAAGAAGTGTTGATTTAATAAGTGCCCTTCATTCAGCGAGTCTATCCTAGTTGATACTAGGACTAGTCAGACATGCAAAAGAAAGAGATACAGTAAAAGAACAGAGAGGAGTAGGAACTGTGTACAGAGGCCTAGGGTTGCCATAAATCTCTCCCACAAAACCAGGGCAGAAGTACACTTAACAAACAATTGGCGGTTTATCTACAAAATAGCCTTTTTAAAATACAAACATAATATATTGACAGCTATAAAACACTTTCACATTACATATATCAATGCATAAATGAATTTATTTACAACAGTTAATTCTTACTGTAATATGATCTGTTGTACTTCTGAGAAGTTGCGTTGCAGTCAACTCTTAACGTCCTCAGTTCCAGGAGACACACTGGTCATACTTATCGGACAGTGGTGTGAGGCGAGGACATTAAGATTTGTCTCCATTTTATTTCATTTCATTTCATTTGTACCCCGTCCTCCTCCGAAGACTCGGGGCGGCTTTACAACTAAAAACAATTAAAACACATACATAAAAATTGAAATTTACTTTAAAAACACCAAGGAGAGAGGTGGAATATTTAAAAGAGCCAGGTGACCGAGTTGGCCATCTGGCCCACTCCCCACACATGCCCTGCTAGCCAGGTCTTTACTCCTTTCCTAAAGGGCAGCAACTCCGTCTGGAGACGTAACTCTGTTGGCAGGAGGTTCCATAGGGCCGGAGCGGACACAGAAAAGCCCCTCCTTCTCATGCTAGAGAGATGAGCCTCTCTAGCTGAAGGTACGACCAGAGAGCCTCTCCGGTTCGCTCTAGTGGGATGGACAGATGTTTCCAGGGTGACGCGGTCTCTTAAGTATCCTGGCCCACTCCAGGTATGCTCGAACTCCAATGTGGAAGGAAATTGCTCATTTGATGGCGAGAGTTCAAATTTATTTTAAAGGTGGGAAAGGTGGAGGGCAAAAGAAGAAGGGGGTGGCCAAAAGTGAGATGGCTAGATGGTATTGTAGATTCAATGGGCACAGAGCTTGGCGGGTTGAGGAGGATGGTGGAGGACAGAAGTGCCTGGCGGACGGTGGTCCATGGGGTTGCAAAGGGTCGGAATCGACTGTGCAACTGAACAACAAAAAGGTCTTTTTTCTCCATCAGTCATGACTAGTTTCTTCTTTGTCACAGCATGACTTTAAAAAACAAACTATTTCCCAAGATAACTTGCCAAAAACACAGAGATGCAAATGGCAATTGGACAAAACAGCCTTCCTTGTTAGACAGATTTAAGCTCCAGCTACTTATTTATTTCCATAATTTCCGTCTGCAAACAAGGTGACTCTTCATTCTTCCTGTCTTTCTATCTGTTTTTTTAATGCATAGAGGGAGAAAGAGAGAAGCCACTTTTTGATATCAATTATTCATATACAGAATTTTGGAATAAACTTGAAAATAGTTGTGTTTATGTCTGGTAGTTTTTCATTTTTCCAGGGGGGGGGGGAGAGGGAAGCGAACAAGGGCTTTGTTTAATCCTGCTTCCGGCAAAGACATCGTGTTTAGAATTGAAGGTATGCGTGTGGGAAGGAGAGGCAGGAGAAGGATGGAGGGTGAAGGTGTTTCTTGCATCCAAACGGAAAAATCTGTCAAGGGTGTGTGTGTGTGTGTGTGTAGGTTTTGAAAGTTTTTTTTCCCCCTCCAGTGTCTGCCTTGTTCAGGCTTTGATTTCTAACTGTCAGAGTGCTGAAAGATTGATCTGAGTAAAGATAAATAATTCATGAACTCCCCCTCTACTACTCTCTCTCACACACACATTTTGAACAGCTGGGAAGGTTGAAAAGCCAGGCTTGCGCTCGGCGCGCAACCGTCCTAGCCCAAGCAGCGACGGACGGAGATCGGTTTGAGGAGAATGGGTGCACATATAAATCAGTAATATTCTCCGGGTTTGTCTAGCGCAGCAGTTCCCCATAAGGGGCAGGTGCAGTGATGGGCATCAGCAGGTTCGCACCGGCTCGCCAGAACCGGTAGCAGAAATTTTGGCTGGCTCCGCCCATCCAAGTTTTTAAATAAAGTAGCCCTAATTCAGGTGCAATGGTGGGCTTTCCCCCTGGCCATGCCCACCACCCCACGCCCCACAGTGTGGTAGTGAAATTTTTTGGAGACCACCACTGTTGAGTACACTATATCTAGAAAATCCAAGCAAAGGGTAGCCATAAATTGGAATTGACTTGATACGGTGGTAATACTTCTATTATTAATCTAAGCAGTAGAAGAGACAGGCATGCTCGATGGCGCTATCTTGGAAAATAGCAGCATAGAAGTTGCCAAATCCATGCTAGGGTGGAAAGTGGTTCCTTTACAGACTAGCGCTTGGACATGTGCCTCTCTGTTTAGCTTGTGCATATGTTGTTAAAGTGCCTAGTGCGCCTGTCACTCTAAACATTCTGGCTTTCTGTAGTGCCACAGCTGCTGCGGTTCCACTTCTCCTCATGGCCTTGACATCTGGATACATTGCTTGCTGGGTTGCTCAATCATGTTGCTGCATTGCATTGTTATTTTTTTGCTGTATAGCGCTCTGTCCCATTGCTGTGTTGTATTCTATTGTTATTTTCTCAAATTGTTATGATTTGCAATGATATGTTTATTACGATTGTGGAACCTTTATTTGATGTGCTTATTATTATTGTATTTGGTTGGTTTGATATTGTATTATTTTTGATCATACTGATGTTGTTATGGAATGTTACAAGTACTGATTCTGTGAACCACCCTGAGTCGGTTTTATTTATTATTTTTATTTATTTATTTTATTTTATTGAATTTATATTCCACCCAACTCGCACTGGCGACTCGGGGCGGATTACAACCAATCAACAAACATACAACACACAGTTAAAACTCTAAAAACAATTTAAAACCATTTAAAACAACCTCTCATTCTTTTAAGTAAATGGAGTAAAAGAGTAAAAGAGAGGGAGGGTAAGTATAAGGTGTTAAATAAGATGTTAAATACTGAGTAGGGCAGTATACAAATCGAATAAATGAAATGAAATTTCTATTCTTTCTGTATTTTCTATGAAGACTGCTGTTCTCATCCGTTGTAAATACCATATATACTCGAGTACAAGTCGATCCGAATATAAGTCGTGGTACCCAATTTAGACCTCTAAAACTAGGAAAATAGATTGACCCGAGTATAAGTCGGGGCTGGAAAATGCAGCAGCTGCTAGTGAGTTTCAGTAATAAAAAAAAATGAAAACACAGTAAAAATTAATTAATTTAAACATTTGTGTGGGCATATTTTTGAGTTTTTACGGTAGTTATTGATTTTTTAAAAAAACTATTTGCACCACCAACCAGTGGTAGCGTTGCAGGGGAAATGGGCGGGCAGGCCAATTGCACTGAGGCAGGAAGGGATGCTCTAGCCTAGCCTCTTGCTCTCCTCCATGTAAAGCAGGAAGCATGGCTTTCCCCTCCACATGGATCAGGGACAAAGACACGAAGGTAAGTGAAACCCTTTCTTTTTATGCACTGGTTTGGTTTCCCACTGAAATGCATTGGAAAGAAACAAATTCATTTCTTGTATTCTGAAGCTTTTCTGTTTGTTTGTTTCCAATGCATTTAAATGGGAAATCGTGATTTGTGCCCTCTTAAGGCCATATGGTTTCCTTTACCCTCTACTGAAGCCGAAAGTCACATTTAAGCTTCCGAACCGCACCGAATCCAGCGCAGTTTTGGGACCCTCATGGTCGTTGACCCGTGTATAGGTTGAGTTACCTTTTGGGACCTCATTTTGGGGGCTAAAAAAGTCGACTTATACTTGAGTATATATGGTACTTTGCTTCTAATATTTCCTCAGTTCTGTCACCAGCAACTCCTTCTTGAAATACTTGCTGTTCCTTCGTGAGAGCAATACTGTTTAATAGTGTGTAGGCAACATGGAAGGACTACACCTGTCTGGCCTCACATCTCAGTGGCTGAACACATGTCTCAGATGCAGAATGTCATGGGTTCAAACTCCACCATCTCCAGGTAGGGATGACAAAGACTTTTACATTAAACTCTGAATATGACTGTTGCTAGTGAATAAAAATAGTGGATAATACTGAGCAGATAGGGTTGCCACGTGTCCATGAAAACCGGGATTGTCCTGGATTCAAGGTCAGAAAAATAGTCCCGGCCAGTTCAATAGAAATCATGCTAAAGTCCTGGATTTTTAAAATTTACTGATTGGGTATTATAAAACACCATTAAAATAAAATCAAACTCGCCATCAAACAAGCAAGTTGGAGTTGGAGTATACCTGGAGACAAATCTTAACGTCATCGCCTCACACCACCACCCAATAAGTACGACCAGTGTGTTTCCTGGAACTGAGTATGTTAAGAGTTGACTGCGACGTAACTTCTCAGAAGTACAACAGATCATCTTACAGTAAGAATTAACTGTTGTAAATAAATTCATTTATGTATTGATATATTTAATGTGAAAATGTTTTTGTTGTTCAGTCACACAGTCGATTCCGACCCTTTGCGACCCCATAGACCACTGTCCGCCAGGCACTTCTGACCTCCACCCTCCTCCTCAACTCGCTCAGCTCTGTGCCCATTGTGTCTACAATACCATCTAGCCATCTCATTTTTGGCCGCCCCCTTCTTTTTTTGCCCTCCACCTTTCCAAGCATCAAGACTTTCTCAAGTGAGTCTTCTCTTCTCATTTGATGTCCAAAGTACTTTAGCTTCATCTTTACTATTTAACCTTCTAAGGAGCAGTCAGGGTTGATTTCTTTTAGGATCAACCTATTTGTTCTCCTCGCTGTCCAGGGGACTCTCAAAACTCTCCTCCAACACCACATCTCAAAGGCATCTATTCTTCTGCGCTCAGCTTTCCTAATGGTCCAGCTCTCACAACCCTACATTGCCACCAGGAATACCATTGCTTTGACTATACGAATTTTACACCTGTCATTATATTATGTTTGTTTTAAAAAATGATGTTTTGTAGATAACCTGTCCATTTTTGTCAAATATACTTCTGTCCCGGTTTTGTGGGAGAGAATTATGCCAACTCTATGAGCAGAGCATGGGGAAAAAATTAATTTCTTATTTCCCTTGCTGGCATGGAGTAGTTGATGGACTCTAGGAATTATAATCCCCCCAAAAAAGTGATTTCTCCCAGTTTTTATATGGACCAAAAATCTGACTCACTGTCACCAAGGTTCATATTCTATATTCGTATGTGTGGTTTTATAGGAAGGGGGAAGCTGTATCAGAAGCAAATTAAGCTTTTTTCTAAGTTTAGGTTCTGAATTTGGATGGGAGCCTAAGATCAGAGTCTGGCAGGGTCTGCTCTTGAGCAGATGGAAATCCTATATGAAGCTAGTGATTCACTATGCTAACAAAAATGAGGAGAAGGTGTGTGTGTGTGTGTGTGGGGGAAAGATGTGTTTTAGTCAACTTGGCAGAAAGAGAGAGAGAGAGGATGAGAAAAATATTCTTCAGGTTTATATGGGATTTGGATATTGAGACCATTCCTGGAAGGAAGAATGGGTTGTACCTCAAAAGAACGGAAGAATGTGTTTGGGCACCGCATGAAGAAATTCATCAGGCGGGCTTTAAATTGAAATGGAAGGTAGAGGGAGATGTAAAATCAGAGCTAAAGAAAGATGAAGGCTTACATAAAATAAGGAGAACAGACCGAGTACCTCGAATGGAGACCAATAATAATAACCTTCGTAAAAAGGGAAAAAGGAAAGCAGTCAACAAATCACACAATTTCCATTATCTGTATACAAAGAGTATGGAGAACAAGCAAGAAGAATTGGAACTCTTCGTTCAGAAAGGGGAATACAGGTTGTGGGATAACTCCCATGACTGGAACACATCAACTGAAGGATATGAAGCAGGGGTGCCCAAACTTTTTGGGACATGGGCCGGTCACGTGGTTCAGGGGGCTGGTCACGTGGTTCCTCACACCGGAAGTGGAAGTAAAATATGCCTTGCAATCTGTTTTGCAACAGGATGAGATGCATTTCAAGCTGCCATTTTCTCTGCTTAAACCAGATGAGTTAGAAGTACTCCTTGTCTATGAAACTTTAGGTTTCATTTCTCCCAAAAACACGAGGGTTAGAATGTTTAGCCTAGCAAGCAGTTCCTGCCCCAGCTACAACCCATAATGCAACAGTGCCACCTCCCTCCTGCTGGAAAGCTATATCACTATTCTAAAACAAACCACAGGCCCTATTTCTTTCCTATGATAGTAGGATCTTCTTCTTTGCTTCCTCTTTTATCCCATTGGGTGTCAAGAGGGACTAGTATGATAGGTCACTGTAACTGCCTTACTGAAAACAGGGTTTAGCGCAAACCATAACGTGTACCTTTCTATCTGTCTTCTTCAAAGCTTTGATGAGAATAAAGGATAAAACAAGAAAACATGGAAAGAATTTTCAAGAGCCCAAGAAAATAGGAAAGCTAGCTTCTTCTCATCTGCTGTTTGTCAGCAATTCTTTAAACCTCACTAGGATAATGATGTGTACATTATTGATCTAGTTTTTCCTCTTTTTTTCCTCTTCATTCTCAAAGAATCATCATCTTCCACCACCACTTGCTCCCCTTTACTGATTTTTTCCTCTCCACTTTTAAAATCCATCCAGGTCATTGCTGCTTCAAGTTAGGCCAGGCACAGGGTCATTGCTAACGATATGCTAATGATGACAGGCCAATCAATCCCCACCCTTAATCAGGCAATCAATCAACACCGCAGGTGTTTCTGATCTCAGCCTAGGAAAGCCTGGTGTAGCATTTTAATGCAGGCCGATCTGTTTTTGAACCCCAGCCCAGGAAAAGGAAGGAAGGGAGCAGAGCAGAGTGAAATGGGGCCTTTTGAGATGAAAGGTAGATCCTAAGACTTGTTGACAAATCAAACACCATTGTGAATTTAGAGTCGTGACAAAGGCTTTAGATTTCTTCTTCTGATGCTAAGCACATAGGAACCGTTGCAAAGATGGGCAAGTCCGCGATAGTGTGGGAAGGTGTTTTATCTAGGATGGTCATTTATGGCTCACTAAAAGTGTGGGAAGACACTCATTTGCATGAAATTGCAATCCCGGGAAATCAGGACATATGGCAACTCTTAACTTCAAGGCAATATCTCATTACATTACATGCTCAGAAAGAAACGCACAATGGTAGCCTTAGAATGTGGCTTATATGAAGGGTCATAAACCTTCAGATGACGTTGCACAAATCTTGGCCGTCTCGTGTGTTTGTATCACTTTTTCTAGAGTTAAATTGCTGCAGTCAACAGTGCCTTTGGGATATTAAAATGAATGGCACCACAAAGATGCTATGCGTACCTGTAGTAGTGAGAAATCCTTTTACTGTGTAAGAGCTTCAGTTTAATTTTAAAAAACCACAAAAGGTTGCATCTCTTACTTTAGATCAGGGGTGCCCAAACTATGCCCCGAGGGCCAGATCCAGCCCCCGATGCCAATTCATCCTACTTCTGCTACTGGGACCAACAAGGGCTTTGTGGGCTGGATGAATTGGTGTCAGGGGCCAGATCTGGCCCTCGAGCCATTGTGACCTGCCCTCTGAACCACATGACCAGCCTACGGCCCAAAAAGTTTGGGCACCCCTGCTTTAGATGACTGACTAAACCTGACAAAATAAAAATACTCTCCTACTTTCTACCCCAATATCTTTGTTCCCCCTTTTTCTTTATTTGATAGTTTTGTCACTACCAATGGGCTTCTTGATTTATACCACATAGCTGAAGCTCTGCTAATTTGACATGAGAGGTCTCGCGTCTCATCATTAGCTGATTTAATTGTAACTAAGGTCAGATGTTAATCAGGCTGTGGATGAGGAAGTTCCCAGATTCTCAAACTTGGCCAAAAAAAAAGCTGAAGTAGACAATTTTGCTAGAAAGCAATTAAATAGTCTTCCAGGTAAGGTAAGGTGGACGCCGTAGGTGTCTGCTCAGCTATCGAGGATGTGGTCGTTGTCGGTGGCTGTTGCTGGTCTCGAGAAAAAATCAGAGTGTCCGTCTTCCTTCATAAGTACATAAACCAGATTTCCTCAACCTGTTACTTTTTGATTTTAGACTGCCTGTAGTTAACATTTTGATAGGTATGATGGGATGTGTAGTCAAAGAATCCAGAGGTAGTTTTCTGGCTTAGGATAGATGCCGACACACAGAATTTCTTGACAGATAAAAGGCTAGAAGAAGGAAGTACTCTAGTTCAGTGTTGTTGATGTGTGTGTGTATGTGTGTTGTTTTTTTGGTCTTGTTGGGAAAAAAATCATTTTGCTCAGTAAGCACTGTCTGGACTCTGGAAGAGGGGAGGGGATGTTGTGAAATCACAGACTCATCAGAAAGTTTATGGGCAGGAATTAATCATGAGCCCTCAGGACAAATCTGTTGAGCTGTAGCCTGGAGGTGCAGGACTGGGGAAGGGTGGGGAGAGAAAAGATAATGGAGAAATGTTTCCTTGATCAGCAACCAACCTAGAAATGCTGTGAATACCAATGGGGTGGATCGCAGAGCTGCAGTTTTAACCGAGGCAGCCAGATTCTAGAAAAGGACACGGAAGAAACAGTCCGAGAGCAAGAAATTTTGGGAGATCAACAACATTATTCTGGTGTGACAGCGCGGCCACTTGGATTCAAGATAAAAACACAGCCCCTATCCTTTTCAGCTTCCACTTAAGAGTTCAGTACGTCCTACCTGTGTAATAATATTGGGATTATACAACTTGGCCAAACACCACCATTCTGCAAGTCGGGATCTTGCTTGACAAACTCATTGCATAGTTGCCTATGGTAATCCAAAAAAAATTTACTACCACACTGTGGGTGTGGTATGGTGGGCATGGCCAGGGGGAAAGCCCTGGGTTGCACCCGAATTAGGACTACTTTATTTCAAAACTTGGATGGGCGGGGCCAGCTGGAATTTCTGCTACCGGTTCAGGCGAACCGGGGCGAACCGGCTGATACCCACCACTGGTTATTATTCATGAAATCCAGTTGCTTGGTGTTTGTTGTTATGTGTCACTTGAGATGTTGGTCTTACAGTAGGACATCCCAGCCCTCAGCCTATCCAGGGTCCTCCCAAGTGACGTAGGGAAGGTCGAGTTCCTCAACCTTATCCTCTTGTAATGTTATTCCTTGTTCATCGAGCTCCTTCCCCCATCTTCTGATTTGGCCTGCAGATGGACAGCTGTTTCTTCCACTCCTAGTTTGTTCGGACCCACTGCTCTTGTGTTGGTTCTTTGTCTGACAAAAGGGAGCCATAACATTGTGTAGAACAATGCAGATTTGCTGGAGGAGAATCCCAGCTCTCAAGCAACTTCATTAACTTGGGTGCCTCGAGTCAGTTAGAGTCACAGGGCTTCATTATCTGGGGATGATCTGACTTTCTCTCTCACCCTCTTCAATGCAGGAACCTCATTATCTGAGAAGTTGGAGTACATTAAAAGTTCTATTATGTCTAACTCTTCACACTTGTTTCATCTTTTGTTTTCCCAAAGGTCTCTCCTTTAACCCGCTGGGGTTGCAGGTGGGGAGTTTGAGAGGAAATTAACTTTATTTTAATTGCAGAAGCTTAGAAAGACCCTATTACGTAAGTGGCTACTTCTGGTTTGCTTGACAGGGAATCACTCCACCATAATAAGGGGCTCGAACTGCTGACGTGCCGACCTTCCGGTCCTCAAGCTCAGCGTCTTAACCCCTAAGCCACTGTGCCCACTAAATCCATCCATTGTCCTGGCTTTCTGTATATAACAATAATTTCATGTCAGAAATTATTCTGGGTTGAAAGGATTTTTGCGGAAGAAACTCCGCTCAGGGAACTCTCAAATGAGGCTCCCCAAGAGTTGGGATAGAGATGGCCAACTCAATCCATCATGCAGTACCCGGGTCTCAAATTGCCAACTTGCAAGCCTTCCAGCTAACAAGGTGAACTTCTTAACTACTGACATATCAGAAAACAAAATAAAAAAAAAAAACACTGTAGCACTTTAAAGACTAACTGCTGTATTTTTATTGTTAGCTTTGGTGGATCAAGTCCACTTGTTCAGACAAGGAGTGAAACTTACAGGCATGGTTTATATACACCAAATTCAGGGGTCAAAGGGAGAAGGGCCTGCTCAGGCAGAATGACAAGACAAGCAAGCACAACAATACAGCTTATACACTGCACTGCAATACACAATAATAAACAATACACAACAATATGGTTGTAGGAAGCTGTATTGTTATGCTTGCTTGTCTGCCATTCTGCTTGAGCAAACCCTTCTCTCTTTAACCCCCTGCATTTGGTGTATATAAACCATGCCTGGAAGTTTCACTCCTTGTTTGAAGAAGTGGACTTGATCCACGAAAGCTAACAATAAAAATACCGCAGTTAGTCTTTAAAGTGCTACAGTGTTTTTTATTTTGGTTTATTACTTTTTTGGTTTTGTTTTCTGATATGCCTGGACCACAGACTAACACGATTACTATTCCAGAAAATTCTGCAGCCACTTTCTGTTATCCTTGGGCAGTGTGAGGAAGACACAGGTAGACAACAGATTGGAGAGCTGGAGCGCCTGCACCCAACATTTCCCAGCCAGCTCGGAGGTATAGCTCCCAAAAATTATGTTTCCAGGCTCTGCGCATGAGAGAGAGCGCAAGAGAGTGGTACCTCTGTTGCCCCGGGGTCAAGGGAGGGAGGAATGATGGTAGTTTTAAAAGCCAAGGTAGCATGCAAATTTGTCTTCCTCGCTCCCTCGTTTTTTAGCAGAGAACTTGACAAAGGTCTCATCGATAATGAATGCAGCACTGCGTCATTCTTGTCAGGTTCCACCCTGAGGCTGTTTTGATATTTCCCAAAGAATTTGTCAGCCACCTTTACTGCAGGAAAGGGCTCGGTGGAACTGTGGGGGCAAAGGGGAGAACAGAAAGCGAATGCAGATCATGGGGGGGGGGATTTGGGGAATGCGGGGTTGGGGGAGGGGCTCATCAAGTTTCAACAATGTGCAATCCTGCTATTTAAATCAGGGGTGCACAAACCTTTCGGGCCATGGGCCACTCACATAGTTCAGAGGGGTGGTCACTATGGCCTGTGAGCCGGAGCCAGCCCCCCCCCCGACACCAATTCGTCCAGCCCGCAAAGCCCTCGTTGCTCCCGGAAGCGGAAATAAAACGCGCCCATAATGAGCTCCCGTCTTTGTCCCAGCTCCTGCCAACCTAGCAAGAAATTGCAAGTAGATAAATAGGGACCACTTTGGTGGGAAGGTATCAGCATTCCGTTTGCTCCGGTATCTATTCATGCCTGCCACATGACCATGGAAACGTCTGCAGAAGCAGGCAGCACTGGCTCTTCGGCTTTGAAACAGAGATGAGCAATGACCCCTAGAGTCGGATACGACTGGCTTTCAAGCAAGGGTGACCTTTACCTTACCTATTCTATTCTACCCATCAGATGGGCACTAATCCAGGTGGATGCATGGGTGTGCTTCCTCCTTTTGGAGAAATTGCATGCAGCATTGCGATTCTCACAGTCGGTTTTTTTTTTTTTTTTTTGGAGAGAAGATGGGTTTCCATAAGTTAAGCTTTATGTGGTGCAAAAATCAAAGTGTAGAAAAGTGGATCCTATTCATTGGGCATTTGGGAAAGACACACATAGGAATCCTGACCTTTTTGGTCCCTGTTATGTCTTCCAGCATCACTCCCCATCTGTGTTGCCTGAACTTTTCCCCCACTTTGCCCATCCCGTTGATGCGACTGAAAATGAGTTTGCAGCTGAAGGTGAAAATGCATCGGCCATTTAGAGAGCAGCCGTCAAAAAGAGGAGATCTTTAACATTAGAGGACACCGAAGAGGTCAAAAGTAGCTAAACTCTCTTTGGGGTGTGTGTTATTAACAAGCTATTGCTACTCTCTGCTTTTCCCCCAATTATTTCATTTGTTATGTAGCACAAATGTATCCCACAGGGGTGGCCAAACTTTTCGGGCCATGGGCTGGTCATGTGGTTCAGTGGGCTGGTCACGTGGTTCAAGCCGGCCGGTCACGTGGTTCCTCCCACCGGAAGCGGAAGTAAAAAAACACCTTGCCATCTGTTTTGCAACCAGATGAGATAGATTTTAAGCTGCCATTTTCTCTGCTTAAATCAGGGATCCTCAAACTATGGCCTATGGGCTGGATCCGGCCCCCAACACTAATTGATCCGGCCAACAATGTCTTCATTGCTCCCGGAAGCAGAAGTAAAACGTGGCCATACGGGTGTGTTTTGCTTCCGCTTCCGGGAGTGATGAGGGTGTTGGGGGCCATATCTGGCCCACTGGCCATAGTTTGGGCACCCCTGGTATCCTGTGTTTAGCCTGACACACTGAGTTTTCTTCTTTGATGTCTTTCTCATGCGTCTGTATTTTTCACAAAAGTTGGCAAGATAGTATACAACAAATCAAGATTGTGGTATTTTTGAACCATAATTGGGCGTACCCTGGCCACCTTGTTTTGCCAGCTAATCTTTCTCACACTAGGTCAGGCGAAAGGAACTGTGGAATGAACTTGCCATAAGGTGCCTTAATTTTGGCCTAGAAATGGAAGTAGATAACCATTTGTAGACATTCTTCCCTCGGGGTAATTTAAGCCTCTCATATATGTCTCGTCACCTTATATTATATTGTTTATATGAGTGTTATTGTTTTATTGTTAAATTGGTTTATATTTGCAAGAGGATGTTTGAAAATTTGCATATGCTGCCCAGAGCAGTAAATTTATTTTTTGATTAGTGGGATAAAAGCTCAAATATAAATATAGTAAAATACAGCAATAGATCACACGGTGGCGTGGCGTGGCGTGGTGTGGCGTGGTGTGGCGTGGTGTGGCGTGGTGTGGCGTGGCGCTTGCCCTTTGCCTCAGGTAGCAAAATATCTTGGGACATCCTTTGTCCCAAAATGTTAATGACCATTATGCTTCTTCTTCTGCCATGTCCGAAACTGCCAAAATGAAGGCATCTTGGAAGGATGGAAGGCAGTTGAGTCAACCTTGATCCACGTCGGAATCAAACTCACAACATTTTGGCTGCAATATAGGCAGTTTAACCACTACACCCTTAGGGCTGCACTTGTCTCCTATAGCTTTGAATTCTGCCTCACACCAACTTCCAAATCTGCCTTAGTCTATCTGATCAAAAGAGAAACAGCCTTGTTTAGATGTTTGGACAAGAAAATATCTACCAATGTTTATGTTTTTGTCAACGACAAAGCCAAGAAGTTGGCTTCATTTTGTCAGTTTAAAGGAGGGGAAAGATTTACAGCACACTAAAAACTAACACATTTATTATGACCAGAAAGTTTTGTAATCCACAAAGAACTCTTGAATGCAATATAGTGAGAAATGCAACTACCGGTACAGTATCTCCAAATGCCATATAGCTGTTCTGGTAGAGTTTAATTTTGGATACCCGAGATGCATTATTCTGCGATGGGATGCAGTGAAAGCCTCTTCCTGTGGTTTCTTCCAGCTGGTCTCAGTAAGTGTTTTCCAATATATGGCTAAGACTTGGATGGGTTAATTGATGTTTCCGGGGTCTGAAGGCCGCCTATAGGCACGAGACGAGCAGGATATGAAAAGACTTTGACAGTCCAGAAAACCCTCCAGTCTTTTCTGGTCGCAGTTCCCTTTGTCCCCCTAGAAAAAGAGAACCACGTGTTGACAAATGGACATTATGAGCAGTTTGTCTCCCTGCTGCTAGCTTTGAATTACAGTATCAAAACAAAAAAATATTTAATAAATCCCCAGAGGTAGAAAGCAGGAGGTCATTGCTAACAAAAAGGGACAGAGAACAGAAATGGGATCCGTCAAAGTGGGGGGGGGGGGAGGAGAGAAGGCAAGAAAGAAGCGCTCTGGGCTGAGAAATAATAGCTTCATGTTCATCAGCTCATTATCTGGGCGACATGCGCCTTGTTTAAAAATGTGAGTTGGAAGAAAGCACCGGCTAGGGTTGGGGCTTCATTGCCATCTAAAGGATCCACCAGGGACGAAATAACTTCCTTCTTAATAAGACAATCTTCACTTAAGGACAGGGAGAGAAGAAAGAAAGAAAAGAAGGGAAAGGATCTTTCCAGAGAACAATAGAAGAAATGAATAAGACTTAACAGATCATAGGAACTTAGCTTTAAACTGACTTTGACCACTAGTTCATGTAGCCTTAAAGTGTCTCTCCCAATCTGAACTGGCGAAGGACCCAAGGCACCTTGTTCCCTCGGGTTTTATTCAATGCAGGAGTGCCACCTTGGGCTTCTGGGATTTGAAGTCCAAGAACCCCTGGAGTGCCAAGGTTCACCATCACTGCCCTAGAGTTGGATACGTCTGCCTTTTGAGCAAGGTTGATCTTTACCATCAGCAGGTAGCATTCAGGGCCGTTTCCCTGGTGCTGCCAAGCTTTGGCAGGCTTGTGGCCTTGCATGAACCCAGGACAAGTTAGTCACATCTTGCCTGGCTTTTGAAAATGATTGAAATTCTGCACCCATTCCAGAGAAGATCCTATGATATGATGGGCTGTTGAAGAGCAGTGCTCGGGAGATCAAGGTTCAAGTCTCCAGTGAGCTGGGGAGATCATGGGGTTGATTTGAACCAGACTCCCCTTCAACTTGGCCAGAGCTTGAAACCTTTGCTTTTTCAGATGACCCGTATATACTCGAGTATAAGCCGAGGGACCTAATTCTGACCTGAAAACCCAGGAAAATAGATTGACTTGAGTATAAGTTGAGGATGGGAAATGCAGCAGCTGCTAGTAAGTTTCTGTAAATACATGAAAATATGGTAAGATGAATTAAATTGTTGGCACATCTCAATCCGGCACAGTTCTGGGACCCTCGTGGTCAATTGACCTGAGTATAAGCCAAGTCCCCTTTTGGGGGACTAAAAAAGTAGGCTTGTACTCGAGTGTAACGGTACATTTCCTCAAATACTCCAGGCTGCATAATCTATCTGGTGTTTGTCTTCCTTGATGAGGCACACCTAGTTCTTGTAAGAAGAAACCAGCAAAGAAGAGAACTGTGTGATTCAGATTCAGGTAGAATTTAAAGCCAACAGACATGGAGGGCAGGCTGCAAAATGGGAGCGGAGACACGACACGCTATCTTGGAAAAGGAGTGTGAAAAAGAAAGGCTTCACGTTGCACTGTTTTGTCTCACTAGGATGGGCTGAATCTGAATCTTCTGCATCTGTCCCTGTATGTCCCCAATATAACTCCAGCCCTGGGAGAGAAATCCCACGTTACCTCCTTGTTTCCATGTCTCAAGTTTTGTTGTCAAGCTCTCAGCACTTTTGTGGGGACTTGGCAACAGGGAACGATGCTGTGTTTTTGGCATCCGAATAAACTCCATGTCCCGTAACCACAAGGAGGAACAGAAATTGTGGATCAAAGCTGTCAGGTCTTGTAATGTGTCTTGCTGGGGTCACCTTCCCTTCCAGCGAGTGATTTTTTAGGTTTTGACTTTCGGGGCATTGATTTTGATTTTCCTCCCTTTTTTGCCTGTCATGGTCGTTTTCTGCAAAGTAAGCCTAGAGTCACCTTCAGATGGTCTCTGCCGTTTCTGAGAGTGAGAGGGAAGCTCACTTAGGAACGGGGGTGAGAAAAGGTGCTTGTATTTGGATGTGTCTGTTGTAGAAAGTGATTAGGAAGTAACAAGCTGCTCTCTCTCAGTGTGTGACTAGAAAATGGGCCATTGATAGTGTGTGCCTTGTCTTCATATGTGATGGAAACAAATCAAGAGTTCTGTGACTTTCTTGGTTTGTCTGTGAAATTCTTGACCTTAGAACATGGGTGCCCAAACTTTTCAGGCCACGGGCCGGTCACATGGTTCAGGGAGCTGGTCACTATGGCCCGTGTCACGGAACCAACTGGCCCCCTCTGCTCTGGCCCTCCTAAACCAAAGACCCCAGAGGGCGAGCTGGCCGGCAATGCAGCTAAACAGGAGGTTTAATAGGTAGCATATTCAGGGGCTTGTGTGCGAACGCATTGCCTCTCTTACCCTTTAATTCAATGAATGTTGTTGAAGCAAACGTAGGTTTATTGATCAGGTTTCTTAAAGGATACTCCAGAAAATCGTAAATAAAGTTCAGTAACATTAGTCAGTCCACAGACAGTCCAAAGGCAGAATAAAAGCCTATGTAATGTAATCATGATGGAAAAGAAAAGGGAAAATATCCCCCAGGCATAGATGTTAACCCATAGACATCCAAAAAGCGAACTAACTCTGTTCTCTCCAAAATGGAGATTCTTCAGTCAGGTGGGGTACCTCCTAACCAATCAGGGTACACTCTTATTGAAACAGAAAGTTTCTCAAAACATGGGAACATGTGGAGACAGTGTCTCTGTGGTAGTCACAATAATGCTAACTACAGATAAATAGGAACACTGAACTGAAAACAAGCTGTCTCGTGACACACAGTCTTGTGAGACAAAGAAGGGAAATGATTTTTGATGCCTAGCGAAAACCAGGTCCCCTCCATGCTTTGGGAAATGTTAGGAAAAAGATGTCTTCTCATGACACTCGGGGCCCAGATGTGGCCCCCAATCCCAATCCACCTGGCCCACGAAGCCCTCGTCGCTCCTGGAAGCGGAAGTGAAACATACCCGTACACGTTTTATTTCCACTTTCAGTAGCGACGAGGGCTTTGTGGGCCGCATGAATTGGTGTCAGGGGCCGCATCTGGCCCATGGGCCATAGTTTGGGCACTCCTGCCTTCGAAGAAAAAGGCAAGGCTGGGCAACATGAAGGGGAACCCAGCCTTGCTTTCAAACTGCTAGTTTTGCAGGAGCTGGGACAGAGACGGGAGATCACACCGCCGATCAGCACTCGGGTTTCAAACTGCTGACCTGCAGTTGAATCCGTCCTCTCTGTGTCTTCTACATGTGTATCAGTAGAAGGAAAAAATTAGCCTTCTGCAAGATGTTTTATGAGAGTCTGGGAATTATAGTGTTTTTTAAAAAAGAAAAAATAAGCAATTTTTTCCAAACTCTAGCCGACGGCTGCCCACCTCTGTTGTAAAACAAGGGTCTTCCACCCCTTCCAAGCGAGTCCTTCCATGCTTTTCAAAGGAGCTGAATCGGTTTTGTGCTTGCAAACCACCTCCTATGGGAATCTGGGGAAACTGGATTCTAATCACTGTTTTCCTATGCTATAAATTATTTAAAGCAATTTAAGATCTGAACTCAGTAACATAGCGTGGATTTCTGCCGCCCGGGGCATAAGCCAAATTTGCCGCCCCCTGGGCGGGGCCTAGGACAGCGGTGCCCGTTCCCGCTAGGGCTTCTGGGAATTGTAGTCCAAAAACACCCATATGCCCAAATAGTGCCACCCGAGGCAGGGCCCCACCCCCACGCTACGCTACTGTCTGGACTTGTGAATTAAGTGCAATTTTAAACCACAACGATAACTGCCTTGCCCTGTGTAAAAATACTTCCCTCCACCTAGCTTTCTTCCAGGTTGCTGCTAGGATAAAATGTGATAAACAGGCACATGGGATACTGAGTCATAATTGAGAATGCCAAGTCGATTCTTCTTCTTTTATGTCCTGATCAATCCCTGGACTGCCAAATGAAGCCACTATCTTCATTTTGTGGGTTGCTGAAACTTAGGTCCTCATCGGTGGATGCCTCCGACAGTAAGCAGGCAGACCAGTAAATGGGCTGGACTCTGTGCCTCTCCAGATTCACATTGTGTGTGTTGTTGTCCGCCAGCAGTCCCCACTTGAGCATGTTGCTCTTGCTTTGTGATTGGACACTAAAAGGTAAACGCAGGCTTCCTTTGACAGTCTAATAGTTGTATCTCCAGTTGTGAGTTGGGAAATGTGTCAATTGTAGCGAATATGTCTCTTCCTTACCCATCTATTCTACCCCTCACATAGGCACTAATCCAGGCGGATGCATGGATGTGCTTCCTCCTTTTGGAGAAACTGTATGCAGCATTGCGAGTCTCACAGATAGGATGGGCTTCCATAAGTTCCGTGCGCTCTGGTGTCTAGTCATGCCTGCCACATGACCACGGAAATGTCTGCAGAAGCAGACAGCGCTGGCTCTTCGGCTTTGAAACAGAGATGAGCACTGAACCCTAGAGTCAGATACTACTGGCTTTCGAGCAAGGGAAACCTTTACAGAGCATACCCAAACAAGTAAATAATAGAATCCTGAAAACAGTTACAGTTCAGTTGCAAAGACAGGAGAAGAAACTTCCAATTACACTGCAGTTGTAATTTAACTTAAGTTATATCTTTAGTCATTGGTAGTAGGCATTATTTGTAGCAAGTTAATGTTAAACTAGGAAAATAATTTATCTTCTAAAGGGTGAAGGATTAATATCAGTTATTTGATTGTCTTAACTAATAAGGTTCGTGTACTGTAGTAGCCTCAACGAGGCCAACGGTAACAACTTTGTTGAGTTACACAAATGTTAAAGCATTTATTTATTTGTAAGATAATTCATCTCTCACACAAGGTTTTTCAATTACTTGGACGTACATTTTCTCCCCCCCTCCTCCCAATAACCTATTTTCTTTTGGTTGTATGTGGGTGG
Organism: Furcifer pardalis; assembly: GCA_030440675.1. Classification (NCBI taxonomy): domain Eukaryota; kingdom Metazoa; phylum Chordata; class Lepidosauria; order Squamata; family Chamaeleonidae; genus Furcifer; species Furcifer pardalis. Next base: position 59,405,650 of record CP126898.1, read on the forward strand.
ACATGGTGGATTTTTCTCAGTACCAACAGGTTTTATGGCGTCCATAACTATTTGTGACTACAGTCGTTTAAAATTCACTTGAATAAGACAGTGTTACTTATTTTTATCATGTTTCATGCAATGCTGCCCTCTAGAGTTGTGATAGGGGAAATTCTCTATGTTGATGTCAAGTGATAATTATAGCTTATTCATGCATTACAACAAATCCATAATTGAATAGTACAGGGATTTAATTATGAATTGATGGACAGCTGAAGGTTCAGTAGGCTGAAAACAAAAAATGCTGATAAATAAAAGAAGGAGAAATTTGGAATTATGATTTATAGCCTAACTATTGGCATGTACTATGAAGTCCCACTGGATTCAGGGAAACATGCGCCCAAATACAATTAGTATAGGATTTGAGCTTAAGCATAATTGTTTCCCCCCCAGGCTGTAACCCTGTGGTTCCTGGGAGATTACAAAAGATCACATGGTTACTTCTCAGAGTCTTTGCAATATGGAGAACCAGATTTAGCTGCATGAAATGGAAGTCCATCAACGTCATGAAGAAACGTCCCAAGACCCAAATATATAACCAATATAATCATTTGCTTTTGCATTCCCATTCTGCTGCAGCCCTACTCTCCCCTCCACATGTATAGGGATTGTAGATCTGTAAGCTATCACGTTTCTCAAGCATTAGCACATCCTGATAGCATGTCTAGCATGTCCTTTGAAAAATGTACAAAGCAGTGTGTAACTTTTATGTGTATCCCCTTATTTTAAAAGGATTATACATTCTCATTCAGCTGCATAGTGCTAGATTAAATTACCAACTTTGCTTGGTTTGTACTGTCTATACTGGTTAAGAAGCTCGCCTTGTTAGCTGGAAGGCCAGCAAGTCAGTAGTTTGAAACCTGGGTACTGCATGACAGATTGAGCGCCTGCCTCTGTCCCAGCTCTTAGGGACATGAAAAGAGCCTCATTTGGGCATTCCCTGAGTGGAGTTTCTTCTGCAAAAATCCTTTCAACCCAGAATAAGCTCTGATAAGGTAAAGGTTTCCCTTGCTCAAAAGCCAGTCGTATCTGACTCTAGGGTTCAGTGCTCATCTCTGTTTCAATGCCAAAAGAGCCAGCGCTGTCTGCTTCTGCAGACGTTTCCGTGGTCATGTGGCAGGCATGACTAGACACCAGAGCACATAGAACACTGTTACCTTCACACCAAAGTGGTCCCTATTTATCTACTTGCAATTTCTTGCTTTCGAACTGCTCGGTTGGCAGGAGCTGGGACAAAGATGAGAGTTCATTCTGTCCTGCAGTACTCGGGGAATCAAACTGTTGACCTTCTGCCTCCCGGTCATACTAAATTATTATTATTATCCTCTGCTTGGCATTCTCAGTCTAAATCAATTCTCTCCCCCCCCCCCCCTGCTCTGTTGCCTTGTTCTGAAATGCAACGTTCCTATTTGCCTGGGGGAAAGGTGATACAGAAATGTAGCAAATCCCCATCAGATAAATGGAAGTAAAGTTTACAGTAATTAACTCGCCCAGTCAAATTAAAATAAATTTATTACCTAGTGGTTGGAAGATGTTCTCTTCAATTTGCAGTCCTCCCGGGCTGATGTTAGGAGTCTGTTGTTGCTGTTGTTTTGTTTCTGCTTCTCCTGTTTCAACCAAGCCTCTTCTTTTTTTTTTAACATAAAATATGGTGAATTTTTTGGAATAGTAGCCGTGTTAGTCTGTGGTTTAGGCATATCAGAAAACAAAACAAAATAAACAAAATAAAAATAAAATAAAAAACACTGTAGCACTTTAAAGACTAGCTGCTCTATTTTTATTGTTAGCTTTCTTAGTCTGAAGAAGTGGACTTGATCCACGAAAGCTAACAATAAAAAATATAGCAGCTAGTCTTTAAAGTGCTACAGTGTTTTTATTTTATTTTGTTTTGTTTTCTGATATGCCATAAAATATGGTGAAAAGATCCGTGAATGCAAAGGGTGGCTTGCTATTTTATATTTATTTATTTGTTATAGAATATAGATCCCTCATTAGTCAAGGGTAGTGAAAGGTCATGCACATTTCACAGGGACAGAAATAATGATTGTCCACCAGGAGGCAGTGGTATTCTTTCTAATTTTGCTCTCTACCTGAGCAAGTGAGTACAGTATTTCTCTCACCTGCAATGATAGTATAAGAGGAATCAATCCAGGAAGAGAGACCTTAATCGTCTATTTTATCATCTGCAAATTTCATTTATCAGCTTCAGGAGAGAGAACTGTAACCATGCAATAAATGTGATAGTTTAGAACACTGATATTCAATATTCTGGCCAGCTAGCTCACCCTTATTCTGATTCATTTTATTTTCTGTTCTGTCTAATTTTCTGTAATTTATTTATTTATTTAATCAAACTTCTATGCCGCCCTCCTCACGAATGACCCAGGGCAGCTAACAACAGTTAGAAACACAATCAACAATAAAACCAACAATAAAATACCCACCCATCTCAAAAAAATTAAAAATTTAAAGATTCAAAAAGAGATTAAAGATTAAAAGTTTACCAATTAAAAATTCACTACGCCACTGACTACCACCCCATTGGAAACAAAAGAAATAAAACCCAATCTGCACTTAAGTGTAAGATCAAGCTATAAGATATTGTTATGCTCTTTAAGATTATACAGTAACGTTTGCATCAGATAATGCTAAAAACGCATAACGTTAAGCCATCAAAGGGGGAAGGGATTGCATCGCGTAATGTTAAATCCTATGGGAAGCATTGGAAAACGTTCGATAAAGCCTGTGTTGGTTACAATATATCTCTATGAATTTTAATGTTATCCGATGCATCCCATAGGATTTTAACATTATCCAATGCATGATTCGGATAACATTAAAAATCGGATAACACTAAGACTTGTGGAAACAAAGTTTTAGTATTATCCAAGGTTTTACTGTACTCGTGTGTATGAGAAAGAGAGAGAGAAATCTTCAAAGTATTTTTGGAGTAGTCAATCACTTTATTATGGTCTACGTGGGCAGCATAGTCTTACAAGATATAACATTTTAAAATTTAAATAGGTAAAATGTACTATTTTCCAAAGTGGTACTTTCGTGTTAGAAATTATTCCGGGTTGAAAGGATTTTTGCTGGAGAAACTTTGCTCAGGGGATGCCCGAATGAGGCTCCTTTCATGTCCCCAAGGTTTTTTCCCACCGAAGTGGTCCCTATTTATCTTCTTGCAATTTCTTGCTTTCGAAATTCTAGGTTGGCAGGAGCTGGGACAGAGATGAGAGCTCACTCCGTCATGCAGTACCCAGGTTTTTGAAGTGGTAGCTGTGTTAGTCTGTGTTTCAAGCATATCAGAGAGTAAACCTCTGATATGTTAAGTTATTTAATGTTTTGGCTTTCTGCTTTCTTCAGTTACACACGTGTGGGCATGCACACAAATTTGCACCCCTCTCTGAACCTGTGTGTATGCACGTGTGTGTGTGTGTGTATGTGTAAGATTTGCACCTCTTTGAACCTTGTGTGTGTGTAAAAATTGTACCTCCTGTCTGAACATGTGGCCACCTAGCTGTGTGTGTAAAATTTGCGCCTACTGTCTGAGTCTGTGGCTGCCTATCAGTGTGTGTATAAAATTTGCACCTTCTTTCTGAACCTGTGGACGCTTGTGTGTCTGTGTGTGTAAAATTTGCACCTACTGTCTGAGTCTGTGGCTGCTTGTTTGTGTGTGTGTAAAATTTGTGCCTCCTTTCTGAACCTGTGGCTGCCGGTGTGTGTGTGTGTGTAAAGTTTACACCTATTGTCTGAGTCTGTGGTCACCTATCATTGTGTGTATAAAAGTTGTGCCTTCTTTCTGAACCTGTGGCCATCTGTTTGGGTGTTAAAATTTGCGCCTACTGTCTGAGTCTGTGGCCACCTATCATTGTGAGTGTGTATAAAATTTGCGCCTTCTTTCTGAACCTGTGGCCACCTGTGTGTGTAAAATTTGTGCCTACTGAGTCTGTGGCCGCCTCTGTGTGTGTGTGTGTAAAATTTGCGCCTAGTGTCTGAGTCTGTGGCCTCCTATCAGTGTGTGTGTGTAAAATTTGTGCCTCCTCTCTGAACCTGTGGCCGTCTGTGTGTTTGTGTGTGAAATTTGCGCTTACTGTCTGAGTCTGTGGCAACCTATCATTGTGTGTATAAAATTTGTGCCTTCTTTCTGAACCTGTGGTTGCCTGTGTGTGTGTGTGTGTAAAAATTGTGCCTACTGTCTCAGACTGTGGCCGCCTGTGTGTGTGTGTGTAAAATTTGCGCCTACTGTCTGAGTCTGTGGCCTCCTTTCAGTGTCTGTAAAATTTGTGCCTCCTTTCTGAACCTGTGGCCGCCTGTGTGTGTGTGTAAAATTTGCACCTACTGTCTGAGTCTGTGGCCACCTATCATTGTGTGTGTGTGTGTGTATAAAATTTGTGCCTTCTTTCTGAACCTATGGTTGCCTGTGTGTGTGTGTGTGTAAAATCTGTGCCTACTGTCTGAGTCTGTGCGGCCACCTGTGTGTGTGTGTGTGTAAAATTTGCGCCTACTGTCTGAGTCTGTGGCACCCTATCATTGTGTGTGTGTATACAATTTGTGCCTCCTTTCTGAACCTGTGGTCGTGTGTGTGTGTGTGTGTGTGTGTGTGTGTGTGTGAAATTTGTGCTTCCTGTTTGTACCTTTGGGCGCCTATCTGTGTGTGTGTGTGTGTGTGTGTGACGTGTGTAAAACTCACACAAAACACACTCGTGAACACGGGGCCCCTTCACACACCGGGCTTGAGGGGTGTGTGTGTGTGGAAAGAAGGTCCCACACTCAGAGAGACCCTCTAGTAGTAGTGCTGCCCTTGCGACTTCTGAGGCGAGGCGAGGCGAGGCCCGTTTTTTCTCTCAGAGAAAGCGGGCGGGCGCCTCCTTCCCCTCCGGCGGCGCCAGGGGGCGCTGCGCGGCCTACCCGCCTTCCCCGTCTGAGGCGGAGGAGGAGGCGAGGCCAGGCCAGGCGGGCGGGAGGGAGAGCCGGGCCGCGAGGGGGCCACTCGGTTCCTCCTCCTAGTAGTAGGCCGTTGTTGAGGCGTCTGGTGGCGGCGGCGGCACAGGAGGACCGGCCCCCTTTCCTGGCCGCCCGCTTCGCTCCTCCTCGGCGGCCGGGCTGGGCCTCGGAGCCCGCGCCCACCCTCGCCCGCCCGCCCTGAGCCCGGCCCGGCCACGACATGTCCGGCAAGATCGAGAAAGCAGGTGGGTGGTCGAGAACCGCTGGGGGTGGGGGAAGGCCGCGGGCGGCGGGGGGAAAGGCCGGCTCACTTTCACACACGCCCGGGGAGGGGGGGAGTTGTTGGAGGGGGAGGGGGTGGCGGTGGGGAGAAGCAGGATATTATATTAAAATTTGGAAGTAGGGGGAACAAGAAGCCCCTCATGATAAGCCCCAACTGCCTGGGGTGTCTCCCCCACAACCGGTGCGCGGGGGGGGGGAGTTCATTCATTTAATAGATTAGTATGGCAAGGCAAGATTCCTCCTCACACACACACAGAGTTATCTTGGGTAAAGGTTTCCCTTGCTCGAAAGCCAGTCGTATCCGACTCTAGGGTCCACTGCTCATCTCTGTTTCAAAGCCGAAGAGCCAGCGCTGTCTGCTTCTCCAAAGGTTTCCGTGGTCATGTGGCAGGCATGACTAGACATTGGAGAGCACAGAGAGCTGTTTACCTTCCCACTCACTGTGGTCCCTATTGATCTACTTGCAATTTCTTGCTTTCGAACTGCTAGTTTGGCAGGAGCTGGGACAGAGACGGGAGCTCATTCCCGTCCTGCAGTACTTGGGAATCGAACTGCTGACCTTCCGCCTCCCAGTCAGCGCCTTAACCACACGAGCCACTGCAGTTCCCTATATGTGTGTTTATGAGATCATAAGCTTATATATATGGTCTCATATGTGTGTGTATGAGACCATATATACTGTATACATTTTTATAATACACATGTACACAAACATGTACATATTTTTGTATGTACAAACACACCCACACAACGATATACAGTTATACAAGTGCTTTTGTGCATGTAGAGACATATAAATAAACAGAGCATGTGCCTAGAAATGTACATATATACAAATGTACAAATATGCAAACATATATATGCATAATTTTTATACAATTACAGTGGAGCCTCATACAACAATCGCCACGTGTAGCAACAAAATCGCATAACAATTAGGTTTTTTGGGGGGAAAGTGGTGTCCTGCATAACAGTTGTACAACAATTTTTCAATGGGAAAAAACCACTTAGCAAAAAATATATATTGTTGTACAATGCATCCCATAGGGAAAATCGCTATACGATGCATGCATCATATAGCAATTGTTTTGTAATTGTACAACAATGAGCCCCATGGAATGGATTAAAATCATTGTATGAGGTACCACTGTACTTCTTTATTTAGGTGTATATAGGACCATATATAAATATATATAAACTATATATAGGGATGGCCATCATTTTCGTGCCTTCGGGTTGACCCTGTCCCCCTGGATTGCTGAGCGGGCTGGACTACACACCCCAGAAGTGGAAGCGGGCGCATTTACGGCTATCATGAATGCATCTACTTCCACGTTTATGATAGCTGTGGGTACGTTTATGCATGTGTGGGCGTATTTTATGGCTGATGTAAATGCGTCTGCTTCCACTTCTGGGTGCTTTGGTGATGTGAGCCACATTAAATGGTGCCGTGGGCTGGGGTCAGCCCCCAAGCCATAGGTTGGGAATCCCTGCTGTATATAAATATAATGCACTTATGTACACAGACATACTGTACATATGTATGTGCACACACAGGATTGTATACAAGTACTTCTGTTCATGCAGAGACACATAAATAGAGTATGTGAATTAAAATGTACATATGTAAAAATGCTTAATTACATAATTTATATAATATTTATACATGTACAGTACTTAGAGATGTATATACAGGACCAGATATAAACTACATATAAATATATAAATATACATAAGTAATGCATATGTTATCTCGACACCCTAGGGGTAAAAGAGGAAGTAAAGAAGAGGAGGTTCCTGGTTGCGGGTGTTCTGGGAAATGTAGTCCAAGGACTAATGTTTTCCCAGGCACACAAAAAGGAACATGTTTCTCTTCCCTTCTTTCCCCATTTCCAGACCGTAGACATCTTCTATTTCTACACAACAGTAATTTCCTCTTCCTCTTTCAGCCACCCCAGTTCAAGTGACCCCCCAAAAGAGGTTCCCTTGTTTGGCAAAGTGGAATAAATTCCCCCCTGCAGAAACATTTCTAGTATTGTAGTGTAAAAAAAATTAGGGCTTCTCTCTCTCTCTCTCTCTTTCTCTCTCTCTCTCTCTCTCTCTCACACACACACACACACACACACACCTGCAAACAATATAATGCAATGGTCCCAAAACCAGAAAGTGTGGGGATGCCTTAGTTTTGTGGTGTGTGTGGTACTCATAATTTCATTTATCTGGGCGGTAGGTTCTCAAAAAGTTATTGGTTGCATGTTTCCCTTCTGTAATTGGCTTATATTTTCATGCAGTCCCGTGGTCCAAGGAACAGTCTTGCTCCTGTCCTAAAGAGTAGTCAATTAATTAATCACCTAAGAGTAATTTATTATTTTGGAAACTCTGGGATGGGTGTTGTGCAAGATGTGTCTTCCTGCCCCATAGAATTGCAGTTGTAAACACTATCAGCGTAAACGAAGCTCTTCTGAATTGTCTTGCAACTTACTCCCAACCTTGCAGCGTAAACATCCTTATCTGGTCACTGGAAAAAAATCAGGATTCAAGGGTTGGGTTGAGTCTAACGAAGTGGACTTGATCCATGAAAGCTCACATCTAAATAGGTCTTTAAGGTGTCACAATGTTTTTTTGTCTTCATTCTTCTTCTTCTTTTTTGTTTTGTTTACTCACTGATAGGCTTCCCTTTAATTTCACAAGGTGTTTGGTCAGGTATTTCCTTGTTCCTAGATATATCAAGTTCTCCTTGAGCTTTAGCCTACTGTGCTGGCTCAGTAGTAAAGAAACTTGCTGGAAGGTCAGCAAGTTGGCAGTTCAAGACCTGAGTACTGCATGACGGAATGAGCGCCTGTCTCTGTCCCAACTCCTGCCAACCTAGCAGTTTGAAAGCAAGAAATTGCAAGTAGATCAAAAGGGACCACTTTAGTGGGGAAAGATCTTGGGGACATGAAAGGAGCCTCATTCGGGCATCTCCTAGAAATCCTAGAGCAGGAAAGTTTCATGTTGTTGCAAACATCTTTTATCTAAAAAGACTCTTCAGTCCTCTTTGATACAAACTTGCCATCTTACAGGTTTAGCTCTCTTTTGTTTCCCCCTCTTTTCTCATAATGAACAGTGCATAATTTTCTGAAGTGCAGAATAGAGATTTCCTTGGCTTCATGGAACTGCATGTAGTGAACTTTTAGGGAAGTGTCTCTGAATTAGGGTTCATGGGGTAATCTAGATTTCTGGAGAATCTTTTATTTCACGAGCAGACCTAGAGACTCAGGTATAGTAGATGAAGATTGGGGAGATCAAGCATGGAAGTCAGTGGCTGGGTTTGTATTATTTACAAGTCTTGAGCTTCCATGGTCTTCCCTTCTCTATATTTAGCACTTGGAAGCTTTCATTTTTTGCATTAATTGCAGCTTGTTGTGACGTCTGTGTTTAGTCAGATTGGCTAAAACCCTATGGGGAAAAACTATGCACGCAAGAGTAATTATCCAAAGAGTCCCACCCCCTTTCTGGCTTGCCCTGTTGCGTGTGACTGGGTTTTGCTGACCCTTGAAAGAGAAGAGCAAGGCAAGCAGTGCAGGTAGGTTTGCCTTTGTGATTGCTTATGTATTCTATACAAAGCTAGCCTCATTGTGGCCAGTGGGTGAGTCATCTGAACTCTGGTTGAAATAAGCCAGTCTTGAACCATTGTTTATCAGACTGGTCTCTTTCAACTGGCTGTAGTTCCGAAGGACCACTATTTCTGATTGCGCCAAAATTCTCAACTGTGGTTGAAACAAGACAGATTTTTAAATCTCCTTCCAGAGAGAAGGAGAGGAATATACAAACCCTTGGAATTCTTGTTCATGATTTAACATTGTGTTTGAACATGTTCACATCTGCTGGGTGGCCTGAAGCCAATTGTGGCTCCTTAGTCTAACCTACCTCCCAGGCTTGTTTTGAAGACAAAAGCAAGGAAATCGGAGGAGGTCCATGTGTACTGAATATAAAAAATGTCAATAGCAGTATAAAAGATAGAGATGAAAGTCCTGCTCTATATATCTACTTTGCTTTCATTCTCAGGTAGACCTGTGGAATAGACTCCCTCACATCTTACACACAGTCTATGGCAATAGCCATACAGTATATTCTCCAGATTTCATAAACTTGCGGCAAACTCTCCCTTAAGGAAACAAAACAGAAGTCTAACTCTCTTGCTCCACAGAAATGTTTTCCAGCTGTAATAGAGCCTTACGAAAGAGATATTTTCCAGTCTCAGAGGACCACTTTCAGAACAGCCTTACTTTATATCCCATGAACACAGCATCTTATATAAGTTCCTTGCTTCCATGGACAACACTCTTGCATGGGGAAAAAACAGTTTCTCTTTTAACTACACAGAACATCTCTTCCACATGTGTTAATGTCCCTCTTTCCCAAAGAGCACCACAGAACAATGCATCTTCCTTTTAGTTTGCAAGCTCAATCAAGTTTCAGACCTGAGTTCCTTTCACCTCTAAAATAATCACCTTCTAAATTTGCAGAAAGTCTTCTGCCTGGGGGGGGGGAATTCCTATCCAGCTAGCAGAATAGCTCGCTGTTTTCAAATCTAATGGCTGTGATGTAGAGTGATTCTCCACAGCCCTGTAGAAGAGTTATTTTGGTGCTAGACTTCCTAGAGTCTCAGAATAATTTCCTTCCTTTCAAGACTTCTAAGACATTATATCTACGCCTGACCCCAAATAAGATATTTTACAAAGAGTGGAAATAAGAGAAAGGAAACTTCTCACATGTACGAGAAGGATTTAGGTCTTATTGCATATTCTACAAACACCATGTCATAATGTATGACAGTACATATTGTGCATCTGTTTCCAAGCTATCTCTTCATATAGACATCGACTTCAATCAGTGTTGTGTCAATTAGGTGCAAAGACTTTTTTGGTATTCCTTTGCATCATGTAACAGTTTCATAAAACACTTTTTTGGCACATTCCACATTTCCTCTTTCTAATTTGCTGCGTTCACGGGAACTAGAGAGCAATTCTGGATGTATATAGGCTGTACATTTGATTTGAGTCTGTAGGTGGAAAATGTCTATTCAACATCTGCTGAGGAGGAAGGTAATCGGGCTGCCCTTTTATTCTTCAGCAAGGTTTTTACGGTCTTGCAATGTGTGTAAAGATTAAATGAAAATAGAGTGAGGCCTCTAGTTAGAGGAAACTCCAGACAGGATGTGAAAGAAATTTGCTGCCTGCTTATATGATTACTCTATGACCTGCTCTTTTTGATGCTGTATATATAGAATGGGACATTCAAGGTGTAGGTTCTTATTTTCCTTTTTTGCATACTAATATTCTGATTTCTTTTTGAAAATATTACTTTCTGAAGAAAATTCTGGTATAGTAATACCTCAGATAATGCTAAGACTTGGTTCCACAAGTCTTGGTGTTATCCGATTTTTAGTGTTATCCGATGCATGTTAAAATCCTATGGGATGTATCGGATAATGTTAAAGCTCCATAGAGATACATTGTAACCGCACAGGCTTTAGCGGTTGTTATCCGATACATCCCATAGGACCTTAACGTTATTCGATCCAATTTTCCTCCCCAGATTACTTAACGTTATGCGATTTTAGCGTAATCTGAGGTAAACGTTATCCGTACTGTACTTCAGAACTTTAATTGTGATTGTTTACTCCCTGTAATAATAGAATTACAGTAAAACCCCACTTACATAAAAAGTTGTATCGTAGGCTTTTATTGTAATTTTTTTTACTTAACTCAAAGCAAACCCATAGGAAAAATGAATTTTTATTTAACTCAAAGCAAACCCATAGGAAAATGATATTTATGTAAATCGACGCAACCCCATAGGAAACATGAATTTTTTACTTAACTCGAAGCAAACCCATAGGAAATTGTGTTATGTAAATTGGGACATTTATGTAAATCGGGACATGGCTTTAGTCCAAAAATCATTATGCAAGTCGAATTTTATGTAACTCGAGGCATGTGTAAGTCGGGGTTTTACTGTAATGAGTTGGAAGGGGCCCTGTTGGCCATTGAGTCCAATCTCCTCAGTGCAAGAATCTGAATCAAAGCAGATATGGCAGATGGTTGTCCAGTTCTCTCTTGAATGCTTCCAGCTTTGAATCAACCAGAAGGATATGGTTTGTGTAATACTTATGTAGTGAAATGAGAGAGGTACTTTCTGTTGGAAGTGTGACTAAATAAATAAATAATAAACCACCCACCACCCTGTTTGCTCCCCACATTGTTAGCTCTGGCTATGATTTTAGGATTTGCCTGTACACTATCTTGAAAAGAGGAAGGTTAGGAAAATGCTGGCCTATTTGAGACTTTAAAATGGGATGCACTAGCAGTTCACCAAACTTGAGAAGATCTCATCCGATTTTCAGTCGTTGCTGCTTACAGATGCTCTTCCGTGTATCATGATTGTTATATTTAAAGCTTCAGTTAGTGTTTTATAAATCAAGCATTGCATTTATTTGGTTTCGTTATGCAGCATTTAATTAGCACACAGAAATCAATGTTGTATTGTGTTTTGTGGTGTAAGGGCTCGCTATATATCTTCCTGGGGGGTATGTACAGTAACCATTTGGTATCCGGCTCTTCCTTTCCAATGGAGCAGTCATTGCTCAGGCTTGTCTGTCCTCACTTGCATCAAAGGCAGAGAGATTCTAAGTTTGATCATTTCAAATGCTTTTTTTTTTTGCCCTGGCTTCTGAGTTCTGTGCAACATCTGAATCTGCCTTCTTGTGATATGGTTCTGGAGGGACCTTGGGGAATAAAGGTGACTTGAGTTGTATAGCAGCTGACTTTCAAATACTGTTTGCCAGCTGTGTAAATCACAACTTCCATCTCAAGTAACTCTCTAATAAGTGAATATCACATTGCAGGTTACATTCTTCTCTGTCAAGTATTAATTGTGGGCTTGTTCTAAACACTTGAAGGAGAATGGGAGGCTGGCCGGCCAGCTAGGGCCACACTTCCAAGTGGCTTTAGCTCCCTGTCAGCCAAGCTGGGGGATGAAGGAATGAGGAGAAGGTCTGGGTAAAGCTCTTGGCAGCACTAGGAGAGGATGGATGAGGTCTTTTATAGGCCTTGGTAAGTGACTCTCTGGGCTGCTGTGGTTCAGTGGTTAAGAAGCTCATCTTGTTAGCTGGAAGGCTGGCAAGTTGGCAGTTTGAGGCCAGGATACTGTATGATGGATTGAGCGCCCGTCTCTGCCCCAGCTCTTGGGGACATGAAAGAAGCCTCATTTGGGTGTTTCTTCCTCAAAAAATCCTTTCAACCCAGAATAATTTCTGACACTAAATTATTATTAGTGATTCTCTGGCTCTTGATAACAAAGAAGGGATGGAGATTTCAGGAAAGAATAGCCCTTCTTTTGTCATATCTACCTCAAGAAGACAACCCAAGGAGAGAAATATTTCGAAAGTTGGCAGTTCTCTACTTCCAAGCCACAGAAAATTGGCATGGGTGGTACACAGGTGATTAATTTTTGCAGACTTGTACTTCTATTGTTTTTTAATTGTTCTAATGTTATTGAGCAGTCTAATCATTAACAAACTGGCCCTATGTTGTTATTTTTTTTTACTTCCAAGCAAGTCTCAGTACAATGGCATACATGTCTAAGTAAACATGGATTGGATTGCAGCCTAAAAAGTTTGTTAAAATTAACTAATCCATGATCTGTCATCTCATGAAGGCTTGCTTGGTGTCAGTTCCATACTCTGGAGCAATGTTTGGTAAACTGTTGACTAACAATATAAAAGAGTTATGAGAGACAGCTCAACAGACATTTAAAGATAATCCACATTTGTAAATGGGCTCCTTCAAAGCTAACCACCTTTTTAAAAAAACCTCCCCAGAGTTAATTAAGTTCAGAAAAGAAGGGCTTATCTTTTGAGAACTGACAGTGAGGGACTAAAGAGCTGCATATCAAGAATAATTTTCATTCCACTGGCAGCCACTTCACCATCTATGCCACGTGCCGAGGATGACTAGAGCGTGCTATCCTCCTTGTGCCAACCCATTCAGTTTCCTTCATGCAATTCCATGTAGTTCTCTCCATGCTGTTCTTCGCCTTATGTAATATTAACATAATGCTTGAATATTAAAGAGCGAGAAACCTCTCTCATTGTAGCTTGCCATGTGTGTGAAGTATTTCTCTGTGTGAGAAACCCCTGCTTGGAACAATGACTAGTTGGGAGGCACAGTAGGCAATCCATGGAGAAGGCAGGTAATCCCGTGTCTTTGCATTGGAAGTGATTAAATAATCTGTCTACATAGTGCATGCAGAGATGTCACCAAAGAATGATAGCTAAGTGACTGAGTGTATATGTCTTGCAAAAATTAAGCACATGTCTTGCAGTATCACTCATGCTAAAAGTACCAGGCTGTGAACGGGGAATGGAGGTTGGGGGTTGGAGCAGTCATTGGGGAGCAGTGACAGCTGAAGTCTGCTGGAATGCTAGACAGCTGACTTGCAGCTGAACCAAAAAAAAAAAAAAAAAGAGCTGAAATTGGAAACAATTTCTAAAATTATTTTCTGGGTGTGGACAGTCTTTTTGGGCCTCCTGTCAAAGACAAAGCTGTCTAAAAATACCTGTCAGCATAGAAGCTGTTCTTTTTTGGTGAAAGTATTTTCTCATTTATCCTGAACCCATAATTTGGTTTTGTCATGAGGCTGTTGTTTCTAGGTTCTTTTTTTATAGTTCAAAGGGGATGTCCAGTCCTCCTTATGCCAGAGAAGCAATTTGTGAATGTACCACTGGTTTTCTTTAGGATCTGCCATGTGTTGGAATTAATTTGAGCCACAGACATTTCTTTTGCCCGTAAGCTGCCATTTGTGATTGTGTCTGCTAGGCGAGACATTTCTGAGACAAAACTAACCTGTTTTTAGCAGTTGCGGGTTTTAAAATAATCTGCTGACTCAAAACACTTTTTCTTATGGTGTCGGAACTTACCCTTGTGAGGCTTGGAACTGAACACTTGAAAAACCAATCTGTTTTTTCTCCAGTTTGCCTTCTTGGAACCCCACTCTTTCAAATACTGTACATTAATGTCCTGTCAAACCTCAATGGGGAGCATGGCAGGTTGTGAAATGTTCTGTAGATCTATAGTCTTCCTTTTCTTCAAAATTGTCACCCACTCCATATCGAGACTGTTATTGCCTTGACAGAAGGGGAGATAATTCTCAAGTACGTTTCTTTAGTGCTACTGAGTTAGGTTGATGGCACTGAAAAAACTACAGTACCCAGCAGCCTATATATCTGCATGTATAAAGTATAACGCTAGACCAGTGATGACGAACCTTTTAGAGACCGAGTGCCCAAACTACAACCCCAAACCCACTTATTTATTGTAAAGTGCCAACACAGCAACAGAGGAGAAAGGAAATGATCCCATTGGGCAGAGGGAGGAAGTGCTCCCATTGGGCTGCCGGGCAGAGGGGTGGGGTGAACTCTGTGCTGGGGGAGGGAGGAAGCACTCCCATTGGGTTGCTGGTCAGAGGGGCGGGGCAAACTCTGTGCTGGGGTGACTGCACGGGTGCCCACAGAGAGGGCTCCCAAGTGCCGCTTCTGGTATGCGTGCCATAGGTTCGCCACCACTGCGCTAGACAGAGAGAGATGGAAAACAAATTAGTTTCTCTCACTTCCTCAAATGCCAGCCAACAAGAGAGATACAGTTGTACCTCGCTTAAAGAGCATAATGCGTTCCACAGGATTGCTCTTTAAGCGAGTTTGCTCTTTAAGCAAAACAGCTTTGTAAATTACCAATTGTAGCGGGGATTGCGAACACCAATTTATTTGTTAAGCGAGTTTTTGGTTGGTTTTATTTGTTAAGCGAAGTGAACATTCAGAGAAAATTCTGCTCTTTAAGCGAGGCCCTCTTTAAGTGAGGCGCTCTTTATGTGAGGTTTGACTGTAGTAGTTTGGCAAGGGTTGTCTCAGCTTTTGCCAGTTTCTTCAGGAAATGGACATTTTATTGGCTGTATATGCTTGCTTGCTTGCTTATTTTGTATTCCTCTATAATTAGTGTCTGACACTACTGTAGGTGGCTCATAGCTACTTTAGTCAGCTCACAACCCTCTCCCCCTAATTTTTTTAAATTTGCCAACAGGAAACTTGTGGGCGCTCTGAGTCTGTCCAATATTAACTCTTTGTAAATTAAAGGAACAGAAAAACAAGACTGCCTTTTCTACACATGCATACACACTTATTTGTCTTAGAGTTAATGTTACCAGATTGAGAAAGTGCCTTAGACAAAATGGAAAGTAATCATGAAAAAAGAATTGTCGGTATAACTGCCAAACCAAACAATCACTTGCGGAAATAGAATGCCAATAATACATTCGAAAACATGATTTATAATACTGCTGTTAAATTAGGGTCAAAGGTTCGTATGGCTCTGTGAGAGGTTGGAGGATAGGTACATGTTAAATGGTAACACTTCGAAACTGAACTGAGCTAAATGTTACAGACCTACCTGGATTCCTTCTCTGAGATTTTTTTGACTAAAGCTTGAATGAGTGATTCTGGTGAGGGTTGCCATACTTAGCTTGGGAAACAAGCTCTTTTGCTTGAAAGAATGGAGCACATTAAAAACCTCCATGTTCTCCCCTGCCCAAGTTACCCCTTTTTTGGAAGAGCAGCTTCCAGGAATTTTGGAAGGAAATGTCCTTCTCCATTAGACATATGTGAGCTTTTGCCTTCCAGACTCAGTTCTTTTCACAGTTAGTTGTACAAATGTTTATTGATCAACCATTTATAAAGAACGCGAGCATTCAGACAACAAACACAAAAGTCATTACCTAACTGGATACTCCATAGATTTAATCTCTTTGAGCATCTTTGGCCTGTTATCTGTTATAATTGAGATTTTTGAAACATTTACAATGAAGAGGCTTATTTCCAGAAGGTCTGCTTTGAATCTAACAGGAAATTTTACCAGAATCAGGTACAATATTCCATCCCTTCTAAAAGTTGCTATATGTGTGTCATGGGCTGTCCACCTCTAGTCCTGCATAGATAAAATCTTTGACAATGAAGAATATTTTGGAAGCACTTTTCCATCATTGAGGGCATAGCATGAACCCTTGCTAAGAAAAAGTTCTTCTGAATATAGCAGCATTCTAGTTTTATCTCTCCAAAGCAAAGCAGTGACGTAATGCCTCTTTCGTTTTCAAGATGCTATTTTGGAAAGCTACCTTTGGGGAAGATAGATCTTTAAATATAAGCCCTTGCCCACGGTATTCACTGTAGCAGTGAATAGGATTTTGTTCACCGATAAAGCTTTCTTTTCAAAGCCAAGCTGCTGATGCCGGAAAATAACAGATTTGGATTGGTTTAAAAACTAATTAAGCTGTTTTCCAGTCCTGAAGGAAAACCACTCTTTGTTTCTGATTCAGTATGATTCTCCTGCATGAAGAAATGCTTGCCCACTCCATTTCAGATCTAGAGGTATTTCCAGTCTTGATGGTTTTCCCCATCGCACTTCAAAACTACTGTTGAATTTCGTGGAGTATGAATGGCTGCCCTTAAAACTCTCTGTAGTATTAACTATGTTTACTTTCTCGCTGCGGAAAAGCCATCTGCAAACTCAGACCAAGAGCATGTGTGTCTGTTTAATTTTCTGAGAGCTATTCCCAGAGCCTAATCATACAATGGCCGAAGAGATGCATATCAAGCTCAGGGCTAGCCTGGCTATCAGCTGACTGAGGGTGAATAATCGATGCAGCAAACTTGTCAATCCTCACCATGTCCTGACAAGGGTTGATGCTTCTCTACAGAGCACCCATTGTTCTGCACTACTGTTGGTTCCATGTCTGGTGGCTACACCACTACTTCCCCCAAAGAAGAATTAATCAATGGGTAGCAGAAAAAGGAAGAGGCCTTGACACCTGTCAAGCTCCTCAGATGCTGGTGTTTTTTTCTCAACATCCAGTTTAATGCTGAGCTCCAGGGTGATCCTTGAGTGTGAAGGGCAGCTTAGAAGATCACGGGTGAAAGCAAGTTTCACGCCATCCTTCCTGTAGTACTTACCTTATAACTTAGTATTAAATGAATGTAGAAAAATGTATTTAGAAGCTTGAATGAGAGATAATGGTAAAGTTCATCATCCTCCACCTAGGAAATCAGCTTTCTTTCGGAGAGCTATGTGTCATGAAAGGGACTTTGCCCTTCCACCACACACCTTATGGCCCTCCTTTAATGGATCCCAACCAATGATTTTACAAGATGTCATCATAACACTTTAGGATTCGCTTCTCAGAAACCACAAGGCTAACATGTTTACATTCCAATGCAGTTGGTATGTGGGGAAAGTGTTATCCCATTCATTGACATCACCCTCTGAGCTGGGCTATGGCATACAGTAATTTACTGGGTAAAAAGCACAACTTAGGCTTTTTCATTACACTATGAACTGTCCCTTGGCCTTTAGAGCCTGGAAGTTTCATAGTGTCTGCCAGTTATATCAACAGACATTTGTATTCCTGTTCCCTTGATGTCCATGAGAATTGCACTGGAGCTGAAAGTACTGTACATGTAGACCCACATGTGCAAAGAAGGGAGACTCAAGTTTCTGGAGATGCAGCTCATTTGCCTCGTTCAACCAGTGGGATGGCCTAAAATCTGACTCAAAATTGAGATCGTAGTACAGTGGGTCCCCAAATTGGGTCCCCAAGTACTGTTGGCATAGAGTTCCCAGAATTCCTGAATTTTTGTTTAGATTGCTGTGGGAACTTAAGTTTTAGGACTGCTCTCTTGGTGTTTTGTTCAGATCCAAAGTATTCATCTAGCATTTCTTTGCTGCTAGCTTCAGAGCTGTTTCCTTTATAGATGTGTATCTTGCCATTCCATGAAGTAATTTGGAATGTGCTAAGAACACACGCATTCCATAATACACTTTGACACAACAGCGTTGGATGATTAGCACTGAAACATCTCTTTTTTATGTCTGCCATACCTTGTTTTCTTTTTCAAAATCTTACATTTTTCTGAAGTGTGTTTTCTAATCCAGCAGATCTCCATTTGTGTGTGACCTGAATAACATTAAAATAGCCTGAGGAATGTATTTCACATTTAGAAACTGGTTTGGGGTTTTTGTTCTTTCTTGGTTTTGTTTTAACTTGCCAGCTGTCCTGCCATAAAGATCTTAAGGGGAAATCAATAGTTTAACTAGGATTTTAGTTTATGATGTGTGTGCTAGATAGATTCAGACAGAAAATTTTGTCTTGAGAGTTTGGGATAAGACCCTTGACTACAAGAGCATTATTTATAGTATTTTTCTTTAATGGAGTTGAAGATTTGAGCTTAGCAGTTTAACTTGAAAACTAACACAAGCTGTCTTCTGAATTAAAATTGGAGTCAATTTTTGTCCTTAACCTTAGAAAAGGATTATGTTTGTCCTTAGTAGACCTCATGGCTTACTTTTCATTGGTACATGCTTTCTCATTGGACAGAGGTCATCCTACAGGCTGATGCAAAGATAAACAGGCAATCTTCTCAGAAAGTCAGGAACCCTCTTATAGCAGCAGCAAAAGGAAGAAGAAATTTAATCTGCTGTTATACTAACATATTATCCATGCAAATAGATTGATGTTAGTCCTAGTATAACACTTTCCACCTGATCTCACTTCCATTTTAACCTCTTCTCTCTCTTTATTGGCTTCTTGTTGTTTCCAGTCTTATCTTTAAAGTATTTTGGCCATTAACACTTCCTTGGCCTTCTTTGTTCATATTTAGCTCCTTTTTCTCTGCATACCCCTCTCCGTAACATTTGCTCTTGGTAATTTGTAACAGCATCACTGAAAGGGCATTGTGTTTGAAGCAAACTTCACGTTGTTTTTTGACTCACAAGAAATTGTGACCATCTACATTTGAACATTAGGTAGAGACTTGGATGTCACTCACTGAGCATCAGTGGCTATGCAGGAAGCTTAAACAATGTCCAAGCCTAGCATACTTGCCAGTGAGACACCCATTAGATTCACAGGTAAGGGTAAAGGTTTCCCTTGCTCTGAAGCCAGTCGTATCTGACTCTAGGGTTCAGTGCTCATCTCTGTTTCAAAGCCGAAGAGCCAGCGCTGTCTGCTTCTGCAGACATTTCCGTGGTCATGTGGCAGGCATGACTAGACACAGGAGCGCACGGAGTGCTGTTACCTTCCCACTGAAGTGGTTCCAATTTATCTACTTGTAATTTCTTGCTTTCGAACTGCTAGGTTGGTAGGAGCTGGGACAAAGACGGGAGCTCATTCCGTCCTGCAGTACTCGGGAATCGAACTGCCGACCTGCCGCCTCCCAGTCAGCGTGTTAGCCACTTGAGCCAATTCACAAGAAACAGGGAATTCACTTTTCACAGTGCTTAGCAGTGTGGTCAACTACTTCTTTCATGTCCAGATCAAACTTTGAACTCCCAAAACGAAGCCACTTTCTTGGTTTTGTCATGGGCCAAAATTAAATCTTCATCAGTACATGTTTCTGGTAGTAATCGGCAGACCATCAAATGAGCCAGATTGTGTATCTTTGCACATTCACACAGCATGTTGTTGTCTGCCAGCAGTCTTGACTTAAACATGTTGGTCTTACATTTAGGCACTCCGAACTTCAGGTCCTTCAAATGATATAGGGTAGGTTGAGTTCCTCAATCATATCCTCCTTTATCATCAGTGCTTGTCCAGTGAGCTCCTTCCTCCATCTTCTAATTTGATGTTGCTCTTGCGTACCCTCAAGAATGTTGTTCTTGCCATAAAGTTCTTCCTGGATCTGAGTTGGTGGATTGAGGTTCATATCTGTTCAGAGGATGTTGAGGGTCATTCTCTTGCTTAGTTCTCTTGGCATCTTCTTCTTCTTCTCTCTTTATCTTAGGTGGAGAGATACCAACAAGACGATATATTTTCTCAACTATGTAGATTTGAGGTATCTTGTCACAAGCAGTGTGAACATGGCTGGTAGACGCCAAGAATTAGCTAATGGGTATTCACATACTTGTTCTGGCGCAGGAATTGATATATGGGGAACCATGTGGGAGCTCTTATTTCCAGTGTACACGTAGTGCTTTATAGTTCATATTTTATCTGCTTTGATGACCCCTCTCTAAACTGTGTTTTAATTTTAATCTCAAGAGGAACAGACCTTGAGGATGGCTTTCACGGGGAGGTTTTCACTGACATGGATTTGGGTTTTTGGGTTCAGCCAAACAGTGTAGTTGCTCAATTTGCATCCAGAAGCCCGAAGAATGTTAGTCTGATCCTTTTTTCTTACTGATTTCCTATCTTTTAAAAAATTCAGACAAGGAGTAAGCAAACAGAAGTGTTTCTCAACTCCAGAATTAATTGGAGGGTGGGCTCTTGAGCAACATTGTTGGACTATAAACTCCCTTGAAGAGATTTCCTTGTTTGATCACATCCATTGAGGTGGTCTGATTATTTTCTTCTAGTCATCAGTCATCCTATCTCTCCGGGGAGGTGAGGAATTTATCTTTGGGAGCAGGCAAGATGGCATAACCATCTTTAGTCTGAGAAGGCCTACCAAGTATCTCCTCTGCACTTGGTTGTGAAAACCATTCAAAATGCTGGCATTGTCTCTTTCTGGCTTGTAGGAGTTAAGCTTCGGTTCCTGTGATTTCTGACGTCAAATGTCTATGACTGGTTATGATAGGAATTGTATTTTAGCTACAGTAGCCCTGGAGTGGGAGGGCAGCTACCTTTCATGCATGTCAAAGAAGTACCATGTGCATAAGAGAGAGCATGGGCTTCTTATGCTCAAGGAGTTGTTGCTGCCTCCTATTCTGTTCTGGTCCTTCATGGTGTTGATCTTACAGTAGGCAGTCCCATAGTGTCTGTTTGGCATACTAACACTCCAAATGTGTCGGTCTCAGAAAATTAGTAACTCAGTACTCGCTTGCAGCCATCATTTGCTTGAGCGATTTTTTTTCTTCCTGCTTTTGCAACCCAGAGGAAGTGAACTGCTGTGTATATATTTTTGCCAACTACCTGACAGCTTTATTTTCCTCTGCTAAAGCTGTGCCTAAGTATTTGTTCAGTAGCTGAACTTAGAAGAAAGAAAAGCAGAATTGAGGAGGACTTGCGTTTCAATATATTCAGCCTTAATCCTTGCAAAGATTCACCATCGGCTACAACTCTTTATCCAAGAATATATTTTTTCCTGGAGGCAGAATGCCATTGGTGCGAATTTGTTTAAGTTGGATCCCAGCTTGCCATGAAGTGACCCACACACTATGATCTCACAGCCATTTTCTGTGCCACATATGAAATTAGACATGCAGGATTTAACACCAAGACTCAATGGACTGCTGCATCCTTGAGGATATTATCAAGGTGCGCCTTCACAGCCAGTCCTTCTGGCATAGCCTCTTCTGCTTCCATGACCGTTGGGAATCAGAGTTCCTCCTCCTCTCATTTTGTTGTTGGCCCCAGCATGATGGTTTCCAGTGACATTTCCTTCACCTAAAGGGGGCTCATCTGCCCGCAGCTGTTGACCACTTTAGGGAGTCAGGTTATTTACCGCTGTTCAACATTGAGTCGCTGGCTGTATGGTCTATTCAGTACAGTGTTTCCCAAATGCTGGTTCTACTCCATTACCATAGCAGGATGTCCGGCCAGACTTTGCAAAGATTATCTAACACAAATAAAGCTTTCCCTCTTTGGGGACTAAAACAGGCTAGAAGGGGTTGTTCAGAGAGAATCAAGGCATGGGGCCCACTCCCATGTTCTACCCACTCTGGCTCTGTAAGCAGAAATGGTGCAAGAATGCAAACCTATGCCAGCTCTCCTTTGTTTCTTACAACACCCCGATTAGGGCTAGCTACCCCATAATATTAATGTGCTGTCAAATCAATTCAAACTTATTATGACCCTTTCTATTTTTAATGGCCCTCTGGGTCTGTGCAGAGGGTGTGGTTACTCCATCAGCCATACATGTTTCTGGTGATTCAGCTGGCCCCCCTAGATACAAAGTGGGGATTTGAACTCCTGGTCCCTGGTTTTGCAGCTAGGTGCTCCAACCTGCAGACCTATGCTAGCTCTGGCTGCCCATAGCAAGTTTGGATTGCTTTCAGATGACAGGAATTGGAGGGTTTTTAAATGGTGAGAATCTTGTGTGTGTGTGTGTGTGTGTGTGTGTGTGTGTGTGTGTGTGTGTGTGTGTGTGTGTGTGTGTGTGTTGTTGTTGTTGTTGTTGTTGTTGTTGTTGTTGTTGTTGTTGCTAACCACCATTAAGTAAAATAAGTAGCATAAAGATATGTCTGGCTAGATAATTATTATATTTTGTGGACACTTGCAAAGCTATTTATTGTAATATATTCTTGTTACATTTTAAAGCTGAGCTTTGTGGTCCCTATGACTTAGATAACTACTCTGAATTATGGTTGGTTAATGAGCACTCACTCCCTTTTTCAGTAGAAGAATGATGTGTTAGCCTGGGTGAGAGGCTGTGACAGAGATTTTTCTAGAGTGGTTTGGATCACCTCGCCTGACATCTCATTTTGATCTGCTGGCATGTGACAGGTTGCATCCTAAGACTTGCCAAATCAATGAACGCTCCATTGCTTTCAAAAGTATGGACTTTTCAGGGCGAGAAAGCCAAAGGGAAAAGATTACGTAAGTGTCGACAGCTGTTGCACGTTTTAGCAGTCTTATTTTCTACCTCTTTGAAAAATACGTGGGTAAGAGTGCATTTCTAGTCATCTGACATTAGAAGCATCTGTGAAGTGAATTATTCATCTATGCTGGTAAATTCCAGCAACTGGGGGGAACCGTGAAGAGATTTGGAATAATATCTTCATTTCATTCATTCATTTCATTTATTCGATTTGTATGCTGCCCACTCAGGTATGCGACTCAGGGTGGCATCTTCTGAACATTAAGGGCCTTATTGGATAAACATGCTCCCACCCCCCCCAAAAATAGTATTTGCTACCCAAGTAACCGGAGAAATGAGAATAGGTTAACCTTGCTCAAAAGCTAATCATATCTTACTCTAGGGTTTGGTGCTCATCTCTGTTTATAGCCAAGAGACAGCGTTGTCTGCGTGTGCACACATTTCCATGTTCATGTGGCAGGCATGACTAGGATGGGAATAAGAAGGGGTTAAAAACCAACAACAGCAAAGCAAACTTTACTATTTCTGTGTATTGTAGTCAGATGAGCACACTCAAGTACACACATGTGCAAAGGCGTCTGAAAATTATCTATTTTCTTATGACTTAAACTGATGTTCCTAGATCAGGTTTTGATGCAACTTGAACCTTTGCTTCAATGTTCTTAAATACTGTACTGTAATACAGTATTTTCATTTGAATAGAAACAGGCATTCCATTTACAGGCAAATGTCTTCTACATTGAAGTCCTGTAAAATTCCTTGAATTTTTTTCTAGGGTGGGACAGGTGGAGTATCTTATGCGCAAGACAAATTCCACACATGAATTCCACACATGAATTTAGAAGCATCCCAACTGTTGGGCCTCAAGTGAGACAAACAAACATTCTTAGAGCAGCCGGATTGTGTTAAGTGATTTTCTTTGGAAACTTCCCAGTGTTGACTGTTTAAAACTAAAAAATGTTTGGAAACATTCTGGAATCTTAAAATAAAGCTGTCAGGAATGGAAACTGGGAAGCAGATGATGAAACCATCAGTACTTAATGTTGCTTACAAGGAGTGCTTTGAAAATAAACATGTTGTATTTGAAGGGAGCCTGATAATCTGATATGAGTAGTTGAAATCATAGTAGAAATTTAACCATTCGTTTGGACTGTGCATTGCCAAGTGTGCGCCTTGCAAGTGCAGTGAACAACATAATGTTGTGATGCAGCATAGGAATACACTGTTGTGTGGCTGTGCTAAAAACATAATCACAAATATAGTTAAAGTTGTTACGGAAAATGTTAAGTATTTCGTCTCCCTGTACCTATCTGCCTTTCTCGTGGCTATAGAAGTCACAATTCATAAACATTTTTCTTCCACTTGAAAACATTGCCTCCTTTAGTCCCCTAGACGTTATCGTTCCTCATCATGGGTGATCAGGTAGAAAACTCCTTATAAGCCTACGTGTGCCAGTGTTATAGGAATGCGAGGATTGCAATTGTTGAAGTACCAAGATTTATTTATTTTTTTAATCAATTGGGATGGTGGTTGACATACTCCACCCAAATGAAGGAGGGAGAGAGGTCGGGACATTTTAATGCTGTTTTTTGAATTTTTCAGTGTGTTTTTGCCACGTTTTGGTATATATTCACCATGATTTCCACACTTCTGGTGGTAGTAGTGCACTTGGCAGTAGCAGCAATCCCCCCCCCCGGGGGGCTGGATGAATTGGCCCCATGGGCCGGCCCTGGCCTGCAGGCCGTATTTTGGGCACATCTGCTGTATAGCCATGGACAAGCTAGGAGATGGAAAGCCACTTCTGAGTATTTTCTAACTAGAAAATCCTGGAAATGGTCACCATAAGTCAGAATTGACTTGACAGCACATGATGATTGGTGGTTGTTCCTGTGTTCAGGGATATTTTGTGGTGGCTTCTTGAGTGGGCAGATAAAGACTCATTAGATTTACAAAATATATGCTTCAGGCAGAGATGAAAAAAATGCTAGGACTGTCAGTGTGGATCAACACGCCTGTTTTAATTTTTGGACTCCCAATTGAAGAGCATCATGATGGGACTGTCAAGTTGAGTCCTTGTATCCGTTTCCTGTCACTGTACCACTGGTGTATGCTTCTTCTGCAAGACTTATTGAGGAAGACATACTTTCCTTAAATGCAGTACACAGGCTTGGTTTGACATTTTTCTGGGCTCTGATTTTACTAGTGTCATCTAATTATCATCATCGGTATCCTAGAAGAGCTGGAAGGTGCCCTATGAATCATTGAGTCCAGTGCCTAACAAGGAGGCCCATTGTTGATATTGAGGAACTTGGGCAACCAATATCTTTGGTTACCTCCTCCTCCTCACATGGCACAGGGATTGATTTTATTAGGGGTTGTTCTCATGCCACTCGAGCAATAAGAAAATCCTAGGAAGAACTGTGTTAGCATCATCGTCTGTACTCCCTTATCCTGTTCCCTTATTTTTTAATATGCTTCCTCTGTGTGACCTTCTATTTCTTTCACCTTTCTGCACCTTGATCAAAGCTTGTCACGATCAGTAGTGAGAGATTAAATGGTTTGTGAGACTGGATATGGTTCATGAGCTAACGGATCATTCATTCCTGTGTATATGAAATGAGTGGAGGAGGGGAAGTTTCAGAGACCAAAATATTAGATACAAGCGTCTTTCCCTTGGGGGTACTTTCTAAATGCAAGCCAAACTGCCCCCTGGGGCTATGCTTTCATGCTGGCACAGGGGTTATTAAACCATTGTAAACAAGTCTACTTCAAATGAACTCATATGTCTCAAGTGGAGCAGGGCATGAGGTCAATCTTTTTCTGCTTTCCTTCAGCATGTTTAAGTTGCCATTCATGAGGGAGGAAACACAGAGGAACAATGTAGCATTGGGAGTGGGTGAGAAGAAATCTGAATAACAAACGAAAGTCTTAAATCATTACTAAGTGTGACATGCCAAACTGACTCACACAATTTGCATCTTGTGTCTAAATAATCACTTTTTATAGTGAGACCATCTATACCGTAAATGAATGTCATGCAGTCTGTTATGTCTGAGAAGGTAGACGTGGTCCACAAGAGCTTACCGTATATACTTGAATATAAGCTGAGTTTTTTACCCCCCAAAATGAGCTCCCAAAAAGGGGACCATTGCTTATACTCAGGTCAACGACCATGAGTGTCCCAAGATCGCACTGGATTGAGATGCTCCAACAGTTTAATTAGTTTTACTATATTTTCATGTATTTTGATTATTGAAACTCACTAGCAGCAGCTTCATTTCCCACCCTCGGCTTATACTCGGGTCAATCTATATTCCTGGGTTTCAGGTCAAAATTAAATACATTGGTTTATATTCTGGTCGGCTTATACTCGAGTATATACCGGTACATCAAAATAGAACAGTTAGTCTTTAAGACTAATGGTTTTACTCAACCTTACTTTTTTGTTTTTGATTTGTTTCTTGTCTGAGATGTTTAAACGAAGAATGTTTCTAGCTCGTAAGAGGGCTTTTTGTGTATGTAGTGTCTCTTAAACATATTAAAATCTAGACAACAATGAAGTTCATGGTGCAGCTGAGTAAAAAGTTTTTTTTAATGTTAAATAAGATGGATTTTCAGGAACCTACTTACACCTTGTATCTTAGTGAGATGGAAAAACAGAATGAATCATGCAGTACATAATCATGTGAATGATTTATGTCAGCAGCAAATGTTGATTTCCTTCCTTTCTTGAAAGAGCATAGATATTTGCAGCACAGCTTTAGTTTTGCTGAGAATGCTGGTTAGCTCCTCTTTGCCATTTGGTTTGTTTCTAGATGGACAGCTGGTCTCATAGCCCATCAGTAGATCTGCCCCAGTGATGAAATACTGGTCATTACAGTGGCTCACAATACAGTTGAGGGCAGAAATGTCTACCCATTTATTGAAGCTCTTGATGGGAAGTGTTTAGTTTTTACTAGCGGTAGGGGTGGGATTGTCAAGAATGTCAAGCATTTTGGTTTGATGTGTTGAACCAATTAAAGATGTTCAATAGATTAATTTGAATGT
Source organism: Furcifer pardalis (assembly GCA_030440675.1). NCBI lineage: Eukaryota > Metazoa > Chordata > Lepidosauria > Squamata > Chamaeleonidae > Furcifer > Furcifer pardalis. Next base: position 59,432,585 of record CP126898.1, read on the forward strand.
ATCCCTTTAGCAGCTGAAGAATCTCTTTGAAAGCTGACCCATATGTTGAGTGAATAGTGGCTTTAGTAAGATAGAAGCAACACCAACCTTGGCAGAGGGTTGAAACAACCTTGTGGCACCTTTGTTTTATCTCATCTAGCAGCAGCTACACTGAAATTGAAGTTATATCCCACCCCTAACCCACTATTCACAACAACAGATTTATTGACTTTTGTCTATTTGTACAGAAATGTAGATGGTCAACTTTGAATATGGTCTTCAAATTATGTAAGTTGAAGTACTTTTTGCTTCTGTTGTGTGGTGTCTTGACTACTACTGAACAGTGAGCACAGCCTCTTCAAAGGACTGGGTTATCATTATCACCCCTTTTAGTTCAGGAAGGTAGGAGAGGCTATTGGTTGTCTTAGCTCAGGGGTCCCCAAACTATGGTCTATGGGCTGGATCTGGCCTGCAGCACCAATTAATCCAGCCCACGCTGCACTCGCTTCACGCAGAAGCAGAAGTAAAACACACATGCGCATAATGCTGCTGTAAATGACCCAAGGCTGTCGTAAACACGTTTATGAGAGCTGCATGTCATTTACAGCAGTGTTATGTGCAGGTGCGTTCTGAGCACGTTCATACATGTTTTACTTTAACGGCCCACTGCCCAAAAAGTTTGGGCACCCCTGTCTTAGCTCTACCAAGCTGTGAAGACTCTTTAACAAGGAAACTACGCTTCTTGTTTTACTGTGGTTTGATGCAAACCATGACTCAGTTCACTAGGATTTCTGAATATAGTGCATCCACAGAGTGATCAAATAGTAAGATCAGGTCTGCGGTCCTGAAGACACATGTTGCAGTTGCATCTGTCATACTGGAACTAAGCATGTGTCTAGTTGGAGCCTGAAGGAGAAATAGTCTGATATACAGGAGTGCAGATTTCTGTTTTTGTCTGGGGAGTTCTGGAAACTAAAATCCAAAGAATTAATTTTCCCAATTCTAATGTGGGATTTGTATGCATATTGCCCTAAACTCCATTCTATGCCTGGAGAAAAGGTGGTAAAAATGTAATTAAATAAAAATTAAAGGTGAGCAAATGTTCTAGGTTGTGATCTTTTGTTCATTCATAGATTTATATGAACCTATGCTGGTCTTTAAAGTGCAACAAGACTCTTTGGTGGAAATCTTAGTTTGCATAATAATTCGGGATCACACCACATGGTGCAGGTTATGTGTTTGTGCAATCAATGACTTACCCTCGTGGAAATAGCATGATCCTACATTACAACCACTGTTATAAGGAGATGGCATACATTGAATTTGAGAAGGACTGCATGGATCTCTGTCTGTTTATATATGACCAATTAACTGTGAGAAACATGGAACTGACATAAGCTCCATCTCCACCTATACCATGGTGTCCCTCTCTAAGATCAGATGGAGAAGACATCTCAGTGGCACATCTAAAACGAAAGCACAGTTCTCAAGGCCAGTGTATTTTGCTGCCAGAGAAGAAAGACAGAATACTATCCCCTTCTCAATCTTTTTTGTATAATCCTCAGTATGGTCTTTTGTGTATAAATTAAGTTGAAACAAGACCTTTCATCTTGGAGGGCTCAGTAGGGTTGAATGTCAGGTTCCCCCTAGTTAGATTCCAACACAGCAAGCTGGTGTTTCCCATGCGTTGAACCACAAGCATACTTTAGTTTTTGCCTATTGCAGTTTTCAGCAAGGGATCGTGCAGAGATGTAGTTAAGAGTCTTCTTCTCTTCCGTGAACCTCCTTTATATTCACAGGAGAGTGTACTCTTTAAGGGATTGTGGGTTTTGTAGCACGTTGGCTTGTCCTTAACTCTTGGAATTGCTGCCCTGCCCTTTGAAAGGCAAAGAGTGAAGTCAGATGGTTGAGCAAAGGAGGGGAATGTCCAGTTGATGCAGGGGTGCCCAAACTATGGCCTGGGGGCTGCATCCAGCCAATCCATCTGGCCCACACCACCCTCGACGTTCCTAGAAGTGGAAGTAATACGCTCCCACGAGGGTGTCATGGGCCAGATGAATTGGTGTTGAGGGCTTGATTTGGGCCGTGGGCCATAGTTTGGGCACCCCTGAACCATATGACCAGCCATGGCCCGAAATGTTTGGGCACCTCTAAGTGAATGAGTTCCTCAGTGTCATCTCTGAGTGGTGTTGAGAGAGCTTTTCTGCTTCATCACCAGAATCATCATCTCAGCACTCTCTCCATGCTGAGTGGTGAGGCTTGGGCTAGGCTTTTCTGCTTTGTTTTTTTAAAAGCCCTCCTTGTCAATTCAGTTTACTCAGCAGCTGCCATTTAATGTCATAATGTTTGCCCTGATAACTCTGGATGACTGTAGCTGCATTGTGAGCAGTCCAGTTCTACAAGGAGGCCTTTGTATGGCTAGGCCTTGATGGGGCTCCCAGACTGAGGCAGATTTGAGTCTAAGGGCTAAGCCAGTCTTACTCCATTCCTGTGGCAGGCAGCATCTGGGGAGATTCTGAGAACCAAGGTTGTCACATCTGGTCAGAGATTGTTTGTTGGAGGCTGTGGATTTGTATCCTGAGCTGGAAGGACACAGCTGAATGGGCAAATAGTTTGTGTGTGTTCATACCAGGAGTGATGAATGTGTTCTATCTACTATAGATAATGCTTAGTCTTTTAAGTAGATCAGTCATATTGAAATGGTGCCTTGGGAAATCTTGAAATCCCTGGGCAATTTTATGAGGCGCACGGCGGCAAGGCAGTCAGTAATGTTGGAAGTGATTCTCTATGAAGCAGCTTTTTAATCTCTTCAATGCACAGCTGTAAGAGAGCTCTGTAGGATGTACATTCCAGTTGTAGGGGACTGTGATATGACTCCATGTGAACTGACTGTGCAGAGTAGAAGATGCCTGGAGTCTTTAAAAAAGGGCTGGAGTTGATGTCTGAGCCATAGTTTTCTATTCATTCCGTTCCCCAGTACTCAGATACATCAGTAACTTACTCTGCAGTGAACACACCTAAATTTTCAGGCTTATTTCTCAGTTAGACATGCATTTGAGTAGGTTGTTCGTCTCATTTTTTGAGCTACCATTACTCCTCTCCTACAAATGAAATTGGAAGCAGGACAGGCATGGTTCTTGTGATGTGTGGAGCATCAAAAGACCTTGGAGCCCAACTGAGAACCCAGTCTTTTCCTTTCTGTTTCTAAATAGGGGTTATCTTTATCATGGTCAGTACCTGTTAGATAACAGAACAACTGGAGAGTTTTGTGAGGGTAACTTTTCCCTTTATTATCAAGTGTGAATGGAGAGGGACTTTTCTTGTTGTTCTTACTAGAGAGCAAGGGTCGTATGTGGCAAGTAAATAAGTAAAGGTTTCCCTTGCTTGAAAGCCAGTCGTGTCCGACTCTAGGGTTCAGTGCTCATCTCTGTTTCAAAGCCGAAGAGCCAGCGCTGTCTGCTTCTGCGGACGTTTCCATGGTCATGTGGCAGGCATGACTAGACACCAGAGCACACAGGATGCTGTTAACCTTCACGCCAAAGTGGTCCCTATTTATCTACTTGCAATTTCTTGCTTTCGAACCGCTAGGTTGACAGGAGCTGGGACAAAGACGGGAGCTTATTCCGTCCTGCAGTACTCCAGAAATGAACTGCTGACCTTCCACCTCCCAGTCAGCGTCTTAGCCACTTGACTATGGAAAGCTAAACCTTTTACAGTTTCCTGCAATGTACAAATTGTCCATTGCAAACAAGGTAGTGAAGGAAAGGATTGCCTTTTTGTGAACAGTAAAAGTGTGAAAGCCCTTGATATATGGGCGAGCTTGAAGCCTGCAGGCTGAGAAGAAACTGAATGAGAAGAATTACGGTATTATTGTAATGCTATATGTTACTAAAAAATGCAGATGGAATGGCTTCCATTATCCCCACCTTCAGAAGTCAGGCGAGAGAGCCTTTTCTTGGGTTGGTTGGGAAGCTTGTCTAGATTAATTTATCTGGCATCTCGTGAAAGGTCTATTTTATCTGGTCTTGGTGGACCTTTGGCTGCTAGGTTGCATTCCTTTGTGGGTTTTGCTGCCAGACGGAATTATTGCCATCAAGTCAATTTCTGATTTACGGTGACATTTTCTAGGGGGTTTTCTAGGTGAAAGCTATTCAAAAGTGGTATATCATTCCCTACTTTTGGGAATGTTCTAGGTCTGTGCAGTTTGCCCAGGACCATACCGGTCGGTTTTTCTCCCAGGAGGCACAGTGAAAAACTGAATTTCCAATCTCTTGGAATTTCCAATCTCTTTAAGTAGCCATATACTTAAATCACAGAGAGGTTTTTAAAGCTGCCTTCATTGCCTAAACCGTGTAGAAAAACAGGATGCAGACTCCTTAAAAAAAGATTGCAAAAAAATTTACACTGTCTAGTGTAGGGAGATATTCATGTTCCAAGAGGACAAGTGTGGTCCTAAATTAATGGTGACTTAAGTAAATGGAGGGAGAGGTGCTGAAATGCTAAATGGTTATGCTTGAAGTATTTCCTGCTGGGTACATATCCCCACAAGTTAGTCATCTGCAACAATTGAAGGAAATAAACCAAACCCAATTTTAAGAGAAGCAGATTTTGATCTAGGAAATCAAATAATAATATACATTCCAATATGATGGTTATTATATGCTTGGTTTTCTAATGATTATCTATTCAAGAACACTATTGTAATGAGCTCATTTCTATTTCAAACACTCCCAGATTGACCATGTATCTGGATTGATTTTTTTTTTTTTGCTGTAACCAGCCATTGCTTGACTGTACGGTTTGGCTAGTGTGATCTTTTGCTGCTGCTCATAAAATAAAAATCAGGAACTTAACAAGAATATGAAAATAACTGTCCAGGCAGTGCAGTCCTGTTGTTAAGTGTAAATCCTATTTGACCTGCTACCTCCAGTGCTTGTGTGACTGAATCAAGTTGCAGCCATAGGAAGATAACTCCTGCACAATCTATGACATATTTCCAGTAACTAAAATGATTGAATAAGAATATTTTGTGCCACAAAGACACTGAATGGAAGGCAGGAGGTCAGCAGTTTGCTTCCCGAGTACTGCAGGACAGAATGAGCTCCTGTCTTTGTCCCAGCTCCTGCCAACCTAGCAGTTCGAGAGCAAGAAATTGCAAGTAGGTAATAGGGGCCACTTCGGTGGGAAGGTAAACAGCGCTCCGTGCACTCCGGTGTCTAGTCATGCCAACCACATGACCATGGAAATGTCTGCAGAAGCAGACAGCGCTGGCTCTTCGGCTATGAAACAGAGATGAGCACTGAACCCTAGAGTCAGATACAACTGGCTTTCGAGCAAGAAAAACCTATGCCATCTAAAAAGAACCCAATCTATGACCTTGTAGAAACAGTAGTTACAAGACACAGGCAAATGGCTATTTGAAAAGCTGTCTCAGTGATGATAAGCAATTCAGATTAATTCTTTAAAATCCAAGAGTTGCCAGGGTGGAGCATAAACAAGAAACTAAAGCAGCTCACTGTTTTTCTAGCTCAAAGACTATGCAGGCCTCTGCAGTGTTTTGAACAGAGATCTTTCCCAGCTTTATCAATGGCAGGGATGGCAAATGGCGAGCCTTTTAGAGGCTGAGTGCCCAAATTCAACAGTCTGTCGTCTGCACCACATAGGGGCAGGGCAAACTCTGTGCTGGGGGAGGGAGGAAGTGCTCCCATTTGGCTGCTTGGTAGAGGGGTGTGGTGAACATTGCTGGGATGACCACGTGGGTGCCCACAGAAAGGGCTCTGAGTGGTCCCTCTGGCACGTGTGCCATAGGTTCACCACCACTAATCGATGGCCTTTCCTCTAAAATACAGCACTAGTTTCCACACATGAGACTCCAGATGCTCTTGGAGGACAATTCCTAGAATATAATGTCTTTGAAGGGCAAGATTTTCTCATATCTATTGGACAATGGAAAGGACACCCTCTTTGTAGGGGTGGGTTTGTGATGATGTTGTTTTTACACTGGAAACAATATCAGCTCACCACCTGGGAGTTAAAAATACCTTCATACCCTGGGAAACCTATCTAAACCATTCTCCCTTTTAGGTATCTTTCCAGAAATATAAGAGGGGGTGGGGGGTGAATCTGTTTCTTAGAACTGATGGCCAGCCTCCAGGATTGTATGACCCTGGTGTATAGAGTTGGATTGTTGAAAGGGGGGAGGGAAAAATCACAGGAAATCCTCAAGATCAATAGGAAGTGTGGCCACCGCCTTCCCTGGTTGCCAGCAGAACATAAGTTAACAGCTGCGTTTCTTGGTTTTTCAGTCAGCCCTGTCTTTTAGAAAATCTAGAGCAGTGGTTCCCAACTTTGGCTCTCCAGATGTTCTTGGACTACAGGCCCCAGAAATCTTCGCCAGCACAGATGAAGGCTTCTGGGAATTTTAGTCCAGTTTGGAGTAAAGAATAAGAGTTTTAGATACTTGCAGGTTGCTTTCTTTTACATTTGAACAGCTTAAGCCAGTGTTTCCCAATCTTTGTTTTTTTTGGACTTCAATTCCCAGAAGCCTCAGTCAATTCCCCAAAGCACTGATCAGCCGATGTGCTGACTTATGCTTCTGGGAATTGAAGTCCCCCGGTGTGGCGTTGGGGCCATGTTAGGAACCACTGGCTTAAACTATGGGTTTTTCCTAATGTTATGTGTCGCTGAAAGAGTATTGTATAATTCCTGAGCAATAGGAAGGGATTAAAAAAAACTCTTGTGATTGTCACTTAGCTTAGTGGTATCACAAGATGCTTCAGCATTGATAGTGCCATAGATACCTTGCTACAAAATGAAGGTGGAGGTTGTGGTTTAAAATAGGAAAATATTTGGTTTATGTATTAGTCTATTTGTTTATGGATATTTATATATATCAGCAATTAATTTTCCACCACCTTTCTGCATCTTGGGCCCTGATAGTGACTTATTTGGGAATAGAAACATGATTCACAATAAGAAGTAGAGCATGTTAGTGTACATTGCTAGTACAAATGTTTTATACTGTTCTGGGCAGAGAATCTTAAAGTATACTGGGCTCTTCTGTGTCTAGGCCAGACGTGAAGGCACCTTTTGGTAAATTCATTCTGCAGTTCTTAGTGTGAGAAAGATTAGCCGGCAACACAAGGTTGCCATTATCAGCATAGGGGCCCTCTTTTTAAAATAATAAAGCTTATGTTTTTAGGCACAATTTAAACATATTTGGACATCAGCATCAGACCGATTGAACTCACGATTTGAGTCAGGGTTGGGGATTTTCCAGCTTACTCATTTGCCTGCATTGTACATCAACTCTGGAATCTACAAATTACTTTTTCTTAGATGTGATGGTTTCCTTTCTGCTTCATTGAAGCAACTTCATTCTGTCCTTTTTGAAGCAAGAGCTGATTTGTGAATAGCAGTCAGCTAATCATAATTTCACTTCCCCCAGCCAATGTTAGAAGACAATGATAAATATGTGTTTTTCAGGCATAGGATAGTCTTGCAATTTGGATGGGTGCCTCAACAAAAGGATCAAGTCTGCTCTTGCTCAGAGAATAGACACATTATTTTCTGGTTAATGTAGCAACGAGTACCGTACAGCTTCAGTAAAACAGTTCATTATATGTGTATTTGTCTAATCAAGGGCTGCCAAAACCTTTTGGGCCATGGGCCAGTCACATGATTCAGCGGGCTGGTCATGTGGTTCAGCCATGTGGTTCCTCCCACTGGAATTGGAAGTACAACATGCCTTGCCATCTGTTTTGCGACAGGATGAGATAGATTTTAGGCTGCCCCTTTCTCTGCTTAAACCAAGCTATAGCATGTGGGCCGGATCTGGCTCCTGACACCAATTCATCCAGCCCGCACCACCCTCGTCACTCCCGGACGTGGAAGTAATGGGCACCCATGGTCTAATCAGCATCTTCACGCAAAGAAGATGCCACAGTCTCGTAAACAGCTTGTTCTTTGAAAGACCAAATAGGTGCAGAGGGGATAATGCTTGACAGCTGTGAGAAATGGCTGGGTTATGCATGCCTGAGATTTTCATTCACCTTTAGTGAATAACAGATCAGAGAGTAAACAAAACAGCAAAAACAAAAATGTGGCATTTTAAAGACTAACTGCTGTATTTAAATATGAGCTTTCCTGAACCAAAGCTGAGCAGAAGGTAAGACCTACATACAATTTGAAGGACTCTGAGCCAAACACAGTCTGTTAGTCCTGTGACGTAAGCCTACCACAACCTCTTTGAACAAAAACAACTAATTACAGTAATTATTTTTAATGTTCCTTGCTTAAGGCTATAAAAACAGGAGTTGTCAGGTGACAGACAGGCTGCAGTCTATGGGCTAAATTAGGCTTGGGAGAGGTCATTCTTGATTTATACCAGTGCCAGCTCAATAGATTCCTGGTGGTAAGGTCAATTTCCTTTTTCTCATTTAGAGTCGCGACAAAAAGTTGTACTGCCCCACCCAGCCATCAGTCCCTTCCTAACTGTCTTTGCCATGCATGCTTCAGCCTCGTATATGGTTGGGTCAGTTCCATATCTCCCAATACATGCCTCTGCAACAATTTCTAGTTTTAAGGGTTTGTCACTCTGGCAATAGCTTCAGCCATGCACCCATGCTGATATTGTGTGTGTGTCTGTGTGTGTGGGCTCAGCAGTTGTGTAGCGGATAAGTTGTTCATGTGCTCCTCCTGACATTGTGGCCAAATTTGTTGCATGCATCAACAGCTTACTTAATGCACATCACTGTAGCTTTGCTGAGCACAAAAGGCGCCTCCTCTTTGTGCTGATAGCTTTCAGGCCTCCAGGCTACAGACAGCTGTTGTCCACTCCTGGTTAATTAGAGAGCCAGCAGGAGAGCAGAGGATGTGTAGCTGGTGGAGGCACAAAGTCCCTTGGGCAGCGCTTTTAGATCTGATTTAAAAGAACGTTTTCACAGAGAGAATGAGAGAATAGGATGCTATTCTCTTCTGTCAAGCTGAATGTTTTGAAACAAAAGGAAGAACCCCAGTTTTTGGGGAGAATGATGGATCTTTCAGCAAAATAAGTCTAGTACTGTACAGTGCTCTTTGAGGATCCACAAAGTGAAATGTCAAGCCATTCTGCTGATCTTTGTTTGCTTCTTAATATCAAGAGCCTGTAGATGTGTTGTTATCAGCTGCTTGTTGTGAAAATACAGGGCACTGCTAGCCCCCAGGCTCAGACTTCACTGGTGCTTGGCAAAGTGTGATTAGATGTTGGGTTGAAGGATTTGCAGCACAACCGCTCCTAAGCCTCTAAGGAAGGTGTTCTCAACCTACGGCCCACGGACCAAACCCATCCTCTGAAGCCTTTTCATCTGGCCCCCAACTTTCTCCTTGTTCCCACGACTGGAAGCACCGCAAACCGGCAAATCGGTGTGTTTTCGGCAAGTTCTCGTACAAGATCTCACAAAATCTCATGAGATCTCACTGAAAATGCGTGTTTTCGAACAAGAACTTGCACAGAAACACATGAACGGCCGGAGCAGCCATTCAGAGGGGAGTTATTCGTCCCCCGCCCCGAAAAGAGTGAGAAACTTTGTTCATGAAACAACAGGAGTTGTTGTGATTTTGTGTAACTTGTGTCACTCCTGCAAGCTATGCACGCTTGCTGGGTCAGTAGCTCCAGAAAACACCTGGCTCTCCCACAGGTCCAGGAAAAAAAAAAGAAAGAACGCAGTTCCTCCTTCTAGCTTGTGAGGAGCTTTGTTGTTCAGTCGCACAGTCGATTATTTATACAGATAGAGGGATATGAGTGATAATATAAGACAACTCACTTCCAGGTAGAAAAACCTTGACAGCAGTCTTGGCACCTGTACAGCTTCCAGGGCTCCTTGAAGAAAACCATAGCCATTTAACTCATTTAGCTAAATCACTTCCGTTTGTTGTTCTGTTGTGTTGTAATAATGACCCCTTTTGTGGGCATGCTGGCATGCAGACAGAGATTTAGCAATTGTGTAGGGAAAAGGGCTGTGTCAGCAGATTGGGAAAAAAAGTACTTTATTCTCATGGCTGTTAAGGGAATGTATGAAGGAGCTGCATTATATTGTCCCAGCCCATTGTGCCCTCTTAACTGTTGTCCATGCTAGGAATCTTGGAACTCCAGCATGTCTGGAGGTCACTAAAATGTGACAGGGTGCTTGAGAGTGACTGAAACAGTTTATACAGTATAGGATTTTGGGTTGTCTTCCATGGGAACATAAGGAGCTGGTCTTTGTAACAGAGATATGAACAAAGTGGTCTGTTTGAGGTTGTTTAGTTACAACTCTCAACTATTCTCTAGTCCAGGGGTGTTCAAACTTCTTGGGTCATGGTACGGTCATGTAGTTCAGCGGGATGGTCACGTGGTTCGGCAATCCGGTCACATGGTACCTCCCACTGGAAGCGGAAGTAAGATGCTCCTTGCATTCTGTTTTGCAACAGGATGAAATAGATTTTAAGCTGTCATTTTCTCTGCTTTAAACCAAAGGTGCCTAAGCTACAGCCTGTGGGCCAGATCTGGCCCCAATGCCAACTCATCCGACTCACTGCACCCTTGTCACTCCCGGAAGTGGAAGTAAAACTTTTTGGAGCGACAAGGGTGGTGTGGGTCGGATGAATTGGCATTGTGGGCCAGATCCAGCCCACAGGTCATAATTTGGGAACCTCTGCTCTAGTCAGCATAGCAAATAGTAACTCTTGTTTCCGAGAGGGATCTTTCTATTCCCATCTAGAAAGGCTATGTTCCAAATCTGATACTTGGGCTCTTCTGTTGACCTTCTGTCTTTCCCATAATCTATTCTAGCAGGGACATAAGAATCTGTTTTTTATTTAGTCAGCCCATTCATCCATTTAATCATTGTCTACACCAGAGATGGGGAACTTGTGGCCTTGTGGGGAGCCGGGACCTTCTGGGAACTAAAGTCTAAGAAAACCTAGAGGACTAGCTTGTTTCATCTAGGCCAGGGTTTCTTAACCTTGGGCCTCCAGTGTACTTGGACTTCAATTCCCAGAAGCCCACTCTCCCCTGAAAGCTGCAGGTTCCTACACCATGAATTCTGAACTCCCCCCCCCCCCGGTGTACTTGGATTTCAGGTAATCGAAGTTCAAGAACACCTGGAAGTCCAAGGTTGAGATACAGTGATGTGCTTTGGCTTTCCAGAGTTTTGGGTTGGGGTCTTAACTGGACACATAAGGGATTGTATCTGAAACCCTTTGTTTATGAAATCTACACTCTACTGTGCAGTTGTAGTTCATTTGTAACAAATCAGGCACTCCCAAAAGGTTCTCTGGAATGTGAATTTTGTGGTTTCCTGATGACTTACCACTGTGTTTGCACGAGAACTTGTATTTGATCATTATTTTTTAAAAAATAAAATGCTCCTAGGCTTTATATCGGCAAAGAGAATGAAGGTAAATCTCTATAAAGCCTGGAAGGAAAATTTTGGGTGGGGAAGCTAAGTGGCTAGTTCAGCAGTCAGAGTAATATGTTATATAATCAAAGCAAATAAATGTACATGTGAGTAATTGGTGCAGATTGCATCGGCATCGGTTATTTTTGCCATTTTTTAAAAGAAAAAAAGTTTTGTTTTTTACGTTGTCTTACTGCCAGGAGTGGGAGAGAACTCCACATCGACCAATTATGTGTATGAACAAAATTAAAATAAGCACAAGCAAAATAAAATCAGAGAATATTTTTGTACCTATATGTATAGGGATTGTGGTGGCTTATTTGTTAAGACGCTAAACTTGATGACTGGAAGGTCAGCAGTTTGAGACCTGAATGTTGCGGGACGCAGTGATTGGGAATAAAGCTATAGGGATTTCTTTAATGCGGTGACAGGCAGCGATTAAACAGAAGGTGGAATAACGTGGGAATCAGCGGAAAGTGAAAGGAGTAAAAGAAACGTGATATGGTGGTGAAGTGGTGAGATGTCTCTGTGCGATGCACATTTAAATTCTGTCTGAAAAATCTTTATTAATTTTATCAACTTTACAAACTTTTTGAAGAATAGGGACCACTTTGGTGGGAAAGGTCAACAGCATCCCGTGCACTCCAGTGTCTAATCATGCCTGCCACATGTCCATGGAAATGCCTGCAGATGCAGACAGCACTGGTTCTTTGGTTGTCAATTGAGACGAGCACCATACCGTAGAGTTGGATACAACTGGCTATTAAGCAAGCGCAACCCCTATATGTATACAGATATACTTTCATAGCAACAGGGAATGAATGAATTTTAATACATGTTTTCTCCCTGGAATGACTGAAACAGACACACTGTTAAAGCTGTAGAAATACATACACCAGTATTTGTTGCTTGGTTTTTTTTTAAAAAAACTTTTTTCTTTTTAAAAGACATAAAGCATAAATAATATATACAACACTCCAACATATTATAAAATTATAACAGAAAAACTCAACATAATTCAAAATATTGTGGCCCAGACCAACTTCTGGACCTTTTAGAATATATTTCTTTCCTTTCCTTTCCTTAAGCAATTGGGGGGGGGGGGGATTGGATTGAATAACATTAAAATCCTATGGGATGCATCGGATAACATTCGCTAAAGCCTGTGCCGGTTACAATGTATCTCTATGGAGTTTTAACGTTACCCGATGCATCCCATAGGATTTATCCGATGCATGCATGTGGAACCAACTTTTAGTGTTATTCGAGGTTTTACTGTTTTTGTCTTCCCTTAGATGAAATTAATCCATCTCACATTTGGCCTTCCTCATTTCCTGCTGCCTTCCACCATTCCCAGCATTATTGTCTTTCCCGAAGACTCTTGCTTTCTTGTGATGTGTCCAAAGTAGGAAAGACTCGGCGTCATCATTTTTGTCTCTAGGGACAGTTCAGGCTTGATTCGCTCTAGGATCCAGTGGTTTGTCTTTTTGGCATCCCAGGGTATCCGCAAAGCTTTCCTTCAGCACCACATTTCAAACGAATCAATCCCCCTCCCCAAACCAGATTTCTTTATTTTATATACACTTTATTGTACTTACACAGATTTGGACTGAACAGCTTGTGAAGTAGATCCCCCTACAGCCAAATCTCTGGCTAGTTATTTTAAATTTAGCCTTTCCCCACAGCAAGTTGCAGAAAGCTGCCATATTCAATCTTGCAAACTCTTGATAAGTTTCCCTTATAACCCTGGAGACCTGCTGCTAATTAGTGGGGACAGAATAGGGCTGGGGGGAAATAGCACAACTCCGTATAAGACAGCATCCTGCGTTTCTTATCCTACATGCCATCTTCTTTGCTACCCTTTCCGCTAAAAATAACAAAACAACACACAGCTACACTCTGCAACTACCTTTTACACGAGTCCCCCCCCACACACACACACCTCTTTTATTTGCTGGTTTTTCTTTCTCATTAACTTCTTTTCTCTCCTTTCTCAATCCTTCCCTCTGTTTCTCTGCCCAGTCCCTACTCAGCTGTCCCCCTTTGATTCACAAGCTTTTCTGAATCCTCTGAGTCTTCTCTTCGAAGCTGTCCTGTTTGTCTTACCACCTTTCCCCACTTTCTCCCTGGTTCTCTGAGGTCCCTCCTGCATAGGATCCCGGAAAACCGGGATTGTCCCGGATTCAAGGTTGGAAAAATTGTTCTGGCCAGTTCAATAAAAATCACATTAAAGTTCTGGATTTTTAAAAACTTATTGGTTGTGTATTATAACACACCATTAAAATAAATTCAAACTCTCACCATCAAATGAGCAATTTCCTGCCACACTGGAGTTGGAATATAACTGGAGATAAATCTTAATGTCCTCGCCTCGCACCACCGCCTGATAAGTGTACTTCTGTCCCGGTTTTGTGGGAGAGAATTATGGCAACTCTACCCCTGCAAGACTTTCCTCCTTTCCCATGTCAGATTTTGTCAACGAGTTTGCCTTCAGAGCATCTTCCCAAAGGAGAAAAAGGAGGTTAACATTCCCTTATAACCCTTCCTTTGTGGTAAGAAAAAAAGGTTCTAGCTTGATGTGGTAGAACCATTCAGATGAGCAAAGGATGTCAGTTCTGTTGCTGCTGTTAAGGCTGAGGATGGAGTTGTTTTTGTCAGAAATGGGAGGAAGGAGTTCTGTTTTTAAGAAAGCTGACTGGAAACCAAATCATCTGAGGGAAGGCTGAAGGAACTGGGCATGTTTAACCATGAGAAAAGGAGACTGAGAGGGGATAGGATGATAGCACTTTTCAAATACCTGAAAGGTACTCATAAAGAAGAAGGGAAGGATCTGTTCTCAATCATCCTGGAATGTGTAATAATGGGCTGAAACTAAAGGAAGTCAGATATAGGCTGAATATCAGTAAAAAATCTCTTAACTGTTAGAGCAGTACGACAGTGGAACCAACTGCCTGGAGAGATGGATAACCCTCTGTCAGATCTGCTTTGATTCAGATTCCTGCATTAAGCAGGGGGTTAGACTCAATGACCTAAAAGGCCCCTTCCAACTCAGTAATTCTATAATTCTCCTCTTCCATTTTTAATTGCAAGGCATTTTGAATTATAAACATCATTCTTCCATTTGCTTTTGAAATTACATTCCACTATACAGTGGAACCTCAGTTAAAATAATTACTGTAATGCCTTCTCAGAGACATTTCTTACAGCAAAATTTTTTTTAACCACACTTCCATAGGAATGTGTTGAATGCAGTTTCTCATAGGAATGCATTGAAAACCAAAATACATTAACCAAAACTCGGTTTCCCATAGGAATGCATTGAAAAGCAACTAATCTGTTCCCGGGGGGGGGGGGAATCTGTAAACCAAGCCACTATTTTCTATGGATTTCCTTTTGTTATGCAATTTTTATGTTAACCGAGGTTCCACTGTACAGGATAATGCTGACGATGGATACATTGAAATAGTGGAAGAATTTATATGCCTTGTTTCAGTCATCAACCCAAATGGAGGTTGCAGCCAGGAAAATCAGAAAAAGATTGAGACTTGGCAATGAAGGAATGTGAAAATATCAAGTGTAATAATGTGTCTTTGGAGATCAAGACATCCAGACTCTTGTATTCCCGGTCATTCTGTATGGGTGTGAAAGCTGGCCAGAAAAGGGAGCTGACAGGAAAAAAAGACTTGTTTGAAATGTGGGTGTTGGAAAAGCTTTGGGGATATCTTGGACTGTCAGAAAGACAAACAATGGCTCTGTGAACAAAGCAGCAAGCCTGAACTGTCTCTGGAGCCATAAGTGATGAAGCTGAAGCTGTCCTACTTTGGCCACAACACCAGAAAGCAAGATTGTCTGGAAAATAATACTGGTAAAGGCAGAAGGCAGCAGGAAAATAAGTCAAAATGTGAAATGGATTGACTTAAGCTTGCAAGATCTGAGCAAGGCTGTTGAAGACACAACATTTTGGAGAGCTCTCATTCATAAGGTCTCCATTCTTGATAGCACATAATAACCAACAACAATAGTACTGGGTATATTTGTCCACTGTAATGTAGAAATGCCTTATTGTGGACTGCAATGGTCTGGCTTGGATGTCCTTGGAAATGTTCTTTGCGTCATTCTTGCTGACTAGATGGTCAAACTGGACACCAGGAGCAAGCTAGCAATCAAACTGGTCAACTGTTCTGAGAGCTCAGAATGTGAAGATTGAATCTTTATGGACCCAGTGGAAGCCTGTTAGCTCCTTCTGGCCTACCTCCACTGAACTAATGGCTGTAGGACTTTCCTCCGCATAGCAATGGTGTAGAAGAAGGGTGCAGATAAGTCTAGGAGCACCTGTAAAATTTCCCCAGAATCCTGTAGACATAATCCCTGGGTAATGTGGTTGGACTTTATGTTTTTTGGACTGCCAGAATGACACAATGCAGTGACTCCAACTATCTGTGGAGTAGCTTAGAATATGCTAACATTTAGACTACAACCTTCCAGTCAGCACAATAAGGCTGATGTGGAGACTTTCTGGGAGCTGCAATTGAAAGAATCCCCCCCCCCCAGCTCGACTTGCATATCTGGTTTGAAATCTCTGATTTATTACACCTAAGTTAAGGAAAGCAACGTATGCCAATAAAAGACTATTCAACAGTCCAGATCAGTTTGTTTGCATACTTCTGTGGCCCTAGCGAGATACACCCAAAAGGTCCACCCAGTCCAGCATCCTGTTTCCCACACTAACTACTTCAGGGAAGGCCACAAGTAATACATGGAGGAAATTGCCCTTTCCTGTTGTTCCTCCCAGCCGCTGGGTATTAAATAGAAGCAAATTCTCAAAATTAAATATATTTTGTGTCCAGGTGTCATAGCATCCTAGACTTTCAAAGAGTCTTATAAACTATCGCCTCCATCATTCTGCTTGACCAATGAAGACAGTTGACTGGTTGGCCTTTGTCCGAAGTTCTTTGGTTAAGAAGGACTAACTGATTCCATTGCAAAATTCTTTTGTCATGGAGATATTTCATGTAAATTTCTGAAACTGAAATCTACCTTCCTCTAAACTTCAGCCAGTTTGATTGGGAGCAAATCTTTCCTTTGTGGCATGCCTTCAGATGTTGCAAGAGAGCTGCCATCTTCTCCATCCCCCACCCTGGTCCTTTTTTCTGTGGATTAAATATACCCAATTATTCCATCTTCATTCAAACTGCTTCCCATTCTGTTATTCCAGATTGCAAATCAGGAGAATGAGAAATTAGAAGGGATAAGTTTTTGAGAGGTTTTTGGGTTTGGAATCGGTGATGATGGTGTGATTCTAGTATCTTTACATGAAATAGAGGTGAGAAGGAAGTCTAGGAGTACGTTTTTAGCCTTCTTGGTTAAATGGAATTGCCAAGTTTCATGGCAGACCACCTTGGAATGTCATTTGCAATCATGCAATAAAATGTCTGGGAAGAATTTGCTTGACCACTTTGGGAAGCAAGTTGTCGAATTATACAGGCCCTCATTCTGGTCCAGGAGGACTTGGCTACAGCACAGAGTTTATAAAGGGAGAGAAATGTGTTGCTTTGGTTTACGGCTTAGTGAATGAAATTTTAAACGTAAAATGTATTTATATTTATTTAGTCTATTTTTATATACCGGTACTGGTTACCATAGGAGCGGTGGCTCAAGAGACTGCGGTGGCTCAAGTGGTTAAGACGCTGAACTTGATGGCTGGAAGGTCGGAGTTCGATTCCTGAGTACTGTCTTACGGAATGAGCTCCTGTCTGTCTCAACTCCTGCCAACCTAGCAGTTCGAAAGCAAGAAATTGCAAGTAGATAAATAGGGACCACCTTGGTGGGGAAACAGCATTCCGTGCACTCCGGTGTTGAGGCATGCCTGCCACATGACCAGGGAAACATCTGCAAATGCAGACATCGCTGGCTCTGGCTATAAGCAGAGGTGAGCCCTGAACCCTAGAGTCAGATATGACTGGCTTTCAAGCAAGGGCAACCTTCACCTACCATATGTAAGACAGTAATTCAAATACAGTTTTAGTCCTGAAGGCACCAATCAGCCTTTGCAGAATCTCATGTGTCCCTAATGTCTAAATTATAGACTTATTGTGGTTTATTCCTACACTGGCTGTGAGAGCGAACTTACATGGTAGAGAAGGGCTTTGTTCAGAATAATTTCAACCAGCCAGCAGTATGAGAAGTCTGTTGGGCTGGTAGTACAGAGCAATCTGCTTGCTTCTGCAGAAAGTTTCCTCCTTGATAGAGCATGCAATTTAGAGAGGATGGGACTCGGTGGGTAGCTTGTATGCTTTGTGTGCAGTCCTTCAATCACTCTTCTGGCGTCTCCAGTTATGGCTATGGAGAATTCTTGCATGAAACCTTAGATAGCAACTGCTACTCAGAGTGTTCTGAACCAAAACACAGCCATGTTGCCTCTCCTTCTACCTGGAGTCTTAACAAGCTGCTAGGAAAAGGGAAAGGACCCCTTTCCTTGAAAGGCAGTTGTGTCCGAATGTAGGGTGTGGTGCTCATCACCATTTATAGCCAGATACCCAGAGCTGTCATGTGACAGGTGTGACAAGATACCGAAGTGCATGGGACACTGTTAACTTTCCCGCTGAAGCGGTACCTATTTATCTACTTGCAATGTCTGGCTTTTAAAAGCAAACGTACTTCCTGCATTCTATTCTATTCTGACCTCCATCCTCTGTTTATTCTTGACACCTAGATTCTCATCGTCTGCTCAGTCTTGTTGGGCTTTTTGGGGGGCCGGGGAAGAGGCAGTGTGTATTGTCCCCAATCTATTTAGCCATTAAGCCAATACATCAGGGGTTCTCAACATTTTTGCACCGCAGGCCAGACCACGCTCCCTCAGACATTTTAAGTGGGCCGGACTGGTGGTTCCTTCTGCCGTAAACGCATCTACAACAACCATTTATGACGCATTTACAACAGCGGTGGGCACATTTATGATGCACTTACGACAGCTGCAGGTGCATTTACAGATGTCATAAACCTGTCTTTTTCTGATGGAGGCGGGCCACATAAAATGGTACTGTGGGCCGGGTCCAGCCCATGCTTGCGAGCCCCTGCAATACATTAAATTTATTTAAGTGCATACTTCCTCCAAACACTGTGGATTTCCTCATGTAAGTTGACAACTTCCAGTCTTTTTTCTCAGGTAAAGGTCACCCTTGCTCAAATGCCAATCATATCCGACTCTAGGGTTCAGTGCTCATCTCTCTTTCATAGCTGAAGAGCCAGCGCTGTCCACTTCTGCAGACGTTTCTGTGGTCATGTGGAACCATGACTAGACACCGGAGCTCATGGAACACTGTTTACCCACCCACCGAAGCGACCCCTATTTATCTTCTTGCAATATCTTGCCTTTGAACTGCTAGGTTGGCAGGAGCTGGGACAAAGACGGGAGCTCATTCCGTCCTGCGGTATTCGGGTATCGAACGGCTGACCTGCCGCCTTCCAGCCAGCGTCTTAGCCACTTGAATCCCCCTTGTTTTTCTTAGTAGTCCCATTGTGTGTGTGTGTGTGTGTGTGTGTGTGTGTGTGTGTGTGTGTGTGTGTGTGTGTGTGTGTGTGTGTGTGTGTGTGTGTGTGTGTGTGTGTGTGTGTGTGTGTGTGTGTGTTTCTTTTGGTGCTCACCACCCAAGTTTGCTGTTAGAGTGACAACACAATTCGGAGGAATTTGTTCCTTTTTTTTTTCCAAGGGAGGAGCTCTCTCTGCATCTGACCTCTTAAGCCCCTGTGCAGCTTTGTTAGTCCTGCGGTTTCCCCAAAGCTCTTGCGATTGTGTGCTATTTTTGTGAAAGGCAGTGACATCACCCTTGTTGCTCTGGCAACGGGTAAATAGCCCTGGCAACATGGAGTTCAGTGTAGACTCCCAGCTAGACAGCCACACGCCTCGAAATCCAAGCCACAATTTACAAAGTCTCCCCTCCCAAAGAGGGAAAAGGTCTAGGTTTAGGACAAAGTCCTGTTTGAAAAGGAATGAGAAGGAGGGCCAAAACATATATGAGACATTTCCTCCTCTTTTTAGCCCTGACTTGATCTGAAAACAGTTGGGAAATGGGTTAAATAATTCCTTTTGTTCTCTCCTGGTGGGTGTAGCTTTACTTTGTAAATCCAGTGCCTGAAGGTACTTCATTATTAAGCGCAGGAGTCATTCACTATCCTCATCTTTTAATAATAGAATCTAAGCTGTGTTTGGTTTTATAATTATCATTGCCTTGGAGGTGGATTAGCACAACAACAAACAAGGGGTGTTTCCCCAGTACAGTATATAAAAAAAAGTAGTAAAGGTAAAGGTTTCCTTTGCTCGATAGCCAGTCGTATCTGACTCTAGGGGTCAGTGCTCATCTCTGTTTCAAAGCCGAAGAGCCAGCGCTGTATGCTTCTACAGACGTTTCCAACCGTGATCATGTGGCAGGCATGACTAGCGCACAGAACGCTGTTACCTTCCCACCATAGTGGTCCCTATTTATCTACCGTACTTGCAATTTCTTGCTATCGAACTGCTAGGTTGGCAGGAGCTGGGACAAAGACGGGAGCTCATTCCGTACTGGATTGTAAACTAGAAGAAAGACAACGTGGGGCAGTAGTCTTGGACTAAATCCAAAGTCTGATTTTATGTTTCCACCAAGATAACCTTGGTCCACTCATGACCTACCTCATGGACTTACTATAAAGATAACTTACTGGAGAGGGTGAGAGTCATGTACCACCTTGACTCACTGAAAGTGTGATATGACTCATCTAACAAATGAGTAATAAAGAGGGCATTAATAATAAATGTGTGTTATCTAGGTGAAATTATGGGGACCCTTAAGGGGCTTACTCTTTTCTGGAGACATTCTGGCACCCTCATAGCTGACCTAGTGCTGTACAGGTTGATTTTTCTACATTGGAACACACTAGGCCAGTGATGGCGAACCTTGGCACTCCAGCTGTTCTTGAACTTCAATTCCCAGAAGCCCTGATCATCAGGAAGTGCTGACTTGGGGCTTCTGGTAGGGAATTAAACTACCTACTCCTTCCTAACTTGGCAGGGAGGCAGTGCTCTGGTCAGTAAACTAGCCTGCACCGAGATCACCTGCATCAGTTATGCAATTCCCAGGGCAGATGGCAATAGTAAATATAATTGTGTGGCATCAAGTCAATTCTGACTTATGGCAACCCTTTCCAGGGTTTGAGAGAGAGAGAGAGAGAATACACAAAGAGGTTTCCCTGTTCCCTTTTTCCAGGGGGCACCCTGGAACTGTGCAGCTTGCCCAAGGCTGTTCTCCTAGGAGGGAGAGTGAGGAATTGAACTCCCAACGTCTGGTTACACAGCCAGATACCTAAACCATTGAGCTATCCAGCCAGCTACACAGTGGTAAAACTATTCTTCAGATATAGCACTTACATACCGCCCCATACTGGGAGAATGGTGGCAAAGGGATATGAATGCTTGTAAAATATTCGTATTATTGTCATTCTTTTGAAAGAAAATAGAAAGCAATAGAGGGGAGGGGAGGGAATCTTTGGCCAATTTTTATTTATTGAATTTCTATTCCGCCCTATCGCAGGAGTGACTCATGGCGGATTACAGACCATCATATGAAACATATAAAATCACAAATTCCAAAATACAATTAAAAAAAAAATCTAAAAACAGTTGAAAACAATATCTCATTTTAAAAGCCAGCATTACAATTCCGCTGCAGGGGAAATAAATCTCTTTTCCCTCATTGCTCTAGAACTCCCAGCTGAGCCGATTGATTTGCTTTTTCCTTCCCTGTGTGTGCTAGAACTACTCTCTATGCCAGCGATTCATTTGGAAGGCTTTGTTTTGCTGCTGTTTAGGATTGGGTAGGGAGAGATCCAAATGAAAATGTCATTTTTGACCAATAAAACTAGTTGGCCTCTTCTGATGGGCGGCATTGGAAGTAGATGAAGTGTTGCTCAGCTGGCCCTTTGGCCAAGGAAGGAAGAGAGCCTTTTCCTCTCTGCCAGCTTTTGAATGCTGTCATTGCCTTTCATAAATGCAGAGCAGAATGAGCCCAGTCTCCTGGGTGTTATGTAAGGAGTGACACGATACTCAAGGTTCTCCTCCCATACCCCCTTCCTTTAATTCATGGCCATTTTCTTGATCTGCTCACTTCCTAGAGAGTGTCATGGAATGGCTGGAGCCCCAAAGATCAGGGTGGACCAGACTTCCAGGATGTGTAGAGGTCCCTTCCCTTTTCCTTGAAAACCACCACGGCTGTGTGTTGCATGAATTGGCAACTCCCAAGGGATATTGGTCTAAAAGGTGTGTCTGGGTATTCCCTATTGTAGACGGGGGAAGTGAAATAGCAGGGTAAGGTTGTCTGTTTGGGGAGAGTTTTAAATGAAAAAGGGAATGCGGTGGCTCGAGTGGTTAAGACGCTGAACTTGACGACTGGAAGGTCAGCAGGTTGGCAGTTCGAGGCAAGTGCTGCACGATGGAGTGAGCTCCCGTCTCTGTCCCAGCTCCTGCCAACCTAGGAGTTCGAAAGCAAGACATTGCAAGTAGGTAAATAGAGATCACTTCGGCGGGAAGGTAAACAGTGTTCTGTGCACTCCAGTGTTCAGACATGCCCACATGTCCACGGAAACGTCTGCAGACGCAGACAGCACTGGCTCTGGCTGTAAACAGAAATGAGCACTGAACCCTAGAGTTGGATGCGACTGGCTTTTGAGCAAGGGTGACCTTTACTTTTAAATGAAAAACGGGATCCTGAGGTAGAGATTAAAATGCAGATGGGAAAAAACCAAGATCCACCTTCATAAAAATGTGACATTTGTTATGGAGTAGAGATCTAACTCTTGCTACAAAGATCTGAATAGTGAGATGTTACGTGTTCCCTGTGTTGTTGGTTAGGAGAAGTGGAAACAACTGTGAGAATTTCCTGGAAATTAGGTTGGAAAGTGGATCTCTATCCCTAAGTTGATTTTGATTTGATCTTAGCATGCTTATTTATTTATTAAATGTATTTATTGCCTCAGGATAATCTTCTGCAGGTACAAATTTATCTTTAATAAATAAAACTTTTAAAAGTTTTTTACATTGTGTTTGTGAGTCTCAAAAGTCTTCCCAATACTGTAGCTAGAAGTGGTTGAACTGAAATAGTTTATTGCAGAAGTGGACAGGGGTCAAATATGTGCATGCAGGGTAGTTTAAAGGTTTCTTTCATAAATATTCATTTGTATGTCATTGTTTAAATACGAAGATAAAGGAAGTTGCAAAATGGATAATGTGTTCATTTTAGCATACAGTCAAACCTCGCATAAAGAGCAGAATTTTCTCTAAATGTTCACTTCGCTTAACAAATAAAATCAACCAAAAACTCGCTTAACAAATAAATCGGGGTTCACAATCCACCCCGCCAGAAGTCACAATTAGTCACTTACATTTGTGTTTCACTTAAAGAGCAAACTCGCTTAAAGAGCAATCCTGTGGAACACATTATGCTCTTTAAGCGAGGTACAACTGTATAGTGGAACCTCGGTTAATAAATAGCTTGGTTAACCTAAAATTTGCATAACAGAAGGAAATCCATAGAAAACAGTGGTTCGGTTTACAGATTCCCCCCCGGAATGGATTTAATTGGTTTTCAATGCATTTCTATAGGAAATCATGTTTCAGTTAAAGTATTTTGATTTTCAGTGCATTCCTATGGAAAATTCAGTTAAAGTGCTTTTTGCTGTAAGTAACATCCTGGAGAACGTATTAATTACATTAACCGAGGATCCACTGTACCTTAATCCTTTCACCTTTTTTCAGCAAAGCTGAGACTGGTGCCATTTTATTATTATTATTATTATTTGCAGGCTGCTAGCTTGGGATGAGGGAAACAGCAGTAGCCTTAGTGGTTAGCAGTTTGAAACCCAACCGCTGCACGACAGAGTGAGCTTCCGTTGTCTGTCCCAGCTCCTGCCAATCTAGCAGTTCGAATACAAGAAATTGCAAGTAGCTAAAGAGGTAGCACTTTGGTGGGAAAGGTAACAGTGTTCCATGTGCTCCGACATCTAGTCATGCCTGCCATGTGACCATGGAAATGTCTGCAAACACAGACAGTGCTGACTCTTTGGCTGTACGCAGAGATGAACACGGCTGGCTTTCAAGCAAGGGAGACCTAGCTTGGGATGAAGAGTATTCACAGGGTTTATGTTAGTGTCAAAACCTACCTCTATACATGGGGAGACCCTTTAAAAATGCCACAGCTGCTGGGGCTCTTTTGACTTTGTGCTTTAACTCAAAAGCACCGTTGCTCAGGAATTTGGAGCCCATGTCCCCCTTTCTAGCAGATGCCACGTGCCTGACAAGCCCTCTTTCCTACACCCAACCCTGTTTAATTGAGCATTCTCTGTCCATTTGCTGCTCTTCAAAGGACCAATAGACGCCCTTACAAAAGAAGTGGCATTTTTAATGGGCAGTGTTGTGTAACTGGTTACGTAAGTGACCTCGGTGTCCCTAAAACACCCTCTCCTTGGTCCTAGCACATTGGAGCACTTCGTGCAGAAATGTTCTGCAGCTTCATTATCCATGACTTTTGAGAGATGTGCTTCCTCAAAGGCCATCCTCGCTTTCTTTAAAAAGAAATGACAGCTTAGTTAGGACTCTCAGTTAATGACAGAATTGGGAAATTCAGAGCATTCTGTCCAAAGCTTTGTTTACTCATTGTATTGTCATTGTTACAGGAATATGTGGAGTGATGACGGACTTGTGTGTTTTCCGATAAGGATGCTTATTGTGTCAATCAGTGAATAAAATCAAGCTTCGGGGGCTCTCCTTTGAGGGGAAAGTGCTGTGAGAAATGCAAACTGTGGAGCCATGGATATTTATTTATTTATTACATTTATATCTCCTCCATCTGAGATATTTTCTCACTCTGGGTAGCATTGAGTAAAAATGAGGAAGAAGCTGCATCCCTGCTGGAATCCTTAAGATAAGTGAGAGACTCCCAGAAATATTAAAATATTTTGAGTCCAGTGTGCATTCCTCTCTCTCTTGTAGGATTAAATCTCAGCTTGTCTTTGATTTTTTTTTTTTTGCATGTTGTTGGTGATGGAGATAATTGTACCAGTGCATTTTCTTATACTCTTTCCCCCGGACTTTGTGAGAGACCTCTGTAAAGGGGAGTCTAGGTCATTCAGCACATTTTACAGAAAGAGATGGCAGAACCTCACATTATACTTGTTTAGGGCCATGGTGGCTTAGTGGTTAAGGAACTGCGCTTGACAGTGGGAAGGCCAGAAGTTTGAGACCCAAGTGCTGCACGACTGAGTGAGCACCTGTCCCAACTGCTGCCAACCTAACAGTTGAAAAGCAAAACATTGCCAGTAGATAAATAGGGTACCGCTTTGGTGGGAAAGGTAACAGAGTTCTGTGCGCTCCTGGATCTAGTCAAGCCTGTCACATGACCACAGAAACCTCTGCAGACAGAGACAGCGCTGGCTCTTTGGCTGTAAATGGAGATGAGCACAATCCCCTCGAGTTGGATATGACTGGCTTTTGAGGAGGTGAGACCTTTACCTAGACCAGTGGTGGCGAACCTCTGGCATGCATGCCAAGGTGGCACTTGGAGCCCTCTCTGTGGGCACTCGTGCGCTCACCCCAGCACAGAGTTCACCCCAACTTTCTGCCCAGCAGGCCAATAGGAGGGCTGTGTTGACGATAAATAAGTGGATTTTGGGTTGCCGTTTGAGCACTCGCTCTAAAAGTTTCATCATAGATGACCTAGACTGTTAGTTTAGGGCAGGGGTCTGCAAACTTGGCTCTCCAGGTGTTCTTGGACTTCAATTCCCAGAAGCCCAAGTCAGCACTCCTGCTGATCAAGGCTTCTGGGAACTGAAGTCCAAGAACAGCTGGAGAGCCAAGTTTGCTGACCACTGGTTTAGGGGGACGTTTCATTGTTTTTCAAAAAAATTGCCTACATTAGAAGTTCTCTCTTTCTCAAACCACAGCCTAGAATATAATATCTATTTCTGTATAATGGCTCTTCTACACATATTTCATTGGCAGTGTCTGGAACCTCCGAAACAAAGAGATTCTTTGCTGTGCTTGTTGAATCAATCTAGCTGCAAGCCAAGGAGCTCAGCCATCCCGTCACTTACAACCCTGTAGTTTTCAAAACTCTAATTCATCAATTTCAGTCTCAAGAGTTTGCTCAAGTAGATTGTGCCCCGCAGTGCGTGCCAAAATGTCACCCCAGGCCTGAAGGCAGTCCTGGCTTTAGGAGGCTAGAGGTGAATTGGAAGGCTTGGCCTTTAATGAGCTGACCTCTTTACCTGGATGCACTTCCCAATTAGAGGGGGCCTTGTTTGTAAGCAGGGGGCTGCGTTTGAACATGACTCAACAGCTGGAGCATGTTCAAACGCAGCATGGCAAGCCACACTACTCTTTACCCAAGAGGCAGAATGAACAAGGTGTGTGTGTGCATGCGCATGCATGTGTGCTCCATTAAGCCACCACAGCCTAAATCTAAAAGCCATCCCCAAATATCTTTAAACCTGTTTTCTTTTAGTAAAGGTAAAGGTTTCCCTTGCTTGAAAGCCAGTCGTATCCAACTCTAGAATTCAGTGCTCATCTCTGCTTCAAAGCTGAAGAGCCAGTGCTATCTGCTTCTGCAGATGTTTCCATGTTCATGGGGCAGGCATGACTAGACACTCCGGAGCACGCGGAGCGCTGTTTACCTTCCAATTGAAATAGTCCCTATTTATCTACTTGCAATGTCTTGCTTTCAAAATGCTAGGAACTTCATTTCAGTTGTCAATTGATCAGTAATTGTTACACTGTATTCCAAATCTCCTTATACCTTTCCTCAAATTGAATATCAATATTAACTCTCCAATTTTTGGTTATAATTAATCTTGGAATGATTTTTTTGCCACTGCAAAAAAACAGTAATCTTGAACCCTTTAGAAAAGCCCCAGATAGTTTCCTTGTCTCGTTGGACGGGAGAATCTCTTTCCAATTCCTTGCCCCTTCTTCTTGACTACTGGCCTTCTAGCCACTGGACACTGCTGTTCTCTCAACATACCACCTTTTTCTTCTTTGTCCAGAAGTACTGTATTTTGGGGCAAACTAGGAGGATAAATTTTCATAGTCATATGTTGTCCCCACGATCTAGTGTTCAAGGCTATACTTTGAATGGATATGGAAGTTTGATTTAGTCTTAACAGCTACAGAGAAGGCCTTTTCTTTACATCTGGTCCCCTTTGAAAGCCGTCTTTAAAGTGAGTGAGCTATCGTGCGGCAACCTGTTCCACAAATCCTGTGGAGTTTGAGGGATAGTGTTTTCTTTCATCTGTCTTCAATCCCATGCCAGTCAGATTTCAGTGGGATGGCACGGAGATCTAGCAAACAGAGCGATGGTGAGTGGGTGGACTTCACTTTCTCTACATTGCAAGATATTATTGCGACTTTTGCTGAACCATCTACTATGTTTTACCTCCCCTTGATTGGTTGTTGAAAAATGTTTCTAGTTTCCGGGCACCAATTTTTGGAAACGAGCCTATAGTGGAGGAAAATCTTTAATATGATAAACTAAAGAGACTTTAAGGGGGTGAATGAGAAGAGCTTGATGCATTTCTCTAGCATGGCACCTTTCTTCTTAAAAACAAGATCTCATCTCCTCGTTCCTCTTATGTTATTGTACGGATTCCTCTCAAACTGGACCCTGAGAACATTCTTTTGAGCAGAGTCTGCTGATTCTGGCATTACTTCTGCTGCACCTCTCTTAGTTTTTTGAGTCTTTATCTCTTGATTAAATCCCACTTGAATCCATCTTGATTTTTTTTGGGGGGGGTGGGGGGGGGAAGGCAGCAGCTTCATCCATACTGGTCAAAGGCTGGGTAAGACTTGGTGTGCCAAAAGGGCTCAGGACCAGAAAGTGACTTGTGGAACTGGATCAATGGTACAGTTGTCCTGCTGTGATGTGGAAGGGAAATGGAAAACAACTGTATTATAGTGTCATTCATTCATTCATTCATTCATTCATTCATTCATTCATTTAATTTATGGACTCCCACTCTGGGTGGATTCTTCTTTTTCTTGTTCAGTCACACAGTCGAGTCCAACCGTTTGCGACGCCATGGGCCACTGCGCGCCAGGCTCCTGTCACCTGCCATCTTCCATAGCCTACCCAGATCTACTCCTACTGCATCAATGATGCCATCTAGCCATCTCATCCTCTATCATCTCCTTCTCCTTTTGCCTTCAGTCTTTCCTAGCATCAGGGCCTTCTCCTGGGAGTCCTCTCTTCTCATTTGGTGGCCAAAGCACTTGAGCTTCGACTTCAGTATTTGTCCTTACAAGGAGCAGTCAGGATTGGTTTCCTTTAGGATTGACTGCAGTCCGGGAGACTGTCAAGAGTCTATTGAAAAAAGCAAAACAAACACCATTAAGACAATAAAACAAACCCCACCCACCTAATCAAAATCAGACCCAAAGACCCCAAATCAATCTTAATCGCTGATAGCCATGATGATAGCCAATATCTCATTTAGAGGAGGACCACTCATGCTTTTAATAGTTTTTAACTAGATTTTTAATTGGTGAGTGAGAGGTAGTTTTTCAGTGTTTTTAGGAGTTTTAAAGGTCTCTATAGTTTAAACCTTGGGGATTGTATGCCGCCCAGAGTCGCACGTCAAATTGAATGAATGAATGAATGAATGAATGAATGTGAGATCAGCCTCAGTAGCAAAGAAAATGGGAAACCACGACGTTTCAATGCTAAAGACTGAGAGAACAAGCAGGTTTGAATTTTTATACAGTATAGCTAATATTCACTACTTCCAGAGGAGTTCCTCTATTAGTCTTTTGCAGTGAAAAGCAAGAAAATGTGTTTTAACGTGCAGAAGAGTAACAAGTTCATTACAGTATTTCTTACATGATTCAGTAGCCCTGAAAATGTCAGCAGCAGAACTACCAGCACAGCAATTCTAGTTGACAAGCTGTGAACAAACTGGAGACAAACATTTATGTAAAGAAAACTGCGTCTTATTTTAGGTTAAGTAGACGAGACAAATCTACTTGTCTCATCTAATTAGACAAATCGACTGAATTCCCCAGTAAGGTTTGGATTTATGATCCAGATTTTAATCCCAGTACATGCCGGTCCGCTCTGGTGGGACAGACAGATGTCCTTGGGACGATGCGGTCTCTTAAGTATCCTGGTCCACTACCATATAGGGCTTTAAAGGTGATAACCAGCACCTTGAATTGCACCCGGAGGCAAACTGGGAACCAGGGCAGCTCCCTCAGCAGCGGTGAGGCACGGGCATAACGCCCGCATCCCAACACCACTCGTGCAGCCGCATTCTGGACCAGCTGTAGCCTCCGAATGGTCACCAAGGGCAGCCCCATGTAGATCGCATTACAATAATCAAGTCTGGAAGTGACTAAGGCATGTGTGACCATGAGCAAGGAGTCCCGGTCTAGGAACGGCCGTAGCTGGCGAATCACACGAAGTTGTGCAAAGGCGCTCCTGGCCATGACTGCCACCTGCTCTTTGAGCAGTAGTTGGAGTCCAGGAGGACCCCCAGGTTACGTAATCTTAGCTGAGTAGTTTAGGCATTTGGCTCCTTTGGAATTTCAATTCTCCAATTTGCCTAATTGACAGGCGCCGATCCATAGGGTTCTCTCCACTCCATCATCAAAGGCCCCCGTCTCTGCAAGTATGTTTTGATAACTGTATGAGAGAATTATAGGAGTGTATTAAAAAAACTAGAATGAAAATTTATAGAGTAGGAAGGGTAAACAAAGTCAGTATCATCAATTTTAGTGGAAGGATTAAATAACAACAGCTTTACATTTCTCTCACTGCTGTTGCCAGAGCTTTAAAATGACTGAGTTGTGCTCCTGGTATCTAATCTAAAACTTGCTGCTAGAATATTTTGTAAAACTGAAGGACTAATGAATTTCATGGCAAACTGGATATAAGGCTCAGGGTATTGGTATATAAAAAAAAGATTCTTAACTTTGCTTGTGATCCTGTGGCTCATGGCTTCTGTTTCCAAATACTTTGCAACATGTTGGGGCAAAAATCTTGGGAAACACCACCAGCAGGAGTTTGCTTACATCTTGTGCTCCAGTGATGTCATAAATGTATGCAAGAGAGCGCGCCATAGGACATAGGAAGTTCTGAAAGAATGACCAGGTTGCCTGCAGTGTTCATAGTTGAAATGCAGATTATATATGTTATTGTTGTCCACAACTCGTATCCGAGAATGCATTATTTTCCTGAAGCAGGAAAAATGTCATTGCCGTGAATTTGTTTACGTTGGATCCCAGCTTGCCATGGAGTGACCCACACACTATGATCACAGAGCCATCTTTTGTGGCACATATGAAATGAGACATGCAGGATTTAACACCGGGACTGCAATGGACTGCCGCAGCCTTGAGAACATTAACAAGGTTCGCCTTCACAGCCAGTCCATCTGGCATGGCCTCTTCCGCCTCCATGACCGTTGGGAATCAGAAAGTGGTTCCTCCGCCACTCATTTTGCAGTTGGGCCCAATATGATGGTTTCCAGTGGCATTTCCTCCACTGAGAGCAGACAAAAGGGTTTCATATGAATCATGACATTGTAGAGTGGAAGGAACCCCAAGGTTCATTGAGTCCAATCTTCTGTTGAGGCAGGAACTGCACTGTTTAAGTACTTTGAACAGATGCCCTTTGAGCCCCTGTTTAGAAATCTCCTATTGAGGACAGTCCACTTCCACCCCTGAATCATGTTGTAGATTACATTTGTGTTGTCTTGTGATGTGACTGTCTAAGTTAGTTCTTCCTCCTGGTTTGTAGTTTATGTTGTGGCGTGTGCAGAGGAAGTGTACCGCTTCAAAGTCATCAGTGTGACTCGGCAGCTCTCTGTCGGACAGTTATTTGTGTGCCGATGACCCATCTTTGCATGACCAGTATTAGCAGTTCTGGACTTAGGCTGTAATTTGGCTCTTATTTGGAGAGAAGGCAACACATCTCGTCTTTAGATCCCTCTTCAATATTAGCTATGCAAGCTAATTTAGTCACCGATGAAGAGCCAGCCACTTGGTTAGCTGCAGTGAGTGGGATACCATAGAAAGCTGAGATTCAAGGCTCTCGGTACACCTAATGTTATCCCAGAATACGAATTTCTCAACCAGTCTAACCACAAGTAAATATAAAAATAAGGGCAGGCTTAGTTTGTATCTAAGACAATCACATCATTTGATTGAGCTGAAAGAAGAAGGAGTTGTTTGGATTTGCCAAGAACTATGTCACTGCCAGCCTCTTCTTTGCTGTGTCAATTTGCTTGCCCCCACAATCAACCAACCCCTTGCTGGACTGCTTGCAGAAAATACATGCCAGATTGCCTGCTGTGAGAGCAGCCGCGAATATTTAGCGTCACGGTTTATTAAATGGTTAAAAATATCAGTCGGCATAAGCTAGGGCTGCTGGCAAGGGCCTAAAGTAGACCTCTAACCAGAAAAATGCACAGAGTAAAATAACTGAAATGGGCATGAGGGAGGCGGGCGAAAGCTATATGCAGCAGGTGCCCCCTTCGTCCTTTTCATTTAAAGCATCCAAGTGAACACAGTTCTTTTACAGATCGCTCCAGGGCCCATTCCCACATTAATTTGGCTTCTTGGTTCCCCTTCCTGTTGGTGGCAAATTTGGATGGGTGAAGAGGAGAAGGAATAACCATTCTCCAAAAAACCTGACTTGCCATCTAGCCTCTCGTGTTGCCTGGATTAGAAAAATCATAACATGCTATACAGAATTTTAAAGACAAAAGTGACCTTGCAGAGCATCCAATCCATTCCCTTGCACAATGTCACCGATGAAGAGCCAGTCACAATATTTATTAGATTACATTTACTTATCCCACGCTTTCTCCAAGAAGCTCCTTTATTCTTACAGCCGACCTGTTGGGTAAGCTATATAGAGAATGCATGATTCAGTAGCATCAGTGGGGATTTCTAACTCTCTGGGTCTTGTCTAACAGTTGTTGTCTTTTCAGTTTGTCTTGCAAAATATTTTCTCAGAGTTTCTGCCGTCTCCTGATGTCCCTCTTTCCCCATTATTTTTTTTCTCTTCCATATGCTGAAAGGAACTTGCTGAAAGTTAAGGAACCTGCATAGATACAATCTGTTGCATATTGAGTCATACCTTGGTGTGCAGCAAGTAACACCTGCAGCAGGGATGCCCAAACTTTTCAGGCCACAGGCTAGTCATGTGGTTCAGCGGGCCGACCCCATGGTGCCTCCCACTGGAAGCGAAAGTAAAATGTGCCTTGCAATCTTGTTTTGCAACAGGATGCCATTTTATCTTCTTAAACCAGGGGTACCCAAACTATGGGTGCATTTTACTTCTGCTTCCGGGAGCAACGAGGGCAGCATGGGCCGGGTGAATTTGTGTCGGGGGCCAGATCTGGCCCATGGACTGTAGTTTGGGCACCCTTGACCTACAGAGATTTCTTCACTTACAGCAACTGGCACAAGAGAAAGGTTATCTTATTTTTCATAACTGCACAACAAGGTTTAGCCCTATTCCCCCCACCTCACCCCGAAGCAACCACTATATTGCAAAAAATAGCCCTTTTAAAAGACAAAAAATGAACTTGGTGATGAAACTGTAGAATTCTCTAGTTTGCTATAAATTAACATAATTCAATTGTATATTTCCCCTTGCATTGCAAGGTTATAATTCGTTGTGGGTTTGCTAGCTTGGAGTAGAAGAAATGTTGAAGGCCACAAAAAGTCTGCCCTTGGAAAGCTTATCTGTCACTTCCATGGCTAGATGGAGATTTTTGTTTTTTGATCACCTGTGTTCATTGCTTTGGTCACCTGGAAAGGGAAACATTCATTGATAGATTCTCTGGGCATAATTAATACTTTCTGTTAGTCAGTGTCTGGATTCCCCTTGGAAAGGTGGTGGAGTTTGCCAGCAGGAGACAGTAAAGGCTTCGCCTGCCCATAGAAGCCTCTAGCCCTCCTTCCAGATTATATTACTTGATATTCTGGTTTATTGTCCAACCTGTGTTTTACTTTTCTTCCTAGACTCTCAGCGCTCTCACTTGTCCTCATTCACCATGAAGTTGATGGACAAGTTCCACTCGCCAAAAATAAAGCGAACGCCTTCCAAAAAAGGGAAGCAGCCAGACCTCCTGGTAAAGACCCCAGAGAAGGTGGTGAACAAGGTAAGGCAGTGGGTCTTGTGTCTGGGAAGTGGAATCTCCCAAGGGGAAATGGCACTGTCAGTATTGCTGTGTGGGTGAATTGATCAAGACCCAGTTAGTGCAGCAGGTGGAAGACCATAGAAGAAGTAGGAGCCATCAGACACTTCAAGAGGGAGCTCTAAACCAGGGGTGCCCAAACTTTTTGGGCCACGGGCTGGTCATGTGGTTTAGGGGGCTAGTCACTGTGGCCGGGGGCCAGATTTGGCCCCTGACGCCAATTCATCCGGCCCATGAATCCCTCGTCGCTCTCAGAAGCGGAAGTAAAATGCGCCCAGATGGGCACGTTTTACTTCTGCTTCCAGGAGCGATGAGGGCTTTGTGGGCCGGATGAATTAGCGTTGGGGCCAGATGCAGCCCCCGGATTGTAGTTTGGGCATCCCTGCTCTAAACAGTAACCAAATAGGGGGAACTTTTACGATCTGAAGAAATTGGTCACATGCCCCAGCTGTATCTTGGCTCCAGGTCTACTCTTATATTCTGTTGTGTTCTTGTCAGGGATAGGCAACTTTTGGCTTTCTGCATGTTGTGCCAAAACTCCCATCACCCTTCCCTTGGAGAGGGCAAAGGGTAGAATTGTTGCTTGTCCGCTCTGGAGATACTAGAAGTTGCCCACAAATAGTGTATTTTATCCCGAAAGCTTCCCTTTTTTGGCTGAGCAATGGAGAATTTTGGAGGTGAAGCATCCTGATTTGTAACCAAGCCCTCCCATCATCTACGATCTGTTTCATATTGAGTCATACGCCTTGGCGTGCAGCAAGTAACACTTACAGCAAGAGTGCCCAAACTTTTCGGGCCACAGGCTGGTCATGTGGTTCAGCGGGCTGATCACATGGTTCCTCCCACCGGAAGCGAAAGTGAAATGCGCCTTGTTTTGCAACAGGATGAGATAGATTTTAAGCTGCCATTTTATCTGCTTACACCAGGGGTACCCAAACTATGGGCACGTATTGCTTCCGGGAGCAAAAAGGGCAGAGTGGGCCAGATGAATGGGTGTTGGGTTCCTTGTTTTGGTCTTGTTGCACCTCTGACGTCGTCATCAGCTGCTCCTTGTATCCAAGTATACATTTCCCCTGGAAATCATTTTCACATTTGTTGGATGTGTTGTGCCTCCAGCCAGCGGTGATCAGAGGCTGTTGAAGTCTGCGTTGGGGAGGAAGTTGAGACTCCCTCCCTGGTCTTCCTTTCATTAGATGTTTTGATATCCAGTTGCCATCATCTTTAACCTGCTGGGAATGATGGGGTTTATATTTGGAGGACTGCTTCATTCTTTCAAGCTATGTAGCTGCAAGCTTAACGCTAAGGTTCACCGAGCGGCGATTGGGAAATTTGTGTGACTTGACTTCTGACTGTCCAAACAGAATGACTAATGCATTGTCAGCTTCCAAGAGGGTCAAATCCTAATCCATTTTTATGGCTATTTGTCTGTAGCCAATTGATTAGTTAAAAAGGATGAAACTGATTAAGTTGATGGGAGTAGAAAGATTCCCACCTGAGCCTAGGAAGGCAGAAGGTACAAGACAATTCCCTTAGATTTGCTGAGGAGCTGGTGTGGGTATTCCCAAGCAGATGGTCTGCATGCATGCTATTTGTTCCTTTATTTTAGGAGTAATGCTCAATTAGAAATGATTCCTGCATGTATGAAAGCAAGAATATCTGAAATAGGGTGGAAAACTCTGGTTATATCACATACACAGAACCTCATACACCAGAGGAGGCCAAACTATGGCCCACGGGCTGGATCCGGTCTGCAGTGAACTCTGTGCTGGAGGGAGCACTCTCATTGGGCTGCTGGACAGAGGGGCGGGGTGAACTCTGTGCTGAGGTGACTGCACGGGTGCCCACAGAAAGGGCTCTGAGTGCCACCTCTGGCACACATGCCATTGGTTCACCACCACTGGGGTATGTTGTTGCTGGTCATCTGCCTGATCGTGCAATTTGAGATGCATTTTAGCAAGTTGCATGGATCTAATCTGGAACCCACTAGGATTTTAGTTTAACAAAAAGCGGATCGGTTACTTTAAAATAAATGGGCAGTCTCTGAAGGTTCTTGGACCATATACTAAGTAGTATTTTCATTCTTGGACCTTGGAGAGCTGCAACACCCATCTCCTCAAGTCTTTCCTATGAAATGATTCTTTTTAAATTGAAAAAGCCCTTCTACTGGCCAAAAACGGTATTATTTAAGACAAGGTGGAAAACAAAATTGTTTCACATATGCAGGGAGAATGCATTTGAGCTTCTACTTTTTTCCAAAGAAAATTGGGGGAGACACATAGCTCTGAAACAACCCAACTAACAAAAGTATTTCTTTCTTTCTTTCTTTCTTTCTTTCTTTCTTTCTTTCTTTCTTTCTTTCTTTCTTTCTTTCTTTCTTTCCTTCTTTCTTTCTTTCTTTCTTTCTTTCTTTCTTTCTTTCTTTCTTTCTTTCTTCATAGAATCTGACTTGGCTGGAGGAGAAAGAGAAGGACGTTGTGAGCGCACTGCGCTATTTTAAGACCATTGTGGACAAAATGGTCGTCGAAGATAAGGTGTTAGAAATGCTGCCAGGATCGGCCAGCAAAGTCCTGGAAGCCATCTTGCCGTTGGTTCAGACAGACCCACGGATTCAGCAGAGGTGAGTTACAGCTGGGGAGTTAACTTGGATAGGCCAGAAATTGACCGCAATGGGTCCTTTTCAGTTGAGGCTGAAAGGTTGGCTGGTTCTTTCTATTAGATTTGCAACTTTTCTGCTTTGGAAGCTCTTGGCTTGTTAGAAACATAGAGTAGTACCATAAAATCATTGTTCCTCTTACTCCAGAGTAAGGCTCAAAAGCCAGTTGTGTCCAACTCTAGGGTTCAGTGCTCTTCTCTGTTTATAGTCAAAGGGCCAGTGCTGTCTGCGTTTGCAGATATTTCTGCGGACATGTGGCATGCATGACTAGACACCAGAGTGGTACCTATTTATCTACCTGAAATTTCTTGCCTTCAAACTGCTAGGTTGGCAGGAGCTGGGACAGAGACAGACGCTCACTCCATCGTGCAGCACTCGGGTCTCGAAATGCTGACCTGCCAACCTTCCAGTTGTCAAGTTGAGTGTCTTAACCACTTGAGACACCGCAGAGTGCTTATCCCCAAAGATGGGTCTAATGTAGACCTCCAGATGTTAGTGGGTCACAGTTCCTATCAGGTCTAGCCACTGTAGTCAGATGCTAAGAGTAGCGGCCCAAGAAATACCATCAGTACTGACTTGAAAATGATTCCGCAAGGATTAGAACAGGAGCCCTTTCTGGCTTTGCCTGAAAACAGTTAGGGATGATGTCATGGTGGTAGAGCTTACCATGGGCTCACAAGTTACACCAAAAGTAGTTAAAAGTCCATATGGTAGTTGGGGTTCGTTATACAGTGGAACCTCGGATAACGACTACATCGGATAATGCTAAAATCGGATAACAATGCAAAATGTTTACGAAAATTTTGTATCAAATAACAATATTGTAGTGTTATCCAAGGTAATTGTTTGTTGGGGTGGCATGGGTGGGAAACCGGCCGGGGGCTCCCCGTTCAGTCTCCCAAACACGCTGCGCCTTGGGCAAGGGAAGCACTTTTGAAAAGCACTTCTCTGGGCAAAGGGAAGCCAGTGAAGGGCACAATCGGCGCTTGGGCTGGGGGTTAAACCGGGGCGGGTGCCCGTTTCCCCCCAGCCCAAGCACCGACAGCCGAGCGCGATTGGTGCTTGGGTTGAGGGTTGAACCGGGGGGGGGGGGCACACGCCCATTCTCCCTCCACCCCAGGCGCCGATAGTCTTCTAATGTCAGACAGCTGGATGCCTCACCCTCATTAAATCCCTTGGTTCATTTTCTTTGCCTTTTGAGAAGAAAGGGAGATTTGAACAAATGCATTCTGTTTCTTCCAGAGCATCCAACTGGATTGGCCACCAGAACGACCCTTCCTCATGCAACTTTCAGAGTAGTTGATTATGTAATTGCATAGTTTTGTATTGGGAAAGATAAATGTGCGGTTGAAGCCCTGCCTAAATTGGAGCATCCATCTCTTGCCATTTAGGCTACCCAGTTGAATTTCCTGTTTTACTTCTGAAACAACAGTTCTCTCTGAACGGGGAGGCGGGGGAGTGTACACACACATGTACAAAGAAACCTTGCTGCTTTTTTTTCTGGAGTAATGAGAACAAATGCTGAAAAGAAGTGGGAGGAAATGCAGGTGTCGATGAGTTGTGAAATTCTGCCAGGCTTCCCGATAATGAGCATTTTCCTTTTAGTTTGGCTGTTCTGCTCAGAGGCATTTGAGAAAATATGGATGTGGTGAGGGAGAGAAAGGAAATGAGAGCAGTTTCTAAAATTGTGTTCACCTTCAAGGTAGTTGCAAAGCGTGAGGCATCAGCTTTATTGAGTTCTGAGCCGAATGTATACCTAAGTAAATCACACGGAGAGAGAAACCAAGACACCCATCTCTAGTTGGTCCCTTCCAGATCTGTGCAATCGTGTCTCTGAGAATTCTCCGTACAACAGAGAGTTAGCACAGTGCAAGACAGCTTGTCTTATCTATTTTCTTGGCAAATACCAGAAACATTTTGCTCGTAACTCTGACTATCACTAAACAAATGGTCCAGTAGTTCTCAGTCTTTGGATCTCCTTCAGTTGCTAGGATCCTTAAGCATCATGCCGTTTGTTTCAACGAGAGGATCATCTGTTGAGAACCACCACTCTAATCTCAAATTTAGAATAAAAAAAAAAGCCTATCCCCCAAATGAATAATTGGAATTATGACTCAAAACATTTTCCTGGGCACGTTTTAAAATTTTGGTTGCATTTCTAAACACAAATCTATACATGCACAGGGAGTTTCGTGTGTCTCCTGTATACCAAATATTGTTCGTACCACTTGAAGCCTGTTCAAGACAGAAGTATTTTTGTACTTAGCAGTAGGGGAAGCAAAACTACGATAAGGGAACCATTTAGTTCTGCTTTTTTAAATGAATGGTGCCCACAAAGTGCTGTCTTGAACATTTAACTTAATGCTGCCTTAAACTCCCAACCTCTGGTTCTGCCGTCAGATGCCTGGGTCACTGAGCTTTTAAGCCAGATCGATTTTATAACCTGCCCTATATGATAAAGGACTGCAGTGGCTCAAGTGGCTAAGACGCTGACTGGGAGGTGGGAGGTCAGCAGTTCGATTCCCGAGTACTGCAGGATGGAATGAGCTCTCGTTGTCTGTCCCAGCTCCTGCCAACCTAGCAGTTTGAAAGCAAGAAGTTGCAAGGAGATAAATAGGGACCACTTTGGTGGTAAGGTAACAGCGTTCCGTGTGCTCCAGTGTCTAGTCATGCCTGCCACATGACCACAGAAATGTCTGCAGAAGCAGACAGCTGTGGTTCTTCGGCTTTGAAACAGAGATGAGCACTGAACCCTACAGTCGGGTACGACTGGCTTTCGAGCAAGGGAAACCTTTACCTTTACCTGTATCGTAGGATCTCAGGACAGGTTACAAAGCTGTCTGGGATAAATTTAAAACATAAGATATTTAAAACCAAACCACAAAATTAAAACACACGAGATTTAAAAAATTACACTAAACTGTGCACTAGCCAGGTTGTTCAACCCTTGAGGGTTCTCATAAATAGTTATGTGTTGATGCCAAGCCAATTGTGCCACCAAGGAAAGGGGTCCCACTGTTTGTTTGTTTATATTTATATTGCCGTTGGGATACTAACACAGAAAAATCGTGTCAGAAGCACACAAAGATGCTTTCTGTGTTGAAAGGGTTTTTGCTGGAGGAACTCCACTCGGGGGACGATGCCCGAATGAAGCTCCTTTCATGTCCCCAAGATCTTTTTCCCACGAAAGTGGTCCCTATTGATCTACTTGCAATTTCTTGCTTTTCAACTGTTAGGTTGGCAGGAGCTGGGACAGAGATAGGCACTCGGACTGTCATGGAGTACATGAGTCTCAAACTGCCAACTTGCCGGCCTTCCAGCTAAGAAGGCGAGCTTCTTAACCACTGAGCATATAATGAACTGTCCTCAATGGTGGGACAATAGAGGAGGGCTGTATGCATTGTATGTGTGTTCACTGTTCTTATCCCCCCTTTTTTTCTTTCTTCCTTTTCCTCTTGTAGTTCTGCCATTTCATCCTGCTACAGCCGTGTGTATCAGAGCCTGGGAAATCTGATCCGCTGGTCTGATAAAGTCATGCTAGAAGGCATAAACTCTGAAGACAAAGAGGTGGTGAACACAGTAAAAGGAGTCATTAAGGCCGTTCTGGATGGAGTCAAGGTATTGTATCTTCTTTGCATCCTCTGGCAGCTGCTACTAAGGAGAGTGTTCAATCTTCTGATCTTGAGACCGTGCTAATCTCCCCAAACCCAATGGTAACAATAATAAGACTGTTCTTTCCGGATGTATTTCTACAATGCCTACTCCGTGTGTCTTCATGGCTCTGTGGATTGCCAAATACAGTGGAACCCCGTATAACGAATGCCTCATACAACGAAAAATTCATACAGCGAAGAGGATTTGCGAAAACCATTATACCCCATACACTAGTACCCCGGATAACGTTATGACTTGGTTCCACAAGTCTCATCGTTATCTGGTTTTTAACGTTGTGCGATACATTGATCACACAATGTTAAAGCCCTGTTTCCCTGGAGGCTGCAGCAAGCCAGAACGTCGGGATTTGAATCCTGACATTTTGGCTTGCTGCAGCCTCCAGGGAGGTGGGGGAACTTTGGAAACAGCTTGGATTGGGTCTCCCCACCTCCCTGGACACGGCGGGGGGGTCAGAGCCGCCAAAATTGGTAAAAAAAAAATCCGTTTTTTTTTTTTTTTTTACCAATTTTGGGGTCTCTGACCCCCCTGCTGGGTCCAGGGAGGTGGGGAGACCCGATCCAAGCTGTTTCTGGGCTTCCCCGACGTCCTCAGCCAGTGCAGCAAGCCAAAACGTCAGGGTTCGAATCCCGACATTCTGGCTTGCTGCAGCCTCAAAGAGGGTGGGGGAACTTCAAAAATAGCACGCATTGGCTCAAGGGAGGTCGGGAGACCCGATGCGCGCTAATTTTGAAGTTCCCCCACCCTCTTTGAGGCTGCAGCAAGCCAGAATGTTGGGATTCGAACTCTGACATTCTGGCTTGCTGCACTGGCTGGGGATGTCGGGGAAGCCCAGAAACAGCTTGGATCGTGTCCCCTGCCTGCTCCAGAGAGATCAGAGGACCCGATCTACAGCTGCAGGGTGGCTGGGGAAGCTGACGGGGACTCCCTGTCGGCTTCCCTAGCCACCCCACCCCTGCCTCCGTAGCTGTGGGGTGGCTGGGGAAGCCAACGGGGGAGCCCCCCATCAGTTTTCCAGCCTCCCCACCCCTGCCTCCGTAGCTGCAGGGTGGCTGGGAAGCTGAACGGAGAACCCCGTTCAGCTTTCCAGCCACCCTGCTGCTAAGAACGACTGTATCGGATAACGTTAAAAATCGCGTTATTTGATACAAGATTTTTCCAAAAATCTTGTAACGTTATGTGGTTTTAGCACTATACGGTACTCGCGTTATCCGGGGTATTACTGTACCTAATGATTTCTTTTGTTGTACGAAGCAATGCATCTCTTTGGGGAAAATACAACGAAAACCTCTGTGGGATGCATTGTACAATGAAAATTTTCCGTTGTACAATTTTCCCCATAGAGATTTTCCTTGTACGAGGCATGCTCCGCATAACAAAAAATTCGTATAACAAAAGCCATCTTGGCCATAAATCAAGAATCTGAAACATGTAGATGACAGTTTAACTAGTGGATAAAGATTGCGGCAGTAGATTTTGGCTGAAAATTTGTTTTGTATTGACTTTTAGGAGCTGGTCAGGCTCACCATTGAGAAGCAGGAGCATCCATCTCCCACGAGCCCAGCCAAGCCTAGTTTACCTGTGTGTACCTCGGACAGGTAAGTCACGACATATGTCTGTCGAAGGCAGAATTGAGTCTTGTAAAGCAAGACTCTGGACGTACTTAGCAAATGGGCATTGTATATAAGGTAGGCTGTGTTTTTCTCCCTTGCCAGCACACCAGAGCTTCCTTTGACAGATCGGGAAATGGAGATTCTGAGCAAGACATCGGCGATGGCTCAAACCACAGATGTTTTGGCAGATTCCATGGACGAAGAAGTTGCCCCTCCGAAACCTCCCCTCCCTTGTATCTGGGTAGCTGAAAACAGGTACATTGGGAGTGGTGCTGAGGTGGAAATTGGGGCTTGTCTCAATTAACTGTTCTATCCTTTTGTTGTGTTTGAAATAATGAATGGTTTTGCACCTTGAGAAAATCTTTTTCATGTCATCTTATTACTCAGCACCCATAGAATCCTGAGGCCGCCAAGATAGGTCCAGTTCAACTGTTCCACTCTGTTGTCTTGTATGAATCAAGAGGGCACTGTAAAATATTCCCAGTGCTCCTCTGCAGTTTCCACATTATACCAGAAGACTCAAGAGTAGTGGGGTCGTCCAGTCTGTCATTACTACTCGTTCCCAAGAAATTCTGGTTTCCCTGTAGCTTAATTTGGTTGCCTACTGGAGACAACTTGGTAAAATTCATAGGACAGTGAAATTAACATTCATTCCACAGACAACAAGTGCCCCTATTCATGTTTCTGTTCTCCCAAGAGACCTTTGTAAGGGACTGCGGTGACTTAGTGGTTAAGATGCTGAACCTGACAACTGGAAGGTCGGCAGGTCAGCAGTTTGGGAATTCTTAATTAAGTGAAGACGGCAACTGAAAATGAAAGCTATTCCTTGGTTTTCTCACTTTTATCATCATGAAGAGTAACCACAATTTTTTAAAAAAATCCCAAACTTGTATGCAGGATGAGAATCAAAAACCCTCCGACACCCTTTTGCCACTCACTTCAATTTAAAAATAAATAAATGGAAAAACCTTGCTGCTTTTGTGAGGTGAAGGTGTGAGCATTGCCCTGTTTAGCAGAAATGTGTGAGATTATTTTTCTTTCAAGGGGTTGGGTTGCCACAGATTTCCTGTGCGATTTCCTCAGCTGAGATAAGAGGTCCCCTCAGACAGTTGGCAGGTCCCAGAAGTGGAATCGTTTGCTTGCGTCTGGGTGTCTGGAAGATCCTGTCACTGCTGATTTCTACCTGTTCCATAAGAAGCAGTGACCAAATGGAGAGCTGTGGGTGGTTTGGTTTTTTTCCCTTAACCTCATATTTGATTCCAGATTCCCCCTCCCCTTTTATATGGAGCAGAAGCCCTTCTGCCAAGCTCCACTATTCAGTCTCCGCTATTCAGTCCCTTTTGTCTGAGCTTGGCAAGTCAAACTAGGATGTAGCACTAATCACAGTTAAGCATTTTTGCCTGTGCAAGTCCAAAAGAATTCTTTATTCTGTAATGGGCCAGTGTTTATTAAAAGAGCACTGGATTCAGCTGGCAGTGGCAAAAAGGCAAGTTTTGCAGACGTGCTTCAGATTGTGATTATGTATCCTGGTCCGTTTTTAGCGGTGCTTTAAGTATTTCGTTGGCTGGATAGGTCAGTGGTTTAGGTATCTGGCCAGAGGCTGAGAGTTCAATTCTGCACTGTCCCTGTCTGTGTGACCTTTTACACACAAACTTGTTAATTGCATGGGAACACATGTTCTGTGTGACCTTGGGCACACTGCATTATCCCGTGGTGCCCCCAGAAGATGACAATGGTAAACCACTTCTGAGTGTTCTTCACCTAGAAAATCCCAAAAAAGTTTCCCATAACTCAGAATTGACTTGATGGAATGCCATGATCATCTGAACAGCTGGTTCAGATGTAGTAGTCCATGTTAAAGAAACCATAGTTTATAATTAAATCAGGAGTGCCCAAACTATGGCCCGCCAATGTGCATGTATGCCCACACTTCACCCGAGAGTGGTTGCGCATGTGCAAGCATGCCCACGTCGCTCCCAGAAGTGGATGTGGATGCAAACATGCATGTGCAAATGCACCCGCACCATTCTGGATGTAGTTGCGGACGCGCCCGTGCATGCACAAATGCATGTGTGCTGCTCTCTGAAGTGGTTGTGGGCACACCCACACATGTGCAAAAGTCCCCTGCTGCTCCTGGAAGTGGGTGGGGAAGTGCCCGCGCATGCGCAAACATGCTCACGCCGCACCGGGAAGTGGTTGTAGGCACACATGTACAAATGCGCCCGCTAGGGCGTGGTCAAGCCCACGGCGCAAAATGTTTGGGCACCCCTGAACTAAATGATAAATTATGATTAATAAGCCACAAAGCCTCAATGAATCATAGTTTAATTAGGGTAAGATTTACTAAGATAAGATTTAAGGTGATTCTAGCTAGAAATGAGAAACTATCACTTAATTTCTGAAACCTGATCTTGGTTTT
The DNA here is from genome assembly GCA_030440675.1 of Furcifer pardalis. Classification (NCBI taxonomy): domain Eukaryota; kingdom Metazoa; phylum Chordata; class Lepidosauria; order Squamata; family Chamaeleonidae; genus Furcifer; species Furcifer pardalis. Next base: position 59,475,560 of record CP126898.1, read on the forward strand.
TATTACAGAATCATAGAATGACTGAGTTGGAATAAGGGCCCTTTGAGTCCATTGAGTCCCAACCTCCTGCTCCATGTACATATCCAAATTAAAGCAGATCTGACAGGTGGTTGCCTATTTTGAATACCTCCGGCATTTGGAGTGCTTACTTGATATGCTGATTTGGCCGAGCCAGAATTATAGCTTAGCTGCATTATTATGATTAATACAACACATCATAATTAAATGTTATGACTTTATGAACGCACAGAAGTATGTGTGAATTAGCAGAAACTTTGGGATTTGTACCTCTTTCTTATAGTGACAGCCGTAAACATTGAGAAAGTTTAAAATTGTTCCATTGCTTAAGATATGTTTATCCTGACTTTGGCCAGAATCCTGTTGGAATTTTACTCCAGAGTGAGTGATATCTTTTAAATCGTAGCAATGAAATGCAGCTAGGATGACAGTCACATGCCTGGCCCCATAGCTATCACATGACCAGACACGACCCTTATTCATTAGCAGAATATATACACTAACAGTTCGCTTAATTTCACTTACTTCAGAGTAAAATCCCAATAGAATTCTGGCTTTTATTTCTTAGGCAATTTATCATGACTTCAGCAAACCATATGCACCAAGAATGACGGAGAAGTTGGTATTTCTACTATTGATTTTGTGCCATGAGTATTGCTAGTGAAAATAGTTGTTTTTGCATGTAGAGTTTTCTGTTTTTCATTCTTCTCACTCCTCACAGCCCTCCACCTGCGTTGCCACCTAAAAAACGTCAGTCAGCCCCATCTCCTACCAGGGTAGCAGTTGTGGCCCCCATGAGCCGTACTACCAGTGGGTCCAGTTTACCGATTGGAATCAACAGACAGGTAACTGTTTTGCCTTTTCTGAAGAAGTCAGGAAAGAGAAAGTGGCTGAATTGTTTCCTTTTTTTTTGGCACTCTTGTCTTGTTACCCTTAGCATGATGTCAGAAATCTTAAGTTCCTCCAGATTTCAAGGTTTGTCGTGGGTGGAAGAATTAACAGTGTGCCTTTTTAAAAAATGTATTTTACCTTAAAAAAAAAAAGCATGTGTTTTACATACCACAATAAATGTTTTAACAACAAACAACAAATTGGTTCCTTAAAAGCCCATCTGTCATAAACCTAAATATACTCCATTTGTTTGAATGAATTGAGTACGTCCCGGTGTAACCCTCGGCCTTCCTCTGCCTTCAGGATTTTGACTCGGACTGCTACGCTCAGCGGAGGTTGTCCGGGGGCAGCCAGTCATACGGTGGGGAGTCCCCCCGCCTTTCCCCCTACAACAGCATGGGCAAGCTGAGCAAGTCGGACGAACAGCTCTCGTTGCTGGATTGTGACAGCGGGCAGTGCTCGCGCAACACAAGCTGTGAAACATTAGGTCAGTCTCAGTGAGACTATTTGTTTGTGGCGGTGGTGGTGGGGTAGTAGTGTTGGAGGAAGGAAGAACGAATGTACGAACAAACAAGGGCAGAGAGGGGTCAGGAATGGCAGGGCATAAACCAAGAACTTTGTGGGTTATGGATCAACCCATCGCACCATCAGAGGGGACCACATTTAATGAACTTCAGTGTGAAACTCCAGCATCCTTCTCATTGGTGGCTTTGTGGATACCCATTTCTGAAAGCATTTTATATTCGCTGCCAAAACCCGGGGTCTGATATACTTTGTTCCTTCCTTCTTGCCCCGTTTGTTGTATTTGGCTAATTTAGCCAAACACATTTATAACAATGTAAACGTATTAGAGGGGGCATAGTGGGTTGGTGGTTAAGACTACGAGCTTAACAACAGGAGTTTGAGATCTGAGCGCTGCACAATGGCGTGAGCTCCTTTGGTCTGCCCCAGCTCCTGCCAGCCGAGCAGTTCGAAAGCAAGAAATTGCAATTAGATAAAGAATGGGAAAGGGTAACAGCATTCTGTGCACTCGGGTGTCTAGCCATGCCTGCCACATGACCACAGAAACATCTGCAGACGCAGACAGTGCTAGCTCTTGGGCTGTAAATGGCAATGAGCAGCCCTCCCTAGAGTCAGACACAACTGGATTTCAAGGAAGGGAGACCTTTACCTAAATGTATTAAAAGGATGTTCACCGAACTTCTTGGAAGAAAGGTGGAATAGCAATGTAATCAGTCAATTAAACGTCATAGTGCATCAGCAGCATGTTTATTAGTGTGATTCATTTAAGAAACACTCTCATTTTTTTCCCCTGAGCACTATGCTTATATTTAAGAGAAGATGTTCCTTGCCCACAAGCTGACAGCTGACCAGCCAGGGGTCAGGAGGGACAAAATGGGCACCATTCTGACCTCCCTGGTGGAATATTCTCTGTATCTTTTTGGCTGCAGAGTCTCTTGACGTTCCTTCTTATTTCTACTCCATTCTAGATCATTACGATCCAGACTATGAGTTCCTGAAGCAGGACCTCTCCAACGCTGACCAGATCTCTCAACCGGTGTCGGGCGCCCTCAGCCCACTGCCCGAGTCCTTGGGGGAGTCGGGGTCCCCCTTTCACGGATGCACTTTCCAGCTGCCAGAACAGAGCGGCCCTTTGCTGCCAGCCACGCAGGTGGCTGAAATACCTCCAGCCCTACCGGAGAAGAAAAGGAGGGGGGTGGCCACGCCGGGTTTCGATACCTCCGCCTGCCGGGTCTTACTCGAGAGGCATCCCTCGCAGTACGACAACATCTCGGAGGACGATTTGCAGAACGCCTCCACCTTGCTCCCCACCGTGCCCTTCACGCCTTTTGCTGCTGTGCTGCCCTTCCAGCCTGGGAATTCGCCGGCCCCAGTTGAATTCCTGGCTGACTTTGCTGCGCCGGACCTCACGGGTGACTCGGAAAAGCCGCCGCCTCTGCCAGAGAAGAAAAACAAACATAGTAAGTGCAATCTTGGTTGGGGTTTTCACTCCAGTTGTGACAGGAGGTTCTCAAGTTTGTTTTTTAACTTGAGGTTGTTTTTTAATTGGTTTTAATTGGTTTTTTAATTGGTTTTAATTTTTATTTTGTTCTTTTAGTGTTTTTACTGGTGTATTATATGCTGGTTGTGTTCCGCCCTAGTTGCCTGTGCGAGTAGGGCGGAATATAAATTTGATTAATAAATAAATAAGTTAACTTAACAGTGGAGCCTTCTCTGATATTTCTGCCATGAACGACCTCTGACATTTGGAATCGATGGTGTTGGGCTTGAGCGATGGATAGTCTGCTTCGGTATAAGGCCATTTCCTACGCTGTTGCAGACCTCAGTTGTATTTTCTAGGTAATTCTAGGAGTTTTGGTCCCCCAAAACAACCTTTACAGGCTCTTGGGCTGATGTGCATGTGCGCACGTGCACAGTGATGTACAGGACTGAGTGATTGTCATGCTTCATGTGGCTCAGAGGTGGTATTGGAGAACATTTATTCCTCTATGTTTTAAAATTGTAATTACTGGATATTCATCCAGCATAGCCCCAAGGACTGTGCTAAAGCCTTTTGAAAGTACAGTAAAACCTCATATAACACTAAAACCTGGTTCCACAAGTCTTTGTGTTATATGATTTTTAGTGTTATCTGATGCATGTTAAAATCCTATGGGATCCATAGAGATACATTGTAACCACACAGGCTTTTGCGGTTGTTATCTGAAGCATCCCATAGGATCTTAATGTTATCTGATGCAATTTTCCCCCCAGATTCCTTAATGTTATGCGATTTTAGTGTTATTCGATACTAATGTTATATGAGGTATTACTGTACTTAAATCCCATAACTACTACTTCTCCATGTTTATAGCCTGGTTCATACGTTCAGCTGTAGTTGGTAGTGGGAAGATGATGTAGTATCAAGGTGGAGAAATCTCTCTGCTACCCTACAGGTAGATTTGTTGTGACACAACTTCTGTGCTATGACGCACAATGTACAGTGAGTTCAAATTCAGGCTCCGCTCTGTCAACCACTGAATTAATATACAGTACAGTGATATCTCACTTAATGAACAAAATGCAGTAGATAGATTGGATTTACAGCATTTTGTCCAATTCTGGACACCACACTTTAAGAAAGCTGCAAACAAACCAGAGCAGGTACAGAGAAGGGCAACAAGGATATTCAGAGGACTGGAAACCAAGCCATATGAGGAAAGAAAGAAGGAAGTGGGCATGTTTAGTCCATGGAAAAGGAGACTGATAGGGGAGATGATAGGACGCTTTAAATACCTAAAAGGTAATCATAAAGAGGAAGGGAATGATCTGTAGTAATGGGCTGAATCTACAGGAATATTAGTAAAAACCTCTTAATGATTAGAGCAGGGGTGGCCAAATTATGGCCCATGGGCCAGATCCAGCCTCCAACATCAATTCATCCGGCCCATACCGCCCTTGTCGCTCCCAGAAGTGGAGGTAATTCGGGGGCAACAAGGGTGGAATGGGCAAGCTGAGTTGGCATTGGGGGCCAGATTCAGCCCACAGGCCATAGTTTGGGCACCCCTGGTTTAAGCAGAGAACATGGCAGCTTAAAATCTATCTCAACCTCTTGGAAAACAGATCGCAAGGCACATTTTACTTTTGTTTTCGGTGGGAGGAACCACGTGACCGGCCCACGGCCCGAAATGTTTGGGCATCCCTGGGTTAGAGCAGCAGCTGGATCGAGAGGTAGTGAGCGCTCCAACACTGGAGGCATTCAAGAGAGAATTAGCCCACCCTCGGTCGTACCTGTTTTGATTCAGATTCCTACCTTGGGCAGCAGGTTGGTCTTGATGGCCTTAAAGGACCCTTATTCCAAATCCGTGAGTCTACGATTCTGTGATCTTCTCTTTTTCTCTCAAGGACCTCCGTTTGAGGATGGAGGTGGCCAGCTTCCACATGAAACCAAGTGATGTAATTTTCCATCTGTTGTGTTGGCTCCTCTTTCTCTTTCGAATGAGCTAAGAAAGGAGGGGTCCAATACAGCTGAAAACTCAGGAATTTTCCAGCTTCCTCCCTTTTTTGGGGGGGGGGGTGTTGGGTGTGTGGAAAAAAGCCCGCCATGTGCCTTAAATAGGGTCTGCTTCTCACCACACCAGAAAGGCCATCCCAAGGTTGACTTTAAGCATCCCTATATATCCGCCAGTGCTGAGAATTTCCTCCAAATAACAGGGTCATTTATTATATTTCTATCCTTCAGAAAAGCTCAGCGTGCCATACATGATTCTCTCCCTTCTTTCGTTATAAACTAATTTGTAAATTTATTTTCCGCTACATCAAGTCTTAACATGCTATCGTTCGGCTTCTTAAAATAGGATAAACAGCTCTCAGAAAAATGCGAGTCTCCATTCCCTTTGAGTGCCGGCAAGATAATCATATTTTCTGCGAGCTGTTTAGTCTATTTTTAGAATCTGAATGGCAAGATGTTTAATCTTGATGTATTCATTTGTAAAGGAACACAATTTTCTGTCGTATCAGAAAACAAAATAAAATAACACTGTAGTACTTTAAAGACTAACTACTGTATTTTTATTGTTAGCTTTCGTGGATCAAGTCCACTTCTTCAGACAAGGAGTAAAACTTACAGGCATGGTTTATATACACCAAATGCAGGGGGATAAAGGGAGAAGGGTTTGCTCAAGCAGAATGACAGACAAGCAAGCAAAACAATACAGCTTCCTACAGCTATCAGTAACAATTGATTATTTATATTAGTTTTAAATGTCTCCCTTTCAATCTCGAAGGTGTGGAGAAAGCCCCTTCTGGTTTATGTTTAACCGCTTAGTTGCATGACAGAAAACAAACAAAAACACTGTACTTGGTTACTTCCTGTTTTGCTAAAGAGAATTGGCAGGAAGGTTGTAATATACCAAAATATAATATATAAAATATCTAACAGCATATAGCAATCTGTATATCAAATTTTATAATGTCCCAGGAACCCTTCGCTAATATTTAATTCCTTGCAATGGGTGTCTAACGAATGGATGTACAGTAAAACACCGGATAACGCTAAAACTTGGTTCCACAAGTCTTGGTGTTATCCGATTTTTAGTGTTATCCGATCCATGTTAAAATCCTATGGGATGGATCGGATAGCGTTAAAGCTCCATAGAGATACATTGTAACCGCACTGGCTTTAGCGGTTGATATCCGATGCATCCCATAGGACCCTAACATTATTTGATCCAATTCTCCTCCCCAGATTACTTAACATTATGTGATTTTAGCGTTATCCGATCCAATCGTTATCTGGTGCTTTACTCTATTTGATTTTTGCTGTATCTCTTTCAATTTTCTGTGTGCCACATTTCTTTGGTAAATGTCTTTTCAGTGGACTTAAAATGATGGTTATAAATGTATTCTCCTAAGCCAGGGCTTCACGGTGTTTTCCGCCACGGACCAGACCCACCCCCGACACACAGCTGCACGGGCCGGAGGCATGGTTCCCCCGCCACTTCCTGTGTTTCCAATTTCCGTGGTGGCAGGTGCAATTGCGGTAATTTTTCAGCTGCTTCTACAGCCTCCGCCACTCCCCATGGCAGCGTAAGGGTGTGCATTTTTGTCCAGTTTTTGTAATTTTTGCCACATTTTCGCAGAGAAAATGCATCTTTTGGGCACTTCCAGTTTCCATGGCGGCGGCATTTTGGGCACTCTGGAGGCAGCGAGGAGCTTCCAGCAGTGCCCAGGTAGGCCCTGTGGACCGTAAGTTGCAAATGCTGTTAGTACATTTATAAGTCTGATTGTTTTGAATAGATCTTTGTTCATATGGTTGATTTTACCTCTGTTAATTTTTTAATTTGGGGACTGCAGTGGTTCAAGTGGGTAAGATGCTGAACTCGCTGACCGGAACGTCAGAGTTCGATTCCTGGGTACTCCATGACAGATTGAGCTCCTGTCTCTGTCCCAGCTCCTGCCAACCTTGCAGTTCGAAAGCAAGAAATTGCAAGTACAGTGTAACCTCGGATAATGAACGCCCTCAATAGCAACTAAATCACACAACGAATAGGTTTTTTAAAAAAATGGTGTCCTACATAACAATTTTTCCTGTTGAAAAAATTATACAATGAATTTTCAGTGGGAAAGACCGCTTAGCAAAAAAAAAAAGGACTTTTTTCCCCCAGAGGAAAAATCATACAAAATCGCATAGCAAACAAACCACTTAGAACGAATCAAAATCGTTACCATGGGGTTTTACCGTAGATAAATAGGGACCACTTCGGTGGGATGGCAAACAGCATTCTGTCTAGGCATGCCTGCCACATGTTCACAGAAACGACTTCAAATGCACAAAGCGCTGGCTCTTCGGCTATAAACAGAGATGAGCACTGAACCCTAGAGTCAGATACGACTGGCCTTCAAACAAGGCCAACCTTTACCTTGACAACTGCTGTTGCAGTTGACACATTTGGGTTTCTTAAAATTGTTATTTGTTTTCTCATCAAATTTTACTGATGCGTTGAGCATTGTGGTTCACCTGCACCAAACGGGTATTTGTGCGTCTGTGAAAGGTTTCCGGTGCTTTACAGCTGGCTGACCTGGTGCCCCCCTTCTGCCTTCCAGTGCTGGCCTACATGCAATTTGTAGAGGACTACTCGGAACCACAGCCATCGGTCTTCTACCAGACGCCCCAGAATGAACACATTTACCAGCAGAAGAACAAGCACCTGATGGAAGTCTACGGGTTCAACGACTCCTTCAGCAGCACCGACTCAGGCCACGACCTGGCCCCACCTCCTGCCCTCCCTCCGAAACAGAGGCAGTTGGTAAGTTGCTCCCTCGTAATCTCTCCCCTCCAAAACTATTGTGTGCATTTCATTTTTACCCCTCTAATAAGGAAGACGAGTGTTATCTTTGCTTTTGTTTCTGCTTACATGGAGTCTCTGGTTGACGGTCCCCCCCCCCCCCGAAAGTACTCTTTTTTTTTCCGCATTAGAAATAGAAGAGAGAGAGAGAGAAGGAAGTTGCAGTTTTTAGAAAATCCCAGGAATAGCAATTTATCTTGTAATTCTTTCTCAGAACCTCCCCAACACCTTTTAGCACCCCCAGAAACCTGGAAGTTGAGTTCTTGTCACTTCTGGGTTCTGATTTTCTTTTCTTGTGCTGCATTTTTGATGCTCTGTCTGGTTCCCCCAACCCAACAAACAGTGTTAACCAATCAAACATTGGCTTGACCATTAATTCTGTCACTCCCTGTGCCTTAGGCTGGCCAGCCGTCTCCTGAGAGGGATGAGGCCATGAGTGACCGGTCATGGCCCACAGCACCATTTCATGTGGCCCGGTGGCGACTAACCCGGAAGTAGAAGTGTGCATGTTTATGACGGTGAAATGCACCCATGCATGTGTAAACGTGGTTACGTAAGCCGTAAATGTGACCATGGCTGTCGTAAATGTGGAAGCAGCCGCATTTACTTCTGCTTCCGGGGACATGGTCTGGTCCACTCAGCTTTCTGAGGTGTGTGGTCAGGCCTGCAGCATAAAAAGTTTGGGAACCCCTAGTTTAAAGCTTATTAAAAAGAAGCAAACGTGTCAAAGCAACATGAGCGGAGCCTGGCGAGGGGAAGCAAAGGGGAATATGCCAAGGTACTGTTTCCCTTTAAAATATGGGCTTTGACCAGAGGCGCGTGGCCGCCCTTCCCAGTAAATTCGTTCCCAACCATGGGGCTGCCTGAGGAGGGTAATGTTTCATTCTCCTTCGTGCTCCATGAGCATCCATACTAATGGGTTTCCCATCCGTGCCTGCGTGGTGGTCGGTTCTTCCAAGCTTAGCTTTCGAAAGAAAGCGCCATCCCTGCATGCCTAGCATTGGGACCCTGCCTCGCTCCCTCAGCTCCATTTTTCCCCGCCGCTCGTCTGGTCGTGTTTCTTCCAGGCTCCCGTGTGCCGTAACTATTGGGACTTTTAAAAAAAACTTCTATAGTTGATAGTTAGCTTCCTGTTTAGTTTTTTTTATTATTGATAGTTTGTTTAGCTTAAATTTCCAACTATTCTTTTGTTTTCTTAACGATACATATAGTTGGGTTATTAGTTTCACTTTTGCGTCGGGTGGGTCCATTACCACGCTTGATAGATAGATAGATAGATAGATAGATAGATAGATAGATAGATAGATAGATAGATAGATAGATAGATAGACATGCACGCACGCACGCACGCACACTGCAAACTATATAACTGATAGAAAGCCTACAACCCTTAAGTACTACTGTATTACTTGTGGTTCTAAAATCCCCAGCTGATGGTCACGTAATGGCGTTTTTTTTGTTTAGGGGAAGGACACGTAACAGGTGCTTGTGTTCACTGTAAAAAGTTTGCTAAGTCAACTTTTAAAAACCGAGTCGCTAGACTTGCTCAGTTTTGGTGGTGCAGTTCTTTATTACCACCCGAGGAAAAGGCGCCAAATATGCAGTCGGAACCATCTGCTCTGGGTTAAGGAAAGAGGCTGAAATCTGTGTGTAGAGTCCAGGATTCTGTCCTGTCGCCTGTTTGATCTGAAACCTTGCTAGGGGCTGGCCTTGTGTTTGCCTTTTCTCTTCCCTTCTTCCTTTTTCTTCCTCCTCCTTTCTTTCTCTTTTTTTCCCCCTCCAGCAGGCCTGTTTTGCGGCCTCTTCCTTCTCTTCTGTCTCTTACTGTGTCCAGCCACCTAAAGTGTCCTTCACCCCTGAGGACATCAGCACCGCTCAGGGCCTCAGTATGTCCATCTCTAATTCCTTCCTCCACCAGCACAGCTCCTTCCCGGTGCACGCGGTGAGTTACTAACTTGGGACTTCTTTTTCTTCTTGCATTGTCTCAGTTTTTCCATTGGTGGGAGGGAGGCTCTTTATTTCGCCACTGACCCCGTCTGAGGAGTTGCCTCAATTACAGATTTCCTTTGCCATGCTTTAATACTTTGTGTTGCATTTACTTTGTTGTCTGTGGATAGTGTATTCGTTCCTTCCTTGTAAAGAAAGTAATTTTTGCTTTGAAAAATACTTGATAATTTTTGTTGACTTATGGATGCCATCAGGGTGGTATATTTTGTTTTATTTGTAGTTGTATTGTTTATTGATTTATATTGTTGATTCTGTTTATATTATGTTTCTATTTTATTTATTTATTTATGTTGATTGATTAATATTGTTACCCACCTAGAATAGTGTGTGCACTATTTGGAAAAGGGTATAATACGCACGTACCTAAGTATGTACAATGACCCCAGCTTGCTGGTTAGTTGAGCTCCATCCCTCCCTTAGTCTTTTAATCTTTTTATCTTTAAGATTTAGCATTTTTGATTGATTATTGTATCTTTTAAATTTTAAAAAAAATTCTAATTGTAAACTTGAAGTTTTTGGTAATGGCTTTGGTTTTATGATGTAAACCGCCCTGGGTCGCCCCGGTGAGGAGGGCGGTATATAAATTTGAATTAACAACAACAACAACATACATACATACATACATACATACATACATACATACATACATACATACATACATACATACATACCACTACAACTCCTTTACACTACAACTCCCATCATTTCCGGTTATTGGATATTTTGACTGGATTTGATAGGTATTGAAATCCAGTCCACCTGGAGAGCACTGGCTGTCCTATTACACAATGGGTGGCCGCCAGGAACAACAGATTACTTGGTTGCAGAAGGCTTTCCAAGAATGCTCCATTACACAGCTATCCTTACCGTTCCGGCAATGTGTTGATTTTAACCCTGTTATCAAACGGGAACTGAAGGGGACTGAAACACCCTTGTGGATGCCATCTAGCATCCTTTGAAAGGCATGCCTTGAAAGGCTGCACCCTGTTTCAGGGCTGGCATCTCCTGACGTGATGATCCTGTCCCCACTCCCCTTGATGACCAGCTGCTACTGCTGTCTTCCTCCCCACTCTTCCTTTAGTGGACCCTTCCCCTCATTTTCAAAAGAAATAGAATAGTGGGAAGAGGGAGAGAAGGGCTAGCTACCAATAGAGAGAGAGAGATCCAAAAGTATTTCCTATGCAGAGGGACATCCCACATAGATTGAGCTGACCCTGTCTTGTGACTATAAGACTGGAGAGTCTTCCCAGCGTAGCTTTTGATGGGGAAAATGTATTATCCCTTCCCCCTCTCCTTGCTTTGCCTTTGAACCCTCTGTCCCTGTATCTTTATTTATGCTCAGTATTTGTCACATCTACCCTGGCCTTTCTACAGTGGCGTAGCATGGGAGGCAGGGGGCAGCCCATCCCGGGCGGCACTTTCCAGGGAGTGGCACTTGGGACCCAAGCACTTGGGAAAGAAATACGGTAGCACTTGTTTCCTGAGGGACCGCATTGGGCAGCAGACCCGATGAGGGTGTCGCCTACGCGGGGGCGCTTTGAGGTGATGGCACTCATAGGTGACTACAGCAACTCTGCCAGAAGCTCTCCTGGGGAAGGGACAATGATGACGTCCAGGGTGGGTCTGGTCCCTGGCTGCGCTTCAGCAAGTCTCTGAGGTAGCCCTGGACAGGGTGCGGGGGCAAAAGCAGCTGCATTGAGCTAGCTCTTGGCCTCAGTGCTCCGGACGATGACCCCTTGGCCTCCTCCTCTTCATGCCCCCCCCCCACTGTCCTTCACAGTGGCATAGCATGGGGGTGGCGAATTTGGCTTACCCCAAGGCAGCTGAAACCCACGCTACACCACTGCCTTTTCTTTCTCTGGTCAGCACCAGAGCCTTCAACTGGCTCTTGAAATGGTGATGTGGGAGATATCAGGCAGGAGGTAATAGAAGTTGTATTATGTACATCTGGAGGGAAGAAGGTGCATAGAGCTGCCATAGAGTCACTTTGTTAGGGGATAATAAAGTGAGGGAATATCCCAGATGTGCAGGATCTTAATGAACGAACGAACGAATGAATGAATGAATGAGATGTGACTTTTCAGTCGTAGAGACTGAGCCAGTTTTGTGAAAAAGGAAGTAATCAGACAGTTTAAAAAGGTTTGGAACAAGTAACCTGATGTGGCTGTGTAACATCTGGGAATTATTTAATAGACTTTGAAGCAATATAGGAAGATTTTTTTAAAAAAAAATCAGGTAAAATGGAATTATTTTGATACAGGACAATTTTTTTTTTTGGTGAAGATAAGAGATATTCAATCAATGCAGCATTTATGTACTTGCAATTTATGCCCCACCACATTTACAAAAGGAAACTTACCGTATATACTTGAGTATAAGCCTACCTGAATATAAGCTGAGGTACCTAATTTTGACCTGAAAATCCAGGAAAATAGTATAAGCCGAGTCCCCTTTTTGGGGCTCTTCTTTGCAGCTAAAAAACTCGGCTTATACTCGAGTATATACGGTAATAAGCCCAAGAGAAAACCATTGATGGTAGCCCTGCTTCTGGTAAAAAATACAGTAATACCCCGTATAACGCGAGTACCGTATATCGTTAAATCCGCATAACGTTACAAGATTTTCGGAAACATCTTGTATCGAGTAACGCGATTTTAACGTTACACGAAACAGTCGTTCTTAGCAGCAGGGTGGGTGGAAAGCTGAACGGGGTTCTCCGTTCAGCTTCCCAGCCACCCTGCAGCTACGGAGGCAGGGGTGGGGTGGCTGGAAAGCTGACGGGGGGCTCCCCCATCGGCTTACCCAGCCACCCCACAGCTGCGGAGGCATGGGCGGGTGGCTAGGGAAGCCGACAGGGAGTCCCCGTCAGCTTCCCCAGCCACCCTGCAGCTGTAGATCGGGTCCTCTGATCTCTCTGGAGGTGTTTCTGGGCTTCCCCGACGTCCTGAGCCAGTGCAGCAAGCCAGAATGTCAGATTTCGAATCCCGATGTTCTGGCTTCCTGCACTGGCTCAGGACGTCGGGGAAGCCCAGAAACACCTTGGATCGGGTCCCCACACCTCCCTGGACCCGGCGGGGGGGTCAGAGCCCCCAAAATTGGTAAAAAAAACGTCCATTTTTTTTACCAATTTTGGGGTTTCTGACCCCCCCCCCCCCGCTGGGTCCAGGGAGGTGTGGGGACCCGATCCAAGGTGTTTCTGGGCTTCCCCGACGTCCTGAGCCAGTGCAGGAAGCCAGAACATCGGGATTCGAAATCTGACATTCTGGCTTGCTGCACTGGCTCAGGACGTCGGGGAAGCGCAGAAACACCTTGGATCGGGTCCCCACACCTCCCTGGACCCAGCGGGGGGGTCAGAAACCCCAAAATTGGTAAAAAAAACGGACGTTTTTTTTACCAATTTTGGGGGCTCTGACCCCCCCGCCGGGTCCAGGGAGGTGGGGAAACCCGCTCCAAGCTGTTTCCAAAGTTCTCCCACCTCCCTGGAGGCAGCAGCAAGGCAAAATGTCAGGATTCAAATCCCGATGTTCTCGCTTCCTGCAGCCTCCAGGGAAACAGGGCTTTTTTTTAACATTGTGTGTTCAATGTATCGCCCAACGTTAAAACCCGAATAACGACGGGACTTGTGGAACCAAGTCATAACGTTATTCGGGGTACTAGTGTAATCTAATTAAGCAACACTCTGATAGGAACAGAGAAAGGGAGGAAGGAAGAAACACCTGTAAGGGAGGACGACAGTGCTTTCCGTTAATTAAACGTGGGCTGGAAGGAGAAGTAGGAAGATGTCATAAAGGTTTACAGAGGTTTAGAAAGGCTTGTTTTCCTTTTTCTCATATCAGAAGATTGTGTAGGCTTTCAGTTACACAAAGCAGGAGGATATTTTGGACAAAGAAATTGAAGTATTTCTTTGCACTGGGCTTCCTGGAGACCTGTTGCAGGCTGTGGGGTTTAGTTGGTTTTAAAAGCAGATTAGGCAGGTTTACAAAGGATGGAGCTATCAGTGACTAGTGCTTCTGAGGGCTGTATATTGCCTCTAGGACAGAGGCGGTATTTTCCTTTGACTATGAATTGTAGGCTTCCGTGCCCCGTCAATGGACTACCTAGGAGGAGTATAATTGGCCTTGATGGTGAAAACAGCAAGACGGAACAGGTAGGCCTTTAGTATAACTGAGCAGGTCTCCCCTCTTGTATTCACGACAAAAATGTTTTAGAAAGCCTTTTCTCATTGGAATTCTATTTTTCTTTTAAATTGAGGAATAATTTTACTTTAAAGGAGAAAGTGGTTACACATTTCTTGTTCTCCATCAAGACTTCCTTCTTCCTTTTTTACGTCCTTCTTCCTGCTCCCTATCTTCCTTTTTTACTCTCTACCTTTTTTCCCAATCGGTAATCCCAGCCAGTCCAATTAGAATGGTCAGGGGAATAGAGATAACCCTGTTAAAAGATTAGGCAGTCACAAGAATTTTATGGCTGTGAATAGTAGCCCTTGAATGACTACATGCTGACTGAGAAAGGCAGTTTCTTTATAATGCCGATTATAAAGGCTCCTTAAAAGAATACTGTCCTCCGTAGGTTTCAAGGTCTCTTAAATCCATAGGGGAGAAGATAAACGGAATGGCGAAGCACACAAGAGGAGATGAGCCACATGCTTAAATAGATGGGGAAGAAGTAGAAGCAGTGACAGATTTTACTTTCTTAGGATCCAAGCTCACTGCAGATGGTGATTGCAGCCATGAAATAAAAAGGCGACTGATTCTTGGGAGGCAAGCAATGAGAAACCTGGGGAACATAGTAAAAAGGAGAGACATCACCTTGCAAACAAAAATTCGTATAGTCAAAGCAATGGTATTCTCGGTGGCAATGTAGGGTTGTGAGAGCTGGACCATTAGGAAAGCTGAGCGCAGAATAAATAGATGCCTTTGACATGTGGTGTTGGAGGAGAGTTTGGAGAGTCCCCTGGACAGCGAGGAGAACAAATAGATCAATCTTAGAAGAAATCAACCCTGACTGCTCCTTAGAAGGTCAAAGATGAAGCTAAGGTACTTTGGACATCAAATGAGAAGAGACGATTCGCTTGAGAAAGCCTTGATGCTAGGAAAGGTTGAGAGCAAAAGAAGAAGGGGCGGCACAAAATGAGAGGGCTAGATGGTATTGTAGAGACAATGGGCACAAAGCTGAGCGAGTTGAGGAGGATGGTGGAGGACAGAAGCGCCTGGCAGACAGTGGTCCATGGGGTCACAAAGGGTCGGAATCGACTGTGCGACTAAACAACAACAATCTTTTTTTCCCCACCAGTGCTGGGTCGTGTCCCCCCCCCCCAAGTTTTGCATAAACTTTGCACTTCCCTGAAGAATAGACTGAAGAGTTTGTTTCCATATATCCAAACCTTGTAACTTCCATTCATTTTATGCTCTTGCTGCTGCTTTTCAGTTTGTAGTTTAAACACGTTTTGTAGAGAAGCACCTGCTGATTCCGTTGATAAGATCATCCTCGGTGGAGGAGTTATTAACAATATACAGCAGGGGTTCTCAACCTTTTAAAGCAGGGGGCTGGATCCTGCCCCCTCAGGTTGTTGGCGGGCTGAACTGGTGTTCCCTGCTGCCACTGCATTTGGCAGCAGCAGCTAGACTACCATGAGCCCCCCTTCCCCTGGCAGCCATGGGGGACTGCCAGTACAGCCGTCAACACTCTCCTCCATGCTAGATTTCAGTGCTCATCTCTGTTTCAAAGCCGAAGAGCCAGTATTGTCTGCTTCTGCAGACATCTCCGTGGTCATGTGGCAGGCATGACTAGACACCGGAGGGCACGGAGCGCTGTTTACCTTCCCACCGAAGTGGTCCCTATTTATATACTTGCAATTTCTTACTTTCAAACTGCTAGCTTGGCAGGAACTGGGACAAAGACAGTAGCTCATTCCATCCCGCAGTACTCGGGAATCGAACTGCCGACCTCCGGCCTTCCAGCCAGTGTCTTAGCCACTGGAGTGTCTGCCCTCAACTCTGGTCAAGATGGTGGGTCTTTTTGCTCATGCAAATAGGACAGTTGAAGATGAGCTGCTCAGCGTCAGCACTTAGACACCGGATGGCTTTCAGGTGGACTTGGATGGCTCACCCATGGTCTTGTAGCCACACTGCAGATTAAAGCACAAAGGAGAAGAAAAGTTCTGGTTACCTCTGAGAACCTCTGGTGATGTTTGAATTGGTGTAGCTCTGTCTGTTAGCTTTGCCGGTGCTTGGCCATGATTTACTCCTGCAGTGCTTTGTTGCATAACAGAAGGAGCCAATGGTGCATTGCTTAGTCTTAGCGGCTGCTCCCTAAAGATATTGGGGAGGAAAAGATCCAGTTGTGCCACAGCAAACGGGGAGCAGCAGTAGAGAAATGTAGAGGAGGAGCAGCCAAGGGGAGAACTTTGAGGCTTGCCATTCTAGTTCTACGTGGTCAGAACTGTTTCTCCCGCTTGTCCTTGTGTTCCCCTTTGTGGAACAGAATTGTCAAGGGTCTTTGCTCACAAGAACAAGTCGTTACACAGCAGCCTTATGCCGTGCTCAGCGATCTGGATAAATGCTGCTACTGGGCAGAGCATTTATTTATACACGGATGAGGTCTGGAATTAGACATAGTTCCTTCCTTCCTTCTCTCCGTCCATCCATCTAACCATCTATTTCTGGAAATGCATGTTGCATTTATGCCTGGCCCTTACATAACAAGAAGCACATCAGGCCATAACATGCCGGCTCAGAGCACTCATCCAGCCAGACAAGCACCGTCTGCTCAGCTGGCAACAGTTCTCCAAGGCATGCATGAGCAGAAGCAAGAACTAACAGATTAAGCCCAAGATTTTCTGTATGCAAAAAGTATACAGGGAATTCCACAGTTTGTGGCTTGGCCTTTCTGCTGACTGTTGTCTTGAATAACCAGCCCTCTCGGGTGTAGTAGCTTTTGAGCCCCAAGGCTTGAACCCCTTTAAGCTAGAGAAGCAAGAATTAGATGTTGGACTTTTTACATACAAGCCATGCATTCTCTTGCTGAGCTGTGCCCTTTCTGCTGAAGCTAACCCTGAGATATTAATTAGGATATACTGTACAGGGAAAACCTCATTATTTGTGTACGAGTCTCCTTCTTGATCATTTTGTTCCCTTCCATGATTTTGGCGTTCCACAGATTTTGAACTATTTTTGACAAGCAGGGAAACAACAGTAGAATTATTTGGTGAGAAAGAAAAGAAAGAGGTTCCCATATTCGCTTCTTCCATCAGGAAGATAAAATAGCTTTTTATAGAAAAGAAGAAGTAAACATACTTCCACAGAAATCTGATGCTTCAAATGGAAGAGCTGTTAAAACAAGGTGGTCAAAATATGGCCGTGGGCTGGATTCAGCCCACGGCACCAAATAATCTGCCCCGGTCCGCTCCCGGAAACAAAAGTAAAACACGCATGCACAAAATGTTGCTGTAAATGCACCCGCAGCTATCATAAATGTTTACAAAGGCCACAGGTGCATTTGCAGCAGTATTTTGCACATTCACTTCCGATGAGGGGAACCATGTGACCGGCACACTCAACCATGTGACCGACTCACAATGCATGAAAGTTTGGGAACCCCTGTTTTACAGGCTGGTAGAAGAACAAGGTTTCTCAAACATGGGTTCCTAGATTTTCCTGGACTTCAATTCCCAGAAGCCCAAACCTGTACATCTTCTAAGCGGGGCTTCTGGGAATTGAAATCCAGGAGCCTCTGGGTTCCCAAACATCAGAAACCTTTCTTCCAGACTTCCAGTCTAGAAAGACAAGACACAAAAGGAAGAAGGATTGTGGGGTTTTCATAGGCGGTTCTCTGCCCCCACCCATCCCAGTCATTTTAATCCATTTCTTCCAGTGCTTCTGTTCAGCTATGCCTTGTTTCGTCTTTCCCAATGGGGAAGCACTCACTTAACAGACAAGCAACTGGCAAGGGCTTACAGGCCCCATCAGCTGCCGACCTAACCCATCTTGACCCCACAGGATTGGGGAAAGTCGGCGTCTGCCTGCTTCCAAGATTAAATCCTCAGCTGCAATTATTAAACTTGCCGTGATTCTGTGGAATGGGCCATCCCTCTTCCTGGCTCTCCGTCCTCCCAAGAGAAATCATCTTTGGAATTGAGGGTGTGAGAAAGGGAGGAAACAGCAGTATTTCTTCAAGAGTCTTTCTTGGCCCAAGTCTGTGTGCACTTAGCTGGGGGTCAGAAGAGAGGCATGCCGGAAAGGCAGGCGAGCGGAGAGAAAGATTGTCTTTTTGTGCTCACACACTCTCATTTTAATGTGCTTGCTTCATGGCTGGCTCTGATCCCATCACAACGGCATAGTTCAGATTCCATTCAGCTTCCAGACATACTAAGCTGCCGCAAGCAGGAAGGATAGTTTTTAATCATAAGGGCAACTTATCACAGACTCTAAAAACAAAAGTGAGTAATCTATATCTTGGACCAGTAAAATATTAGAAATAGGTACATTTTAAGGTCCAACAGCCTGACAAAGATTCTGTTGGATTCAAACACTTATTTGTTTTTAATCCTTTAGTGACCCAATAGCAAAACGCCACAAAACATGCATGCCACGTACTCTCAACTGATCTTTCTTCCAGGAACCACAGGGGCCAAGGTTTGAACTCCCAGTCCCTGGCTCCACAACAAGCAGCTCATTGCACAAAGTTTTGCCAACTCTTAATAAATATACAGCCACTGCCCCCTTCTCATTCTGGGACCTGTATTAGTTATGCATTAAAGAGGATCCGTGCAGTTCCTCATCTTACATTATGTGGCTTACATTACAAAAATATTTTGCACAATTCATGTGGGTTTTTTCAAGTTGTCGGAATGGAGTCCGAAGCTTGCGTTTGGCACCAAAACCCCAGTTGATCTTAATCTAGCAGCTGCCTTTCTTCCTTCTGTTGCCACAACCAGGCTTTTCCAAATACTTTTTAGACTAGCTTTATAACTGTAAAAGCTAGAAATCGATTAGGTTTCTTGAATGAAAGGTTGTTATTTTGAATTCGATGGGATTACTCACTTGATGAAGATTGGCTGTTGATTTAAGGCAACAAAATTTGTGTGAAATGTGACAGGTGTGCTAAACCTGTAGGAATTCAAGCCATCGGGTCTCAGAGGGAAGGTAATATGGTGTGTCCACAGACAGGCAAGTTGTAGGAAAAAGCCTTGTCTAGAACAAACTTGTTGGAGCATCTTCTCTGGCTAAAGATTGCCTGGGTCTTCCCAGGCCTGGACCTCAAAGGAAGCTCGAAAGACTTCTGCATGAAACTGGGTCTTCTCACTGGTGGCCCCATCAGCCTGAAGTTTCTTGCGAACTCAGGTCTGCCAGCTTCCCTCACTGTTAACATTGCTCAAACTGGTGAAGGCAGAACTCTTCAGAGAGCGCTTTAGAGATATTTTGCTTCCTGTATAAAATTTTATAATTTTTTTTCTTAATACAGCCTAGTGCATCTTGGTTTTATTGGTTGATCAGCTCTGTGAGTTAGGACTTAGTTTTTATTTTATGAGTGGGAGGGGTAGGTTTATTCTGTATTTGTATTATGCCTGTAAGTCACTCAGAGGGATTCATGCTTGATGTGTGGAGTATAAGTATAACAAACAAACAAATAAAGAGAAATTTGAGCCCTTGATGGTTGCTATATTTCTGAAGCCTAATTTGGCTTTTTCTGCTTGTTGGCCCAAAATTTTTGTATTTCCTCTGGCAAATAGCCCATACGGTTCCTCATTTTATTTTGTAACTTCTTGTAGTGTGTCTTTCAGTCATTTCTGATTTGTGACAACCCTATGAATTAATGACTCAAAACACTTTGGCCTTGCATGATCTTGCAAACAAAATGCCACATCAATGGATTAAACCTTCATAAATGGGGCTTCTGTTTTGTTATTTTCCCCCCTTTCCTGTCGATTTTCTGACCCGGAGAAGACCCATAAGTCAGATATGGAATACAGTAATACCTCGGATAACGTTTACCTCCGATTAGGCTAAAATCGCATAACGTTAAGTAATCTGGGGAGGAGAATTGGATCGAATAATGTTAAGGTCCTATGGGATGTATCGGATAACAACCGCTAAAGCCTGTGCGGTTACAATGTATCTCTATGGAGCTTTAACGTTATCCGATCCATCCCATAGGATTTTAACATGCATCGGATAACACTAAAAATCGGATAACACCAAGACTTGTGGAACCAAGTCTTAGCGTTATCCGAGGTATTACTGTACATATATCTTTTCCCCTGGAGATTTGTGCATGTTAAATCAGTGACTTCTCCAATTCTGGTTGGAGAGAACTCCTGTCTGAAACCTTGGAGAGCTGGTGCCAGAATCGGCAACAGTGATATAGATGGGCTGAGGGTACAAAATAGTGAGAGCCTAACAACATTAAAGTGTCACTTCCATAATCTTGAAATGTGCTTCCTAGAATTGATGGAAAGTCTAACTCAAAACATCAGAAAGACACCTCTCTAAACTGTTAGATGACCCTGGTCTGGCTCTGTCAGTTAATACATTAGTATATACTTGAAGCAAACAAATAGGAAAAATGAAATTTTTATGTAAATTGAAGCAAGCCCATAGGAAAAAGAATATTTATGTAACTTGAAGCAAACCCATAGGAAATCATGTAAATTGGGAGATGGTTTTAGCACAAAATCATTATGTAAGTCGAATTTTATGTATCTCGAGGCATATGTAAGTTGGGGTTTTACTGTACTGACAAACAGTACAAAATGTTGTGTCCTGTTATTGTGCAGGAATCTCGAGAAAGCCAGGACTGAACCAGCCTGAAACGGAGGCTAAACCTTTATTCCTCTCCAATTCATCAGTCATCGTTGTATCTTACTTCATCAGCGCAATGATGTTCTCCACCAGGCTCAGCTGTAGGCTAGTTTAGGGAGTTTTAAGACAGAGTTTGGGACTGTGGTGGCTTATTGGTTAAGACACTGAACTTGACGACTGGAAGGTTTGCAGGTCAGCAGTTCAAGACCCGAGTGCTGCGCAATGGAGAACTGTCCCAGCTCTTGCCAACCTAGAAGTTCGAAAGCAAGAAAGTGTGAGTAGGCAAAGGTAACAGTGTTCCATGCACTCCGGTGTCTAATCATGATGGCCACATGTTGCTGGAAACATCTGCAGACGCAGACATCGCTGGCTCTTCAACTCTAAACGGAGATGAGCACTGAACCCTAGAGTTTGACATGACTGGCTTTCAAGCAAGGGTGATTTTGACCTTTGACAAAGTTTAGAGAGTTGTAAGACAGAATATGTGGGACAAATAGGTCTGCCTTGTAAGATATGGAAATGGGAGGAGGAGATTTTGAAGAACTGCCAGCAGGTTGCAGCTACAGCCTGTGGTACAAAATTTAGCTTCCCAAGAATGTCATTTTCTTTGGTCCTTTGTTTAAGTCTTCTGGCCCTTGTGTCTATAAGATGTTTGCAAAGTGTGCACACTCAGAAGCGAAGAGAATTGGCTGCCAAAAGAGTACCAATTTATAGGAGTTAAGCAGGCTTTTTTATTTTTTGTTTTTTAGAGAAAGGGATATTCCTGTGTTCTACATAGTTCATTAACCAAAGCAAGAATAATAACTGTTATTGATAAACACTTATATACCACCCCATAGTGCTATGAATTCTCTGGATGGCTCACAAGGTAAATTATTGAAACTACAGTTTGCCCCAACAAGTTGGGTACTCGTTTGCTGCCGTTGGAGGGATAGAAGGCTGAATCAATTTTGAGCCTGTTGGGACTGAATTCAGAATGTGAACAGTTTTGATTGCAGTTTAACCACTGCACCATGGAGGTTTTGTGACTAACGCAAAGTAGTTTATTTGTGAAAATTTGGACACATTGTGCACTCTACCAGCAAAATAAGGAACTCTATTTAACAGCATTAATTTATGAGTGCTGTAGAATTCCACTTACCTTAGTGCAGAAGTTTTAGTTGTTGGCACAGCTCAAGTTTTAAAGTCATTATTATTATAATCTTGACAATGAGTGCCTTGCCTAGGGGTGACCTTGTGAGTTGTTGTTGATCTAATTTCTTTCTCTTTTCTCTGTCTTTCTGTCTTCCTTTATCTCTCTCTCTCTCTCTCTCCCTTCCCCTCTTTCCCCAACCCATCTCTCATTCTTTTCATGTTGTCTCCTCTTCCTCCCCTGCAGTACAAATCAGTGTTCAGGTCTTACTCCCAAGACTTTGTGCCTCGTAACCAAGCTTCCATCCCCCCTTTTCTCTCATCTGTCTCCTCCTCCACCACGTCCTGCTCCCTTCCTCTGCCTTTCCCGTCCTCCGTACACCAGTCTTCAGACTCTGACCTGTCGGCCTGGCCAGCGGCAGCCGGCCAGCCCCTCGGCCCAGTGGATGGGGCGACCCTTCCTCCTCCTTCTCAGGAGAGCAGCTTTAATGGGACTGCTTCTGTCTGCCTTCCTTCTGAAACCTCTTTCACTGATGCTCTCCAGACATCTTCGGTGAGAAGCTTTGGCCACTTTGTTTAGGTGTTAGGGACTTGGGTTTGGTTGTTTCCACCCTTCAGGATTCAGTGGGGACAGGTGGTTTGACAATAGGGTTATGGAGAGAAAGAATGGGTGAAATGTCTAGAGGTTTGCTGATGGATCTACAGACTTAGCTAGCCTGCTGGCTTTTCTGCCAAATCCAGCTCTTGGTTTTGTTGACCCAATATTGTCTGCTCCTGCCAGCAGTATCTCTCTAGGTGGCTCAGTGGTTAAGATGCCCGAATGAGGCATCTTTCATGTCCCCAAGAACTGTGACAGAGAAGGGTGCTCAATCTGTCATGCAGCACCCGGGTCTCAAACTGCCGATTTGCCAGCCTTCCAGCTAACAAGGTGAGCTTCTTAATCACTGAGCCCTTATTGTGGAGGAATGCATCCTAAGATCTTCTGCATGTGCAGAAGTGTATATGCTACTAAAATAGCTATAACCTCCTGTGCTATCTCTGATCAAAAAAGAGAGAGCGGTACCAACCGGAGAAATTATAAACTTGGAGTCAACTAGTCAGAATCTCCTAGTAAGTACAGAGAGATTCTGGGAATTGTAACCGATCCATTCCCAGGCATCAAACATCCTAGAATTAACAGACACCTTGATATCTGCTTGTTCTTCCCTGTTTGCTGGATTGAAGTTCCTTAAAACTTTTGTTTACAGTAATACCTCGGATAACGTTTACCTCGGATAACACTAAAATCGCATAACGTTAAGTAATCTGGGGAGGAGAATTGGATCGAATAACGTTAAGGTCCTATAGGATATATCAGATAACAACCGCTAAAGCCTGTGCAGTTACAATGTATCTCTATGGAGCTTTAACGTTATCCGATCCATCCCATAGGATTTTAACATGGATCGGATAACACTAAAAATCGGATAACACCAAGACTTGTGGAACCAAGTCTTAGCGTTATCCGAGGTATTACTGTATTTTTAAAGATGTTGAGGTTTCGCCATCCACGTTAAGTTTCTTTTGATGAGCCATCACTGGCCAATTTGGAGTAACATCCTGGGGCTGGGAGTTTTAATGGGAATAATAGGATAATGTGTAATATTTTTCAAACCCCTGCATGTATATCTCAGTTATCCAATATTGGTTAGTATTAGTATAATAATTCCCATAATTGTACATTCGGTTGTTTGAGGATTAGAATCTCAAGTAAAGCCAATAAGATAAACAAGGGTGACAGAAGTGTTTCTGGCAGAAGTATTACCTCCACACACACCCCACTGGTCTCATGTCTTAAATTCATATTGCTGTTGTAGGGATGAGTGATCAAAGTTTCAGGTCACCCAATGGCCATTTTACTAACTTTGTCCAGGTATGGTCACTGCATCCTAGCATTTTTTTTATTTCAAGTTTAGATTTAGGCATGAATGTTTTTTATATATATATAAAAATAAAGTCCGCACCTGTGTGGCTAAAATAAGTGTCAAATCAGGCATTTTTTGAGGCTTATGTCTCACACTATGCTTAGGTCTTGGGTCTGATATAGAGCTGTATTTTCCAGGTTTGTGTGTGGCCATGCGCCCCCATGCTTTTAAACTCACGTTGAAGATTGAGGCTTAACACAAACGAAATGATTGAGTGGCCACTCTCTAGTGACTTTCCACACTCCATACAGTATCTTACATTCTAGGGCAGTGTTTTTGGACTTCAATTCCCAGAAGCCTAAGTTAAGTTCCCAAAGCACGGAACAGCCAATGGACTGACCGAGGCTTCTGGGAATTGAGGTCCACCGGTGTTTCACGGAACATAGTTTGGGAAACGTTGAAGTCTAGTCAAACCAGCTTTGCCTCTTTGCCAGCTAGAAATGTTATTTTACACCATATGTGTCCGTCTCAACAGCTATAGCGTTTAGGGGAGCCACTGATCCAGTCTCAGGCTCTGTTAGGTCCCAATTTAAGCTGCCTTGATTGCCACATATGGTCCTAATTAATTAACTGACTTTAGAAAGTTTGATTCTCTGTGTTTTTCACAGTGTGTCCTTCCTCCTCTGTGAATGAGAACTTTTGATATATACCGGTATATACAGTGGTATCTCATACAACGATTTTAATCCGTTCCACAGGGCTTGTTGTTGTACAAAACAATTGCTATACAATGCATGCATCGTATAGCAATTTTCCCTGTGGGATGCATCGTATAATGATTTATTTACTAAGTGGTTTTTCCCATTGAAAAATTGTATGGTTTTTTTTCCATAGGGAAAATTGTTATGCGGGACACCATTTCCCCCCAAAACCTAATTGTTATGCGATTTATTTGCTATACGGGATGATTGTTGTATGAGGTTCCACTGTAGTGAACATTGGTAGTCATGAAAGCTAAGAATGTACTCATCTACTTCATCATAAAATGTTCCTCAATCATGCTTAGGATGTGCATATGTATTGTGTTTTTACTGCCATATAATACAGTGCATTATTATGTCAGCTTCCATGCTGATAGGATCCTTGATATTCAAGAGGGCAATTTTGGGAACAACAAAGAACTCTGATTGCAGTAAACAGATGAATGGTCCTAAATGGGCAGGGTGGTCATTTTATACCATATTTATTTTTCCCAGTTTGCTGTCAGTTCTTTGTTCTGGTGGCAAACAATTTGCTGGTACTAATTACACTAGTAATTTCTTGGCAGCAGTCCCCTGAATGCACACTGGTTTTCAAATGGCAAATGTAAATAAGGTATGGTGATGGATAACATCGTTTGAAAATTTTAATTTGTTGTTCTGCAAATTAAATTTTAAAAAACCAGGGTCATCCTTCCAGAATAGGTCAGGAAATCTCAACTAGTACCTTTAAGACAAGGGTTCTCAACCTGCGGCTTGTGAGCTGGAACTGGCCTATGGCACCTTTTCGTGTGGCGCGCATTGCTGCCACCACTGGAAGCAGAAGTGGGTGCGTTTATGACAGTTGCGGACGTGCCTTACGGCAGTGTTGGGGGGGCACCGCTCAGCTGACTGAGGGGGTGTGGTCTGGCCCATGGCTTTAAAAGGTTGAGAACCCCTGCTTTAAAAACCCAAGGGGAAAATAGATGGTTTTGGAGTAATGAGTCACTTAAAGGACTGGCAGTCCACCCTCTCTTTGTTTCTTGGAACGGGTCTTGGAGGTGGTGAAGGGACTCTCCGTCGATGACTCAAGTGTGTGAATCCAGCCTGCCAGCCTCAGTACACATTTTGCTAGATCTCCTGTGTCCAGCCCACACAGCAGCGTGAACCCGTTTCCTCTCGTCCTGTTTCCTGTAGAGTGAAAACACCGGTGAGGCTGCTGGGGAGGGTGAATACGTCAATCTATATTCCTCCAGCCAAAGCAACGGGGAACTCCCTCTCTCTGAAGGAGTAAGTAAAACGGCCGGGGCCGGGGAGCTGGGCTTTGTGAGTATGGGCGACCCATTTGTGTTGGGTTGCATGCCGGCAGAGCTGCTACGGAGAGGAGGGTGGTGGTGGTCTGCTTCTTGCCAAGGGTCAAGGGTTCGTCAAAATAGACTCAGGGTATCTGCTGTTCAGTGCACAGCTATGGGAGATTTGGTTTCCTCTTTGCAAGGGGTTTGATAGGTTGCGTGTTGTACAGCACAGCGAGTCTCAACGTTTTCAGGCCACGGGCCTGACCACACCTCCTGGGGAGCCGATTGGGCCAGTCACTTGGTTCCTCCAACCTGGAAGCAGAAGTAAAATGTGTGCAACACATGCATGTAACGTTCTGCACATGCGCAGAACGCATTTTACCTCTGCTTCCAGGAGCGGCGAGGGCGTCGGGGGCCAGATGGATTGGCATTGGGGGCCAAGTCTGGCCCGCAGGCCATAGGTTGCGAATGCCTGGTGTAGCACAACCTCCAGTAACATGTTCCAAGGCTTTTGAATGGTGGGACAACAGGAACAAAACAACCTGGTCATCTTTTGGTATTCATTCATTCATTCAATTGCATTTATATATAGTGCTGCCCTTTTGTCCAGAAGTCCTCACGGGGCAGTAAGCAAGCATATTTAAAACAACAGATTAATATAATAAAATCCATTAAAATATGCAATAAAGATAAACAAGATAAACATAAACAGATTAGGAAATAACAGTGGATATACATGAACCTAGATGAAAAGGACTTATAAGCCTTGGGCAGGAAGAATTTATTAATGGTTAGAGCAGTACAACAATGGAACCCACTGCATTGAGAGGCGGTGAGTGCTTCAACACTGGAAGCGTTCAAGAGAGAATTGAATCACCCTCTGGTTCAAGTGGCTAAGACACTGAGGTGGAAGGTCAGCAGTTCAATTCCCGAGTACTGCAGGACGGAATGCGCTCCCATCTTTGTCCCAGCTCCTGCCAACCTAGCAGTTCGAAAGCAAGAAACTGCAAATAGATCAATAGGGACCACTACGGTGGGAAGGCAACAGCGTTCCGTGTCTAGTCGTGCCTGTCCCATGACCATGGAAACATCTGCAGAAGCAGACAGCACTGGCTCTTCGGCTTTGAAACAGAGATGAGCACTGAACCCTAGAGTCAGATACGACTGGCTTTCGAGCAAAGGAAACCTTTACCTGCCATATGTGCTTGGGTTTGGATTCCTGCATTGAGCTAAAAGGCCCCTTCCAACTCAATGATTCTATGATTGTCACCAAATCTGTAAAAAGTTTGGGCATTTATTAAACTCCTGGAGGGAAGGAGCTAGGCAAGCAGATGCCCCTTCGAAGTGGGGATGTGAAGCCCTAATCCCTGGGAAGATTGAGATGAGTTTAATTGGAGGAAGCATTCTGGCAGGCACTAAGATCCCAAGCAATGTAAGGCTTTGTATGTTAATACCAAAACCTTGAATTGGACACAGAAGCCAACGGACAGCCAATGCAAGCGGGGTATCATTTGTCATAATTTTCTTGTGAGTCATTCTTTTCAATGGATTTTCATTCGTAAAGCAAAAACTACATTAACCGAAGCATTCATAAAGCGAGGTACCACTGGATCAGTCTTGGGTGAGGCTCAAGATGTTTTCTAAATATCATATGTGAGGGATGGAGCAGGGGTCAGAATAGCCAGACAAAGAGGGAAAGACTCAGTGGGCATATCTTCTGCCATGTCTAGGCCAGACATGAAACTGCCCAAATGAAGGCACCTTTGGGTGAGTTCATTCTGCAGTTCTTTTCGCCTGCCCTAGTGTGAGAAAGATTAGCCAGCAACACAAGGTTGCCGTTAGAGGGTACGCCCAATTGTGGAGGAGGCCCTTTCTGCATACACCTGTGTAGTGGGAGTATCAAGGTGGATGGATTGCATTGCCCTGGAAAAGTACGTGGCTGGTTGCAAATCTAAACATGAGAACTCTGTACACTGTCTTGTTTTGTTACACATCCTGGATCATCCTTCATGAGATCAGTGAGGGCAGGCAGTGATTTATTCCATACAGCCTAGAGATGAAGATTCATGTGCCCATGGGCTACACATGAATAGCCAGGACCTGTAAAGCTTACTTCTGCATTTAAGAAGGAACGTCATTTGTGAGACTCTTGGTTTATATACAGATATCTTATTAAGAGTAAGAATAATTTCCCTCTTGTTTTTACACCATACAGTATCGGAATGCTGAAATAAGAAGGTTGCTCCAAACCCAACTATGTATCCATAGTTTGCAGAAAGAGAATTTACCATATGATCAAGAACAGGATTCCTCAAACTTGGCTCTCCAGATGTTCTTGGACTTCAATTCCCAGAAGCAGGTGTGCTGACTTGGGCTTCTGGTAATTGAAATCCAAGAACATCTGGAGTGCCAAGTTTGCTGATTCTGAATCTAGAAGATTAAGGCCAATGTTCACCACTGGCTGAGGGGGAAGGTTGGCATCATTGCCATATTGGGTTGGTCACAGCAAAAGAAGCATAAGAGATCACCTGTTATTCCCAGTTGTAAAAAGTCATATTGATTTGAATACTTACCTGTTATGCTAACCAATCACTCTGTACCTGGTGTGTATAAATTTATGCTATGAAGTCTCACTCCAATGTCTGATGAAGTGGACTTGATCCACTTTTGTTTATTCT
Source organism: Furcifer pardalis (assembly GCA_030440675.1). NCBI lineage: Eukaryota > Metazoa > Chordata > Lepidosauria > Squamata > Chamaeleonidae > Furcifer > Furcifer pardalis. Next base: position 59,503,868 of record CP126898.1, read on the forward strand.
CTAATATACTGAATTTTAAGTGGCAGAGCTTTGGGGAGTTGGGTTAAACGTTCTGTTCTGTATCTCTGCTGAAAATCATGGCCACCGTTCTTCCTGCATGAGGTTTCTACTCAGTGGTGGCTCCAAAAAAAATTACTACCACACTGTGGGCGTGGTATGGTGGGCGTAGCCGGGGAAATCCCTGTGTTGCATCTGAATTAGGACTACTTTATTTCAAAATTTGGATGGGCACCGCCAGCCAGAATTTATGCTACCGGTTCTAGCGAACCGGTGTGAACCTGCTGATGCCCACCACTGTTTCTACTACTGTCTGTGATACAGACTGCCTTGTGCTTTTATTTCATTTTGCAAGCTTGGATAATAGGGCTATTGCTGTTCTGTATTGAATTCTGTCTGGGGTTGTTGTGGTACGGGGGGGGGGGGAACATAGAGTGATAGCCAGAGGCAACCAGTAAATTGGCCATTGTGTGGAGAAAATTCTGCCAAGAGCAGAAAACCAGCACTATCCTTTGCAGTCCAGAAATTTCAGGTGGTTAGCACATTAGCGTCGTGTGGATTTCAGCCGCCCTGGGGTGTAAGCCAAATTTGCCACCCTCTGTAGACACTGGTGCCTGCTCCCGCAAAGGCTTCTGGGAATTGTAGTCCAAGAACACCCATACGCCCAAGAAGTGCCGCCCGGGGCGGGCTGCTCCTCCTACGCTACGCCACTGGGTTAGCATGTATGTCTGTTACTTTTAGAATGCCTTTTACTAGGAAGATGTTTTCTATTTCTGAGCTTGTGAGTAGCTTGGAACTGAGAATGCTCTGAACAAGTACAGATTGCCTTCCCCTTTCTAAGAGAGGAAAGTAAATGTTCATTACATTGTACCCTGGCACCCTGCCGTAGTGTCCTCTCATTATGGTACAGTCGTTGGTGGCCTGCTTTCCTTCCCCTGCACATACTGAAACTCTGTTCAGAGTCTAAGATTTTGTACTCGTATGTTGCAGTGGGTAGGTATGTGGTCTGTCTGTTGGGCGTGGCTTTTCCTAAATGAATCATTTGGTTATAAGACACACACACACCTCTATTCTGAACTGGGAGAGATAACATTTCCTCCAGATGAGGAAAACATGACACTTTGGGCTCTCAGAATATTTTAACCAGCAGAGTCTAAAAATTTTAGTGCTTCTGCTAACAGCAACAACTTTTCCTATCACAACCGCAGTGCAGTGGAATAAGACATTTTCATCTGTCCAATAACTTTTCTAAACTGACAAAGACTTACAGTGCACTCTTTCCAGGACAGAACAGACAAAAGTACAACATGAATGCCCCTGCACACACAATCCTCCCCCCCAAAAAAAAAATACAATTAATTATCTACAGCTAGAAGCCTGTGGTTAAGACACTGAACTTGACAACTGAAAGGCCATCAGGTCAGCAGTTCGAGACCTCAGCGCTGCGCTCTCGTAGTCTGCCTTAGGTCCTGCCAACCTAGCAGTTTGAAAGCAAAAAATTGCAAGTAAATATATAGGTACTGCTTTGGCAGGAAAGATAACAATGTTCAGTGTGTCTCTAGTCATGCCACAGAAACAACTGCAGACGCAGACAGCTGTAAATGGAAATCAGCCCCTAGAATCCAATACAACTGGCTATTGAGCAATGGAGACCCGTTACCTAGAAGCCTCCAGACTACTCTTTTTGCATCAGGGGAGTTTCCTAAGATTGACACCTACCAAGTAGAAACAGAACCAGAAACACCAGATCAGGCACTTCCTGTATTTTGGATTTTTGTTTTGTTTTGTTTCTTTCTTTCTGTATTACCCAGAAGCAGCCATTTCCAGGCTCTGTAAAAACATACCGCGTGGGCTGGGGGCACAATATTTGGTCGCTTTTTCTGAATAATTTTTATGGGGACGAGGGCTGTGCTTTGGCTTGTACCGAGTTAACATCCTAGCAAAATGTTTCACGTTAATGATGCAAGGTTCCCCCCCCCCTTTCCAGGAATCTCCCGCAGTCAAAGACGGCCACGCCAAGGATTCTTCTTCTCTGACTAGCACCCCAAGGAAGGAGAGCCATGAAGAGAGTGAAAGGTGGGGCATCTCTTGCTGGAATTCTGCTCTGTGGCTGAGGGTCAGGATCCAATCCCTGTTTCCTTTTGGTCCTCACAAAAAGATGCTGCCATGTACGTAAAAGTCTGAACAGCGTCAGAGCCACGAGCACAGCCACTTGGAAGAAGGTGATGGCTGAAATCCTATTGCACAGAAATGATGTAACTTCTAGGCGTGAGTTGCCATAATTTAAGAAATTCCCATTGACTTTATCTGTTGCATCCTGAGTCATGCAGCAGACAAAGCCGGTAGAGGTTTCTTACACCATTGGCCTCTGAAAATTACAATTTGCGCCACTGTGCAATGGGATTTCTGCCACTGCTCCAAGGAGGAAGACTGGGCAGGAGCCTTAGTCTTACTTTGTACTCAGGGTACTGAGATACTGTACAAGGAGTAGACTTGAAAAATTCTTATCTTGAAAAATTTGTATCTCAAAATGTGATTTCCCATAGGAATGCATTGAAAACTAAACAATGTGTTATGGAGCTCAGGAAAAAAGCCAAAAAATCTGATTTTTGTGTTCAAAACTCTTTCTAAAGTGGCAAAAACATGGTGAAAAAATTCCAAAGTGCACTTTAGAAATAGTTTTGAACAGATAAAATACATTTTTTGGCTTTTTCCTGATCTGATTATTTTGGTTTTCAATGCATATTCAGCACATTCCTCACAGTGCCCTCTAGTGGCCAGCTCTGGTAATTGCCAGCTCAGTCCTGACTATCAGCTGTTGAGGGGAAGGGGGATTTTTGGCACTTCCTGGTTGCGGGGAAACCTTCTGATGAAAAATTCCAGAAATGGAGCAGAAATGCTCTGAACCCCTTCCCACTACCGTGGGAAGCATCAGATGACAGCCCGCGCGCGCGCCCCCCCCCCCCAAAAAAATAATAATCACATCTTGAAACATTATTTTTCCTGGATTTCCTTTTGTATCTCGAGTTTTTCATAAGTAGAGGCATTTGTAACTCGAGGTTTTACTGTAGTCTTAAAGATCTAAATGGCCAATAGTCTTACTTTGTCCCTTTGTATGAAACTTACAATCCCTTGTTCTCTATTCAGGCAGCAGAAGACTCCAGAAGCTTTGGAGCCTTCCCAGTTGGAAGAAGAAGTAGATGAATTGTCCCTGATTGACCACAATGAAATCATGGCCAGATTGACCCTGAAGCAAGAGGTAAGAGGTCCTTTCCCTCCTTCCTTCACTGCCCCAAATTTGTCACTCAGGTTTTCACTTGGAACTGTTGTTAATCCAAGTTAGCCCAGATCAACAAATGAACAAATGTCAGAATTGGGTCCCTGAGTTAAGCTAAGCTCTGGCACAATTTATAAACCCAGGATGAGCAAGAAGGAAGATTTTTGCAAACTTAGGGCTGCTGAGATAGAGCTAAAAGTGAATGGCCAGTGCAAAAGGAAATCTCAGAAATTTCCAGAAGGTGGAAAATTTACGTATAAAGCCTGAGAGAGCAGATAAGGTTGCATCAACAGGGCTTAGTCATGCTTGCCACGTGACCACGGAAATGCTGGCTCTAAATGGAGATGAGTCGGAGACAACTGGCTTTCAAGCAAGGGAGACCTAGACAAAGTGTTAGGATGCTACATGGCATAATAGCATTTGGAAATTGTCGATTCTTGAGTAGGTTTCGTGGCTTTCATCTGAGGATTGTTTGGGAGGCTCCTTCCCCACCCCAGAGGCGACCCTCCATCAGACAACTATTCTCATTCGTACTCTCTGGGCTTCAGCCCTTTGAAGCTTCCAGACTGTCCAGAGGTCCTGTCTGGAAGCCAGGAGCAATCCATCACTTGCCGGCACTTGCTGTAAGAGGCGGCAGCTGCAGCCAGCTGAGATCCGCCCTGGAGGCAGGCGAGAAAAGCCATTACTCATAGCTTAAGTGGAATTCCAGGAGCCTTGCCAGATTAATGCTTCAAGCGTTGCATGGTGAACATAATTTCTCGAAGGCTTGCATGTCGGTAGCTCCTTGTGGACCATATTATGAGGAGAGTGAAGCAAAGGTTTGGATGCATTTCTCATGCACAGTGGTGGAGAACATAAATGGGAACCAGGGTTGCAGCCCAGCCCATGAGCATCTCCCAGAAGGCTGTGCCGCCTTTCCTATTGCATTATTAGCGGAGGGCAGTAAGGATGAACAAAGGACTGGAAACCAAACCCTAGGAAGAAAGACACAAGAAACTGGGCATGTTTAGCCTTGAAACAACAGGACAGAGAGGGGATAGGATAACACTCTTCGAATACCTGAAAGATGGTCATAAAGAGGAGGGACTGGATCTGTTCTCGGTCATCCCAAGGTGAAGGATGTAAAATAATGAGCTCAAACTCAACGAAGCCAGATACAGCCTGACTATTAGGAAAAACGTCTTAACTGTTAGAGCAGTACAACAGTGGAGTCAACTGCCTCGTGAGGTGGTAGTTCCTGATGTTAGATCCTTTAAGCTATGATCTACTGGTATTTTTGCTCCACTCTCACTCATCAATGTAATGTGATTTGGGCAAGAACCTCTCTAAAATTAAATTTGGGCCTCAGGCTGAAAGAGACCTCCGCCACCATTATATGAAACAGTGGCATTTGCATGCTTGCACACAGTTTCCCTTTCTTAACCTTAAGGTAACAGTGTCACCGTAGCCTCAGACAAAAGCTCAAAGGTGACTGGGTTACCTGTGGTTTCCTTCCAATGATGTTGTAGAGAAGGTTGCCTTTCTTGGCTTAGGCTTGTAATCTCAAGAATGATTTTGCAGTCATGTATGGCTGTGAGAGCTGGACCCTAAGGAAGGCTGAGCGCAGAAGAATAGACGCCCTTGAACTGTGGCGCTGGAGGAGACTCTTGAAAGTCCCCTGGACTGCGAGGAGATCAAATTAGACCATCCTGAAGGAAATCAACCCTGACTGCTCCTTGGAAGGACAAATACTGAAACTGAAGATCAAGTTCTTTGGCCACCGAATGAGAATTGCAGACTCCCTGGAGAAGGCCCTGATGCCAGAAAAAAATTGAAAGGGGAAAGGATACGAAGGAGGAGGCAGAGAATTAGATTGTTAGAAAGCATTGTTGACACAGTGGGCATAGATCAGGGCAGACTCCGGAGGATGGCAGAGGACCGAGGAGCCTAGCATACTATGACCCATGGGGTCGCAAAGCGTTGGACTCGACTGTGTGACTGAACAACAACATAAAACAATTCCATCACTTCTTGATTCTTAGAAAAGAGGGGCATCTATCAGAGGTGTTCTGTGGTTGACCGTCTACTGCTGGATAGCCCAGTGCGGTGCCGTGTTTTGAAGTTTCCTGCAAATGTTTGTGTATCCTTTGGTGGAAACAGAATGCTGGTTTAGATGCACTTTTGATCTGATTTTACATTATTGTTGCCAGATTTACCTTTCTGAATTGTTCTGTGCTTTTTCTGAACCATGACATTTGGAGAAAAATGCCAAGCACACGCCACCCTCTGCTGCCCAGCACTGAGACCTGAAAATTGCTCTGCTTCTTGCCACACTTAAAAAATAATTGTGCTTCCTTATTGAATGAAACTACCTGCAAACTTTTTACAAGACTTTGATTTTTTTAAAAAAATCCCAAGTTACATATTTTGCCTGCATGCCTGGTTATTCACAGTCTGTGGCTATACAGTGGTACCTCGTACAATAATTTTAATCTGTTCTATGGGGCTCGTTGTTGTACGAAGCAATTGTTATATGACCAAAACTGTCTATTTGGAGAGAAGTGACTATATCTGTCTGCTCAGAGGGAAGGGATTGTTTTGCATTGCAATTTGTTTTATGATATGTACAGATGATATTAATTTATTTGCTGCTATTCTGCTGCTTTGTAATTATAATTACCTGCCTGGAGGGAAGTGATTGTAATTGTTTCTATGATATACACTGATAATATTGATGTATTTGTTGTTTTTTCTGTTTTGTTGTATTGTATTTTCCATTATATTTAATTTCAAATTTATTGTGATTATGTAATATATTGTTGATTATAGTGTTGAATGTTATATTTGTGAGTTTTGTGAGCCGCCCTGAGTCGGTTGCACCGAGTAGGGCGGCATATAAATTGAATTGAATTGATGATGATGATGATGATGATGATGATGATGATGATGATGATGATGATGATGATGATGATGATGATGATGATGATGATGATGATGATGATGATGCATGCATGCATGCATGCATGCATGCATGCATGCATGCATGCATGCATTGTATATCGATTTCCCCTATGGGATTCATCATACAATATTTTATTTTATTTTTGCTAAGTGGTTTTTCCCATTGAAAAATGGTTGTACGATTTTTTCCATAGGGAAAATTGTTATGCGTGACACCATCCCCCCCCCCCCAAAAAAAAAGCCTAATTGTTATGCAATTTTCTTGTTACACGGGGCGATTGTTGTATGAGGTTCCACTGTACTTTAGGGAAACCGGGTGCCTAAGAAAAGAGCTGGCAGGTGTCTAAATCTGTTGTCTTCCCCCCATCGTCCTCCTTTCCCCACTGCAGGGCGATGATGGTCCAGATGTCCGTGGAGGGTCGGGGGACATCCTCTTGGTCCACGCGACAGAGACGGACAGGAAAGGTACTGCAGAAGGGAACAACAAAACCCCTGACTTAGAATTCATTGAGTTTGTAATTTGCAGATCAGATCAGGCAGGCAGGCGGGATTAGTGGATTTGGAGTTGGGGGGCGGTGCGCAAAGCAAGATTCTTCTTAGCTTCAGTCAAACAAGAGATAAGCTGGATAAGCTGCCTGTAACATTTGCTGCTGCAGTGACAGTAACGGAGAGGGTGGGAAGAGGGTTAGCTCTGTTCGGCCTGTCCTCAGAACAGCACCTTCTTATGTCTTCTTTCGCTCGCTTATTGACCGTCATTCCCACCCAGGGACTTTGATTCTTGCTGTTTCGTGAGAGTGCAGAAATCTTAACTATACAAGATTATATAGAGCAGAGATGGCAAACCTTTTAGAGATTGAATGCCCAAGGAGGGTGAGGAGGCACCGTAATGCCCCACACCCCCATGTGACCCACCCCCATAAGTGTCCCCTATAAACACACACACACCACGGGTGTATCCACCTCCTTGGAGGGGTGACCGGTCATCTCGCCCCTACCCTCACCTCCTGGGCAGGATTTCAGCCTCACCTCTCTCTCTCTCCCCCCTCCCCAAGCCACATCCATGGCCAGGGTTTAAGAGCTGCCGCTCCGGGCGGCAGGAACGCCGCCACGACCCCTGGGCCACGCCCATGGCTGGGGTTGAAGAGCCGCCACGACCCCGGGCCATGCCCAGGGCTGGAGTTGTGCTGTTTTCGTGCTGTGACTTGGCCATTGGGGTGGGGACCGGACTTCGCTCCCTTGGCCAGCCCGGCCACCCTAGCCCCTGGACTGTCTGTGGCCGTTTTTGAACTTTTGTACTTGGACGATTGGTATTTTATTGCGAGTGTTTTTATTGTGATTTTATTGTGTACTGTCGTGAGCCGCCCAGAGCAGTCATGTTTGTTGATTGGGCAGCATAGAAGTATAATAATAATAAGAAGAATAAGAATTGATGTGCTTTTCTTTCATTTTGGTTTCTCTGTTTCCTTTTTAGACTTGGTGCTGTACTGCGAAGCCTTCCTGACTACTTACCGAACTTTCATTACTCCAGAAGAACTGATAAAAAAGCTGCAATACAGATATCCTTTTGAATGCCTGGAAAGTTCTCCCTGCTGTGTTTTAAGGGCACAAAGTCTCTGGTGTCAGTCAGGCTATCCTAGGATCATAGAATCGGTGGGTTGGAAGGGGCCTTTTGGCCAACCTCCCTTTTTGGTTCAGTGCAGGGATCAAAGCAGATCTGACATATGGCTGTCAACTCTCTCTTGAATGCTCACCTCTCTCAAGGCAGCTTTTCTGGCCATACTGCTCTAACCATTAAGACATTTTTCCTCATATTCAGCCTATATCTGGCTTCCTGTAGTTTCAGCCCATTATTACGCATCCTGCACTCTGGCATGATGGAGAACGGATCCTGCCCTTCCTCTTTATAATTACCTTTCAAGTATTTGAAGAGTGCTATCCTATCCTTTCTCAGTCTCCTTTTCTCAAGGCTAAACATGCCCAGTTCCTTCAGCCTTTCCTCCTAGGGCTTGGTTTCCAGTATCCTCTGATCCTCCTTGTTGCCCTTCTCTGTACCTCCTCTAATTTATTGGCATCTTTCTTAAAGTGTGGTGCCCAGAATTGGACAAAGGACTCTAGATGTGGTCTAACTAGTGCCAAAGAGAGGGGGACTAAGTAGTAGCTTACGGTGTTTCAGAGACTAGACTTCTGTTAATGCAGCCTAAAACAGCATTGGCCTTTTTTGTGATCTACAACAGTTCCATGATCCTTCTCACTTGTAGTATTACCGAACCAGGTATCCCCCACCTTGTAACCGTGCATCTGGTTCTTTTTCCCTAGGTGTAAACCTTTGCACTGACCCTGTTAGATTTCATTCTGTTGTTTTCAGCCCAGTGTTCTGGCCTATGAAGATCTTTTTCAATTCTGCTCCTGTCTTCCAAGGTATTAGCTAGCCCACCTATTTTTGTGTAATCTGCAAATTTGATAAGAATTTCCTACTTCCAGAAGCTTTATACCCAGCAGCTGTATCACAGCTTATTGGCTCCTGGGCAGGAATTCTCCAGCTTTAGACATGGTGAATTTGCTAGTCTATACAAGGTGGGGGTGTTTGTGTGTGCCAAATCTCTCCTCTTCCTGGACAGTTTTGAGGAGCACCTAGGGTTGCCATATTTCCCAGAAAACCGGGATTGTCCCTGATTCAAGGTCAGAAAATTTTCCCAGCCAGTTCAATAAAATCATGGTAAAGTCCCGGATTTTTAAATCTTACTGATTGGGTATTATAACAACCCATTAAAATAAATTCAAACTCTCGCCATCAAACGAGCGATTTCCTGCCACATTGGAGTTGGAGTATGCCTGGAGTCAAATCTTAACATCCTCGCCTCACACCAGTGCCTGATAAGTGTGACCAGTGTGTTTCCTGGAACTGAGGACGTTAAGACTTGACTGCGACACGACTTCTCAGAAGTACAACCGATTATCTTACAGTAAGAATTAACTGTTGTAAATAAATTCATTTATGTATTGATATATTTAATGTAAAAGTGTTTTATAGCTGTCATCATATTATGTTTGTTTTTAAAAAGGCTATGTTGTAGATTACCTGCTCATTTTTGTCAAATATACTTCTGTCCCGGTTTTGTGGGAGAGAATTATGGCAACCCTAGGAGAACCCAGTGAAAAAAAAATATAACATAGAGGTAGGAGGGGAACTGAAAAGAGGCTCATTGAATAGTACAAACTAGGTCCCTGTCGATCTCCTCTCTGCTGGTTCCTTGCTTCATTCCACTTGTAGGATCCCATGCTAAGCTAGGGATAACGCCTGCATGTTACTCCTGACGACTGGGTGGTTCTGTGCGCATGCTGCCTTTTCTCTGTGTCGCTTCCAAGTAGCCACTGGGTAAAAGCAACACACTCATACACACTCTGCAAGAGCGATGCAACAACTCCCAACTTGTGCCCGTCTGTGATAAATTGCATGCAGATATTCTTCCTTTGGGAACATCAAGGAGGCATTTCCTCTCTTCCTATTGCAGAATTGCCACCTTTGCCTTAAGGCGCTGTATTTCCCAGCCACCCACGCTGTCCGTGTGGATGAATGCCTGTGGTTGGCCGCTCGTGTGCTGGCATGCACGATGGAGGCTTGATTTCTTATCGCCTGGAGGCCCGTCTCAGCATTGCCACCTGCTGCCAAGACACAGATCCTGCTGCTGCTGATTAATGGGCACAGCAGTCCTCTCCACGGTGCCCTCCCAACTGGCAGCGGGCAGATTTTGCTTGCATCCAGAAGTTATAAATCCATGCTCCTGTCTGCACAAACTGAAGTAGGGGCAGCATTATTCTTGTTATCAAAGGCAGTCACTCTGCTGCTTGTAAAAGAAAAGATTGCTTTGGTTTGGCAGCCCAGCTTTGAGAATAGGTTAAACTGGTATATTGCAGCCAAAACATTGAGAGTTCGATCCTGACCAGGGTTCAAGGTTGACTCAGCCTTCCATACTACTGAAGTCAGTAAAATGAGTGCCCAGCATGTTTGGGGCAAAATGCTAATTACTTGTAAGCGGCCCAGGCAGTGCACTAAGCACTATCGGGTGGTAGACAAGTGTAATTGCTATTGCTATTGAATTAAAAGCTCAAAGAATAAGGTGGTTTTACTTAGGCAGATAAAATGAGAGTAAACAATACTGTTAGGCATGCATCAGTAGGGTGGGAGTGAAACGAAAGGACTAATGCAAAAGAGTGCTTATCCTCTTTAGTAGCCATGCTTTGTGGCCTCTGACTTCAGAGGAACTTAGAGGGCACTACCTACTGATCTTAAGGAACAGGCTAGGTAAGGATGATTTTGTCGGAAATCCTACTTCCAAGCATGTTAGTGCTTTAAAGGGTCTTTGGTAGGAGAGGGTGCTTTGGGTGTCAGTTTTGAAAGCTGGAAAACAGGCCAAACTCAAGCATAGGTCAGCCTTCCTTAGTGGGCCATACGGGGCCAGAGGCAACTGTATATATAATAAATAGATAATTGTGTGCCATCCAGTCAACTCTGACTTATGGCAGCCCTTTCCAGGGTTTTCTAGATACAGCGAGCGCTAGAAAGCGATTTCTCATTTCCTCCTTCTTGGGGTGCTCTGGAACTGTGCAGCGTGTCTAAAGTCACTCAGTCTGGTTGTTCTCCCTGGAGGCACCGAAGGGGAATCGAACTCCCAAGCTCCGACTCCAACGACAGATACTGAAACTGTTGAGCTAATCAGCCAACTAGTTGTATACATATGTGGCTTAAATGAACCCAGAAGATACAAAAAGAACCTAAAACCTTACGACACATTACAGACTAGCAAGGTTTATTTGATACAAACTTCTGAAAAATTCAGCCCTGCCACAGTAAATGCACGTACAAAATTAGCACCACAGTAAGCACATGTTTGCACAGACTCTGTGTAGCTACCATTTCAAAAACATGTACGAAAGAGAAAGGAACTTCATTCGCCATCTGCGATTGGGGCTTCCGGATATATGTGGCCTTTCCGTTCCAGGTTTGGAACAGAGGTTTTGTCGTTGGAAGGAGCATCTGGAGTTAGGTTTGGTCTTTGCAAACTGGCTTCATCTTGATTTGTCCTTTAACTGCGGTCCAATACATATGAGAAATTCTGTCACTGTCCAGACACCTTTAAGAAGCGCGTCAGCAAGAACACGTTCTTTGTCTTGGTCAGAGTTGTGGATGAACTATGGTAAGTGGTTGTTCTTGTCTGGCAAAGCCTGTCTGGATGTTATTTACTGGACGGAGTGCAAATTTATTACAGATTTTGCATAAACAAAGTAGCTGCTGTTATATTAAGTAGTGAGTGGGTGGGTTGTTTGGTTGTTTTTTCAGCCCAGCATGTGGAACACGACTGTAGTGCACATGAATTATGACCAAATTGGGGAAGATTATGAAAATTAGGGAACCTTTTTCCTACTCCACCCCTACCATACTTTATTATGGTCTTCTGTTTCTCTCTAGAAGTTAAACCCCCAACATTAAAAAAAAATTCTGTAAAACAACATGCTAAGTTAATGGAAATAAACCGTAGAGGTAGAAAACCAGACATAAGGCAATTGAATGAGCAAGGTATAAAATCCGTGTTGCCAGAGTTAAAGAAACAAGGGTGGGTTTAGTTGGATACGTAAAATGCCAGTGGGTAATAATGATAGGAAAAATATCCTTAAGAGAGCAAATTTCCAAAAGAACACGATCTGTTTTGAGTATTTATTATATCCAGACTTGATTACTGTAATGCGCTCTACATGGGACTGCCCTTGGTGACCATTCGGAGGCTGCAGCTGGTCCAGAATGCGGCAGCCCGGGTAGTGATGGGGTGCGGGCGTTATACTCGTGCCACACCACTGCTTCGGGAGCTGCACTGGCTACCAGTAGGTCTCCGGGTGCAATTCAAGGTGCTGGTTATTACCTTTAAACCCTACATGGTAGTGGGCCAGGATACCTAAGAGACCGCATCACCCCAAGAACATTGGCCCGTCCCACCAGGGAGGACTGGAGAGGCTCTCTTATCATACCATCGGCCAGAGAGGCACGCCTCACTAGCACCAGGAGGAGGGCCTTCTCTGTGTTCGCCCCGGCCCTTTGGAACCTCCTGCCAACTGAGCTGCGCCTACAGACAGAGCTCCTGCCCTTCCGGAAGGGCCTAAAAACCTGGCTGGCAGGGCAAGTGTGGGGATCCAGGAGTGTGGGATCCCATGTAGGGTGGCTGATCTGAGGAACAGCCACCCTTTCTGTTTTGTTTTAATGTTCTTTAAAGTTTTAAATTAGTATTAGTATTATTATAGGCTTAACTTCTAATTTTAATTTATGTGTAAGCCGCCCAGAGTCGGGTTTACCTGATTGGGGAGGGATAATAAATATGAGTAAATAAATAAATAAATAAACAAATAAAATATTAAAGCAAAGCAGAAATAAGTGCCATTAAAAAAACCTATTAACCTCGGATTACATTAAATATGGGTGGCATAGAAATGGAATAAGTAAAAATTATTTATTTATTAATTTACAATAGATTTATATACCACCCTAATCAATAGAGACACAATCCAGTAAGCCGCTCACTGGCCGCTCAGCAACAATTAAAAAAATATACAAAAATAATTATTGAATTTGGGTTTTAAATGTGTATCCAGGTGAAGTCAGGTCTTGAGGACCTTTTATATGTCCACTTCCCAAGCAGTTTAGACAGGAGGGGCATAGCCAGCATGTGCGTGAGCACTGACCATGTATTTTTGGCCTGCGGGGAGGCTTATTTCTAGGAAACTGCCTTATCAATCAGCTCTTTAGTCTGTCTAAGCTAGTATTTTCATCTCTGACTGGCAGTAGTAACTCAAGCAGGTTGATGTCCAAGATCCTTGAAGGACCAGATGCTGAGAACCACGTGTTTAGCTGCTTGTGAGTGAGAACCATTTGCTAGCTTACATTTGCCGTGGAGCACCGGCTCGTTGTAATGTCAGAACTCTGCCTTTCCCTAAGAACCAGTACCTTGTTGGGAATTTCGTCTGGGTCTCTCATACTTTTTCTTTCTCAGCCTGGTTGAGTTGACCGAGGAGATTCTGAAGCTGCTCATGGACCTCGTGTTCCGCTTGGTTTGCAACGGAGAGCTCAGCCTTGCCAGAGTGCTGCGCAAAAACATCCTCGACAAAGTGGATCAGAAAAAAATGCTACGATGCACCAACTCAGTCAAACCTCTTTCAGCACGATGGGTAGCAGCCAGGTGAGGAAAAAAGTGAAAACTCCAGCTCCGCCCCATAGCATGTGCTAAGTATGTTTACTTGGCTTCTTGGTTGATCCGTGTCTCACACATCCATATACAATGGTACCCCGTACAATGATTTTAATGTGTTCGTCAGTGCAAGTTGTCGTACAGGACCACTGGCCACGAATGCGCATGATGGGGGGGGGGGTTCTGAAGCAAGTTCTCTCAGAAGCCCCAACATGCATGATGTCAGCCCCGATGTCAGCTTCCCCAGGCAAGGGGAGCTTCATAGATGCCTTCCCCAAAGAGCGGGGGGCTGCCTTTTGCCAGGGAAGCAGCTGGGGCTGCCAGCGCTTGCAGCCCCAAGCGGCTGGCTTGCGTAGGTCTGGGAAAGAGCCCCGGTCTCCTCACAAGGCAGCCGCCTGGATCAGCAAGCGCTTGGCGACTCAGGCGACTTGCATGTGAGGAGACCGGGGCTCTTTCTCAGACCTCCACAAGCCAGCTCCCTGGATCTGCAAGCGCTTTGCAACCCAGGTAGTTGGCTCATGGAGGTCTGGGAAGGCCCCCGACTCCTCCACAAGGCAGCCGCCTGGATCGCTAAGTTCTTGGTTACCCAGTTGGTTGCCTTGTGGAGGAGGAGGGTGCCTTCCCTGCCCCTTTGCAAGGCAACCGGCTGGGTCGCCAAGTGCTTAGCTGCCTTGCGGAGGAGGTAGCGGTCATCCTGGACTTCTGCCGTTCATACCTACAAGCTGGCGGACGGAGAGATTTGTTGCCAAGCTTTTACACACGAACAGCCGCAGAAGTCCAGGCTGACACATCCGGGGGGTTGGGGGGGGAAGCATTGCATCATACAATAATCATTTCATGATGCAAACATTTTTGGAAAATTCCAGTCGTTGCACAATTTAGTCGTATGATGCAATCGTTGTATGGGGTTTTACTGTACATTTGATGTGGCAGATCAAAGCATTGTCTCCCACTGTTTCCAATCGCGTGCCAGTCTCATCCAGGGCCTTGGAAGTTTTTGCCCTGAACTGGTCTCCCCATCTGGTTGCTGGCCTTTTAGTAGTTGCTTGATGTCAAGTGGTATCCACTCTGTGATAGCTTTCATCCACCTGCCATCTTTGAGGCGGCCCACTTGCCCGGCCCACCGATGCCTTACAAACTCAGTCAACATTGACACTTGTTTTGCACCTTATCTTATGCGCAGTTCTTCATTTGATATTCAGACAACCCATCATGTGTGTAGCATCCTTCGCTCGAATGCTCTTTGTGTTACCTAGATTTTTTTGGTGTCAGCTTTTGTAGATTCCCACATTTCACAGCCGTATAATGAAGCAGGCAGAATGGTGGCGTTGATGAGTTCAGCCCATATTTTTTTCATTTTTGCTTCACTAAGCACTTCCTTTATGCCAGGGATGCCCAAACATTTCAGGCCGTGGGCTGGTCACATGGTTCCTTCCACCAGAAGCGGAAGCAGAATGCGCCTTGCAATATGTTTTGCAACAGATCTGTTTGACAACATGATAAGATAGATTTTTTTAGGCTGCTGTTTTCTCTGCTCAAACCAGGGGTGCCCAAACTCCAGCTCATGAACCGGATCCGGCCCCTGAGAGCAATTCATCTTGCCTGCAATGCCTTTGTCATTCCTGGAAGCAGAAGTAAAACACACCCATATGGCCCATGAGCTGGAGTTTAGGCACCCCTGCTTTATGCTATTAAAAGCTGTCCATGGTGCTTGCCGTCTTCTCAAAATGTCTTTTGTTAGATCATGCCTTAGATCAGCGGTGCCCAAACTTTTTTGGCCGTGGGCCGATCATGTGGTTCAGGGAGCCAGTCACTAAGGCCCGGGGGCCGGGTGTAGGGGGCCACACCCGGCTCCCGAGCCTTAGTTTGGGCACCACTGCCTTAGATCTTGCCCAAGGTATACATATGAGTCAACTTCTAAGTATATATGCACTTGCTAAGTGCAGATGCACAAATATCAGCTGCAAAATGGCTAGTACGTAGGATGTAGAATGGGACGCCATCAGTGCATTGAAGTTAAGCAAATCGTGTTAAAGCAAACTGAAGTGCTTCTAACGTTCTTCATTATTATGCCATAACTGTGCCCACATAAACACACCGTCAATGTGCCCACAACAGCTGTGGATGGGTCCAGCCCGCTCAGCACCCCTGCATTAAGGAAACCGGGATAAAGAGATGTGTTCCATTTTTAATCTGCTTTAAATTGTTTGACACATGGGTGTTAAAACCATCATGCCTTTTCTTCGTTTATCTTCTCTCTCCAACTGCATTCTTTAATGCTCTTTTAAAAGTAGGATTTTCTTTTGTTATGGTTAAATACCATTGAGCATTTTAAAAGGAGAGATTAAGGCAAAAATACCTTGGATTAATTCCAGAATCTATTTTACCCCAGGGGATTAGGAATATTTCATAGAGGATAAATCTGTCAGTGACTGTTTGCAAAGATGGAAAAATCTACCTATTTTGGGTTGGCTCCCTTTTTCATATCTTACAGTTGTTTGTCCCTTTTTTTATTTGTCACTTTTAAAAACTCCATATGACATTTGTTTCATACTCATTTCCCTATAAATACATTTTGTTTGCCATTTACTCCTTATAAATACATTTTCCATCAATATTGTCAAACATATATATTCTTTTCACGCGTTATATTTTAGTAATGTGCACTGTTTAATGCACTCTTCCTCATAAAATGCATATTTTTGATTGAAGAACTACATTGCTGAATTAGGGGAAATGTGAAGATCAGAGCATCGGTGTCAGCCTGATGGCTTCATCTGGATAGGATAATTGTAAGGCCAAGATGGAGTCCAGGGTTACTGATCACATGTCCTCATAAATCAGCGGGATTCCTGGCAACAGAGAGAGATGAAATATGCATGAAAATCTGTCAGTTTGCTGCTGCTAAAAAATTGTATCCCTATTAGTTCATAGTGGAACTCTTTAATTCTGAATGTACAAGTCTTTTGTAGCAAGCATGCTTATAGACAAAAAAACAAATTCATCCTATAAGCATGGGTTGTCATGTGGGACTTCAGTCTCTGCAACAAAAGGGACTAGAAACTTGTGGGTGGTTTGAAATGGGGAAATAAGTAATATATTTAATGTAGTGAATTCCAGACTGAACTGATTTGAAACCTTTTTCTACACTTAAGGCAGTGAGAATAGATGCATCTCTGGGTAAAAGGCATATCAGAAAACAAAATAAAATAAACAAAACAAAATAAAAACACTGTAGCACTTTAAAGACTAACTGCTGTATTTTTATTGTTAGCTTTCGTGGATCAAGTCCACTTCTTCAGACAAGGAGTGAAACTTACAGGCATGGTTTTTATACACCAAATTGAAGGGGTCAAGGGGAGAAGGGGTGTGGTCAAGCAAGATGATAGACAAGAAAGCACAACAATACAACTTCACACAGCCATTACCAACAATAGATTATTCAGATTAGCTCTAAATGACTCCCTTTCAATCTCAAGGTTGCTGAGAAAGCCCATTCTGGTCTCTGATCAACCTTTGACCTGCATGTCAGAAAACGAACAAAACCACTACCTGGTTACTTTATGTTTTGCTAAAGAGAATTGGCAGGAAGGTTATAATATAATAGATAAAATCATATAGCAATCTGTGTATCAAATTTGATAATGTCCCAGAAACCCTTTGCTAATATTTAGTCTTTTGTGATGGGTGTCTAAGAGATGGATGTATTTGATTTCTGCTGGGTAAAAGACAGACACTTTTTGTCTTTTCCAGGCCAGGAACACTCCATGATTTCCATAGCCATGAGATCGCTGAGCAACTTACCCTCTTGGATGCAGAGCTGTTTTATAAGATTGAGGTACGTTATTCCAAAGAGTTTGACCCCCAAATTCCAGGGCCCAGGAAGGCCAAAACTGAAAGTGTCAGTGTCTGTCTTTCACTTGTAGCCTCCCCAATTAAAACTTAACTCAAGTCATGCTAAACCAGGGGTGTCCAAGCTATGGCCTGTGGGCCCGAACCGGCGCACAGCACCTATTACTATGGCCCACTCCCGGAAGCGGAAGTTAAGCACACCCACGCATGCGCAAAGCGCTGCCATAAAGCACCCACAGCTGTTGTAAACACGTTTACGGTAGCAGCAGGTGCATTTATGGCAGCATTTTGCGCATGGGTGGGCGTGTTTAACTTCCGCTTCCGGTGGGAGGAACCACGTGACAAGCCTGCTCAAACACGTGACTGGTCCGCGGCCTGAAAAGGTTGGGCACCCATGTGCTAAAGCGTCAAGTGATAAATCTACTCTGAAATTGTAAATCAGACTTGAAATTCCAATAAAGCTTCGTTTCTTTCACTTTTGCCTCGTCGCCTCTTCTTAGATCCCGGAAGTCTTGCTCTGGGCCAAAGAACAGAACGAAGAAAAAAGCCCCAACTTGACTCAGTTCACGGAGCACTTTAATAACATGTCCTACTGGTAAGCAAAAACAACAGACTTCACTTCTTATTCCAGGAGGGTCCTGAGAATGTGCTGCCCTTGCAGCTTTCCTTGGAAGTTGCCTATTAGGTTATGAATGGGGAGGAGGCGATGGCATTGTTTGCGGTCAAAAGTGTCATTTGGTTCAGAATCTAAAGGAACACAGGAGAAGAAGCCTTATATTTTGGGAGACAAAACAAATTATAAGTGATTCATTTTCCTTTGGAGTTTTGTTTTAACAGCTTTATGTACCAAAGGGACTTGCTAGACACGGTTGACAGGAAGGAACCATGACTACCACCCATCATGTCTAGCAGGACTTACCTTCTCTATATTCCTTTATTTATAAGAAACATTTTTACCTCACTGCCCAGAAGTTTTCGTGTTGGAAGATGCCACTCAACAAAATGGCAAACGAAAGTCTACGTTTCTTTACCCTTGTTCACAGAGAGAGCACATGTAGGAAGAAAACCACTGGCATTTCCTTGTTGGTTTGGGATTGACCCCCTTCTGGGATAAAGGAAGGGGGAGTTATGGCCACCCAGTGTCAACAGCACTGGGCAAGACAGCCTAATCGATGGTTGACTCCCTTGGCATAAATTAATAAACATTCATTCATTCATCGGGACTCCCTTGGCATGCAGAAGTTACCAAGTTCACTTCCTGGCATTCCCAAGAAAGTCTTGGAACACTGAAGATCCGGGAGATGGGAACCCCCAACGGTCAGTCACTGAGCTTGAAAACAAAGCACATAGCGACAGGATGCTTCAAACATACAGTTGAGAAAATAGATCCTCTTGTTGCTATCACTCCGCCTAAGATACAGAGAGAAGTAGCAGCGGGACACCGAGAGAACTAACCAAGAGAAGGACCTTGAATGGAGATGAGCCTCAAGTCTGCGGACTCTGATCCAGGAAGAGCTTTATGGCATGGCAAAAACATTCTTGCAGGAGCAAAACCAAATTAGAAAATGGAGGAAGGAGCTCACTGGACAAGCATTGACGTTAAAGGAGAATATAGCTGTGGAACTTGGCCTCCCCAACATCACTTGGAGGGCCTCGAATAGGCTGAGGGACAGAGTGCCTAAATGCAAGACCAACATGCTCAAGTGGTGGCTGCTGGTGGACAACAACACACTGTGTGAACGTGGAGAGACACAAAATCTGGCTAGTTTGCTGGTCTGGCAACCAGAAACACGTACCAATGAGCAGTGGTGGGATTCAAAATTTTTACTACCTACTCTGTGGGCATGGTATGGTGGGCATGGCCGGGGGGGGGGGTAGTCCTGCGTTGCACCCAAATTAGGACTACTTTATTTCAAAACTTGGATGGGCAGGGCCAGCTGGGAATTTCTGTTACCAGTTCTGGCGAACTGGAGTGAACCTGCTGAAACCCACCACTGCCGATGAGGATTTATGGTTGGTCCATGACAAAGGCAAGAAGGTGGCTTCATTTTGGCAGTTTAAAGTTTGATCTGGACACGAAAAAAGAATTGAGCTTGAAACACAAAGAGTATTTCCACAGCCCCATCACCGTGTCAGTCTGCATTGGTGTGACCGAGTCGTGCAGTTGTTCTGCCCACACCTGTCATCTAAATGAGCACAGATTTAGGGAGATTTGGGTTATTTAAAAGCAGCTGGAGTATTTTTGTTGTTGTTCTGTTCTGTTTTTCTAAATTTGGGTGTATCTGTGCTGTGCTGCTTCTGAAGTCAGGTAGGTAAGTCCAGAACGTCAGGAGAGATTGCAGTGGGTGCTAGCAAGATACAAGATATTTTAGGTCTGCCATTTCATGTCATAACTAGGTAGCTTAGTGGTTAAGATGCTGAACTTGAGGACTGGAAGGTTGGCAGGTCAGCAGTTTAAGACCCGAGTGCTGCACGACAGAGTGAGCTCCCATCTCTGTTTCAGCTCCTGCCGACCTAGCAGTTCGAGAGGAAGTATCATTCAAAAAGGCAGCCTTTAACCGCTGTATCCCTGGCTGACGCTCACTACTTTATGTGTCTTGTCTCCTTGGAAGCCCCTTTATATGTTTCATCGTGACGCCGTGTTTTGCTTTCTTTCCCGCTTCTAAACTCAACAGGGTCCGCTCAATAATTATGCAGCAGGAGAAAGCGCAAGATCGAGAGAGGCTGCTCCTCAAGTTCATAAAGATCATGAAGGTAAGTGCCGTAATAAGGAAGAGTCCAAAAACGCAAACCGCTGGATGAGTCTGAATCGACACCATTAAGTGAATGGTTCTTGGCTGCTCATTCAAGATCAAACTACCCTCATATATGTTGTGTTACAAGAGGGAGAGCTGCTTGCTTGCTGACAGTGCCTGTTGAAATCCATGTCTCTCCCAGCTAGTATGACAGCTAAGCTCAGAGGGAACAGAAGACCTGGGGGGAGGGGGGGGAGGTAGCAGTTGGTTTCATAGTCCTTGATAGTCAGAAAGGCCTTTGGTCATGCATTTGAGACTTCAAGACAGTCCAGGTGGTATGAAGCTTCAACCCAAGGAATGTCATGATGCCAAGACTGAGTCTGGCGAGCCCCTTGGAGACTACATATGATCAGGGCTTTTGAGCTCTTTCTCGGTAGCTACAGAAGGGTCATATGGAAGTCTCTGCATTGGCTATGCTTGATCCAGATAGTAGGTTCTTGCATTTTTGGGCTCCAACAACTGGACTTGAGGACTCTGGTCTAAAGAAAGTCCATCTTTGATCCACTGTACACCAAGACCTACTCTTAACAGTCAAGTCATTTTACGTGGTCCAAAGCTGCCCTTCCCCACCCTGCACCGGGTGCCTTCGAAATGCCCTGAAACATCCCACCCCTTGCTTTGTTGCAGCACTTACGGAAGCTCAACAACTTCAACTCCTACTTGGCCATTCTCTCCGCACTGGATTCTGCTCCCATCCGCCGACTTGAGTGGCAGAAACAGACATCAGAGGTGAGACCCACGCTTAATTGTTCAGCTGAATAAATGACACAGAATAAGTTAAAAGTGTAAAATTTGCACAGGATATAAAGGGGGCGGAGTTCAACTTGGCGTAAGATGTGATGGTTTGCATGAGAAGTTTGTTTCTTCTGAACAGGTAGAGAAGCGCTCTGTCTAGTCTAAGGCATCTAGAGACCACTCAGTCCCAGGCTGTGAAAGTATTTAGGAGCTGAGGCCAGCCAGAGTAGGGCTCCAGCCGGATTTTTCAGTCCTCAGGGCAGGCTGTTGACATAAGGATTCCTATTCATCTGTTTATTTCAGACTTCATGTCTTCTGTAAGCCAAGTTGCTCAGAGTAGGTGCTATGGAAAAGATCCATTCAGCCTGCAGGAAGAAAAATACCAACTAATCAAATCACTTAAAGTCTGTCCAGGTTATCCTGCAATGCTAATAGATTAGACCCTTTTACCCGAACGTCAGGTGGCAGTTATCTAACCTGACCACCCTGAGGACTAACGACTTTGGGTGGTGAAGTCCACAGGGAAGGGTGATGGTCCCCAAGGGGATTTAATCCCACTTGAATCCAGCTTAATGGAGGACAGCAGCTTCATCCATCCTGGCCTGGGGCTGAGGAGGACTTTGCGTGCCAAAAGGGCTCAGGACCAGAAAGTGACTCATGAAACTGGATCAGTGGTACTCTGGGTGTCACGCTGTGATACGGAAGGCCACTGCATTATATTGTTCCCAGGACAGTCTTTATGGCTGATCGCCAGGGGGATCGCCGATATTTGGAATCGGATATAGCACTTGGAAGAAGAAACAAATCACTAATTTGTTTCTCTCTTTACTCAAGGAAGCTGTTAATGCTGCATGCTCCATTGTGTGTTTGTTCTCCTAGGGCCTGGCCGAATACTGCACTCTGATTGACAGCTCTTCCTCCTTCCGGGCCTACCGCGCTGCTCTTGCTGAAGTGGAACCACCTTGTATACCTTATTTGTGAGTACTTTTCCGTCCCTTGATGTTTCCTGAATAACTTGAAGGTCACAAAGTTGGAAAGACTTGAAGACATCCAGTGACGGATTGTCCATCTCAACAACAGGGCTTTAGTTTCTTTGTTTAACTTTTTTTAACATTACAAAACTTCTCCTCTAACATTCAGCCAAGATCTACACTCCTAAAAGTTTAACCTGAAAAATCCAGTCTTGCCCTCTTGTGTTTTTGAAGTTTTTAAAGAAAGCTTTTATTCCTGACTTGGGTCCTAAAAATACCAGTTCCTTGTAATTTCTCTGTTCACTTGGTGGAAGAATGTTGATTATTCTGTTGGAACAAGGAGCAATACTCAAAAACTTTCCTTTTTGCCCTTAAACCCCTCTTACAAAAGATGAAATTACAAAATTACAAGTGAAGTTCTGCTCACTTCTGGTTTCATTTTTGGAGGCTTCTAGGTCCCCCAGAGAATCTCTGCAGCCAAAAAATCCCTGTCGATCCCGAAGCTTATACTTCCTTTACTCTAGCCTAGTGTAAACCCTTCCATGGAGGTAAAATCACATTTCCTGCCCAAGATGAGCAGAGGTTTTGGGATACATGCACAAATTCTTGCAGACAGGGAAGCTGAGAGAGCCCAGAACCCCAAGCAAGTCCCTTAACACAATCATAAAACAGATATTTGAGAGACTGGGAAATGGGGAAATGACAGCTACGCAGTGAAGAGGATAGAAGGGTGAAAAGGAAAGATCACAGAGTAACTGAACAGCAATGACAACACAAGTTTGCAGTTACCAAGGTGAGCCTGGTTGTGGTTCAAAAATACTATACCACAATCTTCAAGAAGCTGGCTGGATGGTTTGACACCCAGTGCCTCCTAACTACAATGCCTAGCTATAATGCCTAGTTTTTAATGCTAAGTTTTTAACATTCTTTTAAATTTTTTAAAACTTTTAATTTCTGAACTGGTTTTAAATTGTTGTCAATATGCTGTCGTGTTGGGAATCGCTCTGGGTCCCTTCGGGGAGGAGGGCGATAAACAAATTTAAATAAATAAATAAAGACTCTTTATTTCCAGTATTAGAAACCAAAATATTAGAAGCTGTCCCCATCCAGTGGTTGGTAGGAAGGAAGGAGCTCACGACGCTGACTGGGTGGCGGAAGGTCAGCAGTTTGATTCCCGAGTACCGCAGGACGGAATGAGCTCCCGTCTTTGTTCCAACTCCTGCCAACCTAGCAGTTTGAAAGCAAGAAATTGCAAGTAGATAAATAGGGACCACTTCGGTGGGAAGGTAACAGTGTTCCGTGCGTTCCATTGTCTAGTCATGCCTGCCACATAACCACAGAAATGTCTGCAGAAGCCGACAGCGTTGGCTCTTCGACTATGAAACAGATGAGCACTGAACCCTAGAGTCGGATATGACTGGCTTTCGAGCAAGGGGAACCTTTACCTTTACTAAGATAGGCTAGGGGACTGTGGTGACTTAGTGGTTAAGGCACTGAGTTTGACAACAGTAGCAGTCTTGACATAAATTTTTTGTTGTTCGGTCGCACAGTCGATTCCAACCCTTTGCGACCCCATGGACCACTGTCCGCCAGGCACCTCTGTCCTCCACCATCCCCCTCAACTCGCTCAGCTCTGTGCCCATTGTGTCCACAATACCATCTAGCCATCTCATCTTTGGCTGCCCACTTTTTCTTTTGCCCACCACCTTTCCCAGCATCAAGGCTTTCTCAAGTGAGTCCTCTCTTCTCATTTGATGTCCAAAGTACTTCAGCTTCATCTTTACTATTTGACCTCCTAAGGAGCCGTCAGGGTTGATTTCTTCTAAGATTGGCCTATTTGTTCTCCTCGCTGTCCAGGGGACTCTCAAAACTCTCCTCCAACATTCCAAAGTAATATTTAAGGAAATTTTCTACAGAGAAGGGGGACCCAAAGTGAAAATGCTCAGTGGCTGAGAAATGCCAGTTTATTATGTGGGCTCTCATAAAGCACCCTGTGAGAAAGGGGATGGGATCAAGTCTTGTGGAGGTGGACGGCTGGCTGGCTGGCGGCGGTAGTGAATAGGACCATTCCAGAATCCATGCTCCCCTTCTCCCCCATTCCCCCCTCTGAATGTCATTGTAGGGCTTGCCTACCCCAACCATCTTTGTTTGTCATATATCAAAATCCATGTTCAGCTTAAAATTCAGAGCTCAGAAGTGGAATTATTGCTCACGTTAGTCTGACTAGTTTGGAATGAAATTGAACAGCTCTTTCACTTTGTTCCGTTTCTACAGTCCAAAATCCCATTTAGTTCTTCTGCAGCTGTGTTGACTTTTCTGGTTTGACGTCATATTGAGTGGACAAGCGCTTTCCTAACTGTTTGCCTTTTTTGAGCCCGTAACTGGATGCCCTCTCTCTGTCTCTCTCCCTCCTCCAGAGGCCTCATATTACAAGATCTGACCTTTGTTCACTTGGGGAACCCAGACTATATTGACGGCAAAGTCAATTTTTCCAAGCGGTGGCAACAGTTCAACATCCTGGACAGCATGAGATGTTTCCAGCAAGTGTAAGTGGGACCTGATCCTTGGATGAAATCATTTGCTAAGGTGGCAAATGTGAAAATGGAGTAAATGTTGCAGAATTCTTTTGTTTTTCCCTTTTCCTGTGCAGCTTCCTACTTTTAAAGGCTAATGCATCAAATTATGCCCATGGGATTTTATGACTTCTCCTCTATCCTGTACCGTTTACTCAGGTAGCCAAGAGTTGCCCATGAATCTGGCACGGGTCTGTTCTGACACCAGCTCTCTCTCTCTCTCTCTCTGTCTTTCTCTCTACTCACTTGCAGGCATTATGACATCAAACGGAATGATGACGTCATCTCGTTCTTCAACGACTTCAGCGACCATCTGGCCGAGGAAGCTTTATGGGAACTTTCACTCAAAATCAAACCTCGGAACATTACGAGGCGGAAAACAGATAGGGAAGAAAAAACTTAGGGGGAGACGTGTGGAGGCCGTGGGCACAAAGGGATTACTGTGGGCGCTTTACCCGGACGGCAGCTACACAGACTTGGACCTGGGGCTGGGCCACCTCTCCCTCCCTCCCCGCTGGGCCAGAGCGAGGCGTTGGGTGGTCTCGATAGTGAGGCTGTGTTGTGACGGTGTGTGTGTGCTGCTTTCCCCATCCAGCTGTGGGAGGTTCCACTGCTGCTCGGTCCCACAGGTCAGCTTTTGAGTCAGGAAGGAAAGCGGACACTGGGGGGAACCGGGGGCGGATCAATGATGACGCGTTCCCACTTTGCCAAATTAGAAGTCTGACTTTGTGTGATAAAGAGAGATCCTCATTTCCCTTTCCACACACAGAGGAGGAGGAGAAGAGAGAAGCAAAGTGTCTGCTTCTTGCCTTGAGCCACGTCTTGCTTGTGCTACGACCACTCCGTGAGCGCCTGCATGCAGAATGGACATCGTTTCTCACCGGGGACGTTTCCCTGTTACATTAGTGCCATCTCTAGTCGTTTTTCCTTGAACACTGGGAGACAGGGTGGGGGCATCCGTTTCTCCCTGGCAGAGTTTGTGTTTACAGAGATGTATGATCTCACGTGCCTATTGCCAAGACGGAAAAGGGATTAAATGGACGGCTGTCTCCCGGACAGTTTCCGCTGCCTCCACCTCGGAATCCACCCAGACCTCTCCACCGACCCAGGAATCTCTTTCCTCGTCACCCGAGGCTGGCGACAGCCATATAAACCTAATCATGGTACTAGCTGTAACACAGTAAATATGTAGAAAACAAGGCCATCTGTAAATATGACTCTTAGAGGCGCAGTTGGTTTCTTTTTGTTTCGATGCATGTCTGAATTGCCAGTGGGGATACCAACGCAAAGCAGAGGGTATAGGAAGACATTGTTCAGGGTCTCAGAGCGAGATAGGTTTGAATCATATCAACGGCTGGATTCAGGTTGGGGGGGAGGAGGTGTAGGTTACATCAGATAGCTCAAAGGTGGGAGTGGGTGAACCAGATTCCCCATTCTGATGAAGAAGAAAAGCAATCTGTAAGGATATTTTCCTGCAAAAGTAAAGTTGCTACAGGAATAGCCTTGCCAGTACTTTCCCTCGAGACTTGGGCAAGCCAGTTTTCAAGCAGATTGTCAGTTCGTAGTCGTCAAAAAGTCACCCCTGAGGCTGGTCATGCCATCTGAAAGTCAAGGAAAGGATCATAATGGGAGTCCCTCTACATTTATGACCTAGAACAGGGAGAGAAGGAAGACTCGGTACGTGCATGCTATCTCAGTCTCTCACATGCTAGGGAAATGGCTTCCTAGCACATTTCCCCACTGAATCTGAAAATGCTTCATTTGTATTTGCCTTGGATTGCAAAGGAGTCGAAGTTTCCTTGCCTCCACATACCATTGTACCAGGAACATCTGTGGCGATGAATCTTGAACTGGTAACCTGAGTTACCGGAAACGCAAACATTATGTCTCCCAGTTGTGACTCCAATGAGACCGTGATCTGGAATCGCACCGAAACAAGCCCTTTTTTCTAAAATTCCTGGAGCTACACAGTTTAACCACATCCTGCATTGCTGAGCTAAATGCTCAGGTTATTTGCATCTGTGAGAAACCAAATGAATGCATTTATCTTATTTTGTCACTTGGCCAGGGAAAATTTGCTATGAGATCGTGCTTTATACACCTTCCCCCGAATCATCTTCCCCCGTCATCGTACCTTACATTTCTTCTTGACTCATAGCATTTGTTTAGCTCACTTTCTCCCATTCATCTTCAAAAGATGAGACCCGTTTTCCAACTTCACCCTGTTATATATGATTTCTCACAGTTGCAAAGCTGATCGCCTGAAGTCTCGGAAGTTTCTTCTTCCTGTCGGCCAAGATCAGATTTGGAAATCGGTCTTTCCAGAAATGTCGCGTTGCCGCACTCAACTGCTTTGCCTTGAATGGCTTTGATTTCTTCCCGACCAGAGTCGCAGTCCTTTCATGTATTATTTGTTCATGCTTCAATTCTGTTATGCGACCTGGAAGGAGATTGGCCAAGTGTGACAGTAATAAACTGCAGGCGTATCTTTCAGTTGTCTTCACAGTCCAGACTCTTCTGGCAGTTCTCTAGAGGAGCCCTATACCCCCAACGATACCCTGGGGTTTAAATACCCAGCCGCCAGGGAGGGTGGCAAATTAGGGAAGACTAACCCAAACTTCTGCCAGCTTCCAGTACCAGACCACAAGTTTCTTCTCAGTCAAAGGAAATAAGACGAGCCTGTTTCCCTTTTTGTTGCATGACCATCTTCCAAGTCTCTCCCAAGCTTAATTACCATCCTCTGTTTCCCAGGTTATTATTTTTTCTTGGCAAAAATGCCAGCTTCTGGAGCTGCCCACACTGTCCTGGCCTCTCTTTCATCACCCTCTGGGAAAATCCTTCATGTATCTGCCATTGGGCCCTTGGACTAACAGATCGGTTACAGGGGAAGCATTTAACTCCAACCAAAGAAGTTTGCTTACACTTAGAGGCTGAAAATGGATCTGTTGCTATACCTTCCATTTTCTGTTTAAAAACAACAACCACCCAATTCCTCGAAATCAACTGTCTGCGCAGCTAAGAGAGCTGCTGTTCTTGTTAACAATGTTTATGCCAGGGGTGCCTAAACTACAGCCCATGGGCCGGGTCCGTCCCCCCAATGCCAATTCATCCGGTTCCTGAAACCCTTGCCACTCCCAAATGTAAAATGCTCCCGGACAGGCATGTTTTACTTTAGCTTCCAGGAGTGGCAAGGGTGGTGCGGGCCGGATGAATTAGTGCTGGGGGCCAGATCCAGCCCACAGGCCATAGTTAGGGCACCCTTGCTTTGTGGCATCAAGTTGATCCTGACATGGTGACCCTTTTTTCAGGTTTTCTAGGTATAGCGTAAGTAGAAGGTGGTTTATTATTTCTTTTCTGTGAGACAGAGACATGAGCTGATTCAGACATGGTGACCCCGATTCTTTGCTCACTAAGTGAAGAAATTCATTTGTGCCACACTTTCTTCTTTAGTCAAACCAGAGATTCCCGTTACGAAAGCTGGACGCTCTGCTTGATTTCATCATCCAACTATGAGAGAACATGACATGAAACATGACATTTAACCCCAAATTTCTACTCTGTTTCAGAGTCTAAGATTAAACTCTGATTTCCTATTTGAGACATAACAGGAAACTGTGGTTTAAAGAAACTGATATTACCACTAAATCCAGCAAGAGATACGCAAACAGGCAGGATTTTCAATAGGAATCAATATTTTCTAAACGTCTAGTTACGAAACATGACTATGAAGAATTCAGAAAAATTGTTTAGGATTTGACAATTGGGTTGTCCCCCCCCCCCCCCCGCCTCGCCCCCGTTATTTAAAGGCTATTTTTCAGCAGCATTCATGCTGAAGTTTTCAAATTGTTTTCAGTGTTTCATTTGAGCTTCTTTGTTTCTTCTCTTAGTTGTGCAAATGTTTGTGGACTTCTGTCGTGAGATGAAAAACCAGAGAAAGAAAAAGAAGTATTTGGTAAATTATATTTTAAGGAAGTTCCCCTACCCTGCCCTCTTTTCAGGCATGTCAAGAAAGCAATGGAAGTCTTAGGCAAAATTGTGGTGTGTTATTGTTTTAACTGAAAATTAAATCCCAGAGGTAGAAGACGGACCATCACAATTTGCCGGCAGTCATTCTAAGCCAGGGGTTCTCAACTTTTTCAAACCACGGGCCGGATCACGCTCCCTCAGACAGTTGAGCAGGCAGTTTCCCCCGTAAGCGCTGCTGTCGTTTATGCACTTACGACAGCCACATCCGCATTTACAGTTGTTGTAAATGCGTTTACAACAGCCATGGCTGTTTCCGCTGCTTCTGGCAGTGGTCGCAAGGGCAGTGGGCCCACATGAAACGGCTCCACAGTCTGTAGGTTGAGAACCCTTGCTCTAAGCCCTTGGATCTACAGTTTGCTCCATACTGCTCTGCACCTGATTCCTACCCCTATAATGATGGTGCCTCAATCTGTAGAAAGCCAGCAAATTAAAGTGGATTTTCATTGCTTTTTTAACAGCCGTGATAAAAATAAGAGGTGTGAGTTCCATTTTAGATGTCGGAACAATCCTTAATGGGCTTTGGGTACTGTGCACAGTGGTTTCGGTGTGGTGTCAGAATGTTTTGGATCTGCCTCAGGACAGAGACCTTGGCAAAACTTGTCTTGAGCAGACAGAGTGCATGAGGGTAGAATTTTGCCCTTGGCCTGTGAAGACTATGAAATCTGCATTATCCAAGGTGAAAGCGGCTACCTATCACTAACTGTAGGCACCTCATTTTAGCACTGATCCAGATGAATGTGGCAACGAGCGATCCGGCCATCACGATTTTACAGATTGTTCTGGCCAACCAAAGTGCTTTAGCAGACTTTTCTGTTTCCTTCCCCTGCCCTTCAGTGCTTTGCTTTATAAAAAGTCCCGCAGGACTTTGTAGACAGACATTTGTCCAGGAAGGGGGAAAAATAATTGTGGTCACCTTTTTTTATTTTTAAGTAACTGTCTCAATGTGTCAAGCCATTCTTTTTCATAAAAGATGAGAAACTGTGTGGATATTCATTACACTTTGACTCCAAAGGTGCTGAAACGGCTCTTAATTGTGCAGAGTGGAGCTGTTGAGATTTACAGCCCAAACTGGTCATACCCCAAACGGGAGTGGGTCATTTCCAAAGAGGCTTTATTTAGAGGCTGGTTCAGAACGTGACTCTGCTGCAGAAATGCCATCTATGGATTTCATCACCTTCTCTGGTATTCTGTTTTGTTCAAGCTTTTCAGTGGTATTTATAATGGTATTGTTACAGCTATTCCTTTCTCAGAAATTGGGTTAAATTGGAAGTTGGCGAAATGGGCCGGATGTTTTGTGGCACCTTTAGTGATCTTTCCAAATAAAGCTGTCCTAAAAATCATTTGATGTCACGATCATGCCAACAGCCTCTCCCAGCCTGCCTCGGTTATAGTTCTGGCTCCCCTGGTTTTGATGGCAGTGGCTATTTGAGAAAAATGTCGGTCCCTTATATACAAAAGAGGTGCAAAAACAGCAACCAAAATAAAACACAATTTGAAAAATCTACCCTCTTGGGATCTTCATGTTTTATGATGCATGCCAAGATTAAAACCAGCAGTCGAACCCTTTCCCTCCAACTGGGGGGGTCTTTATTGGTCATTTTTCTGGTTCCCATTGATTGATTAGGACAGGGGTGCCCAAACTTATTGGGCCATGGGCCAGCCACGTGTCTCCTCCCACCAGAAGCGGAAGTAAAACGTGCCTTGCAATCTGTTTTGCAACAGGATGAGATAGATTTTAGGCTGCCATTTTCTCTGCTTAAACCAGGGGTGCCTAAACTATGGCCCGTGGCCCAGATCCGGATCCTGACACCAATTTATCCAGCCCATGCTGCCGTCATTGCTCCCGGAAGTGGAAGTAAAATGCACCTATCTGGACATGTTTTACTTTCACTTCCAGGAGCAATGAGGGTGTCACGGGCTGAATACATTGGCATCGGGGACCAGGCCAGTGGTGGCGAACCTACGGCATGTGTGCCGTAGGTGGCACTCAGAGCCCACCCCAGCACAGAGTTCACCCCCACCCCTCTGCCCAGCAGCCCAATGGGAGCGCTTCCTCCCTCTCCCCAGCACAAAGTTCATCCCCACTCCTCTGCCCAGCAGCCCAATGGGAGCGCTTCCTCCCTCCCTTGTTGCTGTGTTGGCACTTTGTGATAAATAAGTGTTTTTTGGGTTGCTGTTTAGGCACTTGGGTCTCTAAAAGGTTCACCATCATTGATCTAGGCATTGCCTTGAGGAGCCAACCTGTCAAGACTTGTTTTCTTACACATAACGAGTTTTCCCCTTCACATTTTTAAAGAAAAGGTGCGCATTTTGGAAAGCTGGCATCAAGAACCTAGATGGCATTGACACCCATCCCTAGCTGACACTGCTAGGTGTGTGATGTAATTGTGAAGACCTAGCAAGGTGGCATCCAGATGATATTGGATTCCCAGGTTTCTGCATAGTGGTGTTTGTGCCCTACTTGTTCTGTGACCCACATAGGCATGTCCAAATAAAGTGATGAGTTAAGGCTTCCAGTTGATGTCCGGCCTCCATCGTCACAGGTAAAGAGTCACTAGGACGTAGACCACCCAACTCACTGAAGCAAATACTCCAAAGACGAGGCTGAACAGGACAAGCGAACGGGTTTTTTGAGACGCTGCCTTGGCCTGGATGAGGTCGCCTCGGTGGAGAGCTGCCCGTGTCTGTGGTAGGAAAGAAAATGTGAAACGGAGAGGTAAGCCTGGATGAGTTGAATCAACCTTCACTCTGGTTGGGTAATAGGTGAAAGTACTTTGGAACTTGGTTATCTATGTAAGTTCAAGACAGGCACCCCTGATAATTATTGGCAAGAAGTATTGTTGGTTGATACTGCAGGTTATTTTATTTTTAATTTAAAAAAATTCCCACTTGTATATAAGCTCACTCACAGCAAAATCGCCATGCCACCTCTTTTTGTCTCACCTTGTCTACCTAAACATCTCAGTTTGCTCATGAAGGAGTCTGGAATAATAACTTGAAGGATACTTTAGAACTGTGCCCTTTAGTGGGTTGGTCGAGGAGATCACACCTAGGTGTACAGCTGAAAGTCTACACCAGGAGTTCTCACCCTTTTAAAGCCAGGGGCCATTGAGTCACACTCCCTCAGACAGCTTTGGGGGCCGGACGGCCATTTTGCCCTTACTCCACCCCATGGCACTTCCTGGTGTGGTGGAGGCGATTGGAGGCACATGAAATGGCACTGTGGGCTCATCCAGCCTGTGGGCCACAGGTCAAGAATCCCTGGTCTACACTACCTGGCATCTCTCCAGAATTTTGGACAGGGGAGCCTCACACAGCTACACTTGGAGAGTTCAGGAATTAGATCTGGGGATATTTTTTTTCTCATGCAAATTCTGCTTACCTCGTGGGAATAGATGAGGGCTATCCCTCCAGTGAGCAAGCAACAAAACAGCGTCACGAGCACAGATTCTACCAGGTAATCTTTGGGTGGGCGTCTCCTCCTCTCCGGTTGGATGGGGATCTCAGCGAATAGGCCATGGTTGTACTGCAAGAGCAAAAACCAATGTTAACCTTAGAATAATTTAGAAGTGTAGAGCAAGAAGGAGGGACCCTGTGGATCATAGCCAACATCTGGGTCATATATTCTTCTCCTGGCATATCCGAATGTTGGCAGTTCTCTTGGTCATCAACCATGAGGACTATCTTGAGAATATAATGCAGTGGCCTTTCATCTGCCTTCCACATCACAGTGCGACACCCATAGCACCTCTGATCCAGTTCTGTGCATCACTTTCTGGTCCTGAGCCCTTTTGGCAAGCAAAGTCCTCATCATCCACCCCAGGGCCAGGATGGATGAAGCTGCTGCCCTCCATCAAGATGGATTCAAGTGCAGCTATTTAATCCACTTGGGGACCATCACCCTTCCCTATGGACTTTGGCATCCTCAAGGTGGCCAGGTTAGTTATTGCCTGACACTCAGTGTTGAGTCACTGGCAGTAGGGTCTACTCCCGTGATGGTGAACCTCGGCTCTCCAGATGTTCTTGGGCTTCAATCCCCAGAAGCTCAAGCACCCTGTGAATCCACACGAATGGGTTTACTGCGATTCATCCAGCCCGTGGTGCCCTTGTCGCTCCCAGAAGCGGAAATAAAGTGCGCCCGTACAGAGGAAGGGTTAACCCGGAAGAGTATTAACCATACAGGCGCATTTTACTTCCGCTTCCGGGAGTGACGAGGACAGTGTGGGCCGGATGGATCTCTTCCATAGGTCATTGGCTATTCTCTCTGTGGTGAAAGCATAATTATAGTATGTAATTTCTGTAATTTGAAAGTGACAGTTTAAAATTCACTACACAGGCTGTTAATCCAATTATTTGTCTTGGTATGCTATTCCCCACCCACCCAAAGTCTGTGAATGCTTGTTTGTGTAAAGGAAGGTCAGCAGTTCAAGACCCAAGCACTGTGCGATGGAGTGAGCTCCCGTCCTCTGTCCCAGTTCCTGCCAACCTAGCAGTTCAAACTCAAGAAATTGGGAAAGGTAACAGTGTTCCGTGAGTCTAGTAGTCCCTGCCACATGACCACGGAATCGCCTGCAGAAGCAGACAGCTGTAAACCGAGATGAGCACTGAACCCTAGACTCAGATACAACCGGCTTTTGATCAAGGAAGACCTTGATTTTTAAGCAGGGTTGATTGAGTCAGTGCAACAGAACACGAAAGGGCATATTATTGGGAAGTGCCGACACAAGGTGGTGTATCCCAAACTGAAGCTTACATACAATGGTGAACGGATATGATCCAGGCGGTGCGTTCAGCTGATCCCCGGCATGTCGCAGAGGCGCTGGCTGATAAAAGACGGTTCCTTGTCCACAAATGTTGCCTTGTAATCCCGGATACAGCAGGTGAGCTGTTTTCGGGTCTGGAGGCGAATACGGTGGAGGTTCGTCCCCAAAGCTGAGATCGGCCATTCCGGTCACAGGGATGGGCTCCACATCAGTCCTTGCCTGCGGGGTGGGCTTTGCCGGAATGTGTGGGGCTGTAAGGCTGGAGAATAGTCCAGTCTCTGTCGTAGAAGGATGGAGTCCCCCAGTACGTTCATCTCCCCCTCTGAGCTCCGGGGCGGGATTTGTCTGGCTGGCTTGTGATTCTGCCATAGCAGCCTCTACGCTCCCGACTCCCTTTCGGACAGCCCAAGATCTGATTTGAGATGCTGAATCTGTAACGAAACAGGAGTCTGTGGGATTCGGTCCGAAGGCCACGTCGGTTTTCTTGTTTGCCAGAAAGCCCCCTACACACATTGTGAAATGGTGACTGAGAATAATAGGTAACCCATCTGTGACTACCATATATACTCAACTACAGTCAAACCTTGCATAACGAGTGTTTCGCTTAGCGAAAAACTCGCATAACGAGCAAGTTTTTTGCTAAGGGGTCCGACTCGCATAACGAATTTTTTGCTATGTGAGTCGGACTTTTCCCTATGGAAAAACTCGCATAATGAGCGTTTCTATAGGGAAAACTCGCATAGTGAAAATTTTTCGCTATGTGAGTTTTCCCCCCTTGAAACGCTCGTTATGCAAGTTTTTCCATAGGGAAAAGTCCAACTCGCATAGCAAAAAAATCGTTATGCGATTCTGACTCGCATAGCGAAAAACTCACATAGCGAGCAGCCTCGCAGAATGAATTAAATTCGTTATGCGAGGTTTGACTGTATAAGTCGTCCCGAATATAAGTTGAGGTACCTGATTTGGACCTCTAAAACTAGGAAAATAGATTGACCCGAGTATAAGTCAGGGGTGGAAAATGTAGCAGCTGCTAGTGAGTTTTAGTAATTAAAATACACAAAAATACAGTAAAATTAATTAATTTAGACATCTGTGTGGGTATATTTTTGAGTGTTTATGTTGACCCGAGTATAAGTCGAGTCCCATTTTTGGACCTCATTTTGGGGACTAAAAAACCCAACTTATTCTCAAGTATATACAGTATATGATGGGAATCTGAGAGAGGCTTCCCAAAAGAGCATGCTTTTTTCCATAGGCACATTTTGTGAAATAACATCAAAGTACATGGAAATATGGAGCTTTGGTCCTCCCCAAAGTCCCAAAAACTGTGCAGCCATAAAATATATATTAAAACGTGATACAAAGAAATGAATAAGTTCTGCTCTTGACAGAGTTGTCTAAACTGAATGCTCAGCAATATGTTGATGAATTTATTGACTACGTTTTTTGATAGCTTCCTACGTTTAAAAATTTTAAATATGTAAATAAGCAAGCAAGCAAATAAGCAGATTAATAAATAGATCAGCAAGCATACGAATAAATTAATAAAGAGATCTGTTTCCATTTTGTAGATGGGGCATACGTTGATGTCCAAACCTCCCTTTCAAGAGCTAAACTCCATCACCCAACAATGCATTGGTTTGCCTTGTTGTACGTTGTTTAGTAGGTGACTCATTGTTTGGACTTGCTGACAACTTCCTGGAATGCCAAGCTCCGTGTGAAATATTATGGGGGTGTTGAGAGGAAAAGAAAGGGCTGGGTTGTGGTTTTTTGCAGTTTGTTGCAGTGGGTATTGATGAGCATGAAAAAAATACATGTCTTGTCGCACACCCAGTATTATAGGAAGGTCCCTTTGGAGTGAAACCAGATCTCTCACCCTGTGTAGAGCCTGGTCTCCTGCATTGGCCAACCTGGTGCTTCTCTGAAGCCCACAGAGAGATGCATACAAATGTTTCCGTCTTCTCTCTGTGGCGCTTCAGCACACAGGAATTTGGCTATCGTATCAAGGAAATATATTAAAAGCATGCGGACCGTCATGAACCCCTGGCCCTTTCCAACCATGCATTTCTCATCTTTTAGGGCAGGGGTGCCCAAACTACGGCCTGGGGGCCGGATCGGACACCTGACGCCAATTCATCCTGCCCGCATCACCCTCAGAAGCGGAAGTACGGGCATGTTTTACTTCCGCTTCTGAACACGACAAGGGTGGCGTGGGCCGGATGAATTGGCATCGGGGGCCAGATCCAGCCCCTGGGCCGTAGTTGTGGAACCCCTGTTTTAGGGAGATTCAATGCTCTATGTGTAGAATCTGATTGAATAAACCAGGCAAGGTGTGCTTTTCTTTGTATCTTGGGACAGGAACAGTCTCTCTAACCCTCCCTCCCCGAGGCTTTCCGTTTGGGAAGAAAGAGGAGTTATTTCGTTACCTGGCTTTTCAGAGTTCTTTGTACCCCTTCAGAGACAGGCAAATTTTTCCGGCCAGCTGCCCCATTTTGACGACGTTTTGCCTGAACTGGAGGAAACAAACGCCAGTCCCCGGGGGAAGAGTCGGCTCGTCCCATCAGCCGGGATTCTGTTTCCTGAGCTTTATTAATAATTGACTGCCTTGTTTGGTGTCAGCCACGAAGTTCCCGTCCCAGCCAGGCTGTACCAGTGTCTCCCTGCCCTGCCAGTGCGGAGTTGGCCCGGGCGAAGGGTAGAAACGCTCCTATCAGACCGACCTTCCCTGGCCTTTTCTGCCTACCAGATGTGGATTTTAGAGGAAAGGGGTGGGGGGACGAACTGGGGCCACCACCACCACCCCTCCCCTAGACCACAAAGCCCTTTGATCTATCAATACTGGCTGTGCTGGCTAATTGCCTTGGAAGATTGTGCAGCAGATCCAGGGTAAACTGGACTGCCAAGGTTAATACAGTCTGAATTCAGCTGGATTCACCTTTATTATAACCACCTATTTATACGAAAAGATTTATTAGCCACCTTCAGTTCCGACCCTGCTTTTAATCAACCTCTCGGTTAGAGCCAACATGGAAGGGGCAATGTTTTAATTCCCTTAGATTTCCTTATTGAAAATCTGACTTTCTTAGATACTGTAAAAAGACCCAGGAAATTTTATTTATAAGTCATTTTATTGATTGCATTTATATTCCACTTATTACCTAATAAGCTCAAGGCATTGCATCATCTCCCCACAGTGCCCCCCCCCCCCAAATAAGTAAGGTCAAGCTGAGAGAGAGAAATATAGGGCACCATAATTTTGATATTAGTAAAGGTAAAGGTTTCCCTTGCTCGAAAGCCAGTCGTATCCTATTGTCAACCTAGAAAACAAGATATTTTCCAGAGCATTCCCTGTGTAGTGGCCAAAGAATGAAAGAGGCCAGACGATAGTTGGAAAAACAGCAAAGAGTTTATTTAATGCATAGCCAGCAGGACTCGGACTGGAACATGGATTCCAAAAAGAACTGAGCAAAGATTACACTCTGCTTTGGCTTTTTATGTTCTTTTTCCGGGAATCGAAATTAATAATCCTAATCATAATCAAGATGCCATAATCCCGCCTGGGGTGTGGCACAATTTGTGCGGAGACAGTTGCTTTGTTGGTATGGACTCTTGAATTGAACATACGGACTTTTTAAATGAATGGTGTTTTGTTTTGGGGTTTTTTTGGGCAATGTTTTTATGGTGTTTTTCTTTAGAATGTCGTATTTATGATTTGTATGATTTTGTGATGTTTTCCTGTGATGGCTGGCGGCTAACAAAATTGCGTTTCAACGTGAAAAATACGTGTTGGTGCACCTCCCTCATTTATGTAAGCCGCCCTGAGTCGGGGTCTCCTGAGTGGGCGGGATATAAATTCAACAATTAAATTAAATTAAATCCTTTAAGAAGGACTTACTGTAGAGCCAGATTTGAGTTACTAGATTCCATGAATAAATATAGACAGTTTCACCCCTTACCATAGCATGAAAGAAATGCATATGTGCTTCTCCAAAAGTTGTAAATATATCTCATATTTTATTTGATTGCCAGTTATACACTGATATTAGATTTAACTACCTTGCCACCCCTATTGGAAAAAACAACTTTTTGGGACTCTAATCGCAAACTGTCCTGACTCCTTCTGGGTTCTAACGTGCGCATTGTATGTAGAACTGGCATGTTTATAATTAAGGCAATGACTAAAATAATCCAATATCAATCAAATTGGGGTATTCTGCAAAGAAGATTAACTTATCTGACTATGGATATGCACGTATTAATTGTATTAAGGCACCTTTTCCAGTTTACATTCCTTTTAAAAGTAGCTCAGGTATGTACGTATTGTATTTTTATTGCATTTCATTGCACTCCATTATATTGTACAGATTTTAATTCTTCTGCTATGTAATTGATAAGGTCGTAGGTAAAGGCAAAGGTTTCCCCTTGCGTGAAAGCCAGTTGTATCCGACTGTAAGGTTCAGTGCTCATCTCTGTTTCAAAGCCGAAGAGCCAGCGCTGTCTGCTTCTGCAGACGTTTCCGTGGTCACGTGGCAGGCATGACTAGACAAGTGGCTAAGACACTGACTGGAAGGTCAGCAGTTCGATTCCCGAGTGCTGCATGATGGAGTGAGCGCCTGTCTCTGTCCCAGCTCCTGCCCACCTAGCAGTTCGAAAGCAAGACATTGCAAGTAGATAAATGGGGACCACTTCGGTGGGAAGGTAAAACAGCGTTCCGTACGCTCCGGTGTCTAGTCATGCCTGCCATATGACCATGGAAACGTCTGCAGAAGCAGCCAGCGGTGGCTCTTCAGCTTTGAAACACTGATGAGCACTGAACCCTAGAGTCGGATACGACTGGGTTCCGAGCAAGGGAAACCTTTATGCTTTTGCATGCTTTGCTTCCCAAAGCCCCGCCCCACTGCTTTGGCCCCGCCCCTTGAAGAACCCGCGTGACTCGAGCGTTCCATCGGTCTAGTCTAGCCGCGCGCTTTGCGCAAAAGGCTGTGCGGAGCGCAAGGACTCCATCTCCAGCAATGCTTTGCGGCCGGCCTCCGGCATGGTCAAGCGTGTTCTTCCTGCGCTTGGCCTGCCGGGAGCTGTAGTCCCCCGCCTGGCCCGGCCCCCTGCAATGCCCAGGCGATGGCCGCGTCGGGCGGCGACAGCCTCCCCGGCGCTGGGGAAGCCGAGCGGCCCCACCCGCGGCCCTTCTTGATCGGGGTGAGCGGCGGCACCGCCAGCGGGAAGGTAATTAGCGCGGGGCTGTTAATTGCCGCGTGGCCAAAGGAGGGGCCCTCCCCCTCCCTCTCCCAGTCCTGCCCTTTGGGTCGTGTGATTGCAGCCTTGTGCATTGGCGGGGGTGGAGGTGCATTTGCACAAGTGTGTGTGTTTGCAAGTGGCCTACCTTGCAGGAGCGTTGTAGGATCATCGTAAAGCCTTTCGGGGGAGGGTTGTGGAAACAATACAGCGTAATGCAACACAGTCGTTTTGTTAAAATCATCATCTGCTGCTGGGTGTTTTTTTTTTTTTTTT
The DNA here is from genome assembly GCA_030440675.1 of Furcifer pardalis. NCBI lineage: Eukaryota > Metazoa > Chordata > Lepidosauria > Squamata > Chamaeleonidae > Furcifer > Furcifer pardalis. Next base: position 59,542,537 of record CP126898.1, read on the forward strand.
TTTTTGCAATCCTTAAGAATCCTGAAGTGCCTGCAGGTTTCCATTTAAAACAGGGGTGCCCAAACTATGGCCCTCAGGCCGTATCTGGCCCTTGATACCAATTATCCGGCCCACACTGCCCTTGGGTGTGTTTTACTTTTAGGAGTGGCAAGGGCAGTATGGGGTCGGATGAATTGGTGTCAGAAGCCGGATCTGGCCTCCGGGCCATAGTGACCAGCCCACTGAACCACGTGACCGACCCACGGCCAAAAGAGTTTGGGCACCCCTGATTTAACCTAGGTATTTCTTCCCGTTAAACCTGAGAGACAGTGTGGCATGTAATTAGGAGTCTCCGTTTCATCACCTTTGTAGGTTTTTGCACTTTGGGTTTACACCTGAGTAAAAATGCTCACCAGGCTGCGGTGGCTTAGTGGTTAAGACGCTGAACTTGAGGACTTCAAGGTTGACAGGTCAGCAGTTTGAGACCTGTACTGCACAACAGAGTGGGCTCCCGTCTCTGTCCCAGCTCCTGCCAATTTAAGCAGTTCACATGCAAGAAATTGCAAGTAGATAAATAGGTGCCACTTCGGTGGGAAGGTAAACGGCATTCCGTGCACTCCGGGTCTAGACATTCCTGCTACATGTCCACGGAAACATCTGCGGACGTAGACAGCGCTGGCTCTTTGCTTAAACAGAGATGAGCACCGAACCCTAGAGTCGGATACAGCTGGCTTTTGAGCAAGGGCGACCTTTTCCGCCCACTGGGGTAACGATGTCTGTAGTGGTAAGCATTACATCTGGATTTTCACCTCTTGGTTTCCATGGAATGAACCAGATCATCAAATCTTACTTACCTACTTTCCAACATTCAATGGATAGCTTCGTTACTGTAGATTTATACTCAAGTATATACAGGTACGTAGGGGGGTGAAAGATGGACTTGAACTAGCCCTGGATAATAAGATGAAGAAACTGAGGTTGTTTAACTTTGGCTACATCAAGGGTGCCCAAACTATGGCCTGTGGGCTGGATCTGGCCCCCAATACCAATTCCTCCGGCCCACGCCACCCTTGCCGCTCCTGGAAGCAGAAGTAAAACATGACTGTCCGGGAGCATTTTACTTCTGCGAGTGGCAAGGGGCTCGGGGACCTGATGAATTGGTGTTGGGGGATGGATCCGGCCCACGGGCTGTAGTTTGGGCACCCCTGGGTTACATTATGACAAAACAGGGTTGTCTGAAAAAGACAATAATGTTGGGAAAGGTAGAAAATAGAAGGAAATGAGGGGGTTTGATTCGCTAATGCAGGGGTCGTAAAATGCCTAGACTTGAGCTACGGCTGGCCTGTGGCAACAAATCCGGCCCACGCTCCAGCCATCTGTGGGATTGGCTGCAGGCTCATTTACGGCAGCTGCAAACGGCTTGGGGGCCACCAGTCCGCCCTCCCTCAACTGTCTTTGTAAGCTACCTCTAGAGTAGACCCATATGTACTATTTTTACTTCTTTTGGAAAGAAAATGTGGAACTTGACAGCCCTTGGTCCGGATCTACATGGGCTCACGTTTGTTTGTTTCCCTTTCCCGTTCCTTGAAGTCGACGGTATGTGAGAAGATCATGGAGTTGGTGGGCCAGAACGAGGTGGACCATCGTCAGCGCAAGGTGGTCATTCTCAGCCAGGACCGGTTCTATAGAGTTCTGACACCTGAGCAGAAAGCCAAAGCGTTGAAAGGGCAATACAACTTTGATCACCCAGGTATGGATTATTAGGGGCACCCCACAGTTGTGTTGGAGGGACACATGGGGTGTGTGTGTGTGTGTTTCATTCTGACAGTGTTGTGGTTGTTGATCTCCTGAGGCAATTGGGTTGTTGTTTTTGTTTATTGCGTCTGTCTCAGGACAGGTTGTCAACTTGTCATCGTATAACTTTTGTGTTTCAAAACAGTTCATATGTTTTGTATGCTAGAATTATTTTAGCCATCCTAACGCCATGGACGCCCAAACCTTTTCGGGCCATAGGGCAGGTCACATGGTCCAGGGAGCTGATCCGGGGGGGGGGGCTGGATCCGGGCCCCGACACCAATTCATCCGGCCCGCGAAGCCCTCGTTGCTCCTGAAGTGGAAGTAAAACGTTCTTGTCCTTAACAAATCATTTTATACTCAAGTGTAGCGGGGGGGGGGGGGGGGGAAGGGGGAGGTTGCCCAAACTTTTCCAGCTGCCGGGGGGGGGGGGGCGGTCATGTGGTTCCTCCAAGCGGAAATAAAATGTGCGTGCAAGTTTACAGCAGCCGTGGCTCATTTACAACTGCATTATGCGCATACACAGGCGCATCGTTTACCTTTTTTTTTAAAAAAAAAATGTAATTAAGACGTTTTTAATTGTGTTTTTAAAATCTGTAATCCACCCTGAGTCTTCAGATGAGGGTGGAGTATAAATGCAAATAAATAAATAAATAAATAAATAAATTTTGTTTTCACTTCTGGGCGTGGCAAGGACGGCACGGGCCAGATGATTTGGTGCTGTGGGCCGTATATTTCGGCACCCTTGGTGTAGCGGTTAGTGTTGGTCTCTGGTTCTACGTGTAGTAGAAAGAAGATGGGTCAACTCTGGCTTGAAAGCCAGTTGTATCCAACTCTAAGGTTCAATGCTCATCTCCTTTGATAGCCAAAAAGCCAGCGCTGTCCCTGCATCTGCAGATGTTTCCGTGGACTTGTGGCAGGCACGCCTAGACACCGGAGAGCACGAAACACTGTTCCCTTCCCACCAAAGTGGTCCCTGTTTATCTACTTGCAATTTTCTTGCTTTGGAAGTGCTAGGTTGGCAGAAGCCGAAACAGAGACAGGAGCCCACTCTGTCATGTAGTACTTGGGTCTCAAACTGTTGCCCAGCCAACCTTCCAGCCATCAGGTTCAGTGTCGTAAGCACTAAGGTGGCAACATCTTGTTACGGACCTGTTGCAAAAGAGACGGCAGTCTCCGTTCTATAGTACAGTACTTGTGATCCACACGGCCTTCACTCTGTCTTTACGAGACTTGCAGCTGCTCTTTATTTTAAATATTCCTCAGATGCTTTTGACAACGAGTTGATGCAAATGACCTTGAAGAACATCGTGGACGGCCAGACGGTGGAGGTCCCAGACTATGATTTTGTGACTCATTCCAGGTCAGTGCCTACATCACAACGGGCAGTGCTGGTGACCCCTTTGTTGTCCTGCTTGCCAGTTGATGCTGTAGCCGAGCACATCTGTGGACGAGCACATCTGTTGTGTTCCAGCCCTCCTCCGACTCCGAAGAGGACCTGGATCAGGGTCCCTATGCCCGGATTCTGTATCTCTCCACATTCACACAACCTGTCCTTGTCGGCCATCAGCCCCCACTTGAGCCTGTTGGTCTTTCCTTGAGGGACTCCAACCTTCAGCCTATTTCAGGGTCCTCCAAGTGACGTTGGGGAGGTTGAGTCCCTCAGCCATCTCCTCCTCCTTGCATGATGTTCCTTGCCCATTGAACTCCTTCCTCCATCTTCTAATTTGGCATTTCTCTTCCTGGATCTGAACCGGCGGACTTTAGGCTCATCTCCATTCAGAGGGCTTTGAGGGTCATCCTCTTGCGTAGTTCTCTCAGCATCTGCTACTTCTCAAAAGATTATGATGATGCATAAGGCCTCTCTTTTTTAATACGTGGGACGCACCGCAGAAGCCTTGGAATCTTACTGTCCCACCTTTGAACAATCCATTTGAAGGCACATCGATATTATTAGTGTTTAGCTCCGTAATTGCAGTTCTTAAACCGGGGGTGCCTAAACTTTTTGGCCCATGGGCCAGTCACATGGTTAAGGGGTGCCCAAACTATGGCCTGGGGGCTGGATCTGGCCCCCTGATGCCAATTCACCCAGCCTGCCCAACCCTCGTAACTCCCAGAAGCGGAGCGATGAAGGTGGTGTGGGCTGGATGAATTGGTACTGGGGGCTGGATCTGGCCCCCGGGCCGTAGTTTGGGCACCCGTGTCTTTTAACACTTTACGTAGTTTAAGCTACGCATACCCACAATCTCAATCTCTCTCTCTCTGGCGCCATGTCAGGCGTTAGGAAATGTGCGTCCCTCTGAAAAGAGTTGGGACTACAAAGCCCATCCACCGTAGGAGTTGTGGTCTTTTGACCCCCAGCGGCTTCCAGAGTCCCCATCCCTGCTCCAAGTCTACTTGTGTGGTCGCGTTGCCTCCGCTTCTCTCCTGATACTTTGCCTCGCTTGGGCCACAGGCTGCCTGAGACCACGGTGGTCTACCCTGCAGACGTCGTCCTTTTCGAAGGGATCTTGGTGTTCTACAGTCAAGACATCCGGGACATGTTTGATCTCCGCCTTTTTGTGGACACCGACTCCGACGTCAGGCTCTCCCGGAGAGGTAAAGCCTTTGCCGTTTTATCACTCGAACTGCGTCATAGATTAGGGGGGTCTTTCAAATACCATGTGACCATTTTAGGGAGGGGCGTGGAGGGGGGTGGTTGACCAAAAGTCACGGAAAGTCACAAGGGGGGGATCAGGCATGAAGTCACGTGACTCCAAAATTTTAACCACCACCCCGCCCCTGCCCAGGTGGAAGTCCAGAGGTGGGGAGCCAGGCGTCTTCAGGCTCCAGGATCAACCATGCTTTTGCCGTTTCTCTTCAAATCAGGGGAAACGGAAAAACCACGTGATTTGGGGGTGAAGGGGGTGTCAGTCAAAGGTCATGGAAAGTCACGGGGGGGGTCAAAAAGTGGCCTATTTTAGGTCATGTGTTTGAAAGGCCCCTTACAGAGCGTGTTAGACGCCTTTCTAAGCAGTTTGTGAAGACTAGAATTCTGAATATTTCTAGAGAAGTGGAGTCTGAGCTTTCTGGGGTTTCTGAACATGTTTCATACCCAATCTATGTTCTGGAGAACATGGTGGGCGAACATTCCCCCCCCACACACACACACACCACCACCACCACCACATATTAAGGCCTTACAAACCTCCCAGCCATCCCTGACCTTGGCCAAAGAATTTGGGGAGTTATAAGGCTTTGAATAAAACTTAACGGGCGCTTTGTTGTGCTTCCACCGTAGTGCTGAAGGATATGAAGCGGGGACGAGACCTGGAACAGATTCTGACCCAGTACACAACTTTTGTCAAGCCTGCCTTTGAAGAGTTCTGCTTGCCGGTACGGTCAAATGTTCCTCTGCATTAAAACGATGGAAAGGTAACGGCAACATTGTGTTGCCGCCTAACATTTCTCACACTAGGTCGGGCAAAGGGAAATGCAGAATGAACTCACCAAAGAGTGCCTTCATTTTGTGACAGTTTCACATCTGGCCTAGACAATTTTTTTTTTTTTTTGGGGGGGGGGAGGCGGATACAATAGCAGGTATATTTAGACACGACCTTCTCCGGATATCCGTCCACTCCAGGTGTTCTTTGCCACTGATGTACCGGCTTAGTTTGTGGCCCACAAGTGCTCCTTCTGGAAGAAAATCTGTTAAGTTTTTAAAACCCTGCATCTTTTCGGGCTGTGATGATTCTTTGAGAAACCTAATTATATATATATATTTCCATTGGCAGACAAAGAAATACGCAGATGTGATAATCCCTCGAGGTGTGGATAATATGGGTAAGAGATCTTCACTCTTTGCATTTCTTGGGGGTAGAGAACCAGAGGCCAAGGGAACCAGTAGTTGGATTCTGACCCATGACTCAGTCGATAGTCAATTCTCAGCTAGAAAACAAGCCCCATCCAAAGCGGAGCTCCTGCATCCAAGGGCGCGGCTGGATCTCGGCAGAAAAAGGTCTCCCTTGCTCAAAAGCCAGTCGTATCCAACTCCAGGGTTCAGTGCTCATCTCTGTTTCAAAGCTGAAGAGCCGGTGCTGCCTGCTTCTGCAGACATTTCCATGGTCATGTGGCAGGCATGACTAGACATGCAGGAAGTGCTGTTACCTTCCCACCAAAGTGGTCCCTATTTATCTACTTGCAATGTCTTGCTTTCGAACTGCTAGGTTGGCAGGAGTTGGGACAAAACCGCCCCTCAAATTTTATTTATTTATTTATTTGATTTCTATGCAGTTATGGCACAATTGGTTTTTTACAGCTTCGGAAGGCCCTTTACTGTGGCTTCAAGAGTTCCTACGCAGGATTTGTGCTTCTCTGTATTTATTTTAATTCAGGAAGAATTATATTTAAAAAAAAACAGTTAACATAGTTCCTTTTAAAAGAGGCTTCTAACGATATATTGCCACTGGCCGAATGTTAGGGATTGTATTTTATTTTCCCCCTATCATCAATAGGTTTTTTGTTTCTGGCTTTTTAAAACATGTGTTGTTTTGCTTTCTTGATGCTTTTAATTTTGATCAATTGGTGTGTATCTTTTTTATTATTGTGAAGATTTTGATTATCGTTGTTATTGTGTTGTGAGCCGCCCAGAGTGGGGAAAAATATCCTATAGTTGGGTGGGGGTATAAATGTTATAGATTAAATAAACAATAAGCTGCACCTGGTCCCTTCCCTGGACACTCGGTTTGGTCTCCTATCAAGAAGCTGCTTCTATCTTCTGATTCATATTCTAAAGCACCAGTGCGTAGGCCATGATATGCTGTTATTTTTTATAATCTGTAAGCCGCCTAGTCAGGTTCGCCTGAGCCGGGCGGGGTATAAATTTGAAATAATAATTAATAATAATAATAATAAAATGTCTTGCCTGTCTCTTGCAGTGGCCATCAACCTCATTGTTCAACACATCCAGGACATTCTCAACGGCGACCTCTGCAAGTGGCAGCGGGGGACGACCAACGGGCACGGGCGGTCCTCCAAGCGGCCCTTCCCGGACCAAGTCGAGGGCAGCCCCCTCCTGGCCCCAGGGAAACGGTCCCACCTGGAATCTAGCAGCCGCCCTCACTAACCTGGGGGGTTGCCTCTGCTCCAGCTGGACTTTGACAAGTTTGGAGGTCACCCTTTCCGATTTCTCCAGCCCGGCAAGGGCTTCTCCGAGACATGGGTCTTCCCCCCCCCCCCCAAAGGCTCGGTGCCTCTTCTGGCCTGTCGGCCGTGCTTGCTTGGAAGTAAGCGAGGCTTCGCGTCTCATAAACATGCCACCGTCTGCGGTGGAAATCCCGAGAAAACTAAGAAGTGGCACTTTTTATTCATACACGAGCGCTTCCTGGTTGGTTTTGATTGGTGTGATACAGTTGTGAATTCCTCCTACGCTTGTACTTTCAACGCGCTCTCTGTAACCCTCTCCGTCATGCTTTGTATGTGCGCATGGCCCTCGGAATGGCTTCCATTCAAACGTCTTTCTGCTCTCGAGACAGCTTTTTTTTTTTTTAAAGGGGGAGTTGTGGCTTGGAATGAAACGCAGCAAAACTGCTGTGGTTTCCCCCCACCTTTTACTTTAAGGTGGTTTTATCAAAGACTTTTAAGCCTAGAGAAGCAATAAAAACGAGTCCTTCCAACGTACAAACCAAGCCCAACTCTGTGAATCAATAAAAGATGAACAGAATATAATGGGTTTCTCCTGAGCATTTTTTAAAAAAAAAAATCACTTAAGCAATATATTCAAAAGACACACCGTCAAAACAAGTCCTATAAAGGGCTGCAGCCTTTAAACCAGGGGTGGCCAAACTACAGCCCACAGGCCAGACTTGGCCTGCAGCACCGTTTCAATGTGGCCCGATGTTCTTAAAATGTCATTTATATGCTAAAATAGGTGTAGTCTACAAACCCTTTCCATCTTTGCCTGCTTTCTAAGCTCCGCCCTTGAGGAAACAGACTCTGCTCTGCTACCAAACAGTCCAGGAAGGTTTCGTACAGGGGTGCCCAAACCTTCCGGGCCACGTGGTTCAGTGAACCAGCCACTAGAGCCAGTGGCTGGATCCAGCCCACCAATGCCAATTCATCTGGCTTGTGAAGTCTTCGTCGCTCCTGGGTGCGTTTTATATCCACTTCCAGGAGCGATGAGGGCTTCGTGGGGTTGGATGAGTTGCCGTCAGGCCGGATCCGGCCCCCAGGCCATAGTTTGGGCACCCCTGGTTTAGTATAAAGGGGGCTAAACTTTAACTGGACGTTCAACCATACCAGTTCTTGTCCAGAATGCCTCCCTTGCTCCATCTTCATCTCAAAGAGTGTGCTGGATGTCGACAGTGAACATGTCAAGCGCTTCTGCCCACCTGTATCGCTTCTTCCCGCCTTCACGCCTAGCGTTTCTTGATCAGGATGTCCCAGCTGTCCTTCCAGCGCAGATTCTGGAGCTCGGCTTTGGAGAGTGGCGGCTCGCCATAGGTGAGCGGCTGGAACGTGTGGTAAGTCAGGTAAATGGACGAGCACCAGGCGACCACAAAGGCACCGTGCATGTTCTTGGAGAGTTTAGAGCTAGGGATTAAACAGACGGACGAGCCCGTTAACTTCGAAAGCAAAGACAGTGCAAAGCAATAGCCGACGATGTAAAATAAAATTAGGACGCTGCCTAATTTAGCACTGTGGGTAACAATTCTCCAGTCATACTTGGGGAGTTTAAATCCCTGACTTGCTCTCCAACCCTGGAAGCGTTCATGAGCGAATCGATCCACTTTGATTTGGATTCCTGCATTGAGCAGGGAGTACCGAAATAGCCTAAACAACGCAGTGACTCTATGAGCCTCATTCTCCCCCAGGCAAGCAAAACCATCCCCCATTTCAACATCCCCATTTCCCTACCAATGATAAAAACCATCCCAAGAAAATAAACCCAGGAGCCAAAAGACCGTACCTGCACAGGTAGTCGCTCGTGTGCTGCAGGACGATGGGGATGAGCAGAATTTGGAAAGAGACAGCAGGCAGGTAGTGGTAGAGAAACAGCGTCTTCTCCATCAGGAAGAAAGGCAGGTAGTTGACTGCCCAGCCACCTACACAAAGGCCACCAGCCGATACCCACTGCCGCCAGGCCTCTGCCAAAAGAGGAAAAGGGGTGCGTGTGTGTGTGTGTGACTATTGACTCTCGACAGAAATATTAGGAGGTGAAAGATAGTGGCGTGGCGTGATTCTGGCATTTTGTACGTATGCAGCATTTATCAACACTGGCATCATGATGCATGATCCGCCTCATTGTGGATGCCATTAAATCACACGTGTTCTGAATTGTTTCTTGCTTCTCTCATTTGTGAGGCACCCTAAGTCCTTCTACCACAGTAGTGCTCAAACTAAAGCCCGGGGGCCGGGTGTGGCCCCCCGGCCTTAGTGACCGGCTCCCTGAACCACATGATCGCCCCCCGGCCCTAAAAGTTTGGGCACCCCATTCTACCAGGAGAAAAGCGACACTCGAAATAAAAAGAATCACTATATAAAAGCTGGAAATCTCTACCCGGCTCCTTTATGAACCAATTAATCAACTGGCCATGATCAAAATATGAACATCTATCACAATATGTACAGTATGGATGCAAGGAAATACAATACTGTATATTAAACTGCTGTGCCATGAATTCAATCAAATATAATTAAAATATTAAAGTAGTACTGTATATCAAATAAACTACAATAGGTAAAGGTTAAGGTTCCCCTTGCTCAAAAGACAGTCGTATCCGACTCTAGGGTTCATTGCTCATCTCTGTTTCAAAGCCGAAGAGCCAGTGCTGTACAGACGTTTCCGTGGTCACGTGGCAGGCATGACTAGACACTGGAGCGCACAGGACGCTGTTTTACCTTCCCACCAGAGTGGTCCCTATCTATCTAATTGCAATGTCTTGCTTGGCAGGAGCTGGGACAGAGATGGGAGCTCAGTCCATCTTGCGGTACTCGGGAATCGAACCGCTGACCTTCCGCCTCCCGGCCAGCGTCTTAGTCACTCCTGGCTAAGATCAAGTGGCGTGTGACAGACTTCCAAACAAGGGAGACCTTGCCTAATTTCAGGTCATGGTAGCAACAAGGCCTGGAGGCGTCGTTCTACCGGGAGGAGCTTCCCTAGTGTGTAACAGAAGATCACGTTGCAAAATGAAAGGTATTCCTCTGTTGTCACAGAAAGAGCGGAGAGTCCTGTGATATCCTTCAGTAGCAGAGAGTCCTGTGGTCCAGATTATACCAGCTAAGCTTCTGGAGGATCTTAGGAAAAGAAAAGGAAGAGAGATGGAAAACCCCCAAAGACCAGACCTTCAGGTATGTCACGGATATTCCGCCGACGCCGCAGTAGGTACCACAGGAACAGGGCCACGTACACAACTGTTGCCACATTAGCTGAAGTCCAGGTGACAAAATTTCCCAGAAGATGGATCTGGGCCTGTAGGGACAGAAAGCAAAACAAAGAGGTTCAAGGACAAATGTTGAACTTTTTGTTTGTTATCAGCTTTCCTCCTCTCCCCTTTTTTAAAAATAATCTACGTATCGCCTCTTGTTAGTTGATAAACAAGTGGAGAATTCTGTGCCCAGTTAAGTTGGAGACTGGCCACATTGACCATGCATCTAATTTTACTTAAAATATGTCTGGCTTTGCGGAGCTCAGAGGCTTCGTTGCTAATAAGCTAAAATTGTTCTCAAAGTGCCAGAATTATTGTGTTTAAGGCATTTCAGAATCACATATTTTCCTCCTCAGTGGATGACTTTAAAAAACTCATCAGTGAAAGTGGCAATTCAAATACTGTAAAGGTTTCCCTTGCTTGAAAGCCAGTTGTATCCGACTCTAGGGTTCAGTGCTCATCTGCTTCAAAGCCGAAGAGCCAGCGCTGTCTGCTTTTGCAGACGCTTCCGTGGCCATGCGGCAGGCATGACTAGGCACCAGAGGGCACGGAACACTGTTTACCTTCCCACCAAAGTGGTCCCTATTGATCTACTTGCAATTTCTTGCTTTATAACTGTTAGGTTGGCAGGAGCTAGGACAGAGACGGTAGCTCGTTCCGTCCTGCAGTACTCGGGAATCGAACTGCTGACCTTCCAACTCCCAGCTAGCGTCTGAGCCATTTGAGCCACTTCTCTGCGCCTTCACCCCAGAAATGATTCCAGGCGTGGAGAAGCGGCTGTTATTTTTCCAACCTGTTTTAATTTCCAAATCTTGGAACCAAATTTTGGGTCAGTGGCCCATTTTCAAGATTCTCCCTTTTGGGATGGACCCAATATCCACCGCCACAGTCCAAAATATGAATGGATCCTGCGGAGCGATCTTGTGTCTTCATTCCCTCCATCAACAGGCAAGTCCCTCTACCAAAACGCTGTTCCTGACCATAGTGACTTCACATCTTTAATCCCTAAATACTCAGTCGTTTGCTTCTTCGACAGAGTTTGGGCCTGGCCTGCACATAAATCTTTGGGCACAGAGCATTGAAGCTACAGGGACCCCCCTGGGCATGTTGAAAAAGACAAGAACGTACAAGATCCGGGCGGTGCCCCTTTGAGGAAAGGCCTGGCAGGAGGGGGCTTTTCAAAGCCACAGCGACCATAAATACACTACCCCTGAGCTGGCATTGAACCAGTAAGCAATGTTCGTATCCAGGGTAATCCAGTCCAAGGGAGAAGAGCTGTATTTATGCTCCGTATCTTCATTTTTCAGAGTGAAAATCTTCCACTAGGACAGAAGAGTTAGAGAGAGAGAGAGAGATGTTACACGAGACAGAGTGGGGGAACGGGGTTTCAAACTGCACCTTCCAGATGTGCTTCTCCTTCGCCACATAAATAGCAAAGACTGGCTTAGAAAACCAAAACCAGGAAAACTGAACAGTGAACCCAGGTTTGCAATCACTTATTCCGCCCCTCGTACTCCAATCCAGGGTTCTTGAATCCAGAATTAATCTACAAAACTGCCTCATAGGAAACAAGGCTGGAACCATGAAATGTGATTTAAGACCGCCGTGGCCAGAGTTCAAATCCACGGCCATCCACGAAGCCACTCATTCCCTCACTCCACTTAACTTACTTTCAAAAGTCATTGTGAGGTGACACTATATGGCTGGGGAGAGCCAAGAGCCAGAATTCTCTTGGCGATTAACGCATATGTTAGTGACACAGTATAAGGTAAAGGTTTCCCTTGCTCAAAAGCCAGTCATATCTGACTCTAGGGTTCAGTGCTCATCTCTGTTTCAAAGCCGAATGAGCCAGCGCTGCCTGCTTGCGCAGACATTTCCGTGGTCATGCGGCAGGCAGGACTAGACACCGGAGCATGCGGAACGCTGTTTACCTTCCCACCGAAGTGCTCCCTATTTATCTACTTGCAATGTCTTGCTTTCGAACTACTAGGTTGGCAGGAGCTGGGACAGAGACGGGAGCTCACTCCGTCCTGCAGTACTCGGGAATTGAACTGCTGACCTTCTGCCTCCCTCTTAGCCACTTGAGCCACTGCAGTCCCGAAACAGTATAAGTCGCAGATATAAGTTGCTAGTATTTGACAAGATTGCGAGCTGTGGTTTAGGTCGCATGCCTGATGTACAATTATGTGACTTGAATGGCGACCAGCAATTCATTAATTAACCAGCCACGTACCAGCCACTTATGTTATTTCATTTATGCCCATGTGAACTGCTAAATAAGATTTGGGCTAAACGATGTTCTCTGTGCAAAGATATTCTCCGTTAATTGGTATCTAAGGATGATGCAACACTTTGATCAAGGAAGCTGAACGATTCCCCCCTTGACGGCCCCTCCTGACTCATCCTCAACGCCTACTCAAAGGCAGTCCTTTCTCTCACCTGGAGCTCCGTGAACTTGGCCAGGAAGCTGAGGTTCGGACTGATGCTCATCTGTGTGGGCGAGTGAAGCTCTACCTCCCTCTCCTTCTGCTCTTGGCCTGGGAAATGGGGTTAAAGCAGAGGGGGCTGAGAGAAAGAAGCAGGGAAAGTAGGGTCGCCCATACGTCCCAGATGTTGATATTGACTATTATGATTTATTGATATGTGGTGTCTAGGAACTTGTAACTGTAGTTTTGTATGTGTTGTAAACCGCCCTGAGTTGGCTCTGTCAAGTAGGGCGGTATAGAAATTGAAATATAATAATAATAATAATAATAATAATAATAATAATAATAATAATAATAATAATAATAATAATAATAATAATAATAATAATAATAATAATAATAAAAAAAAACCGGGATCGTCCCGGATTCAGGGTCAGAAAAACTGTCCCGGCCAGTTGAACAAAAATCATGTTAAAGTTCCCGGGTTTTTTAAACTTGCTGATTGTGTATTATCACACACCATTAAAATAAATTCAAACTCTTGCCATCCAACGAGCCATTTCCTGCCAGGTTGGAGTTGGAGCATACCTGGAGACAAATCTTAACGTCCTTGCCTCACACCACCACACGATAAGTGCGACCGGCGTGTTTCCTGGAACTGAGGACGTTAAGAGTGGACCGCGAGGCGACTTCTCATTAGTACAACAGATCGTCTTACAGTAATAATTAACTGTTGTAAATATTTATAGGTGTCATTTATTTTATAAAAGGCTATTTTGTAGATAACCCACCCATGTTTGTCAAGTGTACTTCCGTCCCGGTTTTGTGGGAGAGAATTATGGCAACCCTAAGGGGAAAGGGATTTGTGGCCCCCTCCAGACTTGAAAGATGGTACCCCTCCCCACTCCCCGTCCTCTCATTTGAAGGCTGGCTAAAGGTTAGCTTGAAAGCCAATCGTATCTGACTCTAGGGCTGGGTGCTCATCTCCATTTACAGGCAAAGAGCTAGCACTGTCTGAACCTGCAGACGTTTCCATGGTCATGTGGCAGGCATAATTACCTTCCCTGCTTTTAAAATAAGCTGGGAGGACCTGGGGCAGACAACGGGAGCTCACTCCACTGTGCTGACCTCGGGTCATGAACTGCTGACATGCTGACCTTCCAGTCATTAAGTTCAGCATCTTAGCCACTAAGCCAACGCAGACCCTGAAGTCTGGCTACCTGAGGCAAATTATGAACCAGATGACCTCTATGCATGCACTATTTTTATTTATTTATTTTCTACATTTATACTCTGCCCTCATCCAAGGACTCAGGGCAGCTTACAATTTAAAACAGTTAAAACACATTACTTACAATAAGAATTAAAACTTTTAAAGGGATTAATAAGTTTTTAAAAAGTTAATTTTTCCTGCTGCAGGCTGGAAAGAGTTAGGTAATTTTTATTTAATTTACAGCTTGCCTTTTTCTCAAGTCTGGGATTCAAGACAGCTTAGAACTTAAAATAAAATAGTTATTAAAATAAAGACAGCTAAAACCCCCACAGTAATTTATTGTAATATTAAAGCAATTAAATAGGTGGCCTTTATAATAGAGCAGAAACCGTGCTTTGAGATATGAAAACTTCAAGATATGACAAACCCAGAGGAACAGATTAATTTTCTATCCACTGTATTTTAACTTGACATAAACTGGAATTCTTAGTTTCTTCAGGGGGAAGAAAGGCTGGATTGTGGATTATGAGCATCGTTTTACACTCACTTTTCCCGTATCTGTGCTCTTCTACGTTCCACAGCATACTCTGGTGGTAGCCTTTGGAAATCTTTTCCCCAACAATCTCCAGTTGTCGATATCCCCACTCGGGCAAAGACGCGCCACTGAGCTGGAGAGGTCAAGAAAAGAACCCCTTTCAGAACTCGTCCCGTGTAGACGTCCTTCTGCTTCATTCGTTCTTAGCCCCACCATTATGTTGCACCACATAAGCAATGGCTATGTATAGGAGACTTGGGCCTTCGGTATGTCAGAGAAACTGGACTGCAATTAGCAATGACACTTATATTTCTGCCCCACAGCACTTGTGCACTCTCCGGGGGGGGGGGTGTTCACAAGGTAATGTTAATGTTATCATACAAGGCCCTGTACGGTTTGGGGCCTTGCTGTCAGAGCGTCTCTCCCTCAGAACAACTCCACGCATCACCCAGTCATCACAACTTCAGGTGCCAACACCAAGGATGGCGCGAAAGAAATAGCGCCTTCTCGGTGGTGGCCCCAACACTGTGGAGTACACTACCGGTGGAGCTGCACCAGGGCCCCACCACTGGCTACCTTAAAAAAAACAATTAAAAACTTTCCTGTTTAAGAAGGCCTTTCAGGACGTCGTTCCTTTGTCAATAGATTAGCCAGTTAGGTTCGGTTTCGATGGCCTTCGTCCCCAATTAATTTAGTCAATTGTGTATTTGTTGGTGGTGGGCTTTGATTTGTATGGGTATTGTTGTCATTTATTTTCTGTTTGTTCACTGCCCAGAATGGGATAACACCCAGATAGGCGGTATACAAATTCAATGAATTAAATAATTTACCCTAGAAGAGACTTTCTTTTTTTCCCTCAATCAGTAGCGTCCTGTGTATTTCAGCCGCCCGGGGCTTAAGCCAAATTTGCCGCCCCCTGGAGGATGGTGGTGCCCGCTCCCGCTAGGGCTTCTGGGGATTGTAGTCCAAGAATACCCATAGCCCAAAATGTGCCACCCGGGGTGGGCCACCCCCTGCCTCCTCCCCCGCTACGCCACTATCTTCAACCTCTGTACAATCAGTTACAGGAAATGTACCTTAAGCACAGCAGAGGTATTCACATGGACAAACCTGACTTCAGACAAGATCGTCTTCCAAACATCCACATCTGTCTCCCGATTTACAATTTCCTGTGACAAGAAAAATCTCATTACTGCTAATGATTCTTTCTGTAATGGGAAAGCACACGGGGCCCGGTCTTAACTCTTCCGAAAGAAGAAATCCCACCCTGGTGTAAACTGGGCTGAATTTCACTAGGATGTGTTACTCCGTCCCCGATAGCAACAATTTTCACTCACCACTCTCCAGAGGTTCTGCGATGGCATAGAGATGTTGTAATCGATGTAACAGGAAATCTCCTGAGAGTGAGGGCTCAGAGGGGCAGCAACATCGTGCCTATAGAAACACGAGAATCAGAGGGACGGCAAAAGTCTTCTCCCAAAAATCTCCATCATTCTTAAAACTTAGAAGAAATGTCATGTAGCTGAGATTTGTTTTGCTCTTTCTCTTGCCCACATTATTTAACATGTGGCACACCTTTTGTGAAACCTGGTCTTTTAACCAACTCTTAGACTGAGGTTTTCCTCCATTATTGTGTCTTAAAAATGCTTTGCTGACATGATTTCACAAGTGATGTGAGCAATGTTTCCTGGCCTTCCGTCGCAAACTGGGTAGACCTCTGGTTGTGAGAACACGTCCCACAGACACCTATTTATCATTAGTTACAGACAGAACCAAAAAATCTCCATAGAATCACTGAGTTGGAATAAAGGGGCCTTTGAGGGCATCAAGTCCAATCCCCTGCTCAATTTTGTTGTTGTTCAGGTGCACAGTTGATTCCAACCCTTTGCGATGACCCCATGGACCACTGTCCACCAGGCACTTCTGTCCTCCATCCTCCTCCTCAAGTCACTCAGTTCTCTGCCCATTGTCTCTACAATACCATCCAGCCACCTCATTTTTGGCTGCCCCCTTCTTCTTTTGCCCTCCACCTTTCCCAGCATCAAGGCTTTCTCAAGTGAATCCTCTCTTCTCATTTGATGTCCAAAGTACTTTAGCTTTACTATTTGACATTCTAAGGAGCAGTCAGGGTTGATTTCTTCTAGGATCGACCTATTTGTTCTCATTGCTGTCTAGGGGGCTCTCAAAACTCTCCTCTCGGCAAACTATTCCACTGGAATGAAATCCTGAACTATAACTTTTTATTGATTTGCCACCTCTTGAAAATGTGGACCGCTGGCAGTTGGAGCACTAAAGTCCGACTGGTCTGACCCATCCCGCCCGTTCTTCTGACAAATCTAAGGGCTTGAGATGTAACCTTAGCCAGACTGTGAAATAACAGCAGACCTCAGGAATCCAGGCACGGAGGGGGTGGGGGGGTCTTACGTGTTGAGACACCGAGTCGTTATTCCATGGACCAACTGCACAATATTGCCGTGACGCACGGGCCGCGGGGGGTTGCCGACCACCAGCTGCTGCCTGACGGAGAAACACGTAGAAACTGAGGCATCAGCATCCGAACCAGTCACAGCGATTTAGTTGAGAGTATAAGCAGAAAACTCAAAGCTCTCGTGCAGAGCCAGAGGAGGAATATTCCACAAGGAGACCTAAGAGGCAAACCGGTCTAGAAAAAGTCTAGAAAAGGTGCAGTTTTGAGAACTAATTTACAAGCTCCTCCATTTTTGCAGCTGCCCAGTAATACCCTCAGGCTGATCCTGGCAGCAGCTGGAGTGAGGGCGGGGGTCAGATTATTTGGCGCCGTGGGCTGGTTCTGGCCCATGGGCCATCAGTTGCTTTCCCTTGGTTTATAATCTCATTTGTGTCCTTCAGCTTTGAAGCTGTAGATGAGCTCATGCTACCCAATGACTCAGTGAAAAATGAACTGAAGAAGCTGGACAGGATTTTTGCAAAATTGAACTCGTGGAACTAACAGGACTAGACTGAGCAGTGGTACGGTAAATGAGTTTGACCGCAAACTGGGGGATTCAATGGGCCAGTATTCTCAGCAAGTCCAGTAGATTGTGAATGTCAGACAAACAAGCAGAAGGACAACTTGTTTGTTTAGGACAGGGGTTATATTTTTAACTTTTTAACCCTTTTAACTTTTAAATTTTTAAATGCAATCAATGTGTTTTTAAACTGTGTTTTTAATTTGTGAAAGCCGCCCTGAGTCTTTGGACGAGGGCGGGGTATAAATGTGATAAAATAAATAAATAAATTAGATTTTTTTTTAAAAAAAAAAAAACCCTATCATCTCCAAGGAAAAGTTAATTCAACCGCAAAGTACTAATTATTTGGGAATGACAGCTAGCTTAGAAGTGGACTTGATCCATGAAAGCTGTCAGTAAAAATATAGCAGTTAGTCTTTAAAGCGCTGCTGTGTTTTTGTTGTTTTCTGGAACGCTCAGAAAAATGGTTTCTCTGCAATAACCATCCACCACCAGTGGAATACTTTCGCAAAAGAGATTTGCCTTGCTGGCCGTCAGACAACAGGCTAAGACCGTCCTCTTCTAGCAGCCACTGGAATCTATGAAAGTTCCCTCCCAACTAAATCGGTGAGTTTTAAAAAGATGTCTTAATTTGTTTTTGTTTTGTTATTGCTGGAACACACTAACACAGCTACCTCGATGAAAAAAATCCTTGGTGTCAATTTTCAATGTGGTTTTTACTAGTCAAGATTTACGCTCGACTTTTAAAACGCAAGTGATTGCGGTGGCTCAAAGGGTTAAGATGCTAAACGCAAAGACCGGAAGGTCAGCAGTTCGATTCCCGAGTACTGCAGGACGGAATGAGCTCCCGTTGTCTGTCCCAGCTCCTGCCAACCTGGCAGTTCAAAAGCAAGAAATTGCAAGTAGATAAATAGGGACCACTTTGGGTGGGAAGGTAAACAGCATTCCGTGCACTCCAGTGTTGAGGCCAGGGAGACCTGGGATATCATTTGGCTAGATTGTTTTTCTGGGACAGCTTGTGATTTAGTTTTTGCTTTTGTACTTACAAAGCACTGAGATATTTTCTAACTGTTATAAACAGATATTTGAAACAAACAAATATAAGCACAATGGAAATTAAATTCTGAGCCTATACGCTGTTCAAAGAAACTGGAGCCAACTGTTGCTGGATCAGCAATGGTGGGTAAAAACAGGTTCGTAACCACCACCACCACCCCGGCTGGGGTTTGTGGTTGTTTTTTGTTTTTTTTGCAAAATGGGGTGGCCTTTGGGCCGGGAAGGGGGGGATGAAATTGGTTGGCCATGCCCACCTCCCTGCCCTGCCCAGACTAACACAACTACCATTTAAAAAGTTTCATTCTGTGCAAGCACATCAGAGAGTAAACAAAACAAAAACGTTGTGGCACCTTAAAGACTAACCGTTGTATTTTAATGTGAGCTTTTGTGGATCAAGTCCACTGGCTCTTTGGCTATAAACAGAGATGAGCACTGAACCCTGGAGTTGTTAATGACTGGCTTTCGAGCAAGGGCAACATTGACCCAATAACAGAAGATCCCTGCTTGGTATTCAGAGTTGATGACAGGTTTTGCCCCTGCAAGGGGTTCAAGGTCTCCCTTGCTCAAAAGCCAGCTGTATCCAACTCTAGGGTGCAGTCCTCATCTCTATTGACAGCCCAAGAGCCAGTGCTGCTTGTGTTTGCAGATGTATACATGGCCATAGGGCAGGCATGACTAGATCGCACATGGCGTAGGCTCCACCCATGATGTAGGCTCCTGACATAGGCTCCGCCCACAGTGTGGTAGTGAAAATTTCTGCTGCCCGCCCCTGAAGATCAGCCTCCGATGAATCACCACTTCTTTTATTCTGGTCTTGAAGCACTGATTTTTTTCTACTCTTTCTCCCTTGCATATTTTGTTTTCTGTTGTTAAGTCTGCTATCAAAGTCTGCTTTGCTTTTTTCATTTAAAGTGATCTCCTTTCAAAGACTGTTACTCTCTTGGAAAGTGATAGAGATACACTGAAAGGAAAAAAGGGGTTTTGTGTTCACATGCATTATTAAAAACAAAAGGAACTGAGGAAGCTGCCGTTATGCCAAACCCAAGTGACGTGTAGCCGAATATTGTTACTGATCGTACTTCAAAGCTTACACCAGCATAGGGGAAATCTCATGAGTGAAGGAATGTTTTAAAAGTTTCAGTACTTACGATCCCGGATCCTTCACAATCCACCAGTTATTGACATCTTTGAAAGGGTAGCAGGTCACCTGCTGCTGGTGGGAACTTCCACGACCATTTTCATACCTGTCCAACAGGAAGAGAAAAGGATCTTGGTAGGTACACCCCGGAGACGTTGGGGCCCAAGCTGGCTGTCATGGGATAAATCCAACTCTTCGTTCCAACTAGAACTAACTTCTTCCGTGTCCAGGCAAGACGTGAAACCGCCAAAATGAAGCCACCCTTTGGCGAGTTCATTCAGCAGTTCCTTTCAACTCAACTAGTGTGAAAAAGATTAGCCGGCAACGGCAACACGAGGTTGTTGTTACCAGGGTATGCCCAATTGCGGTTTAAAAACACTAAAATCTTGCCTTGTTAAATCAACACTCATTTAAGTCTTATGTTCCCCATCGGTTTAATGCGCATCTTGGAGTGCGCACCTTGACAGTCCAGATGTTCTTGGACTTCAATTCCCAGAAGCCCAAGCCCCCATGAATCTGCACGAAGGGGTTTACTGCGGTTCATCCGGCCCACGCCACCCTCGTCGCTCCGTACAGCCGCATTTTACTTCCGCTTCCAGAAGTGACAAGGGGAGGCGCGGGCCAGATGCATCGGATAACGTTAAAATCCTTTGGGATGTATCAGATAACGTTAAAACTCCATATACATTGTAACCAGCACAGGCTTTAGCGAACGTTATCCGATGCATCCCATAGGATTTTAACGTTATGCAATGCATCCCCCCCCCCCCCCAATTTTTGGAAACAGTAGCCATGTTAGTCTGTGGTTCAGGCATATCAGAAAACAAAACAAAATAAACAAAACAAAATAAAAATAAAATAAAAAACACTGTAGCACTTTAAAGACTAACTGCTATATTTTATTAGTAGCTTTTGTGGATCAAGTCCACTTCTTCAGACAAAGAGTGAAACTTACAAGTTTATACACCAAATTCTCCCTTTGACCCCCCTGAATTTGGTGTATAAAAACCATGCCCGTAAGTTTCACTCTTTGCCTGAAGTGGACTTGATCCACGAAACCTAACAATAAAATATAGCAGTTAGTCTTTAAAGTGCTACAGTGTTTTTTATTTTATTTTGTTTATTTTATATAATTTTTCTCCAGATTGCTTAACGTTATGCGGTTTTAGCGTTATCTGATTCAAACGTTATCCAAGGTACTACTGTAACTGTAAGCTGCTTGCCTGCTACCTAGCAGTTAAAAGGGAAAGTAAAAATTTACTAAATAACAACAGAAATATTAATAACTGCATATTAAGAAGAGATATTTATAAGACACACAGATTTAGATTTCATCTAAAACACATGGAAAACCACAATGATCTATAAAGCACTGAAGAGTGTAACACCAATTGAAGACATTCTTTATGGACACCCAATGGAAGACTCGCTCGGTAATGGGAACAGTCACAAACAAAGAAAAATTGCATGATGCGCCCAAAGGTAAGTTTACAAGATTTCATGAGACAGGATCCTTTGGGAATTTTTCCACCAGCCACTCTTTGGCACTCTATGGACCTGCCATGTGCTGCTCACCTGATGGGATAAGTATTCTTGTGTGAATGCAGCCAGCAAGGCATGGGTTTGCCTAAGATGTTCCGCAGGGTGATCTGGGAGCCGTAAGCCACCTCCAGCGGCTGGCCTTGAGTGATCCGAGCAAGACCGCCCTAGAAAGAACCGCCAAACTTTAAACCCATATGTGGAGAAGAGCAGGGAAGGGCCGCTTTAAGATTGTTCCCTGTTACACAGGAGAATCAAAACAGCTTCATCGGTAGCTTCAAATTTTACCACTGGCAACAGACCTGGATTCACATGAGCCAATCCAAGCCACTTAACTAACTTTCTCATTTGCGTAAATATTGAGAGGCACACTAGACCAAATGTAAATTAGCATTAACTTTTAGAATAAAAGGGGCTGCAGTGACTCAAGTGGGTAAGACGCTGACTGGGAGGCGGAAGGTCAGCAGTTCGATTCCTGAGTACCGCAGGACAGAATGAGCTCCCATCTTTGTCCCAGCTCCTGCCAACCTAGCAGTTCGAAAGCAAGAAATTGCAAGTAAATAAATAGGGACCACATCGGTGGGAAGGTAAACAGCGTTCCGTGCGCTACGGTGTCTAGTCATGCCTGCCACATAGCCACGGAAACATCCGCCGAAGCAGACAGTGCTGGCTCTTCGACTTTGAAACAGAGATGAGCACTGAACCCTAGAGTTGGATACAACTGGCTTTCGAACAAGGGAAACCTTTACCTTTACTGCTTATACCTTTATTATTGGTTTATTTTGTTTGCTCACCTCTAAGCTCGCTTGGAAAGCGCTGCTCATGATCTGGTCATGTGGCCCAGAGCGATACAACAAAGCCAAATGGATGTAGAAGAAAGACAGGTATATGGCTATCGGGATGGCCACAAGTGCAAGCACTCTGGCTAGCAAGTGGCACAGCAGAGATACCTAAGGGGGAAAAGAGAGATTAAAGATGATTATTGCCCATATCCAAAATAAGAAACAGCTGATTGGGGGGGGGCACATGAAATATATGTCCCTCTTAGTGACCCTCAGGGTCAAACTAGATGAGATGTTTAGCATGTATTTAGAAGAGGTGCTCCCTAAAGTGGCAAAACATGTCTGTGTGTCACAACATACATCTTTCTCATACTGGCTTTTGAAGTATTTGCATAAATAAACATAAAGGTCTCCCAGAGTCATGTACAACTTGGGGGAGGGGGGGAGGTCCTCATCTTCATTTAAAGCCAAAGACATTTCCATGGGAAAGCAAAGGAGATTCCATGGCATGTTTTTACTGGAAACAAGTTTAATTTGGAAGCAAGACTTTGGACTGCCTGCATCTCAAAGGAAATTGCCATGTATATATATTTATTTTTATTTATTTATTCTTCAAATTTATACCCCGCCTCGCTCAGGCAAGCCTGACTCTAGGCGGCATCATACAAAAACAAAACAATATCCCACCAAACCCCCCCCATCGAGTCCTCCACAGCCGCCCCAAGACCCCCAAGTTCTCTCCCCTCGAGGCCGAATGGCCGAGGGAGGCCCCCCCATCCTCCTCCCGGCCGGTGACGGAGGCCGGGAGGGCGCAGCGGCGGCGGCGGCGTCTGTTGCGCGGCGGCGGCGGCGTTGCTTCGGGCCTCCCCTGGCCGAGGGAGGCCCCTTTTATCTTCTCATAAGTTTCTATGGTTTAGGGATTAAACTACGGCCCATGGGCCGGCACGGTTTCATGTGGCCCACTGCTGCCCTCACTGCTACCGGAAGTAGACATGTTTACGAAAACCATAAAACATGCCCCACGTGCGTCAACACACCCACAGCTGCAGCAAATGCTGCTGTAAATGTAACCGTGTCTGTTGTAAACATGTTTACGACAGCTGCAGACGTGTTTTACAGCAGCATTTGACGGCAGGAGAAACCATGTGGCCGGACTGCTCAGATATTGGGGCGGGCATGGTCAGGCCCATTGCATGAAAAGTTTGGCCACCCCTGGCCTAAACCATAGTGGCAAGCTGCTGCCAGTTAAGGAGTTGTTGCTTATATTCCACAAATTAATGCTTGCATCGACCTAGACCAGAACGCATTTCATTAAAAGCACCTACTTACATTGGACAAGGTCTGATCACCAATCAGCTGCCAGGAGTGGACACCCGCCATGGCCAAAAGAAGGCTGTAAGTGAAGATACCCGTGTATTTCACCCTAGGAATGAAGGATTTGGTAAATCAAGAGCACTGGAACCTGATATGTTGGTTTTTGAAGTATTTGCATAAGTAAACATCAAGGTCTTTCAGAGTCATGTCCAACTCAAGGGGTGAGTGTGTGTGTGTTCCATCTGCATTTAAAGCCAAAGGGCAAGCACTGGCTGCATCTGCAGATATTTCCATGTCATGTGCCAGTAATAACTAAACACACACAGTACGTGTGCCTTTCCCACCCAATCTATTTATCTACTTCCAATTTTTTGCTCTTGAACTGCTAGGTTGGCAGGAGGTGGGACATGAGGAGCCTTGAACTGCTGACCTTCCTGCCGACGTTCCCAGTAATTCTACGGCATTGACGTTCAAACTTCTTGCAAAGTTTCAAATGAATAATTTTTGCAACCCTGGCGTGGCGTTGCAAATAATCAGCCTGTGAAATTTTCCTGCATCCGCTGATCAGATGATCTACCATTCCATCCTTTTCACCAGTATTTGCTGCAGGTGGATATATACTAATATTTTTATTGTTGTTATTTACTGCCTAGAGCACTGTTTCCCAATCATTGGTTTTTGGGTTTCAATTCCCAGAAGCCTAAGTTATTTTTTCCAAAGCATTGCCTGAGGCTTCTGGGAACTGAAGTCCACCCAGTGTTCTGCAGAATATGGTTTGGGAAATGCTGGTCTAGGGCTTGGGTGCAAAGCTGAATGGTAGTTACTTTAAAGCTTCTAAATTCCTTGTAGGACAATAAAGGAAGACGCCTTCTAGTCTAAAGGTCACTATGGTCCATGGTTATAATGTTCAGCTGTCTTACTGTTTCCGACAAACTGAGCCACTAATTGTCACTGTGAACTATGAATGATCAAGATGAGGTTCTTTTATCATCATCAATATGCTGATGACACCCAACTGTATATCTCGGCCCGTGGAGATCCAAGTGATGCAGTGGAAATCCTTTCCAGGTGCCTGGAGGCTGTGAGGGTCTGGATGGGGGACAACGGGCTACAGCTGAATCATGGCAAGACTGAGTGGCTGTGGGTAGGGGGTCCTGCATTATCTCAGGAGCTACCATCTGTTTGGGGCGGTTTTGCCCCAAACAGACCCGGTGCGTAATCCGGGGGTCCTCTTGGACTCACGACTACTGCTCGAAGAACAGGCAGCAGTCGTGGCCAGGAGGGCTTTTGCACAACTTCGTGTAATACGCCAGTTATGCCTGTTCCTAGACCGGGACCTCCTTGCTCATGATCACACACGCTTTGGTCACCTCCAGACTGGATTATTGTAATGCGCTCTACATGGGGCTGTCCTTCGTGACCATTCGGAGGCTGCAACCGGGTGGTGATGGGGTGCGGGTGGTGATGGCTGCCAGTGTGCCTCCGGGTGCAATTCAAGGTGCTGGTTATTACCTTCAAAGCCCTACATGGTAGTGGGCCAGGATATCTAAGAGACAACATCGTCCCAAGGACATCTGCCCGTCCCACTAGAGCGGACTGGAGAGACTCCCTGGTTGTGCCCCACCCCTGGACTTCCACCAGACTGGGGGGAGGGTTAAAATTTTGGAGTCACGTGACTTCACGCCAAACCCCCCCTCCCCCCATTACTTTCTGTGACTTTTGGTCAACCCCCTCTCCCCTAAAGTGGTATTAGAAAGACCCCTAAGCCCTACAAACCAATTCAGATGCAATTAAAAGAGCATAATAATAATAATAATAAACCCAACTTACCCAACTGCAAAGGAACAGCAAATCCCTGTTAGCAAGAGCCAGAACCACCATATTGTAGAAAACGGACTTGAGGAAAGAAAGTGCATTAATTTGTAAATAAAATTTTGGGCCAAGACTTACTGCTTCTCAGTTCAAGAGCAATTACCAGCTTTCTTAGTTTAATTTAGCTTCCACCATGCTTATGTAGCAGCTTCAAACAATGCATCCACACAACATTTTCTACAGACATCTACTTCAGTTCCATAACTGGTGACCCAAAATAGCCAAAACAGCACCATCCACGAGCAAGGAAGAAGTATCAAAATTCTCAGGGAAATGTTGTTTTTCAGAAATACTTCTCCCTCCCCCGTAAAACAACAAAAGAAATTAGGAATACAACCCTAAATGGGAAATATCTCAGTAGGCCAATTGAATGGGCCTTGAATACTGTCTGGCAAATTTTTAAAAAAGGGGGGACTAGGAGAGAGAATGGACTGGAATATCTAAAACATTGGTTAAGCCAAGCAGCTACCAAAGAGTGAAAACATTTGTAAATAAACAAAATCAACGCTTAGACCAGGGGTGCCCAAACTTTTCAGGCCGTGGGCTGGTCACATGGTTCAGGGAGCTGGTCACTTTGGACCAGGGGCCGGATGCGGCCCCCGATGCCAATTCATCCAGCCCACAAAGCCCTTGTTGCTCCTGGAAGCGGAAATAAAACGCACCCATATGGGCGCGTTTTACTTCCGCTTCCAGGAGCAACGAGGGCTTTGTGGGCCAGATGAACTGGCATCAGGGGCCGCATCCGGCCCCCAGGCCTTAGTTTGGGCACCCCTGGCTTAGACAACAAATAGGATTTTTTTCATCAAGACAAAACAACCACCACCACGTAATACTTGTTCATTTTGCAGTGAGTGCAAGCACATTTCCTCTAAAGGAAAATCCACATCTTAATGTCCAGTAAGCTTTAAAAGTGCCTTTTACCTTTGTTTCTGGGAGTTGTAGAACTTCAGATAGGATAATACGGCCAATAGGATGAAAAAGATTAAGGTTGACTCCAGCAGCATTAGTCTAGACTGAGTGATCAAGGAATTCTCTGTTCGGAAACAACGGGTGGAAGTATTTGAATATGTGCAATATATTTCCACTCAGGCAGTGGAAAGACACCACTGCTTCTTTGGTCTATTTCCATCCTAGCCCGGAAGGGCTCATGGCTCCTTCTCATGAGTAAGTGTTCCCCAAAGGGGATATGGGTTCATGCCAATACGAACTGGGTAGCTCAGCGTTAGAGAACCGTCTTCTATCTGAAATCCTCTGGTTTATATAGGCAAAATGAGTAGTCCCCTCTCCTACAAGAATTTAATGATCTCACCCTGATTACATCATATGGAACTTTCTCGAAGGTACTGGAACCTTCTCGAAGCTTCCCTGACCACAGGTATGCATGAGGTCATTGGGAGACATCTAACTGTCCAACTAGAGAGAGCTGGGCAAAGTGTAAACTTTTAGTGTTATTGGACCACATTCTAAACTTTACTAAAACAACCAGAGGTTCGGCTACTTACATTGGGCAAGGTCTGATTGTCATTTCCTGCCATTAGCTATGCTGTCATAAGGCTAATAGGAGTTGCAGCCCAAACAACATCTGGAAGGCCACATCTTGCACACATCTGGCTTAAAGGAGTACAACTGAGCAAAGCTTTAAACTGAATTTTTTTTTACTGAACTGCTTGTAACTGGTATGTTAAAGACATGACAATTCAACAAAATAATTTCCCAGATATTCTTCATCAGCTCTGCTCAGAGACAAGTTCTATTTGACTCTAAATTAAAAAGTGGAGTCCAAGTTTGACTGATTCTTTTTCACTTTTGTCTCTTCCAGATTATAAATATGAGGGCATTTGCTAAAGATCTCATAAAACAAGGATGGGGAATGTAAAGCTATCTAGACATTGGAATGCCTATTATCCGTCGATGCTGGCTGTACTGCTCACACTTGCTTACATTATCTGTAGGAGGTTTACACCGCTGACGGTATCTTTGGTAAAATGCTATTGAATTGCCTTTCTTGATTTATAGAAATTTGGCAACTATGCTGGTAAATAGGGTCAAAGAGTGGATGTGTCATTTGCAGAATAAAATTATCACTTGGCAACTGAGTTAGCAATAAAATCAAAAGCTGGGATAACTCTCTCGCAGCTGGCAAGCTCGGCTCAAAAAGATATCAGCTGCTGAACACAAATTAAACGTGCAAAACTAATTGACCTTGCAAAGAATTGAAAGGCTGTGGAACGTCTTTCAGTTTCCACCGACTGGATTCGGGGAACAATTTCTTACCAAAAAGAAACAGCAGAGCGGCTCCAAAGGCGACAATATGTGAGAATCGCAGCTCCACCAGAATTTGATAAGCCAGAGGAACGCACAGGGCACCGGCCAATGCTGGCAGTAACCGCAAGGCCCAAACCGGCACATTGGAACTGTATTCTGAAATAGTGCACAATACAAGCAAGAGTCAGAAATTCTTGGATGGTATGATTAGTGCTGGGGCCACAATAGCGGTTAAGCGTTGAGCTTCATGAACGGAGGATTGGGAAGTCAGCAGTTAAAGACCTGAGTGCTGAGTGAGCCCCCATCGTCTGTCCCAGCTCCCGCCAGCCTAGCAGCTCGAAAGCAAGAAATTGCAAGCAGATAAATAGGTACCGCTTGGGTGGGAAAGATAACAAGTGTTTCATGTGTTCAGACATCTAGTCATGCCTGCCACATGACCATGGAAACATCTGCAGACACAGACAGTGCTGGCTCTTTGGCAGTAACAAATGATGAGTACCAACCACCTAGAGTCGGACATGACTGACTTTCGAGCAAGGGAGACGGATGGTTAATGCTGTTAGCTCAAGCCTCGTCTACTGTTTCCTATCCTTCCAACCTTAAACTACTGTCACAATGAGAAATCAAGAAAGAGAGATTCTTTTACTTTTATGTTTGAGACCTTCTATTGGACCAACAACCCTGGCTAAGTTAAATGTTATGTTCTGTGGAATGCATTAGCACATATCTGTATGACCTCTTACCTGCCCCAATCCTGTTCCACAAGAAATTGCCATCAAATCCACCTAAGTAACCTTAAATAGAAAAAGAAATGCTGCTGATTATGTGTAGAATTTAAATTTTATGTTTTATCTTTCCACAAACTTTCCTCTTCCATTGATACCTCACTATAGGACAGCTTTAATACAGAATATTTTGTTGTTCAGTCGCACAGTCGATTCCGACCCTTCGTGACCCTATGGACCATTGTCCACCAGGCACTTCTGTCCTCCACCCTCCTCCTCAGCTATGTGCCCACTGCATCTACAATACCATCTAGCCATCTCATTCTTGGCCTCCCCCTTCTTCTTTTGCCCTCCACCTTTCCCAGCATCAAGGCTTTCTCAAGTGAATCCTCTCTTCTCATTTGATATCCAAAGTAATTCAGCTTCGTCTTCACTATTTGACCTTCTAAGGAGCAGTCAGGGTTGATTTCTTCTAAGACTGACCTATTTATTCTCCTCGCTGTCCAGGGGACTCTCAAAACTCTCCTCCAACACCACATCTAAAAGGCATCTATTCTTCTGCACTCAGCTTTCCTTACGGTCCAGCTCTCACAACCATACATTGCCACCGGGAATACCGTGGCTTTGACTATGCAGACTTTTGTTCGCAAAGTGATGTCTCTATTGCCAATACATATGTCAACCTTCACAACAGGCTTTTTACTACAAACAGAGACAGGTAACATTCAGGTAAAGTCATCCTTACCTCCAAATGCCAGAAGCATGTGACCAAATGGTGGTCCACTGTCATCCACAAAGAAGATCCGCTTCATATAGAGAGAGAGGAACTGGCCATAGTAAACTTCATCAAAACTGAAATGCCACAGAAGTAAATGCTCTCAACACGAGGTCAACTGGGCAGTTTAAATTAAGTTGCTGGGATTTTATTCATTTATTTGTTAAGAGGCACCCTCAAGATGAACCCAGGTTACACTCCTATGATAAGCACTGTTAATCAAGAAAGGTGTTCGGCTTTGTTCACTATACTGTATACAAAAACAAAGCACGCTAAATGTCATATACACAAGGGGGGAAATCACATGCTTTAGCAAACATGGTGAGCTGGACAGCTAAAGAATCGAATACCTTTTCCCAAAAGAAAAGACAGCCTGTGCAGCCTTAAGTTAAGCTGCGCAAGTCCCATCACATACCCAGAAGAAAGGAACAGTAAATCCCTTTTGATGTAACTAGAAAACTCTGGAAAGTATGTTAATAACTCAAAATTGACTTTATTGTACATTATTTATTATTGTTTTGATAGATCTTTCAATATTTGAGCAAGTATATTTTCTAATGCCAAACATATATCAAATCAAGTATCTATTACGGTCTAAGGAAAGCATAGTGCTAAACATATCGGACCAACAGTGAAGGGAATCTCCTACACCTGTGTTTCAAATCCCATCCATTTATGTATTAGGAGCACCTCTATTTTTGACTAAATCACCAATTCCTTGCACTGTAATCATTATTGAGATCATCACAAGCGGGGGGGGGGCACCCTCAAAGGATTATATTCAGAGATCTACTGCAGATATCTGAAACTGCAGATAACAGCAAACCCTATACACGTGATGGCGAACCTTGGCACTCCAGATGTTCTTCGACTTCAATTCCCAGAAGCCCAAGCCCCCATGAATCCACACAAAGGGGTTTACTGCAATTCATCTGGCCCGCGCCGCCCTCGTCACTCCCGGAAGTGGAAGTAAAACGTGCCCATACGGAGGAAGGGTTAACCCGAAAGAGCCTTAACCATACAGGCATGTTTTACTTCAACTTCCGGGAGCGACGAGGGCGGTGCGGGCCAGATGAATCGCAGTAAACCCCTTCATGTCGATTCATGGGGGCTTGGGATTCTGGGAATTGAAGTCCAAGAACATCTGGAGTGCCAAGGTTCGCCACCACGGCACTATACTCTACATTGCAGTCAGTAGCCTCCTCTGGTAATATACAACAGAAATACTCTACAGTACTTATGTATTTCAGGATTTTTATCAAATATTTTTAGACCTGGAGATACTGAACCCACAACATGGGGGGCAACCGGTAAATGACCCTAGGGTCTAAGCAACACACACACACACACACACTTACACAACTATATTTTTAACAAATATGCCAAAAGAAGTTTACTTACACTACAGCTCGAGGGTAAGAGAGAGCGGACAGCCTACTTATTAACCCCAGGATAGACAAAGCCAATAGGTTTACATTGATGTCCACAGAAAAGACAACTGGATGTTTCAGGAATCCAAGCATCTTGTCATAGTAATATTGTTGACTCTAAAAGGGAGGGGAAACAGTATTCTGAGCTTTTAGAAAACAATTACCATATATACTCGAGTATAAGCTGAGTTTTTTAGCCCCGAAAATGAGCCCCAAAAAGGAGACCTGGATTATACTTGGGTCAATGACGAGGGTCCCAAGACCGTGTCCGACTGAGACACGGCAACAATTTAATTTTCAGGTATTTTGATTACTGAAACTCACTAGCAGTTGCTACAGGCTTGATCCAAGAAAGCTAACAATAAAAATATAGCAGTTAGTCTTTAAAGTGCTAGTCTTTTTTTATTTTGTTTTCTTTTATGCCTGAACCACAAACTAACACGGCTACTATTCCATAGATACCAAGGTTTCCCTTGCTCAAGTCGTATCCGACTCTAGGGTTCAGTGCTTGTCTCTGTTTCAAAGCCGAAGAGCCAGCGCTGTCTGCTTCTGCAAACGTTTCCATGGTCATGTGGCAGGCAGGACTAGACACCAGGGCGCACAGAACGCTGTTTACATTCCCACTGACATGGTTCCTATTTATTTACTTGCAATGTCTTGCTTTCGAACTGCCAGGTTGGCAGGAGCTGGGACAATAACAGGAACTCATTCCCTCGTGGAGTACTCGGGTATCAAACTGCTGACCTCCTACCTTCCAGTCTGCATCTTAGCCACTTGAGCCACTGCAGTCCCTTTAGATACCAAAGATAAACACCCCTTCCACCCCTCTTCTCCTGCTGCAGTGCCTTAGGGATAGGAACCTGTTTTACCTATATATTTATTTATTAAATACCTTAAAGATATATAGCTCTATATTATTATCCTTTCTTCTGGGACAGCCAAGTCAGTCTGTGGTTGCAAAAGCAAGGCTCTTTGTCTCTGTTATTAGTGATTGCAAGAACATGTTTTCCTTTTTGGTTGCACAATGTGTGTGTTTAAAAGTGGAAAAAATACCCTTCTTCTTGTTGATAAAATATACTGTAATTTGTTTTTGCCCCCACAGTCTGCACAGGTATCCTGTCTTCAACATACGTGATATAGGTAAGTGTGCTATAGGTAAGAAACGCTTATGCTGCAATAAAATGGGCAGACTTTAAGACACCACAGGACTTAGTTGCTTTTCTTAAAAAAACTTGTTTAAAAAAAAGGCTTAATTTTCTTCCTCTAACAAAGGACAACCCACAGAAAGTCTTGGGGAGAAAAATAAGACTCCCTGGTTTGTTGGTTTGGTACGCCTGGCAATGGGAGGTAGACTGCATCTACGCATGGAGGCTCAATTTGGCTCTCAGGGTTAAACAAAGTTCCTTCAGAATCGCAACCTCTCCTTTTTCTTCCTACACTTTTTGTCCCCTAAACTTATTTTATCTTTTCAGTGTGCTTTGTTTTAGCCCTGGGTGCCCACACTTTTTGGCCCGTGGGCCGGTCCTGTGGTTCAGGGGCCGCATCCGGCCCCTGTGACGCCAATTCATCCAGCCTATACAGGCAGTTTACTTCCACTTCCAGGATGTACGAGTGCTTTTGGGGCCAGATGAACTGGAGTCGGGGGGCCAGCTCTGGCCCACGGGCCAAAGTGACCTGCCCCCCCCCCCCGAACCACATGACCCGCTCGCGGCCGTAGTAGCCCAAGTCGGGTTCAAAAGCCTCATTCTGAGCACGATACCAAAGAAGATACCATAATAATGCTGCATAAATTATTGTATTGTTATGCCACATAAATTGTTACCCCAAGTAACCGATACCGCCTCTCTATTTTTACCACAGGGTTACCCTGAGAGAAACGTTATTTTCCCTCAGAGCCTATCCGCTACTCAACCCCCCCCCCTTTCCCCCTCAATGAGCTCGTCCTTTCCTCTACCGACAAGGCGGGTTTGGGCAGTACCACTTTTGTAAAAAAGGGGGAGGTCGGGACGCGGAGCCAAGCCACGTGACCCCCCCGACTTACCGCCGCTACGGAGCGCTCTTCTCCCACGATGCAGCCTCTCCGAGGGAGGATGTGACGTCACCGCGCTCCGAGATGGGGCGGGCCAAAGGAAACAGCTGGGCTCCAGCCGTTACCATAGTGACGGGACAGCTGCTTGTGTACCTGTTAGAAGCTGAAAAATTCAGATTTTGGGGGATTCTGGGAGATGTAGTTCAAAAAGCACTGCACTTAACTACTGTATATGATGTACTTCCCTCTACAGATGTTTGCACCACATGCGCCCCCCACTCCCCCTTGTTTACACTGAAACCACTAGTCTTGGAAAATGCCACTCAAGGTGCCATTATTAGGCTTGCTCAGTAAAGGTTTCCCTTGCTCAGTCGTATCCTACTCTAGGGTTCAGTGCTCATCTGTTTCAAAGCCGAAGAGCTAGCGCTGTCTGCTTCTGCAGACGTTTCCATGGCCATGTGGCAGGCATGACTAACCACCGGAGCGAAAGCAATCGAGCCCCGTTTACAAAGCCTGCTCTCTCCCTTTTCTAGGCAAGGCTTTTGTTGTTTAGTCACAGTCAAATCCAGGCCTTTGCGACCCCATGGACCACGGCACGCCAGGAGCCCGTCTTCTGCCATGTTTCGCAGCCTGACCAGATCTACGCCCATATGCATCAATGATTCTATCCATCCACCTCATCCTCTGCTGCCCCTTTCTCCTTTTGCCTTTGATCTTTCCCAGCATCAAGGCCTTCTCAAGCGAGTCCTCTCATCTCATTCGGTGGCCAAAATACTTGAGCTTCATCTTCAGCATTTGTCCCTCTAATGAGCAATCAGGGTTGATTTCCTTCAGGACGGACTGATTTGATCTCCTTGCAGTCCAGGGGACTCTCAAAAGCCTCCTCTAACACTACAGTTCAAAGGTGTCTATTCTTCTGCGCCCAGTCTTCATTATGGTCCAGCTCTCACAGCCATACATGACGATGTTATTCCATCACATAGAAGCTGAGATTTACCTCTACTTTAAGGAAAAACTGCTCAAGGCTCATGATTAAGAAATCCATTTGATGAAGGGAACTACCATTTAAAACTACTTTTGTGTCCAGGTTAAACTTTAAACTGCCAAAATTGAGCCACCTTCTTGGCTTTCTCGTTGGCCAAAATTAAACCATCAGTACGTTTCTGGTAATAATTAGCAGACCCAACAAATGAGACAGGTTATCTCACTCACACAGCACATGTTGGTCTTGCATTTAAGGACTCTAGCCCTACTTGAATGGTAGCAGAATTTCTGCTACCAGTTCTGGTGAACTGGTGCACACCTGCTGATGCCCACCACTGGCTAAGTCATCCAAGTGGCATAGAGGCAGTGGTGAGCATCAACAGGTTCGCACCAGTTCGCCAGAACCAGAAATTCTGGCTGGCCCCACCCATCCGATTGTGAAATAAAATACCTGTAGTCCTAATTTGGGTGCAATGCAGGGCTTTCCCCATAGCCACGCCCACAGAGTAGGTAGTAAAACTTTTTTGGAGCCGACCACTGCACAGAGGAGGTTGAGTTTCTCAGCTATATCCTCCTTTAATGTTATTCCTTGCTCAGTCAGTTATTCCCTGCGAGCCAGCAGTTCGAGACCTGGGTACCGCATGATGGATTGAGCACCCGTCTCTGTCCCAGTTCTTGGGGACAAGCAAGGAGCCTCCTTTGGGTGTCTCCTAAGCAGAGTTTCTCCAGCAAAATTCCTTTCAACCCATTAATTTCTGACATGAAATTATTATTATTATAGTACACAAAAAAGGGGTGGGGAGGCCTTGCAGCAGATTTATTTACAATCCATCTCTTCAGATACATTGAGCACAATATTCAGGCCACAGACTTAAGAGGGTACACGATTCCTTTAGGATAGGGATTGTACAAATAAACTTTCCTTCAAGAGGTTCGGAAAAAAAATTCACAAAGTTCTAGAAGTAGGTTAAGGCTGAGAAACATGACAAGCCCAGGTCCACACACTAGTGAACTAGTTTTAAATGGGATTTGAATTAGGATTTCCTAAAGTAGCATCAACATTACAAAGAGTGATGGTGCTTGCTAAAAAGCAGCACAGATCTGGAAGCAGAAACCCACTATTTAGTTCTTAGGCTGAACAGAGGCTACTGTGCAGGATTAACCTCTTTTTATTTGACTGACACGTCTTTGGTTTCACACAACCCAATCCTAGTACTTCGGACCAAGAAACTTAGTGGGGTTGGAAGAGAAACAACATTGTTTGATATCCCAGTCTCTTGGGAGAAAGAGCAAATGAAGCTAAGCAAAGCAAACTCAAAATGTACTGAAAAATTTCGGTGGATAAAGACACTTGACCAATAATCTGTATTGTTTGGGTTTCTCATTCACTCAATTGTATTCTTTAGGAAGATCATTTCTTTTCGCCGAGCTCTTTCATTTCATTTCGATGCATAACATGAAAACTGACCTGCCTACTTACATTTCATCCACTATCTTCAGAACTTGAAAGTTACTTTTCTGGGTTATAATTTGTAGAATAACTCAGTCCATACTGCCAGCTGGCTGTTTTTGACTAAAACAGCCACAAGCCATTCCACCAGCTTGTTGACTCAAAACTGTTTTCATGCTAGCTATGAATTGCACAAACGGTAAATATTAATAACGGGAGCCCAGCAGTTATCATTTCATTTCCATCTCTTTGTTTTTGAACAGAAAAGGACATTTCTTGTTCTGTGCTAATATCCACCCCTTTAACGAGAGTCGGGGGGGGGGGGAGTCAAGCAGTTTGTCAAAGCTTTACTGGGTCTACGGACGATTCTACGGACGATAGCTAAACATAACTACTAAATGCAAAGGCAATATTCTCTCAAGGCCAAAAACTGTTGTTTTCATGTTCTTCTTCTGGGTCTCCTAAAGGCATCGTTAGCTATGGTGTGAAAAAAGATACTGGATTAGGACTCGAGGAAATCCACATGCAAATTGATGCTTGACCACCAACACTCACTGGAAGGATCGAAGGAGTGTTGTAACACGTCACGCACCACAAAAACCCTACTAGGGTTGCCAGAAGTCTGACGCGACATAGAACTAAAAACCAGGGCCCAGAAAGCTTCTGAATTCTGAACCAGTGGCGTAGCGTGGGGGGGGGGGACGCCAGGAGGCACTTTTTGGGCATATGGATGTTCTTGGACTACAATTCCCAGAAGCCCTAGTGGAAGCAGGCGCTGGCATCCACCAGGAGCCTGTAAATTTGGCTTATGCCCTGGGGGGTTGAAATCCACGCAACGCTACTGTTCTGAACCTCTGTACTTTGAGAGAACATGCCAAGTCTGACAAACACAACCTGCTTTTAGGGTTTTTTTATTTAAATAAGGAGAATTCTTTCATATGGAAAGAGCTAATACAATCACATATTTGAAAGGATAAACGATAGGAATTGAAAACAGGAAAAGTGGCAAGAGCCCGCATTGCCGCCACCGGCTCAGGCGAATTCCGTGTTAAAGGTTTCCCAGAAAGGTTCAAAACACATATGTTAACATTATTAACTCACCGTTTGCCCTTTCAAATACCTGGTCTACATGAAAAGACAAACATGAGGAAAGGCCAAAAAAAAGTTGTTGTTTTACTGTACAATTTATGAGGTTAAAAGGTGTACAATATCCTCTTTTAAAAAGCAATTTATACAGGACAAAAGAAGGGAGGGATCAGCTCAAATAGTGTTTTGACATGCCAAACTGAGGGCAACATGACTATTGTCATTTCCACTTAACTATTTCAATGTTTACATCTTGTAGAAGCCACTGAACAATTTACATCTAGAGTACCAACACATTGTGACCCCTCCAAAAAAACAAAGAGTCAAACTAGCTTTACTATTTCTCCATTGCCAAGTGGATCTACTGTTTCAAAATCTCTTAATGTTTCATTACCGTAATAAAGAAAATTCTGTTTCTTATCATTATTATAAGGTTCCCCCCCCCACACACACACACACACTTCAAAACCAGGCAAAAATTAGTAAGAGGTGGAAAAAGAGTTGACTCTTTGTGTAAAATCCAGGAACCAAGGAAAACATTAAAAATAAAATAAAATAATTCAAATAGGATAGGTACATCACGGGATATTTGCTGGGAAGTCAGCGTAAGTTGCCTGCTAAGCCAAGTGTCAAAGTGGAAAGCTGTTCTTGATGTCTACCAAAGAGAAAGGAAGTTTGGTGCACCTCTAGGAGGATGGAGGAAGACCTCTGTTTTAACACAAGGGACTCAGGATGTACACAAGAACAGGTAAAAGGCAACAGAGAGTTGTGCAACCGCTGCCATCAAATGGCAGAAGAATAACGCCATGCCCGTCCAACATTTATCTTAGAAGCCTACATCGCAGCCTTTTCTTGACTCTATAATGGGCAGCTAAACCCTAGCATTCAGAAGCTTTAAAAAAGCAGAAAGGGATTTCACAGAGGAAAGAAAAGCATACCCTGAATTGCGGTGAAGGACAAGGTTGGTGTCGTAGCGGGGAACAGAACACTATTTACACGCAAGCAATGTCTGAACAGTGCCACTCAACAGCTGTGACACCCATGATGTGAAAGAGCCTGGCGGAACGGATGCCCCCTTCCTTTCTCCTTACGTAGCAGGCCCAGTAGCAAGAGATTTCAACTTTTTTTTAAAAAAAACGTAATTTGAATTGGGTTTCACAATAAAAAACCCTATAGATCCCACTACCTCTCGCAAGCGATGTGGCCTCCATGGAAAGTCCACAAGGCTGCTGGTTCTGACACTGCCAAGATCAAAACGGAATGGTTTCATTCTCAACATACAATCAAAACCAAATTCAAAACGGCAGCTACTGCACCCTGCAAAACACGACAGTACACAATAGCCAATCCTTAGTTGTATTTCTCTGACATCTTTCAACTCTCTCCAAAGAAATCTGCATTTCTGTGCTAAAGGGAAGAAATAGCTTTGGGCTCCCCACATCACTGTCAGAAGCTGTGCATTACTATCTTTTGTTAAAGATGGCGGGAGAGATTAAAATGCTACAGGGTAAGAGAGAGGTGTCCTGCACTTTTAAAATCAGAAGCTATAAAACCATGGATTATATTTTGCTAAAGATAAAAAATAAATAAATAAAAGCACTGCAGGGCAAAAGAAGAGATGCATTGCACTTTTAAAAGCAGAGGGACTAAAGAAAACCTTTTAATGTTAAAAACAAAATCCCCTGAACTGAAGCTAGCAGCAGTAGCGTAGTGGGGACACTTTTTGGGTATACTGGTATTCTTGGACTACAATTCCCAGAAGCCCTAGCGGGAGCGGGGACCAACATCCTACGCCCCCATCAGGGGGCGGCAAATTTGGCTTATGCCCCGGGCAGCTGAATGCCACGCTATGCTACTGGCTAGCAGTCATGCACATTAATACTAATCAACAACAACAAAAGGTGAATGAAAAGTTTTGGATTATTTCTTGGCCTTTCCTGCACATTAATAAATCCAGACATTATATATATAAATAGAGGAGTGAAACGTTTACTTTTTCACCTAGACCTACAACATCAAATACACATAAATAAAATTCTAGTGTTTTATTTTGCGGAGTTGGGGGAATAAGAAGGGCAAGACAGCGCAAAAAGAAAAGAAAAGGAAGGGTTAAAATAGTAATCTCCTTCCCAACCGGCATGTATGGTTAAATTTACACCAGCAAAGAGTTTCTGTGATATTCTGCATCTAGTAATAAAACCCAACTCCCTCTAATTAGAAGAGGACCGTTTGAAAGACAAAGAAAGATTGTAACTTTTAAAAAACACATCAAGGGCAAAGCAATTAGAGAGCGATAGAAGCAGGGCACTAATTTGTAAAGGGATGCCAAAGGGTTGGTCAGACAGGACGAAGTTTATAAGGAATTGCGTTCCAAGACAAATTTCAATATTTTAATCATGATATTTCAAAGCATAGACACAAAGCAAACACATACACACTCACACACACTCACTCTCTCTCTCTTAAGAATCCCCAGGCAGCTACTATCACAGTGGGGACAGATCTTCTTATGATGAAGAGATTATTTTAATGCCAAAATGACTAAGTCTCAAACTCACTATATGACAATGGAAGAAAGGAAACAGCGTTGTCAGAAAAGTTATAAATCACCCCCACAACAATCCTTCCCCCAAACATCAATTCCACAAGCATCCCTTTGAGATTTCCTACCGAGGGACGCGCATGCTTGCACACACAGTGAAGAAGAAACGTGGCTATGATTTAAGTCAAAACAGCACAGCAGATTTTTGGACCAAAGCCGCTGAATCCTAGCTAAAGAAATTTTTAAAAAGCAAATATTTTTTGTAACAAATCTGTAAGGATACACCCACCCTTCCTGGATGAATCCTGCAGCCTTCCCCTCCCATACTGAAATACATTCCTTATTCAAAACGTCATCTTTGGAACCAATGAAAAAGTGACTTAAACAGTTAAAAAAGAGGAAAAGTTGCTGACACAATTAATAAGATGTCGTTCATCAGAGAAAAGGGAGCTTTTCTGTCTTAGGGAGCAAAGCCTGCTCTTGAGTATTAAAAAAATGCATCTAAACAGGCAATCTCTGAATACTTTCGGCTCTTTTTAAACACCTGTAAATTTACATAATTCTGCCTTTCAGGGCATGGTAAAATCAGCAAAACCACAACATTATTAAGAAGCTGTATCTGTAATTACTAGAAACAATTACATTTGATGGAGAAACAGAGATGGGGAGGGGGAAATAACCCACTGCATGCATTAATTAATTTTCTTTGCTTTTTAGGAACAAAGTCTTATTAACAAGCCGCTGTTTGCAAGAAAGTCGGGAATCTTCTTTCCTTCCATAGCAATTTGTACAAGCAGAAAAGGAAATTAAAAAGGAGACAAGGAAGAAAAGCCCAGGGGATATAATAATTTCCATCCCTAAAAAATAAATAAAAATAAAAAGTAAACAGATATAGAAGACATGGATCTATCAAAATGGGATCAACCAAGATGGGAAAGCAGCAGAAGCCACAGAAAGATGTGAAAACATGAAAGAAAAATGAAGAAACATAAGCAAGGGGGGGAGAGAACAATCATGCATCATTAAGTACTAAAATAGGTGTGTAAATTAATTCATTTGAGCCAATTCTTTCATTCTATGCAAGACAAGCTTCAACAGATGGTACTTCATGGATATCTTGAGAAACTTACATCCCCTCCCACTGCAAATTTTACAGTCTCCAGAAAAATTTGAAATACTGATGACTATTCATAGAAACCCCATAATCCACATTATTGGCCAGAGTTCAGTTGGGTTGGCCCAAAGACACTGGGTGCCATTTATGGAAATGAAAGCTTTTTTCCCCCTTCCTTTTACTACGTGGGTACACAGAGGTCCCCTCCACACCCCAGAACTACAGCTTCGAGTCATTGCATTTGACCTACTGTAAATATTCATCTGTCACATTTCATTTTCTAAAAGCAAGCTTTTTGAGTAGAGTCAAGAGGAGGAGCAGGAAACGCCAAACACTGCTAAAAAGCCTTTTTGCGA
Source organism: Furcifer pardalis (assembly GCA_030440675.1). Taxonomy (NCBI): domain Eukaryota; kingdom Metazoa; phylum Chordata; class Lepidosauria; order Squamata; family Chamaeleonidae; genus Furcifer; species Furcifer pardalis. Next base: position 59,582,333 of record CP126898.1, read on the forward strand.
CGTGTATTGACATGTACGGAGATTAAGGAGCTAAAGATCAAGAGCCTACACAGCTTCATTTAGCGCATTAACAAATTTCGGTGGCCTTTCACAAGAAAACATACACATGCCTGCCTCCACCCATTCAAGAGAAGAGTCCATCATCCAAGAACATGAACTTAATCTTGGGATTCCACATCCACGAGGTCAGATAGAATAGAGAGGAGAAACACAGAGAGAACATAGAAAAGTCCTGGCTATAAAACAAAGATACTGTTCTTCTTTAAAACCTTGGGGGTCCTTTGAAAAAGGGGGGAGAGAATGCGGCACACTTTCACCATCTGCTGAGACCAGAGGAAGAAGGGGGGTCGGGCTTTATCGAAAGTGCAGCTGCTGAAATTTGCACAGGGAGACAAAAGGTGAGAAAAACAGCTGGAGTCACTCAATAGTCCAGGCTAGGCCAACAGGTCATTCCCCCTCCCCACCATTTGTTTTGATTGTTGTTGTTGTTTTGAACCAAGGAGGCCAACATCAAAATCCATTGCTCACGAACCGCTTTGCTTGGACGACAACATTGCTTTCAGGTGTTGTGGCGGTGAATTGTGGTAGAGCTGGTGCAGTCTTGTAGCACATCCAGTCGCTGGAGACAGGGAAGGGCACATAGGATGATCCGAAAAGCCTTCTCAGTCTCTCTCTCTCTCTAGTCAAACAAGCTAAGCAGGCAACGAGGGGGCCACGGCTATTCAGGCCTTGCTCTCTTCTACTTTGACCGCCTGAGGCTTGATCGCTCCAGTGCGCACAGGCCTGATCTGACTTCCAGAAGTTTCCGGAAGTTTTGCAGCTCCAAGGCCGGCTTTGCTTTCATCCACCCGCTGCTTTGCCTGTTGGACAATGGGGGCAAGGAAAGCAAAAGAAATATATATTATCAAACAGTGGCTGAAATCTTGCACAGTTACACAAACAACGTAACTTTAATATGTAAATTACTACTCCATGTGGTGGAGGAAAGGCAAAATGGCCATCTGGCCCCCGAAGCTGTCTGAGGGAACGTGACCCAGCCCCCAACTTAAAAAGGTTGAGAACTCCTGTTTTGAAACAATTCATAATTTCTCACGACTCCTTCCCACAACTGTGCACCCGGAATTTCCTTTCCCCAAATTATGGGAAAGGTTGATCGGGGGGAAAAATGCTTATCTTACTCTTAGGTTGGGTAAGGAATGTGAAATGGGGCCTTGATTTTGAATTTTAAAATTGATTCTGTTCATTTACTTTCCTTCCTCAGAAAGGGTGGAATGGATCTTGTGATGAGGGACTGAGGTATGGTTTCCTTACATGGTGGCAGTGGTGGGATCAATGAACTCCAGGCCTTTCTTCTGATTTGTCTTTGTTCTCAGACTGAAAGTTGAGAACGCAGTGTGCCTTGGAAGGTTGGATTTACAGGCAACACAAAGCAGCTAAAAAAAGGGGGGTTCCCTGCAGAAGTTTTTTTCTTTTACTGAGGGTCCTGTGATGGGGGAAACTGAGGTATGGTTTCCTTACAGATTAGAGAGTAAAGGCAAGAAATATTACGGAGGTTAACAAGCTCTCAACCTTCAGTAATGTTGAAAAAGGCTATGTCGGAGAGATCAAGCCATCTAGGAAGACTTCTTCACTACAGACCTATATCTTGTCTTCTAAACATCAATGTTTACCTGCTGGATGTAATGCCCCTGCACAGAGCTCATACTGATGGCTGGCCCAGTCGATTTCCCACTGGGGCTCGGAGAACTAGGCCTAGGGAAGGGACAAAAACAAACAGTCAGAAGATTGAGAAAAAGAAATTAAATGCAAAGGGAACTACCACTGCAGGAAATAAGTTCAGCAGCAATCTCTGGATGGGAAATGAAAAGGAACTGGAATAACCTAATAGAACCCAAAGCAAAAGAGAGACAAAAATAATGAGATGTGAATTTTTATATACCTTTAAGGTAGCATTTAATTCTTGTAGGTTGCCCAATGCATTTTAATAAATACATTTGTTACATCCTCAGACTCTGGCCAAAATCCTCTTGCGTAACATATGGTGATGTAACACCAACAAATGTGAACTTTTACAGGCAAACCGCCTCAAGATCAGAAATCACCCTAGATGTTATTTGCCACACACTGAGTCATGTAACTCAGTATGCCACAGATGAAGTCTAAAGTCATTGCTCAGCTGGAGGCAATTTTCCTCCAAAAGTTATGTCTTTAGCATTATGCGGGTGTAATCTACACGAGATGATTTTGGTCCACGTCTCTCTTTTGAATTAGGCTTGGGCGGCTGCAGAATTTCATTCTACTCACACACGATCAGAATTTTTGCCAAGAGTCGGAGACACCTTTTCCCCCAAAAGTTCCTGATTTTACCTACCTCCCCACATTTCCGCATCCCCGGCATGTCCACCACTTTGCTCACCAACGATCCTCTCTCTGCTGAAATGTCAAATTCCACCACAAAATAAACAAACAAACAAATAAATAAAAAATGCCGGCTGCCAAAACTCTGTAAATCTAATGCCTCCAGACCTATTTCTTAACCAACACAATGTATTTGAAAAGACACACAATGCACGAAGCCAAAATAATAGAAGAATGCAATCATTGAGGCTGCCGTGCTTTTAGCAGGGAGGAAGACAGTTGCAAATATATATATTTATTTTTAAAAAACAGATACAACAGAAATTGGTCAACGGCATTTGGGTGTAAAGTGACTGGGGTCACTCAATCACTAATTAGAAGTAAAAAATATTTTTAAACAGGTATCAAATAGTTTAACAATTAAACATCAAGGCTTATTTCTTAATGAAAACTAAGCAAGCGTAAGGCAAACAGCAAGGCCCTGTAAAAGCACGACCGCTCCTGTACTCAGAGAACAAAGACAATAGCAAATTACATAGCACAGTCTACTGACAGATAGGAGATGACGCATGGAGTAAAAGCTTCAGCTCGTGGATCACACCAAAAGGTCCGATCCACGGCTCCAAACACTTGCATGTGTTCCCTTATTTATAGGAAAATGTGACATCAGAAAACTCTCTGATCATTAGCAAACGTTCGCTAAGAAAAAAATGAAGTGAAATCTGTAACTCAATGTTCAAGTAATTTTTTTCTGCTTGTTTGTTTGTTTTGTTTTTCTGCTTGCAGGGAGGGGGAAAAACTCACTCAGTACCCTTCCAGTTCCTGGAAACAGGAATTGGCTACAGGCTCCATTTTTAAAAATACATTTTGAGGCTTTTTTCTGTGGCTAGATCGGTGCTTTGTAACAAGTGGGGTCCTTCAGGTCGATTATATCAGAATGAGGTACAATAATACCTTACGTGGGTGTATTTCTGTCGTGTGTCAGGTAACATTTGCCCTACAAAAAGCAAATGTCACAAGTCCTATACAGCCATTACATTCACCGAGAGACTCGGCGTGCTTTGAAAGGACTGCTGATCAGTCATTCCTTTTACGCATGGAAGGCGATGAGTGTACAAGGGAGGTCTACCTATGAGCAAAGACCTCCCCTCGGCAGATACACACAGATACACTAGAAAGTGACAAATGTGAAAGAAGGATCCAAGTATTCTTCTGGACGAGGGGTGATGCCTATCCATGAATATAACACCTGATTGTGGCAATGCTTACAAGAAGGTATTCACATCTCAAGAAGGAGGAATTTACAGCCCTCCGGCGGTTATAGGAGTGAACCCGTCAGCAGCCCTAGAGGCCATAAATGACAGGGGACGATGGGATTTGCATCCAATTAAATATCTGGACAGCCATGCATCTCCCTTGCCTGTCACAATACCTGTGGATTGGGCCTTGGCTAAGAGAGCTTCAAACATAGACCTTTAGCTCTGGTGGGTGTCATGGAAGAACGAAGGGGAAAGAAATTTCAGTAGTAACCCTTCTAGACTTTGTTTTAAGCTCATGACGCCCAATTTCCGATATGTCCTGCCTTCTTCCAAATCTTTTTGAGAAGCAGCTAGTGTACCAACATGCCCAGAAAGGAAGATCAAAGGTCAGGGTTAACAGGAGAGCCAGTCTGAAACCACTTCTTGCACGATAGGTTGGGTGTATCTAGTTGGGCAAATAACTTCCATTTCTCCCCTATCCACCACAAACAACATACAACATACACTTGGGTTAGAGCAAAAGTGAGCTAGACGAAAAGTGTACATCTTCAGCTGATCGGGGGTCCAATTTCTCCATCCCAGCGCCTGCCACAGGCTGTGTCCCTTCCAAATCTGCCATGTGTTTTATCCGGTTCTAAACTGGGAAGGGCAGGAACGAGGCCACCCCCTACTGAGATGCAGACTTTTCCGTTGAATAACAAGGACTTTTGCTCTGTAGAATTTCTACAAATCATTGCACGAGCAAATAATAAAACAGAAATACAACTCTCAACATCTGACTCTTCCCCCAGCCCTGGAACACTAATAAATATGAGCCATCCAAATTATACTTCACCTGTACGAATGAGGGGACGGGATAGATCCTCCGGTGGGCATGTTCTGCTTAGCATCTGCAAAGTGGAACCCTTTCATTTCCACATGAGAAGACTTGAGAAGGGGGAAAAATAAGAAGTTATTTCCATTTAGTTTATTACTCTACTTCAAGAACAGAGGCATCCAGTTCAGCTCCATGTGTGACACTAAGCAACAACCCCTTAAACGCCAAATAACATAAATGTGACAAAGTTCTGAATATCTGATTTAAGCAATTTATCTCAGAGACAGAAAAGTATTAAGATCTGAAACTCACAGAATCCCATCGTCAGCACAATCACTGGGCAGCAGCGGGATTCTGGGAGTTGAAGTCCAAAAAAGTAACACCTGCCATCCTCTGTTCCCTTCTCCATGGTTGATGCCCCCCTGAAGTTTCAGCCACAACTGTTCTTAGACTGCACGCCTCTTGGGGCACAGAACTCTCAAACCTAATTTGTGTCAAAGTGCAGTGGGCACTGATGGTGCGACATAAGTTTAATAACTGCCACGATTATGTGGCCCAGATTGGCCAGCCATGATAGCTTTGGATTTTTGGCACACAAGAAATTTAACTATTCAGCGTCAAGTGTTTTTATGCTTGTTAAGGTTCAGCATGATGTCCGAACCGGCAAGCTTTAGTTTGTCATTGATGCTTCGGTTCCAGATGTTGTTATACAAAGAGATGAGCTATCTTCAAACATGTCTACAAATCATGCTAAATTAGGGGTGCCCAAACTTTCTGGGCTGTGGGCCAGTCATGTGGTTGAGGGGGCTGATCACTATGGCCCGGGAGGGGGGGGGGGCGCGGATCAAGCCTACGACACAGATTCATCCAGCCCACGATGCGCTTATTGCTCCCGGAAGTGGAAGTAAAATGCGCCAGTGTCACCGTATCCCTTAGCCTCAATGATAGGGGGAGACCAAAGTGTAAACAAATGACCTGTGTTGGAAGACATTTATGGCCATCTGACATGTATGCACACCCGGACACATAAGCACACACGCACACACACACTTATCGTTCTTACCTCTCTGCTCGTAGCGAGGACAGATGGCTGTGAGCTAGGTGATAGAATCCTTCTGGGGGCTCCAACAGACAAGTTCTGGCCCTGTGGGAGCTGGATGGATTGTGGCAATAGCAGCGGCTGCTGACCAGAACTGTAACGGGGCATCGGAAGCTGCGAACCAGGCATCGGCATAGTTAGCTGTGTATTAATAAGCAAATAGTTACTTGACAAGTAACAGGAGTGACTTTCGGCTCAATGCTTTGGACTGGACTTTCTGTATTAAAGGACTTCCACTCCCATAACTGGAGCAGAAAGCTCGAAAGCCAGTTGTATCCAACTCTAGGTTTCCCTTTATAGCCAAAGAGCCAGCGCTGTCTACATCTGCAGAGGTTTCCGTGGACACGTGGCATGCATGACTAGATGCCAGAGTGCATGGAATGCTGTCATCTTTCCAGCTGAAGTGGTACCTATGTATCTACTTGCAATGTCTTGCTTTTGAACTGCTAGGTTGGCAAGAACTGGGACAGAGATGGGAGCTCATTCCGCCATGCAGTATTCGGGGGCCTTCAACTGCTGACTTGCCAACCTTCCAGCTGACAAGGCGAGCTTCTTAACTACTGAGCCACTGCAGCCCCACAGCCAAGGATGGGAATCAAGAAACGATACTTGGGGAACTCAGCCATCCGTGCTGTGCACATCAGCTTTTGCAGAATATGCTCCTCCAGTATAGAGCGGATCCACACACGCAAAACAAATTGACATTGCTCCTAATGAAGCCATGAGGATAGAGACCGGTTGCCTCAAACCTATACCAGTTGAGAAAATATACCCTCTTGTTGGCATCGCCTAAGGTAAGAAGTAGCAGCGGACGCTGAGAAAACTAAGCAAGAGAAGGACCCTTGACGCCCTCTAAACAGATATGAGCCTCAACTCCGCCAACTCAGATCCAGGAAGAGCTTTATGGCAAGACCAAACATTCTTGAGGGTACGCAAGAGCAGAATCAAATTAGAAGATGGAGGAAGGAGCTCACTGGACAAGGAACATTAAAGGAGGATGTGACTGAGGAATTCAACCTCCCCTATACGTCACTTGGAGGACCCAGAATAGGCTGAGGGTCGGAGTCACTAAATGCAAGATCTCAAGTGGGGGCTGCTGATGGACAACAACATCCACTACGAGTGTGGACAGATACAGCATCTGGCTCATTTGCTGGTCTTCTGGTTACTACTGGAAACGTGTACCGATGAGGATTTGCTTTGGCCAATGACAAATCCAAGAAGGTGGCTTCATTTTGGCAGTTTAAAGTCCGACGTGGACATGAAAGAAGAGATACTGGAGGAGTTCTCTGTGCCAATATTATATAAGAAGCAAAGAAGACTGTGTTCTCAACTGATAAAAGCTGATTGTAGAAAGACCGACCCTTAAAAAATGAGTGGGTGCCAAGAATGATCTCATACCAGCATCAAATGCACCAACGCTTTGAGGCTTAAGGTGTGCGCGTTTGCTTTCGTATACACTATGTACTTTATTTTAAAGTTTTTAACTGTCCAATACTATTTTATTCGGAGAGCTTTAGATCTATGGTAAAACATAAAGTCTGTGACGATGCCTCTTTTTCTTCAACTGGAGGGCAAATGTAAGGGGATTGAATTGGACCCACCATCAGTACCGTCGCATGGATTTCAGCCGCCCGGGGCGTAAGCCAAATCTGCCGCCCCCGGATGGGCGCTGGTGCCCACTCCCGCTAGGGCTTCTGGGAATTGTAGTCCAAGAACACCCATACGCCTAAAAAGTGCCGCCCGGGGCAGGCCGCCTCCCCGGACCCCCCTACGCTACGCCACTGACCACTCAGATGTGCTTTTCAGATTCCTGCATTGAACAGGGGTTTGGACTCGGCGACCTAAAAGGACCCTTCCAAGGCAGCTTTTCTTCGATTCTATGAATGCCTTGCCAGGAAGGGTTTTTACACAGAAAACAAAATTGTAAGCTGGCACATTTTCCAACTTCTTCCTAAATCAGCACATCAAAGGTTCTACTAATTGCCAGGATATTTATATAATCAACAAGCTGAAAGCTCACCACCGACCAGTGTGTTAATAATGCAATTTTTACCTTCTGCATGCCAGAAGGCAGGAACTGCACAAGATTTTAAAGGTACCACAAGCTTACATACCTGGGTGAGTTGTGAGTCCATCGCCTGGTTGATCTGGCCTTCATAAACCAGGGCCTGGCTTCCGTTCACCGGCTGGTAAGGGGATCCTGACTGTGTCTTCACCATCTCCAATGGCTGCATACCGGGAAAGGCAGAGTAGGGGGGCTTCAGCGGAGTGCCCCCAGGAAGGACGACAGTGTTGGGTTGGGACAGGCTGGGATGCATGTAGACGTGAGACCTAATGTGAGGAGGAAGTGGGCGGGGAAGGGAAACAAGCATACAAAGTAAGCCGTGGTTGCTTAATTTCAATTTTCATTTTGTTCCACACACACCATTTGGGGAAATAAATGGACGGGTGGAGGCTTTTGAAAATCAAAAGTTGAAACAAACCTATTTAACAAAACTGCAAAAGACAAAAAAAGAGCCATCTAGTTAAGCCTCCTCCTCTTTCCACATATGCCTTGTAAGGTATGGAACTCCCAAGACATTCTCTCCAAATGGGAAAACCACTTTATTTACTGTCACTGTACATAGTTTAATGATGTTTCTGTGGACACGTGGCAGGCATTTCTAGATGCCCGAAGCACATGGAACATTCTCACCTTTCCACCCAACGCGGTACCTATTTATCTACTTGCAGTTTCTTGCTTTCAAACTGCTAAGTTGACAGGAGCTGGGGCGGACAACGGGCCCTCACTCCATCACACCGTTTGGGTCTCAAAACCACGACCTTCTGGTTGTCAACCACAGCATCGTAACCACTAAACCACCTACGATACTCTTATTGATTGATTATAATTTGCTTTATTTCTGCTACCAAAACAAAAAAAGGCTTATTCCCAGCGTCTGCCAGACTGTGAAGTCCACACTAGTCGGAACTAGAAGAGGCAGGGATCACCCTGTTTTGACGCCTACATTTATTCTGCTGCTGAGGAAGTGGATCGGGGGGGGGGGGGAGGACTGATCCTCCTACCTGAAAGGTGGGATGGAGCTGTAAATTTCCTGGGACTGTGAAACTGGGAGGCCGCCCCTCAGACCAAGCTGAGCCTGGGTTTGCAAAGACGTATGGAGTGACAGTGAGATTTGCTGAGCAGCCGCCTGTAGAAAGGGGGAGAAAAACCAAACAAAATGAGACAGGTTGTGAGAGTTAAAACAGGTGTCTTTCTTTCTATTAGAGCAGGGCTGCCCAAACCACAGCCCGTGGGCCAGATCCGGCCCCGGATGCCAATTCATCTGCCCTCACACTGCCCTTGCTGCTTCCAGAAGCTGAAGTAAAACGCACCCGTACGGAAGTAAAATGTGCCTGTTTTGCTTCCAGGAGCAGCACGGGTGGTGTGGGCCAGATGCATTTGTGTGGGTATGTTTTTGAGTTTTTACGGTAGTGTTAAGTGTTTTCTTTACTGTATGTGTGAATCTGCACCACCGCAGTTTTGGGACCCTCAGGGTCGTTGACCCGAGTATAAGTCAAATCCCCTTTTATGGACCTCATTTGGGAGGGGCTAAAAAACTAGACTTATACTCGAATATATACAGCAGCTGGTAAGGGCTACTGATCTTCAGCAACTACAATTCCCATATACATCTGTGACAGCTTAACTGACAAGGAATCTTGTGATACCTTGAAGACTAAAAAGTTTCATTTGGCTTAAAAGTTTTGTGCGTTACAGTTCACCTCATCGAATGAACTGATTAAAGTGGGCCGCAAGTCAACCTTCTCTAAGCTGGATCCCCCAACCTAATGGCCATGATGGTGAGGTAGGATAGGAATTGCACATCAACATTACTCTAGTGCAGTAATGGCGAACCTATGGCACACGTGCCAGAGGTGGCACTCAAAGCCCTCTCTGTGGGCACCTGTGAAGTCACCCCAGCACAGAGCTCACCCCGCCCCTCTGCCCAGCAGTCCAATGGGAGTGCTTCCTTCCTCCCCCAGCACAGAGTTCGCCCCACCCCTCTGCCCAGAGACCAATGGGAGCGCTTCCTTCCTCCCCTGTTGCTGTGTAGGCACTTTGCAATAAATAAGTGGGGTTTAGGTTGCAGTTTGGGCACTCGGTCTCTAAAAGGTTCGGCATCACTGCTCTAGTGCATCAAGAAAACATAGGTGAGAAGAGGTTTTAACAATCTTGATACAGTGACAAATTCAGCCAGTTGGCTATATTGTCATGTATGTTGTCAGGGTATGGCACAACCATCTCCCTAAATATATTTTCTACAGGTGCTGCAGGTGCCCAGACGCATGGTAAACTTTGCACTGATCCATGCTCAATGTCATTCTGCCGGATCCAGCCCAGTGTTCTAGCCTAACAAAATCTTTCTGAACTCTGGAAAAGACTACTAATGTGTCGGGTCAGGGAAGACAGAAAGGGAGAAACACAGAAACTGTTCCTTGCCTGCTGGTAGCTCTGCTGCTGGGGTATCGTCTGGGGGACAAGGCGTGGCTGACTGGCAAACACGTGGCCATCTAAATACAAGGGCGGGATGTGGCTACCTGTAATCAGATTGTTTGGGAGAGAGAGAGAAAGAGAGAGAGAGAGAAGAAATTAATCTGGTTCACACCTAGAAGGGAGGGCAAGTGGGTATGGAGAATCTGGATCTGCTCACCATCTCCCTTCCACCCAGCCATCATAGGTATGGGGGTTCGACCCCATACAGAGCTCCAGAATTCTACTTCGGTACTTCCTTCCCACAATGGTCCTAAATACAAAAGGGGGGGAGGTGAGTTAATGGAAAGAAAAGGGAGAGGGAGGGGGGATCTGATCCTGGACAGGGAACATGCAAACAGTTTTGACACTATCTGAAGTTCACTGAACTAAGGGGAATTTGGGGGGGGGGGGCAGGGAGGGTGTCTTCAGCACTCTAAAAGCAACAGCTGCCACCCCTGAGTATATGGCGCAATTCGCAGGAACTGATGGGAACTGGAGTCCCTGCAACCTCTGATGGATCCCAAATCATCTACGCCACTGTTTGGAAACTAGGAACTGACTGATGTTTAAAATACATGCTAGCGTTGCTGATTTCACCAGGAACGTGGGAGTGATGAGCAGGACAACAGCTCAGTCTAGGTCAGGGGTGCCCAAACTTTCTGGGCCACAGGCTGGTCACTACAGCCCGGGGGCCAGATCTGCCCCCCTATGCCAATTCATCCGGCCCATGAAGCCCTTGTCACTCCCGGAAGCAGAAGTAAAATGCACCCCTACGGGCGTGTTTTACTTCCACTTCCGGGAGCGACAAGGGCTTCGCGGCCCGGATGAATTGGTGTTGGGGGGGTGGCTCTGGGCCCCGGGCCATAGTTTGGGCACCCCTGATCTAGGTGGTCTCCTTCTAAGGATATGACCCGTGTGGTACTGGCAAGTTGAGTTGCGCTCCCCCGCCCCCCTTGGCACTAACAAAATGAAAACCAAAGCTTTATCCAAACCATCTGAATTCCACACCAAGTAAAACCGAATTCTACGTATACTGGCTAAGCTCAGCCTTCTTAGCATGCGCAGGAAGGCACCAGATGGAAGAAAGCTGCCCAAGCAATTTACACGGCAGAAGAAATGGTGGACCCAGTGGGAAGGAACAGGCATGTCTCTCAGCCATAGAATCTCTTCAAACACCCTCTGGCTGCCAGTGCAGCAAAGGGTTCAGCAGGATCCATTGAGAACATCACAGAGACTAAGAAGCATTATCAGGAAACAATTTCTTAGAACCATCAAAAATTGCATTTAAGGTGAGCGATCTGAGACACTTTTGTCACAAATGTGAATTTACCGTAACTGGAGGTTCCCCATCACACCATCATGCACAGCAGGTCAACTGGTAAAGAACGGCACTGTGCATGCAATGGAAGTGAGAGATGTGCAGCACCATTACTTGAATAAAAGCAAGTTCCTAGCTCTCAAGATTGGCCTTTAAAGACTAGGAGCTGAACGTACGGAAATAAACTACCCATCTGGAAAGCCAGAAAGGAGATTTAGTGAGTGGACCGGGAGTCAAACTTTAATACTGGTCCCAGGAAAAGCACACACACATCTTTGCATTTTTCAGTTGCAGGTAGAACCCTGTTTTGCTCCCCAATGGAGTACGTCCAATTCCTCCGATTTATGACGAGGAAAACAGAAGCTGTTAAACCCTCCCCCTCCCCTCTGGGCAAGAAAAGAGCTGACGCACCTGGGATTGAAGCAGAGGGTGCCACGGAGGCCACGGGCATCGGTGGGACGGAAACACCGCCGAAGGAACTGTAGCTGACACTGTTGGAAGCTCCGATACCGGAAGGAGGCGGAAGGCTGGAGCCAGCACCCCCGGGAGAGCTCTGTTCTGGAAGGCCGGGGGAGTTTTCCCAAGCTTTGCGGGCTGACTCCATCTGCAAGACCAGGGAGGGAGAAAAATTTGCAGCTTGTTTAGGGGCTGGGTAGCGTATTTCGAAAGTAGACCTGCACAGTACAGTGAGCATGTTCCCTCAAAATAGAGAATGGGTTTGTGTGGGAGGTCAGTAGATACATTCCAATGTGACTCTGGAGTATGCAAATAAATTACTATTGGCTAAGTGATCCCACGTGGGAAAAATGATACCTGGATAATAAAATCACTGTCCAGGAGATTCTCGCTCTCTTTCCACCCTGGACCTGCAGTGGGAAGGCCTCACGCAGTGTGACTGTGAGTCAGATAAAGGCCAAGGGGCCTAAAGCAACCAGTGAAGTTTCCTTTATTTTTGTGTATTTAATCTGAAAGACTATTATTGCCACTTTGATCCCTTATGCTATACTCATTTCCTTTAATTTCTCAATAAATTTAATGAACCAGAGACCCTTTGTGTCTTTTGAACTGGAACTGGGGTTGACTGGGCCACGCAATAGAGGCCACATCTAGCTACCTAATTCAGATACCCTACACTCTCCCTAGCCTGGCCAAGTGGAGCCAAGGGGAAGTCAGAAAGGGAGGAGTTGCCCCAACAGGACGGGCAAACGCCTCTGGTAAGACGGTAAAATGGTGAGGGGTAACAGGAAGGCATGTTAAGGTACCCACCAATAGGGTCCCTTACATGACACTCTGAGTGCTTTACCGGCGGTGTGAAACATAAGAGATTTCCCAGCAAATGGTGCCAAACAATAAAACCTAACTAAAGACCAACAGGGATTCATTTGAATAGTGTCCCATCACCCCCTCCTGTCAATCACAGCTGTTATTGAATCCTGGCCTTCACAGGGATGGTCCGAGGCCTTTCTTGCCTTTCCTACTCTGGGGTAACTATTTGGGGTCTTGCAGCCCCTCTGCCCATTTCCCTGTCAAGACCATCTCCTCCTCCCCTTGGAGACTGTTCATGATACTCTAGCTGGGCTAGAGAGAATACTCTGTTCAAAATCCACCTGCTTCTCTACCTGCTGGTTTTGCCCCTTTCTGCTTGCCAAGGGTTACTCACTCCTCATCTTACACTCCTGCTTTCCGACATCCAGTTTCATTTATCCCCTGGTTCTTGAACACTTGCCACTCAATCCAGCTGGCCCAGAACAGAACTTGTGTGCAAAAAACAGTCAATGACGGCTACCTCAAACCTAGTCTTTGAGCAAGCCTAGTTTCTGTGGGCGCCAGGGCCCCTCCATTGCCAGCGCTCCGCCCCGGGCCAGCTTAGAGGGACGCAGCGGGCGGCAGGACTTTTGTGCCCTGTCCCCAGACTTTGCCTTCTGCTGGGGTGGAGAGGCCATCGCAGCTGTGGGCGCCAGGGCCCCTCCATTGCCGGCACCCCGCCTTAAAAAGGATGCTGCAGTGGCAGGCAGCGGGATTTCAAAAAACCCCACCTACCCCAGCGCTCCCTGGACTTGCCTTCGGCCAGGGCCGGAGGGGCCACCGTAGTGGGATGGTATATCATTGTTGTGGTTACAGGCCGTTTTTGTAGGATGTGTATTGTGTAATTTTTGTGTATGCTGTATTATTATATATTGGATATTGTATCGTTATTGTTGTTATGCGCTGTTTTTTCTTGGAAGTGTTGTTGTGCACATTGAATTGCTGCATATTCTGTAAGCCACCCAGAGTCGCTTTTGCGAATGGGGCGGCATAGAAATCTAAAAAATTAAATTGAATTAAAAATTAAGAACAATTTAAAGTTGTCAACAGCTGCATGTGTGCAAAAAAATAATTAAAAAATAATAATAAAATCATTGTCCAATCTGCCTATTTCTCTAGGTGGCTGACAAGACATCTGCTCCCGCTTGCCCCCAACCTGGCTCTGCCCATGAAATAAACAGTTGTTCCTACTTTAAGGGTGAGGTCTGCTGTAGGGTAAGAGATAGGATTCAAGCCGATGCATCGCGGGAGGTGATGGTCTCTTCGGAGAACAGGGAGAGTCTGTGAGAGCCCAGCCTGCGGAGACACACGCGCGCATAGGTTTTGCTTTAATTCAGGAACTATCGCAACCCCTTTCTAAGTTTATGTAAAACGGTGCCAATGAAGTGACAGAAACGCAATTGGCATGAAGACAGAGAAAACGAAATGCTAATTGAAACTGCAAGCAGAGATTTCTAAAGCTAGGTAAAATAAAAAGAGAGGGTTATTTGAAATTTAAAGGATGACAAAGTATGTCCAGGTCAGTGATGGTGAACCTTTGAGAGACTCAGTGCTCAACTGCAGCCCAAAACCCACTTATTTATTGCAGAGTGTCAACACAGCAACAGAGGAGGGAGGAAGCGCTGCCATTGGGCTGCAGGGCAGAGGGGTGGGATGAACTCTGTGCTGGGGGAGGGAGGAAGCGCTCCCATTGGGCTGCTGGGCAGAGTGAACTCTGTGACTGTTCAGGTGCCCACAGAAAGGGCTCCGAGTGCCACTTCTGGCACACGTGCCATAGGTTGGCCACCACTGGTCTAGGTGCATCTCTCTGGGGAAAGAGTTTTGCTCTTTCTCCAAGAAGAACTTCTCATTCCTTCTAATCATTCTTCTGGGAGGGAAAGGATTTCTGCCTTGGGTATGACAGGAGCACTGAAGTCATGCCCAATACAGAGATACAGTACATCAAAACAGCTCTGCCCTTCCAAAGATAAATCTATTTTAGATCAGCCACTGATTTGGGAATGGCCCTTTCTAATCTGCCACAATGGTAAGGCAATTTAGAACTAGGAAAGGCTTCCCACGCATTTTAAATGCCCAATGGCCTTTCAAGCGCAAGGGAAGGGATGGTTCCACTTGGACAAGTATCCTTGCTACATGCATTTTGCAAATGTCATTCTAAGCTCTCAGATGACATTTGAGTTGTGACTGCCTCCACAAAAGCCAGAAAGATACGCTGCAAAAACAAAACAGGGACCTAATTTCATAACCTTCACGGAGAGGGCCAGCATTTTCCCTTTTGTCTACCGCAGAAGTGGCCACAAGATTTGCCGGGGGGTGTTATAAGGCCCGGCCCATTCAGAAACAGAATCCTCAGCTCCTCCACTAATAAAAGTTTTAAACTGTTTTTGAATTGGTGCGGGTGGGAGGCACTTTTTCAGTGTTTTTAGGAATTTTAAGGGGTTCTATAGTTTAAACATTGGGGATTTTATGTATGCCGCCCAGAGTCGCACATCGATTGGGACAGCTATACAAACTAAATGAATGAATGAATGAATGAATGAATAAGGTACCATTGTGGGTGGGAGTGGAGAACAAACTGGTTTACTTACATTGCTGGCCAAAGTATCCTTCAGTTTTGTAACTGGGTTAGCTGCTGAACCCGAGGCTGAGCCGGGGGGAAGGCTGAAATCTGAGTCCTGCAAAGAGGTATTTACTATATAAGCTACTGTTCAACATGTCATCGCGGTCTAATGTGACCATGAAAAAAGGATGCAAGAAAAGAAAAAACTAGCTCTGTACAGAGCGCTAGCCTGACACTTAAAAGCCAGAATCATCTGGGAGATAGAAAGGATCCACTTCTTCTGCTGTCAACTTTTATCTCCACTTTCCATTTCTCTTATTGAAGTGGGATAAATCCTTCTCTCTCAATTACCCTTGGGTCCAGCCAGCCTTCTACGCACCCCTGTAACCCCAGGATATAAAAAAAAGGCAAGATGACAAGAAGCAAAATGTATTGACGCTTACTTTAGGATTCACTCCAAATTCAATGGGTGGTACAGGAAGAACTGAGTCCACGTGAATCTCCACCCCATTGACAGGGGGCAGGCTGCCTTCGAGGCGTTCGGCTCCCTCTGATCCTTTCCGGTTTTTCAAGGAGCGCTCGTTGCCAATAGGTCCCGGCTTATGGTCCTGGCTCTGGCTCGGCCCTGGCTCCGAATCCTTAACAGGAAAGCAGAGAAGATAATATCATACAGGGCCTTTGAGGACATCGAGTCTAACCTGCTGCTCAAGGCAGGAATCCGAGTCAAAGCTCAATTCGCTCTTGAATGCTTCCAGTGTTGAAGCACTCACCACCTCTGGAGGCAGGTGGTTCCACTGTTGTACTGCTCTAACCATTAAGTTTGTCCTGATATTCAGCCAGTATCTGGCTTTCTGTAGTTTGAGCCCGTTATTACGTGTCCTGCACTCAGTAGCGTAGTGTGGATTTCAGCCACCTGGGGCATAAGCCAAATTCGCCGCTGCCCCCTGGTGGATAATGGTGCCTGCGCCCGCTAGGGCTTCTGGGAATTGTAGTCCACGAACTCCCATACGCCCAAAAAGTGGCGATCGGGGCGAGTCACACACACACCCCGGAGGGCCCCATGCGACACTACTGCCTGCACCTGGCCATATCTAAACTGAGCTCCAAAATGGCAAAATGAGCTCCAAAATGGCAAAAACCAGCCCTCCCTGAGTCCAGACACGAGCTCCCAAGCCTCAACAGAAGCAGGTTACCTTTTTATCTGGCTGTTTTGCTGTTGCTTCTTTCTGGCAGTCAGATTTGGGATCGGCAAGACCACCTCCGCTCATCTCTTCGGGCTTTAGCGCACCATACGGGGAACTGCGCTGAGAAGACGTGGCAGAGGATTCGCGTGATTCCGCACTCAAGTCAATGCCGCTGTCTCCTTGGCTGCCTTTAAATCCCTGCCAGCCCAAAACAGCAAAAGGAGAGATCGGCCGTTAGTGCTGGAAATGAAATACCCAGGTTTAACCTGTCAAAAGCCAGCAAGCAACCCATCGTGACCGGGAGGCACAACTCATTAACTCATACTGCAGACATTGAATATTCTGCAACTACTCTTATTAAGGAGAAAGTGCAATAATTTCACCTCAAGGCACAATATTTAGAAATATTTTAGTGTTATAAGTTGTGTTTAACGGCATCTGAAATTGAACCAGGCCTATTTTGAAGGGAAGCAGCATGTCCATCATTAGACGTAATTATTTACGTACTGGCATTTTACTGAACATTTTGGTTTGTGTTCCTGTAAAATCCACTCCACAGGCATTTGCCAGTTAGGTGGCGCAAACATTTAACTAAACAACTACAACAACAAAAGTTCCATTGACTCTATAGATTAAATCGGTCTAGCCTAGTTGAGAGAAACCAAAAGGATTGAAGAGACTAAATTAAAAAGGATTTCAAAGAGTGAGAAAATTCTGAAATATCTATAGCAGGAGTTCTCAACCTTTTTAAGCCGGGGGCCATTGGGTCACGCTCCCTCAAATAGCTTTGAGGGCCGGACAGACATTTTGCCCTTCCTCCACCCCATAGCACTTCCTGGTGTGGTGGAGGCCGGGGGGGGAGGGCAAGAAATGGCGCTGCGGGCCGCAGGTTCAGAATCCCTGATCTATCGTGTCAGCACACCAACCTGGAAAGCACAGCTACTGTTTATCCAGTAAGAAAATTTACTAGATCGCAAATGAGTTGCCACTTACTTCAGGCATATCAGAAAACAAAACAAAATAAATAAAATAAACACTGTAGCACTTTAAAGACTAACTGCTTACTTCAGTGGAGCTTGATTCGTTGCTCGTAAAAGCATTGACTGGTTTGCTCCAAGAATCCGTTCCTGGCGGCTGGACAGAGAGTGCTGTTGTGAAAACAAAATCGGGACATTTTAGACACCTCAAAGAAACAACCAACCTTGCAGAGAATGCTCATGCAATATTCGTCAGCTTTTTTATAACACACAAGTTGGAAGCAAGAATAAATTCAAACCTCTTTCTTTTAGTCAATTCATCCATAGTGCAACGTTTCAAGAAGGCTTTTGGGATAGCTAAGGGATGGGAATGTTAAGACAGTTTTTGCCAGCTCCTGTTTCATAGTATAGTCAAACCTCGGATAACGCTAAAACTTGGTTCCACAAGTCTTAGTGTTATCCGATTTTTAATGTTATCCGATGCATGCATCGGATGTTAAAATCCTATGGGATGCATCGGAGAACATTAAAACTCCAGAGAGATACATTGTAACCGGCACAGGCTTTAGGGAACGTTATCCGATGCATCCCATAGGATTTTAATGTTATGCAATGCACTCCCCTCTCCCCAGATTGCTTAATGTTATACAGTTTCAGCGCTATCTGATGCAAACATTATCCGAGGTATTACTGTATCCGTTTTCCAGCCTCAATCCTGTTTAAGGCTCATGGTTGAAATAGACAAGTTGCTTACCTATAACTGTAGTTCTCTGAGTAGTCTCCTGTGAATTCACACTAATGGGTTAATTTTCAGCATGAAGGGAAGAGTTTTTAAACTCTAAAGAGCTCTAGAAGATTCTGACTGTTTCGCACATGTGCAAAATTAATCCATTTGCGTGCATTCACAGGGACGAAGAAGAAGAAACTGTAGGATTTAGCATTACAGAAAATTAAAACAGCAGCTCAGCTCGCCGCAGAGCAGAAGACTAGTTAAAATGAGATGGGAGTATTACAGCAATGCTGTTATCTTGGACCACAGCTTTGTCCACAGCTAGTCTGTCTGGCGGCATGGCAGGAAGAAAGCAACTTTCTCCAGCTGTGGGTTTGGGGTTTGGAAGCTGCCCAAGGTTGAGAGAGAGAGAGAGAGAGAGAGAGAGATGTCTGCAGTGAATCTTAGCTTACCTGGGCTGTTGGTCTCCCAGATCTCGGTACCCAGGCTGTTTCCAGTCACTGAAACGTCTCCTTGCTCAAGGCACAGGTTGCTCTGTTTCTTGGCAAAGCGAGGTGGGATTCGGGACTGGAGGACTCGCCCCTTGGCGGGACTCTGTGAGCAAAGGGGAAAACATGAGCCTTCCAAATCTGGCAGGGTCCCTGAAGGGAACAGTCTCTTCTTGGGTGCTCTCTTGGTAATGGACAGGACTGGCTCCTGTGCTTGCACCCTGGTTTTTTGGAACTCAGTTTTAACAAATACACCTGGCACGGATATCTACTATGACTTCTGGAAATTCATTAATATATTGAGTACTAACCACAATATACTGGTGCACAGCCAGTATAAGATAGTATAAGTATAAGATAGCCGCCCTGAATCGCTACGGTGAGTGGGCGGCAATATAAATTAGAACTAACTAAGTATCTAATAGAGAGAGAGAGAGAGAGAGAGAGAATAGGCTGGAAGATAGCATTTTTAATGGTGAAACAGAAGCATCATCTGCCCTTACTTTTGCATTGTAACTTTTGTAACATTGTAACTTTTGCATTGTTTAAAGCAAGCTGGAGGAGAGGAAAAGGTGGCCCAAATCCAATGAACTCATGCACTGTCAGAATGGAGTAATGCCTACTACTAGTGGTGGGCAGCAACAGGTTTGCACGCACGCACACGCACACACACACACACACCCCCGGGAAGGATTTTTTTTTTAGCAAAATTGGGTGGCCTTCAGGCGAGGGGGGAGCGAAATTGGGTGGACACGGCCACCTCCTTGCCCTCCCCCATCAGGTTTTGTCCCTGCAAGTGGTTCAATGTCTCCCTTGGTCAAAAGCCAGTCCTATCCGACTCTAGGCTGCAGTGCTAATCTCCATTAACAGCCAAAGAGCCAGTGCTGCCTGTGTTTGCAGATGTATACATGGCCATATGGCAGGCATGACTAGATCGCCCATGACATAGGCTCCGCCCACGGTGTGGTAGCTTTTTTTTCTCCTTGCCCACCACTTACTACTCCCCAAAATCATACAATCTCAGTGTTAGAAAGGGCCTTTTTAGGTCATCGAGTTCACACACACACACACCCAATTCAAGGCAGGAATCCAAATTGAACATGGCCCTTAAGAAAATACATTTGGGGGCGGAACCTTTGCCAAGACCGGAGATGACATTGCTCTCGCCAAGCTGCTGACCTGACCAGCCTGCTCCTTCTTCCTCCGCTCCTCTTCCAACAACCGCCGCTGCTTCTTGGTCAATACCTCGATGAAGCCTTCATTCCCCACGGGCCCCACTTCGTTCTCCTCTGCAGAGCCCGAAAGCCGGCTATCCATTATGCCATCTGAGCCACAGTTTGGGAGTAAAAAAAAAAGATCAGCTTACTTCCTATTTAAATTAACATCCATTGGCATTTGGGGCCTCGTCAAAAAAAGAGAAAGAAAACAGTCCATTTGGAAAAGCTTTATAATAGTTTGAAAAGATGGCAAAGATAGATTTTGTTTTTAAAAAAATCATTCTGAAATGCCTACCTGAACAGACTAGGCAGCTATGGAAGATTTCCGGACCGAACTGCGCATGCGTGAACTAAACCCATTAGTGTAGCTTTACAGGGACCACGAAGAAGAAACGCAACAACCTTTCTACACTATAGATCTCCTTAAAGTCTAATTAGCCTGGCCAATGATTGCGGATTTCAAGAGCTACAACGTAAAACGACAAGCTGCTTACCTGAAATTGTAGTTCTTCGAGTGGTCTCCTGTGAATTCACACTAATGGGTTAACTTCGCACATGCGTGCAGGAGCTGGAATCTTCTAGAGCTCTTCGGAGTTTGAAAAACTCTTCCCTTCAAGCCTTGCACCCAAGATCCTGCCCTACTTCCCAGTAACACTCTGGACTGCTATACAATGACACAGGGGCCGGGACATGTGAATTCGCAGGAGACCACACGAAGAAACTGTAACCACAGAAGACGTTCTCTGCAGCTGCCCTTTTTATAGACATCCGGAACAAGTTCCTATTTCTGCTGCTCTGCACGTATCCTGGCCGGTCAAAGAGCTCATGCATCCACTGGCTGCTATTTGATGAAAAGCCCTCCTTCACCCACAATACTGCCAGGTTCTGCATGTAAGATCAGGAGAATAATCCTGGCAGGTCCTCCAGCTAAATAAACTACACTGGTACCTCGCGTAACGAACTTGCATCGTACAGCAAAAAATTTGCATGATGAAATGTTCATTATGCAATGGTGATACCCCATATAACGAGAAACATTTCCGTTATGCGGGTTTTTTGGTAACCGGGCCATATCCACTTAATGGGAACCCTGGTTTACGAATATTTTTCCCCCGTTATGCGGGGCACCTTATTTGTAAATAACAAAAAAACCGCACAGCAAAAGAGCTCCATTGAACAGTTTTTTCGTTAGACGAGGATGACCAATCTCTCCACAGGCCGTGCCTTCAGGGACCCACGTCCTCAAATTCAACTCACAATGGATGTCAGCAGTACAGGCCGGCGAACTCATTGGCAGGGACTTTGCGCGAATGGAGCGTGGTGCCCCCAGGAAAAATCTCTACACAACACTCAACTAGAACTCTTAGCAGGAATTCATGTTAAATCATTTGATACAGAAAACCATCATTGATTCAGGGTCGTTCCCGTCCCCCAGCAAATACAGAAAACTAAATTCTGGTTTAGGAATAAACACTAAACAATAGTTACCTCATTTGGAGGTAATACGTAACTTGTTTAATAAGCCATAAGAGAGAGACGGTAGGATGGTACATGAGAGGAGAATGCAGCCGAAGAGCATGCCTATGTGTTATTCTCATGACTTAATAGAGCCATAAAACTCTATCTAAAGCAGACCAGTCTTCCAAACAGCACTGGATCATATAACAGCGTATGAAAGTCCCTTCTACCCATTTGATTGGTGATGTATATTTCTGATTGTGTACTGGTTACGAGAAGGTAGCATTTCCAATACAAATAAAATAAAAATCTGACCATTGCGCAGAGGGACTTACTTCCGTAGCTGAGCTCAAACTGAGAGATGACCTCTCCTTTCTCACTTCCTTGCTGGGCAGCGGATTTGGATTCTCTCTCCTGTTTCTTCCCCAGCCCTTCGGCACTGTTCAGGTTGACGTGGGAGCCATAAACTGAGTGGCTGCTTCCAAGGCCGCCCGAGTCAAGACCCCCGGTCTCTTCCGGAGTTCTAAGGAATGCAGCAAAAGCGGTCTTGGTTTAATGGAAATGTCGACAGGCTCCCGTCTCTCAGTGATTGACAAGGGGTACGCAAAAAGACCTCCTCGAAGATCGTGGTATTTCTGAACCACAACCAGGCTTATCCTGATAACGGCAGCCTTGTTGCCGGCTACTCTTTCTCACACTAGGTCAGGCGAAAGGAAGTGCAAAACGAACTCGCCCAAAAATGTCTTCATTTTGGCAGTTTCATATCTGGCCTAGACATGGAAGAAGCAGTTAACAAAACCCAGTCATACAGTGGCTCGATCGCAAGGATGTGTGTCTGGGTTCCGAGTCAATGTGCAGGTCTGTACTCAGAGACACAGGAGTAGCCGTGGAGAAGGCCCTTAGGTTTTGTAGTCTTAGATTTAGTTTTGCCTTCCTTTTTAGAACTATAGTCAAACCTTGCTTAACAAATGCCTCGCATTGCGAAAAACTTGCATAACGTCTGGGCATTTCAAAAAACGTTCCAACTCGCATAACAAAAAATTTTGCTATGCAAAACGGACTTTCCCTATGGAAAAACTCGCATAACGAACAATTTTTGCTATGCGAGTTTTTCCATAGAAATTTTCGTTATGCGACTTTTTCCATAGGAATTTTCTTTATGCGAAAAAATTTACATAGCAAAAAACTTGCATAGCGAGCAGCCTCGCAGAATGAAATATTTTCGTTATGCGAGGTTTGACTGTATAAGCCACACTGGGGGCGGGAAGACGCCACGGGCTTAGGGGACTGGCCATGTTTCTTTTGCTTTTGAGAATCCGAAGCGGATTTTTGCTTTTCAGCGGACTTAGAAGTTTTCTCTGAATCTCAAGGACTAAGAGGGGTTGGATGTAGGGACTGTTGCAATAAATGGGAGTCTCAAATGAGATTTCCGATTTTTACATGCAACCCTAGTAAAATGAACTCAAACAGGATTGGGTTTGGTGTGTCTCGCCTAGGCAATAGAGGCACTGGCCGTGGCTGTCCTTAGAGGGGATTCTGCATCCTTAGAGGGAATTTTGTTATCACAAGTCTGGCACTATTTAAACAGAGCAGGCCAAGGCCATAAAACTATATACACAATTTAAACTCTAATGCAATTTGAAATATTGAACAACAAACCGCTAGGAACTATGCAACAACAAAATTTAAACTTTAAATACTAACTTTTAACTATTCCAACTACTATGAAAGTGAACAATGAACAGAATTATTAGCAGAAAAATTAAGTATTACAGTACTGCAGAAATATTACAGAAACTATTAATCTAAAACTATCAGAAACCGCTAAGAAGTAGAGAAAAAATTGATATAGAAAACTGTTAAAACAGCACAAAGGGAGCTCTGTGAAAAGATGACCAATCTCTGCAGTGGCTCCTTGAAACTGAGGGAGGTTTGGTAGTGGAACCACTAGGCAGGGCGCGGGGTGGGTGGAGTCTGATGACTCCACACAAAAAAAACTCTGGAAGATTCCAATGCAACTGCACATGCGAGCGAAGTTAACACGTTAGTGTGGCTTCACAGGGACAATAAAGAAGAACTTTGTGGACTGTCAAAAAGACAAACAGGTCCTAGAGCAAATCAAGCCTCAACTATCTGTACTGGGAAAAATGATGCTGCTGAGGCTGTCCCGTTTTGAGCACATAATGAAAATACAAGAGTCACTGCAAAAGATAATAATGCTGAGAAAGGTTGAAGGCAGCCAAAAAAAAAAAAAACACCATCCAAGTAAGAGATGGATAGAGACCCTGAAGGAAGCGACAGGCTTGAGTTTGCAAGCAAAAGAGCAGGGCTGTTACGGACAGGACGTTTAAGTTCTCTCATTCATAGGGTCGCTACAAGTCAGAAGCAACACATAACAACCTCTATGCGCAATGAATCATTTCCCCCTCACAAATGGGACGTCCTCTTCTTTTAGCCTAACAATCCCCAACAAGACACTCTGCCCACATCTTGAACTACAACATACTTTATTCCAATCATCTGCCCATATTACCTTCTATTTTTGCCTTGGGATCCGCTCTGTTGATTCTCGTAGTAGCGGGACGGAGGTCCATTACAACCCACTCGTGTTGCTTTCTCTCCAAATCCGGATGGATCCGCCTTCCTGCTTTGCCGATCAACGACGGGCCGCTGGCTGGAGAAACTCCTTTTGGCTTGCTCTCTCTTTTCTCCCCCGCTGCTGCCAGCCAGACCGCCATCCAACGCAGCCTCATTTTCCGAGGTGCCCCCGCCGCCACGTCTCTCCCGCCTCTCGCTGAAGTCGCTGCTTTCTGAAGCCGTCTCCCACTCCTCGTTGGCGTGATCAGAGGAATTCTGGTAAGACAGCTCTGGAGACCGTCGGGTAGAGGTGCCGCTCCGATCAGCCACCATAAGCTTGGTTGTCCCAGACCACTGGTCAGCTAAGAGGCCACCTCCGCCGTCTTCGGGGCTCCACTGTCCCACCGACTCACGCTCTTGCCTCAAGCGCCGGAACCGAGGGGGTTTGTCCTGACGTGGTGGCCGACGGCGACGGAAAGGCCGGTTCTCCGTGTTCTCAGGGTCGCCCCCGTATTCGTCCTGGAAGTAAGGTCTCTTGTCCACAGGATCCTCTTCAAAGACCCGCCTGCTAAAGGAATCAGGATGCTTGTAAGTGTCTTGGCCATAATCCCTCTCGGGCTGACGCCGGGCCGCAAAGGTGTCCAGCGGTGCCCCGTGGCCATATTCCTGCCATGAACTTCTGCCCTGCCACTGGGACGGCTCTTTGGCAGGAAAGCCTCTTCGTCCAAAGCTGGAATTGCTAAGCCTCGGGGGCAACGACCGCCCAAAAGCTCGGGGGGGCTTCGCTTTGGCATCCATAGCGTTAGGGTCATCGGAATAAATCTTGTTGGAGCGCCAGGAGTCATGGAAATCCCCTTTCTTGAGGTCGCCCTCTTCCCTCTCTGCCAGGCAGCCTTCATTGCTGTTCTCCGAGGCTCTCTGCCGGCGGCGCTTGGGCAGCTCCTCGTATTCGGAGCCCTCGCTATGGGTCTCGCTGGCAATCCGACGACGGGGCTTCCCCCGGGGAAACTCGTCCAACTGGTTGAACTCTTTCAAAGCTCGCCCTCGGCTGCTCCTTTGGGCGGCGGCAGCGATGCCATTGCCATTAGCAGCAACGCTGTTGTGAGCGCCCCTGCTACTGACACTACTGCAGCCCACGGCATTACCACGGCCCCGGAACGTGAACTCACGGAAGCCCCGGCCTCGGCCCCGTCCTTGACCTCTCCCGCCAAAGGCCTGCTCTTCATCGATAAAGATCCAGTTGTTCCTTTTGGTGGGGGGCAGATCAACAGAATCCCTCAGCAGGGGTTTGGCCTCCCAGGACTTCTTGATCTTCTCCTCTTCTCCCTCCTCCTCTTCTGGTTCTTCTTCTCCTCCTTCCTCCTCCTCTTCCTCCTCAAGCGGTTTCTCGGCCTCGCAGACCACAGGCCAAGAAGAGCCCTTCTCATCCAGCAAGTGGTACTGGATCGAACGTGGTAAAGCTGTGGAGTCGTCCTTCTCGTCCTCTGTCTTTGGAATCGAGGCCTTCTCCTTAGCTGGGTGGGAGGTCTCCTCTCCTTCTACTTTCACCTTTTCCAGCTCTTTCTCCTTCTCCTCTACTTTGAGGGCCTTCAGCACGGGCTTCTTGATTGGGCCAGACCTCCGAGCCCTCCCTGTCTGCTCCTGCTGGCCGCTGGCCATCCGGGGGTTCTCAGAAGCCCATCCTGGCTCAGAGGTCTCCGGTTTGCTAGAAGGCTCTTCTTTCTCGGCACCAAACAACTGCTCATCCAGGGACTTGACTTCCTCCTCCTCCACAGACACCTCTGATGGTTTCTGACCGGGGGCAGCATCCCAACTGTTGTATTCCAGCTTCTTCTCAGCCTGATGCAAGCTAGGCTCTGGAGAGGAATTTCTGAGTTGACGAGGATCTGAAGCCTCAGGTGCACATTCTCGGGGCTGGAAGACACAATCCTGACTTGCTCTTTGCGGGGAGGTGATGCAGGTATCAAAATTTGCTTGGGGCTTTCTCTCAAAGGCATTTAAATAGTCTTCTGAATCCTCAAAAAGATCACGTTGGGCGCTGAAGCTGGACTGCACCGAATAAGAACTGCTGTTCCTGAAAGGGAACCCCAAATAAAGGAAATTACTAGAAAGAAAAAGCAGCAAAAGGCTAAAGAAGTTCAGTAAGCAGCCTTACTGTTAGTTTTTAAAACCATCTTCCTAGAATTGCATCTACAGCAGGTTCCAACTCAATATTTAAAGCAGGGGTGCCCAAGCTACAGCCTGGGGGCCAAATTTGGCCCCCAATGCTAATTCATCCGGCCTGCAGCACCCTCATCACTCCTGGAAGCAAAGTAAAACAATGTATGGGCGTATGACCGGCCCGAAAAGTTTGGGTACCCTTGATTTAAAGGAAGACGGGAAAATAGCCCCCATCACAACAGGTTTAACAATTACTAAGACAAAGATTCTGCCGTGAATCAGTTATATAAATCTACAGAACCCTCTTCTTCTATTATACTAAAGTCAACGTCTCCCTTGTTCGAAAGCCAGTCGTGTCTGACTCCAGGGGGCAGCATTTATCTCCATTTACAGCCAAAAAGCCAGCACTATCTGTATCTGCAGACATTTCCATGTGATATGGCAGACATGATTAGAGCCACGCCTATCACTATGTCTTATTTTCGGGATATGGCTTATACAGTAATACCTCGGATAACGCTAAAACTTGGTTCCACAAGTCTTGGTGTTATCCGATTTTTAGTGTTATCCGATCCATGTTAAAATCCTATGGCAGGGGTCTACAAACTTGGCTCTCCAGGTGTTCTTGGACTTCAATTCCCAGAAGCCCAAGTCAGCACTCCTGCTGATCAAGGCTTCTGGGAACTGAAGTCCAAGAACAGCTGGAGAGCCAAGTTTGCTGACCACTGTCCTATGGGATGCATCGGATAACGTTAAACCTCCATAGATACATTGTAACCGCACAGGCTTTAGCGGTTGTTCTCGATCCATCCCATAGGACCTTAACATTATTCGATCCAGTTCTCCTCCCCAGATTACTTAACGTTATGCGATTTTAGCGTTATCCAAGGTAAACGTTATCCGAGGTATTACTGTATTGTACAACTGCTGAGAAATCCTGCTATAGCTTATTTTATGGGTATGTCTTATTTTGGGGGAAATAAGATAGTACATAACCCTTAATGGCCATGATTCCAGCCCTTGCTATGGAAGACTCTTTGCAAGTATATTACATTTTGTATACCTGCTTCTTCTACAAATAACTGCCGAAGGCTATGTTCATGGACATCCCTTCCCCCAGAACACATTTTTCCAGCTCAATGTGTGCCTCTTGGAATAACCTCAGCAGGCTTTGACCCCCACCTGGTGTGCAAGCCTTCTACACCCATGCCTTGGGGTTGTTTCAGGCGTGAAATGGAGCAGCCCTTGCTTTGCAAGGAGGTGTGGCTCTCCTGGCCCCAGGCCGAGGCCACGTCCCCCGAGGCAGATTTCCTCTCCTGCTGTAATCCAGATGAGCCACACTGGTCCTGGGACAGGCAGCCACTTCCCTTCACGGTGTCCTGCTGGACCAAAGGCTTCACAATGCCTGTTGGGGAGATAAGGAAGGAGAGGGACATTGTGTTAGATGCCCCCGAAGCAGACTCTGGAACAAGAGACAGTAATTAATTTATTACTCTGTTAAATGTATAAGCAAGGAATGCAAATTTAGTTGCCTTGAAGTCAAACCATTCATTTTTATCATTTCTTATTATGTTAACTTGCCGACTCATTTTTAGTAATTCTAGGACATGTTAACACTCATACAGGGCTGGGGTTGAAGTGTCGCTGCTCCGGGCGGCTGGAGCGGCGCCGCAACCCCAGGCCACGTCCAATGGCCGGAGTTGTGTTGTTTTGGTGCCAGGACTTGGCTGTTGGGGAGGGGGCCGAACATCGCCTCCCTGGTCGACCTGGCCAGCCCAGCCCCTGGACTGCCCGTGGCTGTTTGAAACCTTTGTACCTTGGACCACCGGTATTTGATTGCAAATGTTATTGCGAATGTTTTATTGTAATTTTATTGTGTATTGTAATTTTGATGTGTATTGTACTGTTGTGAGCCGCCCTGAGTCACGTGTGTGATTGGGTGGCATAGAAATAATAATAAAACTAATACTAATAATAATACAGAGAAGAGCAACAAGGAATATCAGAGGACTCGAAACCAAGCCCTAGAAGGAAAGACTGAAGAAACTGGTTATGCTTAGCCTGAAGAAAAGGGGACTTAGAGGGGATAGGATGATAGCACTCTTCAAATACCTGAAAGACAATCATAAATAGGACAGGAAAGATCTGTTCTCCATCATCCCAGTGGACACCTATTAATGATCTCAAACTAAAGCCAGATATAAGCTGAATATCTGGAAGAACTTCTTAATGCTTAGAGCAGTACAACAATGGAACCAACTACTTTGAGAGGTGGTGAGCACTTCAACACTGGAAGCACTCAAGAGAGAACTGGGCCACCCTGTCAGATCTGGATTCCTATACTGAGCAAGGGGGGGTCAGATCGAACGCCTAAAAGGCCCCTTTCCAACTCAGTAAATCTATGATTCTTTGATTTTTAGCACTTTTCGGACAAACTGTCTAAAATTAACAAATTTAATAATCACCAACTAATTCATGACTTAAGGCTAACAAATTCAAATTCATAATGACTGAAGACGAACAAATTAACCCCTTTTCGCTACTTAACATTAGCAGACTACTGCTAATCATCCCAAGCTCTGCTTTTGAACCACGTTTCGATGATAAATGACGCTTCTTTTACCGACAACATTTTCATACGCTAGAAGCAGACTGCCAACAAAAACATTACCAGACGGATGAAGTGCCGAGGGGTAGAAATCCACAGGGGGAGGCCCCTGGGTCATGCGTGGGTCCATGTAAGAGGGCATCATCATCCAGCGAGGGTCAAAGCCCAGCATCTGCGGATGTGGAGGGTAGAAGCTCCTCTGAGGATGGGAAGATGGAGGGTAGACCTGGGACTGTTGCCAGTTTTGCATTTTATACAGCGGGTCCTGAAGAGAGGAGAGTGATAATTAAGACGCGACAGACCTCAACTTCCATCCAGCCACCAGCGCTTCCTTCTTCATCTCCTTATTGCTAATGACACCCTATCCTCTCTGGATTGAGGCTGAATGCTGATGGAGAAACGTAGTGAGTAGTCTAGTGCAAACCCAGCATGCAATAATGGTGTGTGTGTTTCATTTGTTTTTGTCGATATTTATAATTTATTTAGTGCATTTATTACTTATGACTAATTTTCTATTGTAAAGAGTTTTTAAATATCTTTTAAGTCACCCAGGTTGGGAAATATTACAGATGGGCAAGATATAAATGTATTGATTAACCAACTAACCAGAGACAGGAAAAATTAGCCTGACCTAAAGGAAGTTGTTTTGCATTGTCTGTCTGTAATTACAAATCGAAAGGTTCTTTCCTGCTTCAACGATCACCTGACCCTATTTGCATGTGTTAAGGCCTTTGTTTTCCTCTAGCCTTCTCTCTCTTACTATTTTCTAAACCAACTTCATCAAGTCTCCTGAGCACATGTATCTTCTGACCACATTTTGTGAGTAAATGCTATTTTTCTTTCTCTCAAGTATCTAGTCCAAGTGTGTTTATTAGCTGGGCTAAAACGGGGGGAACTGGGAGACTTGCATTCGTACATAAATTTTCTAAAACCTGCAAGATCAGCATCCTCTGATTGGTGCAGTGACTCAAATGCTGGATTAGGATTAGGATTCTGAAAACCTGGGTTCAAATGAAGAAAACCACTGGCTGACTGCAAGGCTATGCACTCTCTCTTAGCCTGCCTCAGTGACCGGCTCCCTGAACCACATGATCAGCCCCTGGCCCAAAAAGTTTGGTCACCCCACACTAATGCTACATTAGCAGTTGCTGAAGCACTCGTTTTAAAATTGCATTGTGTCTCTCTTAACTTTGAATAGGTATGCTTTTTAAACAGTACATTTTAACTACACTTTAAACTTTTTAAACGGCATCTTTTGTTGTACTGTGATGGTTGTGGGCCGTAAATAAGGCGACTGACCAATTCGCCCCGCTGAAATCAAAGGGAGCGATTCCTCACCTGTGGCTGCTGTCGCTGGAAACGTGGGGGAAGTAATTTTGGGTACTTGTTGAATTCCTGCACGGGGGAACCCGTCTCTCGCAGTTCTTCTTCGCTGCTGCTCTGATGGGCCGCTAAAGCAGGCGGGGCGGACTCTTCTTCTAGATAGCTGGGCGAAGGCTCCTGGGCATGAACTTCTGGGTTTGCTAGGAAGGAAAGTAGGTGGGTGGGGACCTTTCTTTGTTCTTTTTATTCATTTTTTTAATTAACAGTAATAAAAAGAAATTGTCATTTGAGATGCAATATTTATCTTACGCTTGCAGAACATTCACTTCCATTCTCATATCAAATTTATCAGACTTCTTTAAACACACCAGGCATTCATTCGTTCGTTCGTTTATTTAGACATGTTTAGCTGCCCGCTTGCGAATTTTTGTTTGCAATGTGACGTCTCTACTTTTAACTCCAGGTTTCTCATCACTTGCTATAATCTGCTTTCTATAATCTGATAAAAGATAATAACCCTTTCCATTTTCTATGGGTCTGCCCCATGACCACAGCATGGGGGAACCCAGTCAACCTAACCCGTACCTCTTCGGACTGTCAGCCCATTGTCTGGCGCAGCGTTCTTCTCCCCAGCCGAGGGCCTGGACTCTTCATTCTCGGCGTGTTTGTGGCCGTCTCCTGCCTTCTGGGCCAGCTTACTTTTTTGGTCCAGCTCCTTCAGCTTGGCCGCGCAAGCCGCCAGCCGTTCTTCCCGTGCACGTCTCTCCTCTTCCTCCCGTCTCCGCCGGGCACGCTCAACAGCCTCTGACATCTCGGAGTGGATGAATTTCTGGCGCAGGGGCACTTTGTCCTCCTTGTCCTCAGAAGATTGCTGCCGGAGGCATGCCAGGGGAGGTTTCTGGGAGGGAAGAAGACGACATCACAACATCACATCCTTCAAAGACTTGCTCTCCCCACTCTTATATAGCAGGCACAACAGATAAAAGTGCTAGCTGGGGTCTTTCCAATTTCCTAACCACCCACCCACTGTCCCTGATTTCTCAGGACAGCACCCACTCTGGAAGCAAAAATATCTTAGAAACACATAATCACATATTCTGGAATTTCAGGAGTCTAGTTCAGCTTCTGGGGCTAACATGTTTTGATGCGAATTGGATGAACGTCTTACGTTTCGGTTGGGTGGTCTGGCAGCTTTTGCAATGTAACAAAAATCATGTACTTTTGACAGGCTGCAACACCAAAACTAAGGCACCCATGAAAATAAGGGTTATGTCATTTTAAAGATCTCTTGGCGACTTTAAAAATTGGTAGAACTCAAAAGCCAAAAATGCAAAGCGATGAAGTCATCACTTTCGGAAGTAGCATCGGAAAAGCAAGTTTTGCTGAGGGGGGGGGGTGTCGGTTGTCAGGGGGAGGGAGAAAAACACCCAAACAATTCAGATGATGCAAAGTGTGTTTGAAAGAGGAAAGATTAACCTTTATAGGGACACTTTAAGATTTGGAATTGGACTTCGGAAAAATAATCTATGAAGAGTTTTATAAAAAAACCAGTCAAAGGAGGTCACAAAAACACAAGAAAAAGAGGGGAAACCAATTCAGAAAATGAATATGACAACTTCCTGAGTCGGATACAGTTCGCATACAACATGTGGAGAAAAATGACGCTGAAGCAGGAATCCACAAAAAATATATATTGAGGAAAAACGTGACTCATTCCAATGACATTTCCGCAGGGGGGGGGATTTGGCAATTAGCCAGCAAAAAACCAATCAACCTATCGAAGTGATCCAAAGTGCGATTGATAGAGGACATAATAAACTTTCTTGTGACACTTACATAATTTGGATCAGACTTCAGAAACATTTTCTATGAAGGTTTAAAACAAACACACATTCTTTCTTTCTAACCTTCTTTCCTTCAAAAAACAAAAGGGAGGGGCAGGTAGAGTCTAAGGACACTAGCGTCAGTGATTTAGTTCGTGAATTCGATGTGTTGTATTATGCTCATTAGTTCATTTATTTCTTTTATTTCATCTAGATCAGAAGAAATACATGAAATAATGAGCATAATTCAACACATCGAATTCACAAACTAAATCCCTTATGCTGGTCTTTGACTGTAACAATAAATTGATTGATTGAACTAAATCCCTGACAGTAGTGTCATTGCTCTCTACCTGCCGCTTTTTTTTTTCTGGAGACAGACTGGTTTGGAGGGACAGGACAGATGAGATATGGGAGAATATCCCAGATGGGTGGGATAGAAATGTAAAAATAAAATAAATAAATGGGGGCAGAATACCAGCAATTTACAACACATTTTTTGACTAGAAAAATCAGCATCTCTGTATCAGGCAGCACAAGTCTGCAGAACTTTTACTGTTATTACTTGTACTTCTGATGTCGTCGTCGTCCTTTTTTGGAAGACAGAGACGGAGGCCCATTTTCACCAAGATTAAAACAGATACAGGTAAACTGCCAAACTGAGTTGGAGCACATCTGGAGGGCACCAGACTGGAAAAAGATTTAGTGGAGCCTCATCTGAAAATCTTCCCGCATCCTATCTCAGAACTATGGCATGAACACAAACATGATAGCTTCTTCACTCTCCAAAATCTCTCCTTCCCAAACCATCTATCTAACTATCTATCATTCTATTTATTTATTTGATCAAACTTTTATGCCGCCCTCCTCACAAGGACTCAGGGCGGCTAACAAATTTTAAATATTTATTGGTGGGAGCATCAAAAGGGCAGGGTATAAATGTGAATGAGTGAATGAATGAATACAACAACATTGCCTCTGATTTTGAGATCTTTGAGTCAGATCTAAGAACACTGTGACCTAAAGATGGGCTTACCGATTTCTCCCATAGCTGAGTCACAACTTACTTTAGGGAAAACAGAAACTTTTCTTGGTGAGCGAGGGTCATATTTTGCTTCACCCCAAGCTAATATACCTTCCCGAGCTGGAAATATGTATCCACTTAATTTTGATATATGCAGAAACCCCATAAAAAGTGACTGCCTATCTAAAGGTCCCACGTGATCGGCCCGCTGAACCACGTGACTGGTCTGCAGCCTGAAAAGTTTGGGCACGCCTGCTCTAGCTTGAACAATGTATTCCCAATCTAGCTGCAAGCCACAGAAGTTTACAAAAGTCTTAACACTGCAGCTTTGTACTTCCTTCTCTAAATAAGGAAAGCAGAGCAAGTTCTGCCGACCAGATAATTGTTTGACTAGGACTCTGTTTGGTCCTCCTGGATAAAAAGCTCCTTTCCCCCAATGGACCCTAATTTAAATTCAACTCCGGTTGGCTCCTTCAACACAGCCAGGGGATCTTAAGCGAGCATTCAAATGTGCAGCACACGTAGACTTTAATGGTGAATCCCCACAAAAATCACCACCGGTTTCCTTTTAGTAAAAGCCATGACTAAAAAGCAAACTCGGATGGCCGAGCCAGGTGCGCACAACCACCAGCATACCTGATAGTCTGAAAGGGGAGGCCAGCCATTCACCTTCCTGGAGGGCGGCAGATTATCTTGGGCTTTGCGCATCGGCCGAGACGGGCCAGATGGATCGCTCCAGTTCTTGACTTCTTCCAGGGAATGCTTGGCATCTGCGCTTTCTGCGGAGCTCAGGGAAAGCTGACGTTGCCTTCTGGGGTCCCAGGAGCTCCTGCCGATTAAGGGATTTTGGATGTTAGATGGTACCAACCGTTTGTCAAAATGTCACATGCGCACCTTCAAGTCATACAAAGGGGGAGACAAAGGCATGAAACCTTCCCTTTGGATATACAGCCCTGGTGGTGCAGTGGTTAAACTGCTGTACTGCAGCCAAAAAAAGCTGTGAGTTCAATCCTGACCAGGGCCAAGGTTGACTCAGTCTTCCATTTTTCCCAAGGTTGATAACATGAGGGCAAAATGCTAATTAACTTGTGAACTCCCCAGAGAGTGCGCTAAGCGCTATGGGATTGTATACAAGAGTAATTGCTTTACTCTATTCTTATTCTTCTTCCATATCTGAATATTGGCGATCCTCATGGCAATCAGCCATAAAGACTGTCCTGAGAATATAATGCAGTGGCCTTCCATGTGCCTTCCGCATCGCAGCGTGACCCCATAGTACCACTAATCCCGTTCTGCAAGTCACTTTCCGGCCCTGAGCCCTTCTGTCACACAAAGTCCTCCCTCAGCCCCAGGCCAGTGTTGATGAAACAATATCAAGATGGATTCAAGTGGGATTGCAGGACATCACCATCTGGCCCACGGGGCCAGATTGCTGCCGATGCCAGAAGTGCTCCAACATCACCATAAGTGCTGAAATTGGTGCGTTTTGCTCTTAATTTTTTTTAAAGGTACAAAAATGTTCCCCCAATGCTTCCTCCTTCAATGGCAGCATCAGAGGAGGGGGAAAACGCCCGGAAACGCGGCGCAATTTCACACGCCACTGCCGGGAGGAACCACGCAACCAGCCGGCACAGTTGACTGAAAGGCAATGGTCAAACCCATGGTGGGAATTGTTTGGGCACCTTTGTTGAGGCAAGAAGGATGGATTAAGTGCTGTACGCTCGCCATAGTACTCGATCTAACCTCTCTTACCATTTTTGCATTCCATCCCTATGAGTTTCTTCCTCTTCCTCATCCTCGCTGAACTTCAGTTTCTCAGAGTAATCAACTTCATCATGAATCCCTGGAACAACAACAAAACAGGGAGCGATGTAAGGCAAGGGTCATTGGCTGCAATTAAGTTTATACCAATTCATCAATGTTTGTGCTAAACATCCTACACCGAAAGCGTATTTCCTGCTTCTGCCTTTACAGCCTTTTAAAGCCGGGAGCCGGGTCATGCTCCCTCAGACAGCTTTGGGGGCCGGACGACCATTTTGCCCTTCCTCCACCACATGGCTCTTCCACATGAAATGGTGCCGTGGGGCTGCATCCGGGCCGCAGGTGGAGAATCTCTGCTGTACAGTAACATTAATGTTGCGGGTTAAGCATTACATGCAAATGAGACCAGGATGTATGAAAGACAAAACAAGCACAGCATCTCTAGAGAAGGACCCCACACGCATAACAAAAGACCACCCCATCCAGCCCGTTAAATTACAAGCTATCTCATTAAGCCTCCTACCGGCCCAGCTATCATCTGCATCATTGTCCAGTTCATCGAGCCCCTTCAAGTTCTCTGCATTGATGATGGTGGGGCGGGGAACTCGCTCTGCTTGAGGCCGGACCGGTCGGATTGGACGAGCAACGGCAAGTCGGTTTTCTTTTCTGCCCAGCAAAGCACAACAGAAAGTTACTGTTGTATACTCCTGGTTAAGAAGCAACAACTCAGAATAAAGTACCGGGTAGAAAAACACTACAGAAGTTGTATGCAAAGTAGAACTTCAGATGTTGGTGAATTACAGATCTGGACATCTGACATCACCGGTCACGTTGGCATGATAGAACCTGAGTCTAACTCCCTGCTCAAGGCAGGAATCCAAATCTAAATCTATCTGACAGACATTTGTCTAATTCTCTCTTGAATGCCTCCAGCGACGGAGGGGCCACTGCTTCTTGGGGCAACCGGTTCCACTGTCATACTGCTCTAACAGTTAAGAAGTTTTTTCCTGATATTCAAATGAAATCTGGCATCCACCCATTATTACATGTCCTATACTCTGGGATGGTTGAGAATAGATTCTACTCCTCTGTATGGCAATTTTTCAGGTATTTGAATAGTACTGTACTATCGTATCTCCTCTCAGTTTCCTCTTCTCAAGGTTAAACACACCCAGTTTGTTCAGTCTTTCCTCAAAGGATTTGGTCTCCAGTCCCCTGATCAGTCTTACTGACCCCCCCCCCCCCAACACTGGTTCCAGTTTGTTAGTATCCTTCTTAAAGTGTTGCTTCCAGAACTGGACACAAGATAAGACCTAGGTAAAGGTCTCCCTTGCTTAACTGCCAGACATGTCTGACTCTAAGGAGCGATGCTCATATCCGTCGGACTGATCTTCATACTGTGCGTAAGCCTTCCTCTTATCTTTTTCACCCAGGAATACCCAAGATATCACTCGTGATCTAAAGCCAAGAATTTACATTAAGGCAAATTAAGACAGGAGTTGTTCTCTAAAAACAACTTAGATGGAAGGCACCAACTTCAACAAAGTTTCTCCCTCTAGTCTAGCACTACGTCTTACTATTATCCTAGTTTTAGAGGTCCAAGTTAGGTACCTCGACTTATATTCGGGGTGACTTATGGTCAGTATATACGGTACTTACATCACTTCCTTCCCCCAAAACCCCAATCCTGATTAGCATCCAGAAACCAGGAAATAAATGTTCACTCCGAGGCTGCTTAGTAGCCTAGATGGGGAGCAGAGGCGTAGCTACCGCCGTATCAGCCGTATCAATTATACGGGGCCCCCGGACTACGGGGGCCCCCAACGGCAAAAAATAAAATTTAAAATAAAAAAGAGCAAAAATTTACTGCGCATGCGCAGAAACTCAATCTGATGCATTGTGCATGCGTCAGATTGAGTTTCTGCGCATGCGCACTTTATTGGAGCCATTTTTGGCTCCAATTTTAAAAAAAAAGCCGGAGTCGGGGAGTCGGAGTCAGAGCCGCAGCTTTTAAGCGCGGCTCCGATGGCGGCCGTCAGAGGGCCGAGGTGCACCGCGCGGAGCCGTAGCTGAGCTGGCGAAGGCAAGGGGCGGCTCGGCTGTGGAAGGCGAGGCGAGCGGGCGCAGCGAGGCAGCCCCGACTCCGAGCCCGAGGCCCTCCCCCCGGTCGCCGCGGGGGCTCCCTGCCTGGCTGCGCCAGCCCGGGCGGCGCTCTCCACCTCGACGCTGGGGTGGGAGTCCAGCGCTGCAGGACCAGCTCGTGCGCCCCGTCCCCCGCAGGCGGCAGGTGACAGGTCAGCTCCAGGCGCGTTCCAGGTGGCTGCGCCAGCATCGAGGTGGAGAGCGCCGCCCGGGCTGGCGCAGCCAGGCAGGGAGCCCCCGCGGCGACCGGGGGGAGGGCCTCACTCAGTCACTCGGGGCTGCCTCGCTGCGCCCGCTCGCCTTCCACATCCACCCCTTGCCTTCGCCGTGCGCGGCGAGGGAGCGATCGTTCGCGATGGCGGCAGCAGCGGCGGTGACAGCAGAGGCGGAGGAAGAAGAGGCCCCAGGATTAAGGTAAGTGAGGGTTTTGTGTTTCGGGTGGGTGGCTGGGTGGGTTGAGGTGTGTGTGGTTTTTTTTTTTACATTTTAATTCTATTTTATTTATTTTATTTTTATTTATTTTATTTTTATTTTGGCCCCGCCCATGACGTCATGACATTGGCTCTCCCCACGACGTCATGATGTCATGACGTTAGTTCCGCCCCGCATATAAAGGGCCCCCAAACAATTTTTATACGGGGCCCCGCCAAGGTAAGCTACGCTTCTGATGGGGAGCAGCAAAGTTGGCTCTCCAGATGTTCTTGGACTTCAATTCCCAGAAGCCCTGATCAGTGGGAGGGCTGACTTGGGCTTCTGGTAAATGAAGTCCAAGATCACCTGGAGAGCCAAGTTTGCCACCCCGTGGCCTAGATCAGTGTTTCCCAAATGCTGGTGTTTGGACTTCAATTCCCAGAAGCTTCAGTCAATTCCCCAAAGCACTGATCAGTCAATATACTGGCTTAGGCTTCTGGGAACTGAAGTCCAAACACCAGCATTTGGGAAACACTGGCCTAGATGAATCTGCTTATCACCAAAGGCTACCAGCCAGTGTTATCACTGCAGCAAAAGACTTCGTTGCTTTTTAATCAAGTCACTCATTTGCAAAATAAATACGGTATATTTTTTGCAAAGCATGCTTTCACCTTTCATTATCTGGTTGTGTTGTTTTTTTTAAATTACTGAT
The DNA here is from genome assembly GCA_030440675.1 of Furcifer pardalis. Taxonomy (NCBI): domain Eukaryota; kingdom Metazoa; phylum Chordata; class Lepidosauria; order Squamata; family Chamaeleonidae; genus Furcifer; species Furcifer pardalis. The sequence goes on from CP126898.1 coordinate 59,620,163, forward strand.
ATTTTTCCATAGTTATATTTGGACCAGAGGCTGCAGTGCTGAGGATAAGAGGTTTAACCCTTCTCATGCCATCTAATTACCTCCACACATCAAAAGGCATCAAGGATGATGAGATAGGAACTTATAAGAAATAATTTAAAACAGAGAAAAAGGTACCCGAGGCAGCTTCCTCGCGTATTGCCTTGGTCCCAGTCCAATCTCTCCAAGTGAAAAGAAATACAGTAACTTCACCTCTCCTGTGTTCTACTATAGCAAATACCAGAAACTCATATGTATAGATTCTAAAACTGAGAACCAGCAATTGAAAGCCTTACCCATCTTGGTCACTGGTTTGGTATTGTCTGAAAGGGACGCGGGGCTCCAAGCGAAACTGCGGAAGGGGGAAAGACCCACGTTCCAATGATCCAGGGGGCTCAGCTGGTGGGTTAGAGCACATCTGAAGGGGGGGGGGAAAGGCAAGTGGTTTGTTCATTTAATTGTTTGTACCCCACCCAGAGTGGGTAGTATAAAAATGGAATGAATTGAATGAATTCACATTCTCCCTTCTCCATTATAAGACAGACATTGGGGTAAAACAAGAGGAGGCAAAACCAAACTATGACAAGCACGGGGATATGCAAAAGACACAATGGGGGTCAGAGAACATGGGAGTTAATCCCACACTCCCCCCCCCTTGCTTTCTGAGTACTCACAAAAGCTGGTAGCATGTCGTGGTACATCGGTGGCTGGTACACGTTCGCTGTGAACGGCGAAGCTCCTTTGCGGACAGGCTGAGTCGGACGGAGGGAGGAGGGTTCCTTAGGGTCAACGGTGGCGGTCACTGTGGAAAGGGGTCCATCTCCTGTGCTTGAGGTCTTATGGCCCAGCTCAACCAGGGAGGCGGTCAGAGATGTGGCTGAGGTTATATTTCTGCCACCGCCCTCCCTCCAACTCGTCACATCTAGGGGAGGGGGGGGGGGAAAGAATTTTCGTTGACTGGATTCACACACAAGCCAAGCTGTGGTTGATCAGCTGCTGGTTTGTTATTCTAACCAAACATCTGCCCTCCAGCAAACCATGGAGTAACGAAGCAGAATGAAATGGCCAAAAAGCAGCTACTATTTCTATGATCTTTCGTGGACATAATGCTTCACAACCAATGCAGAATTCTGCTTAAACATTATAAAGTTCTTGTTTCCCTTTAACAGTTTGGAAATACAGTACTCTGTTTAACCTGGAAGGTCTGGTAGGTTTTAGGTACCATATATATGCGAGTATAAGCCAACCCGAATATAAGTCGAGGTACCTAATTTTGATCTGAAAACACAGGAAAACAGATTGACCCGAGTATAAGCCGAGGGTGGGATAAGCAGCAGCTGCTAGTGAATTTCAATAATCAAAATACATGAAACTATGGTAAAATTAATTAAATTGTTGGCACAATTCTTGGGACCCTCGTGGTCATTGACCCAAGTATAAGCCGTGTCCCCCTTTGGGGGCTCATTTTCAGGGCTAAAAACTCAGCTTAAACTAGAGTATATACGGTATTACAGAGAAATGCTGTAATATTTGATAATTTTATATAAACGTACGAGGTGCTATTACTTATCATTGTATTATTAGTTTATTATTTAGACTATTCAAGATTCTCATGGATTTTAAGAAGGCAGTAAAATCATTTTAATTCTATCAAGCATAGGGTAAAGGTCGCCCTTGCTCGAAAGCCAGTCATGTTTACTGCCAAAGAGTGAGCACTGTGTGCGTTAGCAGACGTTTCTGTGAACATTTGGCAGGCATGCCTTGACACCAGACTGCATTGACCGGTATTTAGGCAAAGGTTCCCACCCAAGTGGTACCTATTTATCCACTTGCAATTTCTCACTTTTGAGAAATTAAAAAAAAAACACCATAAGGATTTTTTTTAATGAGAAGCCATTTTAAACATCTGTACTGCTTTCAGTATTCACCACACTAAGATGTTTAGAATAAAATAAAATTGCTGTCTAAAAAGTGGGTGTATCATCAGCAGAAACTATTTTCCTTTGGAAGTTATGTCATCCGCAAAAAAAACACTTGGAATATACGTGAAGGCCGCCAGCAGCCCACGATACGCATCCTTCACGTACTCTGGGGGCGGAGGCTTGGTCCGGGCCCATACGACGGATCTAAGGCGCCCTTTTCTTTGCCAGCCTTGTCCTGCTCTCCGGCTGCTTTCAGCGTCGGAAATTCCTCGGGAGAGAAGGATAACAGTCGGCTTGAGCCCCTTGAACCTGGCAAAGAGAGAGAAAGAGAGAACAACATTGCCACTGTAAGTCATTTCCTCATCTGCCAGCATTACAGAGGAAGGGAGAAAAGCTTCGAACTCACCACCTTCTCGTCTGACTGGCTTTCCATTCAGATGTGCCCATGACTTTGGTCCATCTGGCGCTGAATTTGTACTCTACAGGAAGAAAGAAAGGTCAACCACTCCGCTAATTAGCTCCATCTAAGAATCTGAACAGGTTACTCATCTCCATTTACAGCCAAAGAGCCAGTGCTGTCTACATCTGCAGACGTTTCCGTGGAGGCATGACTAGATACTGGGAACGCATGGAACCCTGTTACCTTTCCTGCTAAAGTGGTGCCTATTTATCTACTTGCAATTTCTTCCTTTCAAACTGCAAGGTGGGCAGGAGCTGGGACAGAGACGGCAGCTTACTCCATTGTGCAGCACTCGAGTCTCAAAATGCTGACCTGCCGACCTTCCAGTCATCAATCTGAGCATCTTAACCACTAAGCCACCGCGGCCCTCACAAAAGGGAGAGCCAAAAATAGTGTTCAAATGGACAATTATACACACATACATCTCAGGGGATCTTGAAGGGACTACAGATGAGCTGCAGGATCTGTGGCATCCTACCTGAAATAGATGCATCAAGGGCTGAACACAGGGCTCAGGGTGTACATTACCCAGGCTTGGGTTAGCAAAGAATAGCTTTAATTCTAAGGACTGGAGACTGAAAGCTAACCATGAGTGCCTGTGATGGACTTTTCAGAGCACTGAGCAAGAAACAGAAGGCAGGGGGGGACCTATGCGGCCAACCTCTCCACATACCTCCTGACTGATTGACTGTGTCAGCTTCTGTAAACTGGAGACAGATTTCTGCAAATCCTGCTGCGGCAGCGACTCCGGCAGCTGTGCGGCCGTGACACTGGAACTGAGGGAGACAAAGCCAGAAACGGTAAGAGACGGAGGCATTAAATCAAGACTATTCAAGATGTTCAACAGGCCATGAACCCTGAAGGCAAAGAGGCTTCACACACACACCCCTGGAAGCCTTTCTAAGAAGGGCACCTGTCAGCCTACTGCTTAAAAAGGAAGGGGGGGGAGAGGCTAGGGCAACATAAGATCTAGTTATATTTAGTCAAAACTTTTGTGGATCGCTGCCATCATACGCTTCAAACGGGAGCCCATCTATGCCTAAACTTAAGAGCACAAACTCAATGACCCTCTGATTTTGCATCAAAGAGGAAAACCTCCACTGAATTCCACTTGGAATTTATTATGCATACAGAAAAGGCATGTATGTTCCATAATCACCAGAAAGGTAAGAGCTGAGAGGGGTTTTGGACTCCAAACGCCAGGATTCCCCAGGCATCACAAACAGGGAATATTCCAGGAGTAGCAATCCATAGTTGGCTGGATAACTCAGTGCTATCTGACTGTAGAGCCAGAAGCTGGGAATTTGATTTCCCACCGTGTTACCCCCAAGAGAGTGCCAGCCTGTGTAGCCTTGGGCAAGACGCACAGACCCAGGGTGCCACCACAGAAAAAGGGGGACAGTAATTGAATCCATTCTCTACCTCGACAAGAGTTCTGGTGGCGCAGTAGTTAAAACTGCTCGACTGCAGCCAAAACATTGTGAGTTCCATCCTGACCAGGCATCAAGGTAGACGCAGCCTTTCCTCCTTACGAGGTCAGTAAAATGAGTACCGAGCACGGCGGGAGCAAAATGCTAATTAATCTTGTGAACCATGCAAAGAGTGCACAAAGTGCTAAGGTGCGGTATATATAGCAATAGGTCAGCCTTGCTTGAAAGTTAGTCGTATCCGACTCTAGGGTTCATCTCTGTTTCAAAGCCAAAGAGCCAGCGCTGTCTGAGTCTGCAGACGTTTCTGTGGACACGAGGCAGGCATGCCTAGACAGCGGAGTGCACAGAATGCTGTTTATCTTCCCGATTGCAATCGCACTTGTATACCGCTCCATAGCGCTTAGTGCATTCTCTGGGCGGATTCACAAGTTAACTGGTCTAAGCGTAATTGGTATTGCTATGGAAAGCCCTAACTGTGTATTCTTTATCTAGAAAACCCTGGAAAGGGCTACCGTAAGACAGAACTGACTTGAAGTCATGCAACTATTATTAGGTACAGTAGTCCAAAAAGATGATAATTCTCCATCTCTAAATACAGACTTCCAAACAGGAAGGGAAACCCATCCTCCTACCTCTTTTGGTCGGGGGGGTCCTGTTTGTTTGCCCATCCTGTACCGTCCTTGGGTACGATGATGATATTAGGGTTGTTTCCTTTGTTCTCAGACTTCAAACTTGGCAAGTTGGCAGGAGGTGGCATGCGCCGGGCAGTAACAACTTTCCCGAGACTCTGTAAGCCATGTCTAGGAATAACTTTGGAAGGGATAAAATGAAAAATGGTTAACAGTAGCAAGTCACTCTGCACTGGATGTTATCAAAAATCATTTTCAATTATGAACGAAACTGTGCTAATCTACCTCTTTCTACACCACTTCCAACAAACCTTTCCAGGGTTTGTGAAAGAATTCCAAAGGGGAGATATTGAGACATAAAACAAATAACTTGTAAATTAGTTTTTAAAATTTTTCAATTCTTTGTTACCAGATTACACTTCACCCCGCTGCGGTAATGGAGTAGACCGTACAGCCGGCGACTCAACGACAAGTGTTGGGCGGTGGTAAATAACCTGACTCCTAAAGGGGCCAACGGCTACGGGCAAATGAGCCCCTTTAGGATGGGTGATGGTACCCCTCGGAAGTCACAATTGGTCTTTGTCCTTCTCTTTCCACATTTGCCTTGTAAGGTATGGAATTCCAAGATGTTCTCTCCAAATTGGCAAAAAATTGTTGTCTTTGTATGTACTGCAAGATTGTTTCTGTTCCAATTCTTTCCCTTATACCGTATTTGCTGGCATATGAGATTCCCCCCCGCCCCCTTAAAATGCACCAGAAAAATGGAGTGTGTCTTGTGTGCCGGTAATCAAAATCATCATGTTGAAAATTAAGACAGCCTCCCTCTCTTAGGTTTCAAAGGTTGTATTTTATGATTTTTACTGTACTATTGCTGTTTTGACTGTAAGCCGGCCTGAATCACCTCAGCGAGTGGGCGGCAATATAAATCTGAACAAACAAACAAATAAATAAATGACCCCATCCAGTCTCCTGCTGCCGCCAGTCCCCACCAGCCGGGGGAAAGGAGTAGGCAGTGTCTGGAGACAGGGAAAGCATTGCATCAGAAAGATCCCTTTTCCCCTTTCCCCATCTCCAGCCACCACCGATCTCCACCAGCTGGGAGGGGGATCTTTTTGAAGCTGCCCTTTGCCCATCTCTAGCCACTGCCAATTTCTCCCCACCTACCCCCCACACATTTTTTATACAATAAATCATTTTGGAAATTGATGGGAAAATGTAGAAAATTGTTTTGACGTGAATTCAATGAACGTCGTACATTTCGGTCTGTTTGGCATGTAACGAAAATTGTGTACTTTTGACGACTTGCCACAATGGCATTCCCTGCCACTGAGTCCTAGCATTCCTGAAAGTCGCCGAGGTGATCATTCAAACCACATAATCCTTATTTTTCGTCAGTGCCATCGTTTCGTTGTGGCAACTTGTCAAAAGAACACAATCGAATTCATGAGCTAAACCTGTGACGGTAGCGTCCTTAAGACTCTACCTGCCAGACTTTTTCTTTTCTTTTAAAATGTGTATAAAATCGTGTTACATCTTATACTCCGATGCATCTTATAAGCCGGCAAATAAACTAACCTCATTCCTGATTTTATCTCTTCTAGTCACTCCGGCAGCCTTCCTTAGAGATCTCCTTTCACATCTGGATGGGTACAGATGTGCTTGGAAACACCGTGTCACTGATACAATACGGTCTCAAACCTCTCCTAACACCAGTGTAAAAGGAGCAAGTGGTAAAGACCTGCTGCCCCTGTAACTCCCAACTGAGTTACCATCAACCCTCAGAGAGGGCACTAAGTGCTATGGGTCTGTTAGGGGCCACCACCAAAGTGGCCCTTCTTCTGTACGGCAGTCTTATTCACCTTAATACTGAACAATGAAGTGCATAAGCAGTGTTCTATGGGCAAACATGTGTAAAAAACAGCCTAGTAACAAACGTTTAATATGGCAAAGCAGGTTTCTTAATACATCCTGATACAGTGGAACCCCGTATAATGAATGCTTCATAACGAAAAATTCACGTAACGAAGTGTTTTTGTGCTATTGGCGATACCCTGCATAACAAAAATGTTTGTTATACAGGCCCCGTATAATTAACATTTTTTTTCGTTATCCGGGGTATTGCCAATAGCGCTTCGTATAACAAAGAGCATCGTGTCATAGAAAGTCCCATTTTAAATGTGCTTTTCTCTGATCTCTGCTTCACCATGCGCTTATCCCCTCAAGATGGAGATTTTTTTTCAAGTAGGAGTTCGGTACAGACATTGCAACCCTACTCAGAAATATGTAAATAAATCACTACTGGCTAGATGTTCCCACATGGGGAAGCTGATACCAGGACAACAAAATCACTGTCCAAGAAACACGCCGTCTCTTTCCACCCTGGACCTGCAGTGGGAAGGCCTCACACAGTGTAACTGTGAGCCAGATAAAGGCCAAGGGGCCTAAAGCAACCAGTGAAGTTTTCTTTATTTTTGTGTATTTAGTTTGAATGACTATTATTGCAACTTTGATTCTTTATGCTATACTCATTTCCTTTAATTTCTCAATAAATTTAATGAACCAGAGACCCTTTGTGCCTTTTGGACTGGAACTGGGGTTGACTGGGCCACGCAATAGAGGCCACATCTAGGTACCTAATTCAGATACCCTGCACTCTCCCTAGCCTGGCCAAGCAGAGCCAAGGGGAACTCATAAGGGGGGGAGTTGCCCCAACAGGACGGGCAAACGCTGCTGGTAAGAAGGTAAAATGGTGAGGGTCCCTTACATGACACCATGGAACAGAGTTTTTTCATTATACGGGATTCTGCTGTGCAGAAGATCCCAAAACGGACCTAAATCTCTAGCTTGCTAATCATTCCACTTCCCCTACCAGCCCACTTAAGTCCTCCTTACCTGTACTTCTGATAGCTTCTACTGACTTTCCTTTATACTTATCAAACAGGCTGAGAGTAGAATACTTGGTTTTCCCATCCTTTCCCTTGGTTATTTGCCCCAAACGATCGGACATTGCGATGAAATGTCATCGAGTAAGGAAATTTCTCTGCACCGCTCCCGATCTGCCTGCAGAGAACAGGTAGAAAGAAAAATGATGGTCACACACAGGTTCTGCCTTCAAATATATTCAGAGAGGAACCCCAGAAGGATCCGGCCCATGTTCTGCCAAAATGCTTGCCTACTGCTGGAATAAAAGAATGTTTTTAATGCAAACAATTAAGAAAACGACAAGCCTTACAGGAAAAAAGCAGCAAGACCAGTAGAGCGGAGGTAGCGAAATTGGGTGGCCTTCGGGCGGGTGGAGTGAAATTGGGTGGCCACGCCCACCTCCCTGCCCTGCCCCATCAGGTTTTGTCCCTGCAAGTGGTTCAAGGTCTCCCTTGCTCAAAAGCCAGTCATAGCCAACTCTAGGGTGCAGTGCTCATCTCCATTAACAGCCAAAGAGCCAGTGCTGCCTGTGTATGCAGATGTATAGATGGCCATATGGCAGGCATGACTAGATCGCCCATGACGTAGGCTCCGCCCACGGTGTGGTAGTGAAACTTTTTGCTGCCCACCACTGCCACTATGTTCAGGCAAAGGCTTTTAAACAGGATAAACAAGCATCCATTATTTCTGCTTTAGCTGTGGATTTCCCCCCTTAACAGGAAATCAGAACCAATCACTCTTTGAATCTCCTCCAAACTCTACAATTCAATAATTCTGCAACGCGTCTGCAAATTCTAGGGAGCTAGAAGGAGAGTGTTATATAGATTTTCTGCTTAAAATGCCAAAATAAGGTGGATTCATATTCTCACTTTCCTATTCCACGCAGCGCCTTGGCAGTTAATTTGGGCTGTCACCCAATCAAAGAAAACTCAGTTGATGAATCATGGGTTTTCTGTGACAACACCTGTACCCATCACATAGGAGAAAAGCCAATCATCTGCAAGGAGGGGGAAACTTACTTGCTTGTTTTCAAAGGATGTAAGCATGGACCACGGAAATGTCTGCAGAAGCAGACAGCGCTGGCTCTTTGGCTTTGAAACAGAGATGAGCACTGAACCCTAGAGTCGGATACGACTGGCTTTCGAGCAAGGGAAACCTTTACCTAAGCATGGACCATATTTAGGAGGGACACCCTTCATTTCCCATATTTTTCAGATGATGGAATTTATCTACTAAATGATACCTTTAAGCAAGTTAGTCTCTAAGCGAGGTGCTCTTTATGCGAGGTTTTACTGTACTCTTCAAATCTATAAAACTATAAATCCCATCTAACGCAGGCAACAGATCCAAATAGGGAGGTTGGAAGCTGACTTAAGTGCCTTTGTTTTTCCAAGATTTGAAGAATCTTTTGAGATCCTTTTACAACCTGTTAACAATGTCCTGTTATTAGAGCGCACAAATCCCCTGAGCATCTGTACAGGAATCCTGTAGGCAAAAGGTAAAAGTCTCCCTTCCTCGAAAGCCAGTTCTGCCAGACTCCAGAAGGCTCCATTTACCACCAAAGAGCCAGTGCTGTCTGTGTCTGCAGATGTTTCCATGGCCATGTGGCAGGCTTGCCTCAACACCCCACAGAACGCTGTTACCTTTCCCGCCGAAGTGGTCCCTATCGATCTACTTGCAATTTCTTGCTTTTGAACTGCTAGGTTGGCAGGAGCTGGGACAGAGACGGGCGCTCACTCCGTCATGCGGCACTTGGGGATTGAACAGCTGAACTGCCGACGTTCCACTCATCAAGCTCATTGTCTTAACCCCCAAACCACTTGCAGCCTGTTGGCTTAGCTTGTGTTAATTATCTTCCATATTTTTTCACATTTCTGTTAGCCATGGTTGGGGGGGGGGGGAAGTATAAGAAGGCATGAGATATAAATTTTCTAAATGAACAGGCTACTGTAAGTACATGTAAAAAGACAAAGCAACAGACACATCATATGTTATAACAATATATTCTCAATTTAGAGATGGCATCAAGTTTTCTGAAGTAGCACAGGCACCATAAAAAGAGAGAGAGAGAAGGAAGAGAGAAAAAGAAATATATATTTCTCGTATAACACAATAAGCTTTCAAAAAGCCAGATCCACTTCTTCAGATACGTGAAGTATTTTCCTCTGGAAAACAGTTTGGGTGGAAGGACAGAAAGCAATAGACGCAAAGTACTGCCTTGTAATAATTACGTATCCAAACACACAAACATCTGCTTTCTTCAACAGAATCGGATCTCAGACGCCTACAGAGACCTGAACTGCTTCCCTTAAGGATCGTACCAAGTTCTTGTAAAGGTTTCCCTTGCTCAAAAGCCAGTCATATCCGACTCTAGGGTTCAGTGCTCATCTCTGTTTCAAAGCCAAAGAGCCAGCACTGTCTGCTTCTGCAGACGTTCCCGTAGTCATGGGGCAGGCATGACTAGACACCGGAGCGCACGGAACGCTTTTACCTTCCCACCGAAGTGGTCCCTATTTATCTACTTGCAATTTCTTGCAGAAGCTTTTTCTGCTTACTTCCTCCTGTTTTGGAATTCAGAACACTTTGGAACAAAATTCCAAACCTAACAACTTATGTGCCTGCATGAAGAATGATAGTGTGTTATTCAAAAGCTGCCCAAGATTTTGAAAAGATAAATATTTTTTTATGCTGTGGCATTTTGACAGCTCCTTTGCATTAATAAAAACATTACACCAAGTTATTTGTTGCTTAGTTTTCTTTGGTTGCCTCGTTATGCTCCGAAACCACCAAGACTTAATAAGGCTTGGTAACCATTACAGCTCCAAAGGGTAACCTAAACCTGTCTGCAGGCATGACTATATGATCAAAAACCAAGTTGGAAATCCAAAAGCATTCTGCTAAAACTGCTACTACAGACTAACCCTCAATAATCTGCATATTTACACTTTTCTTTTGTAGTTACAGCATCAGTCATATTTGCTGTGTTCTTCTCATTATGCAGTAGGAAGGAGAGCTGATGCAATTTGGCCTCAAGAAAACAACAAAACAGCCCTGTCTTCCTGGCACCGTAACTGAATTAAGACGATTCCATGCAAGGGAAAAAAGTGACTCATCACCTGCAGAGCCTAAAAACTTTCTCACTGACAATGCAATCCGCCAGATCGGTTCCATAACGGAGCATCTCTGAAGTGACAGGTGTCAGCTGGCTAACGAAGGAGAAAGAAAGGGAATACTGTAAATACTCGAGTATAAGTCTAGTTTTTTAGCCCCCAAAATGGAATCCCAAAAAGGGACTCAGCTTATACTCAAGTCAACGAACCCGAGGGGTCCCAAAACTGCAGTGGAGCAAATTCAAACATACATTTTTAAAAAAGCACTAATGCTAACGTAAAAATTTAAAAACATAACCACACAAATGTTTGCATAAATTAATTGTCCCGCATTTTCATGTATTTTAATTACCGAAACTCACTAGCAGCTACTGCATTTTCTAGCCCCAACATACCCAGTTTTAGAGGTCCAAATTAGGCACCTCGACTTATATTCAGGATGACTTATAATCAAGTATATACAGCAAGACAACAGCAGCAAAATGGGAAGCATCATTCAGTACAGTATAACAAAAAGAATATGTGTGTGTGTGTGTGTGTGTGTGTGTGTGTGTGTGTGTACACACACACACACACACACACACACACACACACACACACTATATATACATACTATTCTCCAAAAATTATTATCTATTCTCCAGATAGATAAAGGTCAAGATCTCCCTTGCTTGAAAGCCAGTCATATCCAACTCTAGAGGGTGGTGCTCAACTCCCTTAACAGCCAAAGACCCAGCACTGTCTGCATCTGCAGTTTTCTGTGGTCATGTAGCAGGCACGACTAAGGCACAGAAGGCTGTTACCTTCCCAACAAAGCAGTACCTATTTATTTACTTGCAATTTCTTGTTTTTGAACTGCTAGATTGGCAGGAGGTGGGACAGGAGCTCACTTGGGTAACGAACTGCTGACCTGTCGACCTTCTGGTCATCAAATCCAGTGCCTTAACTACTAAACCACCATCTAGCTCACAAGCACCCTGCAGATGAAAACACAAAAGACGACAACATAATTTTGTGTAAGTGCAATACTGGCTAGGCTACAACGGCAATTGTAGTCTAATATTTTTGGAGGAAGGAAAAATGATGGTTATTGACTCTGGGCAAATATAAGTGATTTACACTCAGCTGAATATCACCTTATTTACCCCCATAAGGAAAAGGACTAGTAATTTTCTTAATAGAAAGCTAAACATTAAAAATGTTGATACAGCTAGACGTCCATATTCCTCACTTCTCCCACACGATCCATGATGAATTTGAGGCAATGCTATAACACAAAGGATCTTTTCCAAGCCAACACCCCTATAGATGTGCTGGAAAACAACTACTATGACCCTGCTTCAGTCTGAGGATGATGGAGGCCCAATTTTTATGAGCCATAAGAGACCATCGCAGGTACTTGATTTGCACATAGGTAGGATGTAAGCTTCTGCAGGACTGTTTTGCAAGAAGGCCAATTAGAAAACACACTGTAACAATCAATAGTCTACTGATTCAATGCAGATCTGGCGAGTCAACTTCTCCATAGGTTCCATGGATTCAAATGGGCTTACTCTGTGTTGAAGTAAGTAGCAGTTAAGAGTAAACCCATCTGAATCAGTGGGCCAACTCCAGTGTCAATGTTTGACAACCTCTGAAAAGTCTCTTGATTGTATTCCATCCTGAAAACTTTGACTATAAAGGCAGGTTAAAAATATTTTCGTAAGTAAGATAAATAGTTAAGGTCTCCGTTGCTCAAAAGCCAATCGTGTCCAACTCTAGCGGTCAGTGCTCATCTTAGTTTACAGCCAAAGAGTCAGTTTTGTCTGTGAAGTGCACAGAACACTGTTACCTTTCCACCAAAGTAGTACCTATTTATCTACTTGCAACTTCCTGCTTTCAAACTGTTAGGTTGGCCAGAGCTGGGCCAGACAACAGGTACTCACTCTATCACACACCACATGGGTCTCAAACTGCCTACCTTCTGGTTGTCAAGCTCGGTGTCTTAACCACTAATAAAAGATAAAGGTCTCCCTTGCTCAAAAAGCCAATCCTGTTGACTGGGGGGGGGGGTGTTGCTCATCTCCTTTTAAAGCCAAAGAGCTAGTGCGGTCTGTCTCTGCAGACCTTTCTGTGGTCATCAGGCAGGCATGACTAGATGCTGGGAGTGTATGGAACACTGTCACCTTTCCAGCCAAAAAGTGGTACCTATTTATCTACTTGCAATTTCTTGCTTTCGAACTGCTAGGTTGACAGGAGCTAGGACAGACGATGGGAACTCACTCCATTGCACAGCACTCAGGTCTTGAGCTCTTGACCTGCCAATCTTCCATTTATCTGCATCTTAACCACTAAGCCACCACGACCCCCTAACCACTAGTACATATTATAAAATACAAAATATTATGTTATTTCTACGTCAATGCTGGCCTGGAAGTGCTCTCTCTTTCTTTCTCTCTCTCTTTCTCCAACCAATCCCCACTTTCTTTTCAGACAGTTTGTTTTCTAAGAAACCTTCTCCCTCTAAATTTATTGCAGGGATTCCTATCAGCTTGTCCTACTTTACAGTCATCGAGCAAAGTGGATACAAGATCTGAGCATCTAACCCAGCTGCAAGTGAAACGACACACGAGCACATTTCTACTCTACGCTGGCACACATCCAGGTCAAGAGGAGGAGGATATCTCCAGCACTGTCAAGAGTAAAAACAAATATAAAGAAACAGGACTCGACATTGGATGGCATAAATCAAGCAGTGGAATGGCTTGAGTAGTCCTGTATTTAATTCCGTGGCCTGGATCCCATGGCAAAAACCAGCTCCTATCAAAATAGAAAGTCAGAGAAGTGGCAAAGTGAAATAGCCAATTGCTAGAGTTTTCCTTAAATGCTCTCTCTGTTTATTCACCTATTGTTTATTTATGCAAATAATTTAGTCTTTGCTACCTTTCAGTTAAAACAAAATGCCAAGGTGGCAAATCACATCATCCACATCCAATACACAACTAGGAATCATTATAAATTAATTAATTAATTAATAGTAAATAAACAAACAAACAAATTATCACTGTAGAACCATGTCGAAGCCAAATCAATAGAAAACAGACCAAAAGTGACATGGCTGCAGGGCTAGAAACATTAGTTTAAGTAAGATAATACAGTACAAAGCAAATTCAGAAAACCAGTAAGCTTAAGAACCCAATGCACACTTAAGCATAGTTTCAAAAGCTATCAGCCAGAAAACAAGACAAAAGGCTCCTATAGCTGGAAGTTTTAAACTGAAGGTGCAAACACTAAAAAAGCCCTGCCTGGAATTCTGCTAAATATTGTGCCATGTCATAACAGCAAAAAGACATTTCTATGAGGTGGGGGAGAGAAGTACTTAAACCTCTCCATGATGTCATTGTTGGTGTTTCCATTATTAAAAAGAAATGATCACTCTCTCACACTGATTTGCATAACGTACTCCCCTGAAGCTCCAGATCTGGGGTTCCTAATCTATGACCCGTGGGCCAACCCCAGCCTCCAACGCCATTCCATCCGGCCTGCCTCCGCCACACCTGGAAGTGGAAGCAGACACGTTTACTACAGCCGTAAAATGAGCCCGTGCATGCACGAGCACGCCCACGCCTGTCAAAAATTCAGAGGTTGGGCACATTTCCAACAGCCGTAAGTGTGCACGCTTCCAGGGGCATGGTCTGGCCTGCTCAGCTGTCCAGGGGCGGGGTCAGGCCCGCAGCGGAAGAGGGCTGGCCACCCCTGCTCCAGATGCTTAGAAAACTACAATTTGGTAACAACATAAGTAAAAACTACAAAACTTTCCAGATGCTATTCGATGAATTTATTCCATTGAACTGTTTCAGTTCTAGTTCTGGAAATGGCCCAGTGTGTTTGTCATGTTTGTTTTACCCTAAACCCAAACTATTTAGAACACTGTTCTTTTGCCAATACCTTACTGGCTGTGGTATGTATGTATTGAATGTTCTATTGTTGTGAGCCGCCCGGAGTTCCAGTGTCAAGTGGACGGCATACCACCACCGACAACAACAACAACGAACCACAGGATTAGTTAACAAGCTTGAGTAAAAAATCAACAAACGTACAGTAAAACCTCACATAAAAAGCTTCACTTATGTAGTGAAGAAGAAGAAGATTAGGTCAGCTCTTCTTGATTTTGTACAATTTATTTTACTGCTTTGTTTTATTTGTATTATTTTTCATAATTATTTAATTTATTTTAATTTAATTTTTGAATTTATATCCTGCCCAATCAGGAGAACCCGACTCAGGGCAGCTTACATAAACATAAAAAACATATACAATAAATACAGTATAAACAACAAATCAAACAATATACAGTAACCTAAAAACACAGTAAATACAAAATTATAACACTGTTGTTGTTCAGTCACACAGTCGACTCCGACCCTTTGTGACTCAATGGACCATTGCCCGCCAGGCACTTCCGTCTTTCACCCTCCTCCTCAGCCTGCCCAGCTTTGTACCCATTGCATCTACAATACCATTTAGCCATCTCATTTTTGGCCGCCCCCATCAGAAACAGGTATGTCACAATGTCATGGCATCATAGAAACAATATACAGTACAATACATCATACGTCATTATAGAATTGGAAGGTGCCTATGAGGGCACCGAGTCCAACCCACCGCTCAATGCAGGAATCCAAATCAAAGCAGATCTGACCAATGGTTGTCCAATATTATCTTGAATGCCTCCCAACAATTTTCTCTTGAATGGCTCCACTTAAAATTAAATCTTAAAACCCAACAACCATTAAGATCCGGATCTAGCACCATCCAGTAAGTAATTTCTAGCAACCACAGTCAAGGCCAGCTCCACTACAAACCTTCTCCATTTCTGCTACCTTTCAGCTTCCTCGTTGTCTGATTATATTTCATCTCAGAAAAGTGGCCAGTAGCTCACAAATGTGAACTGTCTTTAAGGTTCCACAAAATTATTTTGCAGTTTTTGTACAATTTAGTACCAGATTACACTTCTTCACACCAACATTGTGGGTATGTTGGGCAAGATATGGACTTGTAAGGGAATCAAATCAAGGGCTGCCGTCTCATTATACAATAAACAAAGGAACCACAGGAATTCTGGCTTCTTGCCGGGCACCATCCACTCATTTGCCTTTCCTGCCATTTTGCTCATTTCTTTAATCAATACCCGTTGGTAGAAAAGCAATTCTAAAGCAAATGGTGTATTCTTTCTCTGGTTGGCTGGGAAACAAAACAGAGAAGAGGAAAAGGCCCTATTCAGATATCACAGGAAACAAAACAATGAGCAAAGCCTAACCCAATGTTTCCCAAACTTTGGCTTTTGGACTTCAATTCCCAGAAGCCTAAGTCAATTCCGCAAAGCATTGATCAGCCAATGTAATGATTAGGCTTCTGGGAACTGAAGTCCACCAGTGTTCCGCGGTACTAACATATCATATGACTGCAACCAGTAACTGCACAGCACCCAGTTCTTTCCTAGATTCCTATAAACATTTTCCCACTGGATTTATCTAAAGGTCTGTGTGGTTGAGTAGCACGCTTAGACATCAACCAATCCTGCAACTACACCATGAAGACAATCCCTCTAATAGCTAGTCATCAACATCTGACATTCAACTTCTTCTCAATTTGGGTACCATGGGTCTAAAATCAGTGGCCTAGTTGAGAATGCTCCTCCATTTCTGATCACCTATGGTCTTTTTTAAAATTATCATTTAAAAAAATTCATAAAAACATACATAAACAAAAAAAATTGCACATAATATATGAATACAAATACAGTGTAGACTCATCACGCCGAGGGACAATACCTCTGGTCTAAAACAGTTACTTAACACAACTATACAAATTACATAGTACAGTACATGAATTTTTTCCCTTATTTCTAAAATGTCATATATTCATTTCAAGGTTTAACTCCTTTAGATTTTCCCAACACAAATTCAATGAATTCTCCCCAAATGTCAGCAAACTCATTTTTCTTAATAATACCTGTTTTCTGTTTTAATTCACACATCAGTTTATCATTTCTCACCATATTCCACATTTCTTTATACCAGGAGTTCTCAACCTCTTAAAGCCAGGGGTCGGGTCACACTCCCTGACAGCTTTGGGGGCTAGACAGCCATTTTGCCTTTCCTCCACCACATGGCACTTCCTGGTGTGGCGGAGGCGGTGGGGGGCCACATGAAAATTTCTAGTTTTTAGCTATTAACTTTCTTCGCAACTGTCATCATCATCATATATTTCTTATGGATCGCCTATGTTCTTGTAGCACATCTAACACCCTGGGGCTTTTGATTACAATTATATTCATGTTACTTGCTGGCAACCCAATTGTGGTTTTTGAAAGCATGTGAGATGTTCAAAGGATTGGTTTATCTTTGCCAAGCTGCTATGGTTTGAACCCATGTCTTCTGAGTCCCAGACCAATTCTCTTTCCACTACAACATTCATGGCTCTCACAACAAATGTCCATACAGAATTTATGGGCTACGAAAGAAAAGGGAACAAAAACCTGTCTACAGCAATGGGCAATTCTTCACCTTTCATAGTCCATTTAGCAGAAAAACCGTCATATATTGCAGCTGGTTCCCAAGACATGTTCTAAGACCAAAATTATCAACCTTCCACATCATATAATCCATTATTGTAGAAGCAAAACATGTAGCTTTTCAACCACATCAAAAGGAGATATAAAATTGTTCCTTACTCATTTATATCATACTTATATACCCACTTGGCCATCGAAACTCAAGTGTCTGGCCGGATATTCCGCTACAGTAAAAGGAGTAGACCGCACAGCCAGTGACCCAACGACTGCAGTGGCTCAAGTGGATAAGACGCTGGCTGGGAGGCGGGAGGTCTGCTGTTCGATTCCCGAGTACTGCAGGACGGAATAAACTCCCGTCTTTGTCCCAGCTCCTGCCAACCTAGCAGTTCAAAAGCAAGAAATTGCAAGCAGATAAATAGGGACCACTTGGGTGGAAAGGTAACAGCCTGCCACATGACCACGGAAACGTGTGCAGAAGCAGAAAGCGCTGGCTCTTCAGCTTTGAAACAGAGATGAGCACTGAACCCTAGAGTCGGATATGACTGTCTTTCGAGCAAGGGAAACCTAAATAACCCGACTCCCTAAAGGGGCCAATTGCTATAGGAGGAAACGCCAACGGAAACCATCATATTGGGCCCAACGACAAAATGAGAGGAGGATGAACCACTTCACTATTCTGATCCCCAATGGTCATGGAGGCAGACGAGGCCATGCCAGATGGACTGGCTGTGAAGGCGCACCTTGATAACATCCCCAAGGCTGAGGGAGTCCATTGCGGTCCAGGTGTAAAATCCTGCATGTCTCATTTTGTCCGTGCTACAGGAGATGACTTGGTTACCACAATGTGTGGGTCACTTGACGACAAGCTGGGATCTACCTTTAAAAAATTCATGCCAATGGCATTTTCCTGAAAATGATTTTCGGGGGGGGGGGGATGAATACTCGCTTATAAGCAGCAGACGACGACGACAATAGAAACTCACATGGTAAACCACTCTTGAAAACCTAAACAACATCCCTCATCTCTCCATTGTGCTCAGGGTAGCACTAATCAAAAGCAAGGGCAAGTGAAAGCTTTATTACATCACTAAAAATTAAAGAGTGCTGGCTTCCAACCCATACAAACCAAGAGCATTTCGTTTTCTCCATTCATCACTATAAATCCCTGAGAGGTATAGCATCATACCACCCCTGTGAGAGTGTGAGTGTGTTAGAATGAGCTTCATGACCAAGTATTGTATAACCAACATACGTTAAGGTCTCCCTTGCTCAAAAGCCACTCACGGCTGACCCTAGGGAGTGGTGCTCATCTCCGTTTACAGCCAAAGAGCCAGCGATGTCTGCGTCTGCAGACTTTTGTGTGGTCCTCTGGCAGGCATGACTAGATGTCAGAGCGCACGGAACGCCGTTACCCTGTTTCCCCAAAAATAAGACATACCCATAAAATAAGTCATAGCAGGATTTCTCAGCAGTTGCACAATATAAGCCATACCCTGAAAATAAGACATAGTGATAGGTGTGGCCATGCAGCGTCCCGGCACAGAGCAGTAAAGAAGACAGGCAGACAGTGGCGTAATAAAAATAAGACATCCCCTAAAAATAAGCCATAGTGTGTCTTACTAAGGAAAAATAAATATAAGACAGTGTCTTGTTTTTGGGGAAACATGGTACCTTTCCCGCAATTCCTTGCTTTCAAACTGCTAGGCTGCCAAGAGCTGGGATGGACGACAGGGGCTTGCTCTGTTGCACAGCCCTTGAATCTCACACTGTTGACCTGCTGACCTTTCGGTCATTAAGTTCAGAGTCTTAACCACTAAGCCACCACAGTCCCCACCCGCAACACACTGCCCTGCTCATGTTTGCAAGCATTCTGATTTAATTATGGGCTGTCCATTATGACTCTTTTCCAGGTTTTCTGGAGCATCAAATACTCAGAAGTGCTTTGTCACTTTAGAAGCATTCCAAGTGGTAAAGCGCTTCTAAGTAAAATACACAGGCTTGTTTTATATTTATTATTTTTATAAACAGTGATGGGAAAACTGGAAGAGAAACTGTCTAAAGTTTTAAAAAATGGAATAAAAAAAAGAAAACCAAGATCATGGCAACAGGCCCTATTAGTCCCTGGAAAATAGATGGGGAAGAAGTAGAAGCAGTGACAGATTTTACTTTCTTAGGATCAAAGCTCACTGCAGATGGTGATTGCAGCCATGAAATAAAAAGGTGACTGATTCTTGGGAGTCAAGCTATGAGAAACCTGGGGAACATAGCGAAAAGTAGAGATCACATTGCAAACAAAAATTCGTATAGTTAAAGCAATGGTATTTCCGGTGGCAAAGTATGGTTGTGAGAGCTGGACCATTAGGAAAGCTGAGCGCAGAAGAATAGATGCCTTTGAGATGCAGTGTTGGAGGAGAGTTTTGAGAGTTCCCTGGACAGCGAGGAGAACAAATAGGTCAGTTTTAGAAGAAATCAACCCTGACTGCTCCCTAGAAGGTCAAATAGTAAAGATGAAGCTAAAGTACTTTGGACATCAAATGAGAAGAGAGGATTCGCTTGAGAAAGCCTTGATGCTTGGAAGGGTCGAGGGCAAATGAAGAAGGGGACGGCGCAAAATGAGATGGCTAGATGGTATTGTAGAGACAATGGGCACAGAACTGAATGAGTTGAGGAGGAGGGTGGAGGACAGGAGTGCCTGGCGGACAGTGGTCCATGGGGTCGCAAAGGGTCAGAATCGCCTGTGCGGCTGAACAAAACAAGGTTTCACTCCTTGTCTGAAGAAGTGGACTTGATCCACAAAAGCTAACAATAAAAATATAGCAGTTAGTCTTTAAAGTGCTACAGTTTTTTATTTTGTTTTGTTTATTTTGTTTTGTGATATGTCCAAAGTTACTTCCAGCATTCAAAACACAGTAAGTAGCAGACAGTACATTATACTATAAAAATAAGACGACTAACAGGAAGTAAGCTCTTAACGCTTTGGAAACTTTATGTTCAACCTTTACCATGTCTCCGTCATGTCATTGGTAGGGCAGCATCACTTGAAAATCAGAGTTCTACTACAACGCAAAGTCAGATTACAGTCTTTTCTCTGTGAATGAAGAGTGTATCTGTACGCCCAAATCACATGCCAAAAACCTCTCCTGCATCAGCCGAGAAGGAAGAGGACAGTTTGGGTAAAAATTTGCTCTTCGTTAACTCACTGGGATTTTCTAATAAGCTGCCAAGAAAGGGGGGGGGGGCTGGCCACACCCAATCACAGCATCCGGAACCACGGCTATAGTTTGTTCTACAGAGAAAAAGTCACAAACACATACTGTTAGATTTGATAGTCTGGTTCCAGTTCTTAATACTGAGTACAAAGTTGTAAAGTTTTCCGTTGCTCAAAAGCCGACTTATAGGGAGAGGTCTCCATCCCCATTTACAGCAAAAGAGCCAACGTCATCTACATCTGCAATTGTTTCTGTGGTCATGTGGCAGGCATGTCTAGATGGCCAGAGTACACAGAATGCTGTTACCTTTCCCGCTTGCAATTTATTGCTTTCAAAATGCTAGGTTAGGAAGGGCATTTTAACCTTTCGGGGGGGGGGGTTTGATATAAAAGCTGCAAAACCACTCAATGCATCACAGAAAAGAGGACGGAACCATCTTCTAGAAAATCCCAGATGACGAGATCGGGAGCCCAGATTCCCAACCTCTGGGACAGACATATTTGCATTTTTTTCAACCACTAAAGCATGCAGCAGAAAAATATTTAGAAAGATGCACTTCCCTATGAAACTGGCCAACAAAAGATGCACAGGCCAGGGTCTCTGTACACTGGCCAACAAATTCAGAATATGGGATATTTCTGCATATCTGAATATACACATCATGCATTCCATATTAAACACCTTCCAAATGGAAGCAAATGTAGAGCTACTACAGCCCCAAGGTATACGAATTAAGAGTGTAAAAGTAAGACATTTGTAGTATAGCAGTTAAGAATGTCAAACTGGAATTTGGAGGAAACCAACTTGAAGTTCCCATTAAGTCATAAAATTTAATTGTGACCTTGCCCCAGCCTTCCTCACACAATCTGATCCACCTCACAAGGTTGTTGTGAAGAGCCATACATATAGCCTCAGACTCACTGGAGGAAAAGTAAAGGTTTCCCTTGCCCAAAAGCCAGTTGTATCCGACTCTAGGGTTCAGTGCTCATCTCTGTTTCAAAGCCAAAGAGCCAGCGCTGTCTGCTTCTGCAGATGTTTCTGTGGTCATGCGGCAGGCATGGCTAGCCACTAGAGCAAACGAAACACTGTTTACCTTCCCACTGAAGGGGTCCCTATTTATCTACTTGCAATTTCTTGCTTTCGAACTGCTAGGTTGGCAGGAGCTGGGACAGAGACGGGAACTCATTCCGTCCTTCAGTACTTGGGAATCGAACTGCTGACCTTCCACCTCCCAGTCAGTGTCTTTGCCACTTGAGCCACTGCAGTCCCTCGCTGGAGGAAAGGCATGGCATGCTATAAACTTAATTTGCAAACAAAATTTCTTCTTTTGCAAACAAAATTTCTTCTTCAACTGGGCAAAAACAATGTGTTTATCAGAATACTGGGCTATGGAGAGAAGCCAATTCCAAGCTTTATCTAATTAACCAGAAACACCTATCTGCATAGGCAGGAAAACAAATGGAGTTTCCTGGTGGTTATGCAAGGCTTCAAAGCATTAAAATAAATATATATATTTTTCCAATTTTACCTGCAGCTCTTAATCTTCAAATACTTGGCTACGCAACACAGCTAGGGTGCGAAACCTCAGTTCCAACCATAATCAATGGAAGACAGAGTATGGGATCAATGTTGGAGAAGATTTAAAGCACCCTTCCAATAACAAAAACAGGAAATCAAGTACCAAATGAGGATCACTTCAAGTGTAAAAATATACTCAAGGAAAGGAGACCTTTCAAATTTGTGGTACAAGCCTAAAAACACTGTGCGACCTAAGCCATTCAGGCACAGGAGAAAGCTATACAATCTTGAATCAAGAGATTATAGGGCAATCAATAAAAAATATTTTGTTATTTACAATCCTATTTTCCCCCATTTCTTTCTCTCTTTTGGTTGTTTTTTTTTTTAAAGAGTCAAATTCTGAATGCGACATCAGGTGACCATTTTGGGAAGCTTATAAACACAGATCCAAACTTCCCCGGTAGTCTGGAGTTGGCATCATCATGGGGTGAAGGTGTCAGAAAACCTTCTCTCTTTTGGTCATGGAACACTTGAAATCTACAGCTCCGGAGGAGGAACCGTCCAAGGAGAGGAAGGAAGCCCATGGGCTCCTTCCCTAATTAAAATGTACAGTTCTGCTCAAGCATAATCAGAAAATTCTGATTTAACCCACAGGAAAAACATCTGAGACACTAACAGACATGGCAGGTTTCAACACGCATCATCCCAGCCCAGAACTGAAAAACACCATAGAACAGTGATTGGCCAACCTTGGCACTCCAGATGTTCTTGAACTTCAATTCCCAGAAGCCCTGATCAGCGGGAGTGCTGACTTGGGCTTCTGGTAGTTGGAAGTCCAAGAACACCTGGAGTGCCAAGGTTGGCCATTACTACAGTAGATGATACAAATAAAGGCACGCCCACATAGCTCAACCCCACCATGTTTAATGTCCCTTACATCTGGAAAGGGCTGGTTGCAAATCCCAAATTTTGATTTTGGGGGGCCCCCCATATCTCATCTTCTACTCAAAATACAACAAACCACGGAGCTGCCATTTCGAAGGATCAAGTCCCAGCTCCCGGCCGGACTATTTCAATCAGAGAATAAAAGTAAATAAATAAATAACTTATTGATTCTTCCGGGGGGAAATGCCGGTTTCTCCAAATTAGCCACCCATGAGTCCAGAATCCGCTGATCTATGTCTGTGAACTACCCAACCCACTTGGGATACAATTTTCTGTACACAATCAGTTGTGTCGTAGTGTGAAAAAAAAGAGGGTGATGTAGGGAAACGACTTTTATTTTTAAAAGATGCTCCTTGAAAATAGATCATTTTTGTGTGAGTCTTGTGTGTTACTTTTTAATAGATAGGATTATGCATTGTTTTTTTTCCTGCTTTTGTTTATGTATTATGATTAAAAATTCAATAAAAATGATTTTTTAAAAAATAGATCAGCCACCTGTGTTATTATACAAGGCAGAGAATGGAGTCTAAGAGGCCAGAAAGTGTTTTAGAGCAACACGTAAGATTCGATCAATCTTTTTTGACGGTTCAAGACCAGCATAGTCCAGCAAAAGAACAGAGGTTAAAATACAGATTAAAACATTACTATTAGTGCTTTAACCAGAGCAGACATGCTCCTTTAAATATGCATTTTAATCTGTATTTTGGCCTCTGTGCTTTTGCTGGTCTTGGACCGTGATAAAAAGATATACTGTACATATAAATTCAAATTCAATTTGTTTACAGTCCATGACCAGCATAACACACAAAAACATAACACCACATCCTAACTAGTCTGGACACGGGTAATAAAAGGAAACTATGATACTATAATACTAAAAACCTACTTGGAATCGACATAAAACAGCAGGGTACTGTACATATATATATATTTATTGCACATGCATGCACAACCCAGACGGGCCTGTGTAGGAACCACCAAAACAATGGGAGACCCGCACAGGTTGCGAGGAAAAAGCGTTACCTTTTGGGACAAAATGGCAACGGAGAAAAGGCGACGCCAAAAACCCTCCCAAAAAAAAAACCAGGCTCTCTCTTTGCAACAACAACAAAACCACCCAAAATAATAATAATAATACAAGCAGTTAGCAATTCTAATATAAACTGATAGTACACAAGGGGAGGCAAAGCGAGGTACACAAATCAGGTGTGCCCCCCCTTTTTTTTTAACCAAGTGCAAGGCTGCATTTTTGCTTAAAAAATTGCAAAATAAATGCAATTGATTAGGTCAGTCCTGGGGAGGATAGTGGGGGGGAGGATAGTGGGGGAGCAACGCCCTTATTTTAATCCCCCCCCCTTTTGCAAATTCCTCCATTCCCACCCTTTTCCCCCATCCAACACAAGCTGAGCAAACGCACCATCAGGATTGAACCCAAAGGCCTTATTATTCCTTGCACAAGAGGGTGTTTGCACAAGAATGCACGGGGTGTGTGTGGGGGGTGCCCCTCCTTGAGTTACCTATATATATATATGGGGGGGTGCAGCCCCATAGCATACAAAAGGGGGGGGCTGCTAAATTAAGAGCGTCCGCCACCCCCTACCTGAGCTTGGATAACCGTCGCTTGCTTTCCCCGGCCTCTCTGTATAGCCCGGTCTCCATTTTAAGTCTGCCCGGCCTCCCCGCCTTCTTCCCCGTCCGCCGCCCCCCCGCCATTAGAAAAGCCCCTTCCAGGCTCCAGACCCACCTGTGGTGGTTGTAGGGAGCCAAGTGTGCCTGGGGAAGCCGGTGGCGGCGGGGATGGGGGGCCCGGGGGTCAGGATGGCGGCGGATTGCAACGCGGCGGGGCGGCAGTCTCGGCCACGGCGGCTTCTCGGCGTCTCTCCGGCTTCTTGCCTCCGCCTCCCTTGTGAGGCCTGTCAATCCCCGGCCTGGAGTGAGGCGCTCGGCCCGCGTTCGCCCCGGCGGCCCCGGAAAAGGAACAGCGGCCCCTGCTGAGCCCGCCGGGCAAAGCAAAGCCGAAGATTACCTATTGAGCTTTTTAAAAAAATAAAAATAGCAAAGTGTAGGGAATAAACTGCAAATTAATGGGATTTCTTTTAACCCGGGGAAGAGAATTTTCAGCAGAGAGGACAATTTTTAAAAAGTATTCCTTTATAAAATGCAATAAAATGAAGAAAAAAACACACATTAATTGGGGGCGGAGCTTAAATCCAAAGGACATAATTTTAAACAGAGGACAAATTTAAAAAAATATTCCTTAAAATGCAATAAAAAGGAAGAAACACAAATTAATTGGTTTTGCGATTTTTTTTTTTACATTTATTATTCTAACTTATTATCCCGCCCCAATCAGGAGAAACCTCAACTCTGGGCGGCTTACATAACAGGTTTAAAAATACATATTAAAAACCACCAATCAAATTCAGTTCCCTAATAGTAGTTAAACAATATAAATTAATACAATATTAAAAGATCAGCTAAAAAGAAATTAAACATCTTCAGTTAAAAATCACAAAGATTATAAAAGGAGACAAGGACAGGAGTAAGGAGGTAAGAGCAGAGGGTGGCTGCCTCAACCGATCAGCCACCCAACATGCGATAACATCTGGATTTGCTGTGCCCCCATATTTATTCTGGCAACGGTATTACTGGACCCAACGACAACACACGCAACATTAACGGCAGTTTTACTTGTTCCTCTGCCAATGTGATTTATGCCATCTTTTGCCAAAAAATGGTCTTCTGCACTCTACGTAGGACAAACAGGACCATCTCCGTGCAAAAGAGTTAAATGGACATAAATCAGACATCAGGAAAGGCAACACACATAAGCCTGTTCAAATCATTTTAATCTACCTGGACACTACACAAGACTTGGAAAGTTGCCTTTCTGGTACAGAAATATTACAAGACAAGGATCCAGAGAGAGACAGCACAAATACATACTGTACATATGCTAGATACCCATCTCATTACCAAATCTGTTTTTTGTTGTTCAGTCGCACAGTCAATTGTCCGCCAAGCACCTCTGTCCTCCACCTTCCTCCTCAGCTCACCAAGCTCTGTGCCCACTGCATCCACAATACCATCTAGCCATCTTATTTTTGGCCACCCCCTTTTTCTTTTGCCCTCCACCTTTCCCAGCATCAAGGCTTTCTCAAGTGAGTCCTCTCTTCTCATTTGATGTCCAAAGTACCTTAGCTTCATCTTTACTATTTGCCCTTCTAAGGAGCAGTCAGGGTTGTTTTCTTCTAAGACTGACCTATTTGTTCTCCTCGCTGTCCAGGGGACTCTCAAAACTCTCCTCCAACACCACATCTGAAAGGCATCTATTCTTCTGCGCTCAGATTTCTTAATGGTCCAGCTCTCACAACCATACAATGGAATACTATTGCTTTGACTATGCAAATTTTTGTTTGCAATGTGATGTCTCTACTTTTAACTATGTTCCCCAGGTTTCTCGTAGCTTCTCTCCCAAGAATCAGTCGCCTTTTGATTTCATGGCTGCAATCCCCATCTGCAGTGAGCTTTGATCCTAAGAAAGTAAAACCTGTCACTGCTTCTACTTCTTCCCCATCTATTCTCCAGGGACTGATAGGGCCTCTTGCCATGATCTTGGCTTTCTTGATATTGAGTCTCAAGCCAGCTTTTACACTCTCATCTTTCTACCTGATCAGGAGCTTCTTTAGATCTTCCTCACTTTCTGCCATTAGGGTGGTATCATCTGCATAACTCTAATTGTTGATGTTTCTCCCAGCAATTTTTATCCCATACTGTATTGTGATTCCTTCATCCCTTCATTGCTCATTATGTGCTCTGTGTATAACTTGAATAAGCAGGGTGACAAAATGCAGCCTTGTCTTACTCCTTTTCCTATTCCGAACCACTCTGTCCTTCCGTATTCTGTCCTAACTGTTGCTTGACTCATGTACAGATTTCTCACGAGGCATATAAGGTGCTCTGGTATTTCCATCTCTTTAATTACTTGCCACATTTTGTTGTGGTCCACACAGTCAAAGGCCTTGGTGTAGTCAATTAAACAGAAGTAGACTTGTTTCTGATATTCCTTTGTTTTCTCAATGCTCCAACATATGTTGGCAATGTGGTCTCTAGTTGCCCTACCTCTTCAGAACCCAGCCTGCACTTCTGGTAATTCTCTCTCCATGTGCTGCTGCAGTCTATCCTGTATTATCTTGAGCATCACCTTGCTAGCGTGTGGGATGAGCGCGATTGTTTATAATTTGAACATTCTTTGGCATTACCCTTTTTGGGGATTGGAACATATACTGATCTTTTCCAATCCTGCGGCCATTGTTGTGTTTTCCAAATCTGCTGGCATATAGAATGCAATAATTTGATTCCGTCATCTTTTAGGGCTACCATCATCTCAACCTTGCATAAATTATACCTCCCCTTAGGAATTAAAGCAGTGGTGGCCAGCCAAAAATTTTACTACTACACTGTGGGCGGAGCCAACATTGTGGGCAGAGCCAACATCATGACGTCTTGGGTGGAGCCAACATCATGACATCATGGGCAGAGCCAACGTAAAAAAACCCCATAAAAATAAGTACACAAAAATACAAATTAAATAGACATAAAAATACATAAAAATACACATTAAAAATAAATACACATTTAATACATATTAAATAGACATACAAACACATAAAAATACAAATTAAATACACATAAAAATACACATTAAAAATAAATACACATTAAATACACATTAAAATACACCCAACACCCAAAGGTGAGTCACTTACCCTGGGGAGCTTCAGGCTATAGGGAGCTTCAGGCTAGCAGCTTCTCTTCCTCCTCCCCACTTGGGAGGACAAGGAGGTCGTGCATGCATGCAAAGCAATGTAGGCGTGCATGCACACCAAGTGCTTGGCACACATGCGCAGAGGGGGAACCGGTAAAAAGGTAAGCCCTCGAGGTGGTTTCCCCCCAAAAAAATGAGCCACAAAAATAGGAAATGGCTTATACTCGAGTCAATGACCACAATAGTCCCAAGGCTGCACCGGATTGAGATGTGTCAACAATTTAATTAATTGTACCATATTGTAATGTATTTTGATTATTGAAAGTCACTAGCAGCTGCTGTATGTCTCACCCTCAGCTTATACTCAGCTCACTCTATTTTCCTGGATTCTCAGGTCAAAATTAGGTACCTCAGCTTATATTCGGGTATATACAGTACTGTAGCTGCTTTGGCTCACTGAGGGGCAGTTATTTTGTAAATCTAATGGTTCTTTGTTGCTGCTCAAAACCAAACCAGTCTCATAAATTTCTCAGGAGGGGCAACATTGTCACACACACACATATATATAACATTGGCATCCTGGGGTTGGGTTGGGGGGGCTGTTAGCTCAGGAGGGTTTTCACACACATCCTGCCCCCTCCCCTGGGTACAGCCCTGCTGAAAAATTAAATCTCCTTTTCATAGGCTGGTATTTATTTTGACTATTCTATTTTTGTTATTGTATTGGTTGTCAGTTTTTAATCTTTATAAATTTTAAAAAATAAATGGCCCTTTATTCTTGTGATACAGCGTTTTATGTGCATTTTAGTATCAACCACTTAGAAATATTTTATCCAGTGTCATAAAAAATATTGCCAGAAGAGACACAAATAAACTTTATCTCTCTTAGCTGGAGTGACTCGTCAAAACTAATTGAATAGCTAAGGCTAATGTTTGCACATTTTGTACTGTGCGCATTGAGCTTGTTGAAGCTGACTTTCGTCCTCGTGAGATGCATTTATAGTTAACAAGCAAACATATCATGCATACAGCATTTCTTTGATTTCACTTTTTAAAAGTACATGACATCTCTTATTCATATAACCTCACTACAGTCCTATAAGGTTGAGAGAAAAGGACTTTTCCAAAGCGGCGCCAGAGTGAGCTTGTCGGAAAAGCAGGAATCACTCCCAAATATGCAATAAACCATCAATACTGTCTGCTACACCAATCATAATTATTGTGCTGTGTGGATAAATGTATTGTGTGCACAAAGGTACGGAAACCAGAAGATGGGGAAAGGGAGCTAGTTTGTTCTTGACTCCATCTCATGTCTATTGCAATCAACTAAATGTTCTCCAGAGATTTCTTGCATATCTCCAAGGAAACATGTCAAGGCTGAGAAACAGAATTATTTTGGAGAATTTTGTGCAAACAAGAAGGGGAAAGGAACTAAAAATAATAAACACAAGATAAGACGCTTCTTTTATTTCTGGTTCAGATATATTTTCTTCCATCTTTGATTTATATATTTATTTTTCCAGTGGTTTAAGATGCTGACTGGAAGGTGGCAGGTCAGCAGTTCAAATCCTGAGTACTGCAAGACGGAATGAGCTCCCGTCTCTGTCCCAGTTCCTGCCAACCTAGCAGTTCGAAAGTAAGAAATTGCAAGTAGGTAAATAGGAACCACCGCGGTGGGAAGGTAAACAGCTTTCCATGCACTCTGGTGTCTAGTCATGCCTGCCACATGACCACAGAAACGGTGCTGGCTCTTTGCCTTTGAAACAGAGATGAGCACTGAACCATAGTCAGATACTACTGGTTTTCAGGCAAGGGAAACCTTTATTTTGCATTTACTATATTTTTCCAAGTATTCTCTTAAACCATCCATCTTTATATTTTTCTCCTTTATATAAACTTTGATAGAATTCTTTTACAATCTTTCTTTTATCACTGGATCTGTTACACCTCATGCCTTCTCTATTTATTAATATTCCTAGCTCTCTTTTAACGTTTTTCTCTAGCACTGCTCTCGTCAACATTTTTGAATTTTTGTTGCTGAATTCGAAATATTATTTTTAAGTTAATTAAGTTCCTTTTAATTTTTCCATTTCTTTGCCTGACAATTCTTTCTTTAGTATCCATATTTTTTCAAACATCTTCTTCTTTTGTTCTTGTGTGTTCTAATTCTAGCTGCTTAATTTCCTTCTTCAAATTATCATATTCCTCCTCTTCTATTTAACACTGCTTTCCCAGTCCTATTTCTTTCTAAAATAAATATTAAAAAAATAATATGTCCTGTTTGTCCTATATAGAGCTCAGAGGGGCTTGCTTTTTGTGTGTGTGTGCAAAAGATGGCATAAATCACATTAGCGGAAGAACAAGTAAAGTTGCCCTTAATGTTATGTGTGGCGTTGTTGAGGCAAAAAGATTACAGAATAAAAAGGTTTGACAACCATGCAGTAGTGAATTCTTTGTTGTTACCTTGTTAACTTGTAGCTCTGATTGGTTAGGTCGCCTTTGCTCGAAAGCCAGTTGTATCCAACTCTAGGGTTCAGTACCCATCTCTGTTTACAGCCATCTCATTTTTGGCCGCCCCCTTCTTCTCTTGCCCTCAACCTTTCCAAGCATCAAGGCTTTCTCAAGTGAGTCGTCTCTTCTCATTTGATGTCCAAAGTACTTTAGCTTCATCTTTACTATTTGCCCTTCTAAGGAGCAGTCAGGCTTGATTTCTTCTAAGATTGACCTGTTTGTTCTCCTTGCTGTCCAGGGGACTCTCAAAACTCTCCTCCAACACCACATCTCAAAGGCGTCTATTCTTCTGCGTTCCGCTTTCCTAATGGTCCAACTCTTGCAACCATACATTGCCACAGGGAATACCATTGCCTTGACTATGGGAATTTTTGTTTGCAAGGTGATGTCTCTACTTTTCACTATGCTCCCCAGGTTTCTCATAGCTTGCCTCCCAAGAATCAGTCGCTTTTTTATTTCATGGCTGCAATCCCCATCTGCAGTGAGCTTGGATCCTAAGAAAGTGAAATCTGTCACTGCTTGCATCTGCAATATTTTTGTCCACTTGAGGGCAGCGTGTGATAAAAACTGACTTTTAGAAAGCCATCTGAATTGACAAGTTTTGGTGCCTAGGCCATCCAGAAAACAGTTCCATCAAGAACAGTTTTGCCTTCTGTAGCTGCTGCGCATTCTTGCTTTTGCTTAATTCTAGTTTTGTGCCACCTTTCTCCTGGCATCGGCACTTAATTTCCAGAGTGACAAAACCTCTGGGAATAAAAGCTCAGAAAAATGGGAGAGGAAACTCAGAAAAGTTGTTTTTGCCGATGACGATTGCAGCAGACCCTGGAATGTGCGGTCCAAACAGGCAACATCTCCACCCTTGGGTTTGTGGGCTAGACCAGAACTTTAGCAATCCTGCAGGAGCAGAATCAAGGCTTTTGTTCTTCCACTCTTCTTTCCACTGCACAAGGTGCAAGCCCTCTGTAGTGCCCAAAACCTGTTTCACTGAGTTGGAAAGGGTTTTGTAGGCTATCCAGTACAACCCTTCCTAAATACAGGAATCTGAACTCAAGGACGTATAACAGAGGGTGGTTCAATTATCTCTTGAATGCTTCCAGACAGTGTCGGAGGGCTTCACCACCTCTTGAGACAGTGGGTTCCATTGTTGTACAGCTCTGTTAAGAAGGGTTTTTAAAAAAATATTCAGCCTATATTTCTGGCTTCCTGTAGTTTGAACCCGTTATTACGCATCCTGCACTCTTGGATGACGGAGAACCGATTCCACCACTCTTCTTTATGACCAACGTTCAGGTAGTTGAAGAGCACTATCCTTGCCTTTCCCAGTTTCCTTTTTTCAAGGCTAAGCGTGGCCATCCTCATCACCTTCATTTGTAATGTTTATTCCCTTTCAAAAAGTCTTTTAATGCATCTTTCATTCTTCTGTCTAATGTAGTATTGTGTTCTCTGGGTGGCAACAGTTTTGCAAGTTGATTGGTGTGGTTATTTTGCAGAAAATGCATTTTTCTACCTGACTCTTTCTTTTAACGGAAAACTCCAGCGATGAAGCACACCACCTTCCACATGTCACACACTTGCTCTGTCCACTGAATTCTATGCATAATTTATGCATGTGGTCTCTGATTCTGGTTAAGACAAATTTTGAAGTGAGAAACACACACACAGAGAGTTGCCATGATACTCTCTCACAAAACCGGGACAGAAGTATAGTTGACAAAAATGGGCGGGTTATCTACAAAACAGCTTTTTAAAAAACAAACACAATATAAAGACAGCTATAAAACATGTTCACATTAAATATGTCAATACATAAATCAATTTATTTACAACTGTAAAATAATCTGTTGTACTTCTCAGAAGTCGCGTCGTGGTCAACTCTTAACGTCCTCAGTTGTAAGAAACACACTGGTCGCACTTATTGGGCAGTGGTGTGAGGCGAGGATGTTAAGATTTGTCTCCAGGTATACTCCAACTCCAATGTGGCAGGAAATCGCTCGTTTGATGGTGACAGTTCAAATTTACTTTAATGGTGTGTTATAATGCACAATCAATAAGTTTTTAAAATCCAGGACTTTTAACATGATTTTTATTGAACTGGCCGGGACAATTTTTCCAACCTTGAATCCAGGACAATCCCAGTTTTCTGGGACAAATGGCAACCCCACTCACACACAACTTACAAGAATTTGCACATGAGAAAATGTACAATCAATGACTGGAGCTAAACTGTTCTCTCAAATATACCATTGGTGATAAGAACGTAAAGTTGACTCAGCCTTCCATACTTTCGAGGCCAGTAAAATAAGTACCCTGCATGTTGGGGGCAAAATGTGGATTAACTTGTGAACCACCCGGAGAGGGCACTAAGCCCTATTGGGTGACATATAAGTGTGATTGGTTTGCTTTATATGAAGCAGCTTTATCACAGGCTTTCAATAAGTTGCCCTCTCATAGATTAACCTACCTTATAACATTGTTGTGCAGGGATAAATGTGGAGAGACTACCATGCCTGCTGTCTTGAGCTTTTTTTTCTTGGAAAGGAGGAATACCAACATTAATTCATCATCATCATCATCATCATTGAAGAGCATTATACAAACTCAGGAATTTTTTTGAGATGCAGACTCTGGACATTTTGACAATGTAAGCAAGGCATGAAAAAGAAGACTCACTCAGAAATAGAGCTGCCATAATTCTCTCCCACAAAACCGGGACGGAAGTATACTTGACAAAAATGGGTGGGCTATCTACAAAACAGCCTTTTAAAAAACAAACATAATATAATGACAGGTGTAAAACATTTTCACATTAAATATATCAATCCATAAATGAATTTATTTACAACAGTTAATTCTTACTGTAAAATGATATGTTGTACTTCTGAGAAGTCGCATGGTGGTCAACTCTTAACGTCCTCAGTTCCAGGAAACGCACCGGTCATGCCTATCGGGTGGTGGTGCGAAGCGATGATGTTAAGATTTGTCTCCAGGTATACTCCAAATCCAATGTGGCAGGAAATCGCTTGTTTGATGGTGAGAGTTCAAATTTATTTTATTTTATTTTATTTATTTTAATACACAATCAGTAAGTTTTAAAAATTCAGGACTTTAACATGATTTTTATTGAACTGGTTGGGACAATTTTTCCAACCTTGAATCCGGGACAATCCCGGTTTTCCAGGACGTACAGCAACCCTACTCAGAAAAGACACTGTCTGTTTACACTTGGCAGCAAAAGCTTTAAATGGGTAGGGAGGGAAGGAACAATGTGGGCAATTAGCTATTTTAAACTATTTTTCATTAGCACTGTGGAACTTCCCATCACAAGGTATGGAGACAGTCCATGGCTTTTGCAGATTGCTTTGAAAAGAGATGAGATGTAATCATCACAGGGAGGGGATGAATTGCAATTAACTTTGATAGCTAAATAGAACTTCCACTTTCAGGAAGCAGGTGACAATTAATAAAGATCTGGAGCTATTCTGTTTCTTGACATCTAGCTTTCTTAAGTCTGCTCACTCTAGAGAAGAATTAAATGGAATGGGTGGACTATTTTGATCTGATCTGACAAACTGTTTAGCCAACAAAGCTGGAAGCAGAACCTCCATTTTCTCAGAAGGGGAAGATAAAACACCAAGTAGGGAGCAAAGAGTGGGTTTCTGCTCCATTTGAAGGATAATAAATGGAAGGTTACCGGATGCTTATGCCGTCTCAGGGACAAATTATTGTAATGTCACAAGAAGGGGCTTTTAATAACGGTTGCAAAAATGACGGAAGATGGAGAGACAGGGTGGTGGAATTCAAAGGTTGCCTGTGGTTTTTGCAGCAATGGCCACTGTGGATTGTGCAAGATAGCGAAAGGGAAGGCTGTTTAAAGAGCATGGATTGAAGCAAAGCCCCAAGATATGGGTTGACAGACAGAAGATTTCTGGTCCCAAGGTCTGAGGCCCAGAGAACAGACTCCAAACCCAGAGACTCGAATGGAAAATTGACAGTTGGGAATTTTTGATTTGTGTTTGACATCGGACTTTTCTCATGCAGCCGCAGTGTGAGAGGAACAGCTCTCTCTGGGGATGGGTCTTATCTCAGCAGAGTCCGGCTCTTCTGCGTTTGCAAGAAAACAGGTTGTCAGGCCAGCCCCCCAGAGATGGAAGGAAAAAAGGCTGCAGCCTGGTGTTGCAGAAGCTTGGAAGGAGTTTTTAACCTTGCTTGGGAGGGACAAAACCGAACCAAAATAAAAGTGGATGTATGTTACGTCGTTCCAGAGAATGGGTGTGCGTGTGTGTTGATGGCAAGATTGCAGCAGCCCAAAAGCCATGAGAAGGAGGAATAGAAGAGGTGGGTATGTGCGTTATTAATAACCTGCTGAGTCAAGGGGACTCTTGGGTTTCAGGATTACAAGAGATGCAGATGTAGAATTGGTCAGTTGAGTGATCCCACACGCTCCCCTCATGCTGATGGAGCTAATTGGGAAAGAGAGAGAAGCATTGGTCTAAAGTGGTCTGGGCCTTTCTAACCCAGGGATCATCCAAAGGTTGGCTGGGAACTAAATGCCCTGAGGCCGTATCTGTCCCTCTTGCGCTCCCGATCTAGCCCTTGACGTATTCACCACCAGATGGTCCTCTGGATTACTTTGAATTAAATTTGGGCCTTCAGCTAAAAGGTTAAAAAAGACATTAGCCAATGTTTGAAGTTAATAGAGAGGCCTGGTGGTGCAGTGGTTAAACTGCTGTACTGCAGCCAAAAATGCTGACCTTGTGAGTTCAGTCCTGACTGGGATCAAGGTTTGACTCAGCTTTCCATCCTTCTAAGGTCTGTACAATGAGTAACCTAGCAAGCTGGGAGCAAAAATGCAAATTACCTTGTGAACTGCCCAGAGATGGAGATGGTGCATTTTCTCTGGCTGCCCCTGAAGGGAAGCTGCTTGGTATTTCTCTCTTTAATAATAATAATAATAATGATGATGATGATGATGATGATGATGATGATGATGATGATGATGATGTGTCGTCAAGTCTATTGTGACTTTTGGTTTTCCAGAATACTCAGAATTGGGTTTACCATCCCCTTCTTCCTTGCTCAAAAGCCAGTCATATCCAGCTCTAGGGGATGGTTCCCATCTCCGTTTATAGCCAAAGAGCCCATGTTGTCTGCTCTAGAGTGAGTGGAACGCTGTTACTTTTCTTTTCCCACTGACGCGGTATCCGTTTATCTACTTGCAAGTCTTACTTTCAGACCGCTAGGTTGGCAGATGATGGGGACTCACTCCATTCCACAATACTCAGGTCTCAAACCTGCCAACCTTCCAGTTATCAAATACATCATCTTAACCACTAAGTCACTCCAGCAATTCCCTTTTTGAAGAGACAAAAAAAATATTAGTGGGATTTCTTTCTTTCTTTTGTGGCCTCTTCCAGATTGTACTGATTTACTGGGTCTCCAAATGGCTCAGTCCAGAATGCATTTTCCTTGTCAAATTCAGTCGTCTTCTCTTCCCTGTTGACACATGGTCTCTTTGGAAGTGACATCCGTTCAGCAGCCTAGTGGTGGGAGAGGAGGAGGAGAAAGGACATACTCCTCATGCATCCCTATTCATTTATTTTCCGCCTCACCCACTGCTGTGGAATCCATTTATCCAGGAGCATATGGAACACTGTTACCTTTCCTGCCAATGTGGTACCTGTTTATCTACTTGCAAATTGCTAGGCTGGCAGGAACTGGGACAGACAGGCACTCACTCCGTTGTGTAGCAACTCAGGCATCGAACTGCTGACCACTAAGCCATCGCAGTCCCATCCCTGATAGATAGACAATGCTAGAATAGACAATGATATTAAGTAATTCTATGAAGCAATTAAAGTTAGCACAAAAAGAAAGTTCCAGAGAGTTGATTGAAGTAATCTGTCAATAAGGCCAAACATAGCAAGCTAATTTGCACAATCCCGGAGGTGACACACATTTAACGTTAGGAAGAATTTCCCTTTCCACTCACCATCTTTTCTGAATACGTCATTCTAGCCAGAAGGTCTGCACATATCTAAAACTCTAATACGATTTCAGATCTAATGATGGATTATCTATAATGTATAATTGATCCGTGACATAAACGAAGAACATTCCAAACAACCCACCGTCAAATTGGACAGGTTTCAGCTGCAGTCAAATCTGTATATTTTGTGCAAATAACAAATGCTCCTGGGGGGGGGGGTGTCAAATGCAGACTCTCTAGAAGGGTGACTTTTGATTGCAAAATACTGTACATCCAATTAATATATATATATTTGGAGAGCACACTGCTTTAATTGAATGGGATGGAACACCCAACTCTCTGATACAATTGCGTTTGGCCTCTGGCTACAAAACCAACAGGCCATTTGACTGGGAAACTATTAATTATTTTTGCAAGCGGCAATGAGATTTAACAGGCAGTGAATTCTGTGGTTCTTTCATTAGGATATCCTTTTTCACATTTGTACGCATATCTCCCCCAAAGAGTAGGCAAATATCAGGTTAAGAATGTTTTATGTTAGATTGTCATGTTTTTAATACAAAGTTAACCTTTTAAAGTTTGCTTTTACATTAACAGGAACTATGCTAGTTAAAAAAATTTGACAACAGAAATAGCATTTTGGCCTATCCTTTTGCTATCTTGCTCTTATTTCTGAACAGTCACTGGAGATAAGAAAGTACCGTATATGCCGGCGTATAAGACGACTGGGCGTATAAGATGACCCCCCAATATTTCCACTCAAAATATAGAGTTTGTTATATACTCGCCGTATAAGACTACCCCCTCTTCTGCACACCTTCCAAACACCAAATAAAACATAAAAGAACATCAGATTTGATTCCAACATCTCCCTGTGGCCGGCACTAGTGCGCAAGTGTGCATGTGCGAGCTCTGCGTAGACAAGGGGCAGGGCAGAGCACCGCTGCTTCCCGCCGAGCAGAACAGGCCAGTCACGCCAAAAAGGCTGGCACCCCTGTCTCGCTGCTGATGCTCGCCGCAGCCACGCTGGATACCGTGTGATACTGGATGGTATGTAGAATGAGGTGGGTGGGCATCGGGAGGCCACTATGGGCACCAGGCGGGCATCGGGAGGCCACTATGGGCACCGGGCGAGCATCGGGAGGCCACTATGGGCAGCTTTGTCTATCCCAACTGAAGTGCACCCGGCGTATAAAAGACGACCCCCCCCCCACTTGGAGGCATGTTTTTCAGGGGGGGGAAGTAGTCTTATACGCCAGCATATACAGTATTTAATGCTTGCTCCCGTGAAAGCAGTTTTATCTATCTATAGCTCTGAATAGCTATGCGCAGAACTGTGAATCTGATATGCAGACCAGAAAGTTTTTGCACGGGAAAGGAAACTAAGTTTTGCAGATTGCCTATGGTTTATTTTAATGGCAATAATTAAAAGACTTAACACAATGCAGTTATGATTCCGTCAACGGATGCCTACTGCACAATCTGCAACAACAAAGAAAAGTTTGGAGTTCACAAAAGTTTTTTTTTAACGTGTCCAGCTCTGCTAACCAATTGTTACCCAACGCAGCGGAGCCTAGTTCCGCTCTTATGCTTGTGAGAGATAACATATCCCGTTTCTGGTTTCCACAGATCTGTATGTCTACACCAGATAAGCATGTGGAGCAAAGAGGAAGTAAGTTATTTGGGCAGGAAGCTGGATAACAGCTGCTGTTGTAACAGCATCTTGAAAGAACCATTTCCCTTCTGCCTGGAGTACATCTAAGACCAGGAAAATATAATGAAAACTCATCACTCATGACCCAGATAAGCAGCAACCAAACTTCCATATTTTCACATGTTGCAATGTTGGTTCACAAGACTTGTATCTCCAACAGGGAGGGTGACAAGGACCTGCTGATCACCATGAGGATAGCCAATATTCAGAATCAGATACACCAGAATTGTTGTTGTTGTTAACACGTTACCATGTTTGGATAACAGGCAATGCAACACAAACAATTAATGAACAAACAATTGTTCACATGCGTGGGTGCGTTTCACTACCACTTCCAGGAGCGTTGAGGGCAACATATGTTGTAGCAAAATAGATGAGACAGGACAGCAATTCCAGGTCGTACAGATTCAAGGCTCTTTTATTGAGCAATGGTTCACAGATAGTATCGGTACTCAAATCTGAGAACCTCGAAGGGTCCAAAAAACAGTATTTATATACACAGTAGTAAACAGGAAATGCATGGCTCTTCCACCATGTGGTGGGCTTAGAATTTTAACACCTTGGTATTGGTTGAAGGGACAAAGGAATTCAAACAAAACACTTGTATTCGCTAATGGCCAAAATTCACACTAACCTATCCTCTACTATCGGGTAACTTTACAAGACCTCTATTCTAATGAGGAAGGGTCTATTGCATCAGCCTGAACAATAGGCAGGCAAGTTTAAGCTGAATCACTGTCACTCCGCTTTGTAGGTTATTGAGAGGGCAAAGATGGAGTCTCTTTGGTTTTATATTATTCTATATTCCAGCATACACAGACTGGAAGATTTGGCGCTGTGGGCGAGATCCAGCCCATAGGCTGTAGTTTGGGCACCCCTGGTCTAAGAAGTGGAAATGTTTAAGAGATAGGGATCTATGTTACTCTGTTGCATCACAAACAAGTGTTGTAATGAACAAACTTAATTAGGCACCAGCTGAAATTCAGAGGGTTATAATCCACAAAAGTTTATGTATTTATTTATTTTATTGAATTTATTACCCCGCCCCACTCGGGAGAACCCGACTCTGTAGAGAGTGACTATGGCCCTAAAGATGTTCTTTTGATGTCTCATCAGTTCCAGCATATGGTGAAGGAGGATGGGAGGATGATGTGGCCAGGAGAGTCTGGCTGCTACTCTTTCTAGCTCTTTAGCATGACAACAACCTCTGGACTGCCAAAGTTGCCCACTCCTGCTTTGAAGAAATAATAAGCAAATATATCAGCCCCTTGTCCCAGTGGTATCAAAATGGTAGCAAAATGGTCTCCGTCACGCTTGTCTTGCAAAATGCTCTGATGCTGTTTTGCAGTTAATTAGCAAGCCAATTTAAGCCTTGCTACAGCAAGTCAGAATGAATCATAATGCGCTCAAAAGAACAACACACTGACCTCTGTTGTCCATTTAGCAGCTTCCTTGGTACATGCAAGCCAAAAGTCACCAGAGGAAGCAAAAGAAAAGGATTGGGTTAGGGTTTTAAGGTTGGCTTGACAGCTTTTCAGTGTAGTTAGGGAAGCCAATACCAACTGTTCCAGGGTTTCTAAGGCATTTTCACATTTACTGCTTTATATACCGAAAGAAGCACCTGATTAGGTTGAAAGAAGAAAGTGAAAAAGCTGGTTTGAGACTCAATATCAAGAAAACCAAGATAATGGCCACAGGCCTTCTCAGTCCCTGGAAAATAGATGGGGAAGAAGTAGAAGCAGTGACAGATTTTACTTTCTTAGGATCAAAGCTCATTCCAGATGGGGATTGCAGCCATGAAATAAAAAGGTGACTGATTCTTGGGAGTCAAGCAATGAGAAACCTGGGGGACATAGTTAAAAATAGAGACATCGCCTTGAAAACAAAAGTCTGCATAGTCAAAGCAATGGTATTC
Source organism: Furcifer pardalis (assembly GCA_030440675.1). NCBI lineage: Eukaryota > Metazoa > Chordata > Lepidosauria > Squamata > Chamaeleonidae > Furcifer > Furcifer pardalis. The sequence continues at coordinate 59,659,776 of CP126898.1, forward strand.
CCTGTGGCAATGTAGGGTTGTGAGAGCTGGACCATTAGGAAAGCTGAGCGCAGAAGAATAGATGCCTTTGAGATGTGGTGTTGGAGGAGAGTTTTGAGAGTCCCCTGGACAGCGAGGAGAACAAATAGGTCAATCTTAGAAGAAATCAACCCTGACTGCTCCTTAGAAGATCAAATAGTAAAGATGAAGCTAAATTACTTTAGACATCAAATGAGAAGAGAAGACTCACTTGAGAAAGCCTTGATGCTTGGAAAGGTCGAGGGCAAAAGAGGAAGGGGACGGCCCAAGATGAGATGGCTAGATGGTATTGTGGACACAATGGGCACAGAGCTGAGCGAGTTGAGGGGGATGGTGGAGGACAGGAGTGCCTGGCGGACGATGGTCCATGGCGTTGCAAAGGGTCGGAATCGACTGTGCGACTGAACAACAACATACCACAAATTATGCACCACAAATTATGCTCAGGCTCAGAAGTGGGGCAGGGAACCGGCCTCAACGCCAACCCTGGAACCTGTCTCTTTCCACCCTGGTTCTGATTGGAGGATATCCGTTACTCTTCTCCAAGTCTATAACTTTGGTTCAGAATAGGGTTGCCATAATTCTCCATCACAAAACCGGGACAGAAGTATACTTGACAAAAATGGGGGGGTTATCTACAAAATAGCCTTAAAAAACATAATATAATGACAGTTATACAACACTTTCACAATCAGTAAGTTTTAAAAAATCTGGGGCTTTAACATGATTTTTTTTTAACTACCCGGGACAATATTTCCAACCTTGAATCCGGGGCAATCCTGGTTTTCTGGGACGTATACCAACCCTAGTTCAGAACCTTTACTACAGCCTTCGTCTCCCTTGTGCTGCCGGAACCAAGAGGTGCCAAGACAAGGAAGGGTCCCTTGAATGAGAAGATCCTGCCCCCAAGGTAGGTGGAACTACCCAGCCCTGAATGAGCAGTTGCCCTATCTAGGTTTTCATCTGGGGTTGGGGGTTAGTGTGTTTGGAAACCAGGCTAGCCCACGAGTTCTAAACCTTTTTAAGCCAGGGGCCAGGTGACGCTTCATCAGACAGCTTCAGGGGCCAGATGACCATTTCCCCCCGCCTCCACTACTTCTGGGTGTGGTGGGGGCAGTGGTGGCCATGAAGCTGAAAGGCGTGCTTGGAAATCTGGAACACAGCCATCTTCCTGGGTATTTAGGAACAGTTTTGCCTTTTACGACTGTTAAATTCTACGATTCTGAGACTATGTAAATTGCAGGGGAAACTGTGCAGATATTTAAGGAACTAAGAATCTCAACGTAGAAAGAGATTAAGCTGCAGTAGAGGCCATGCAGTGCTGCACTGAAAGGTGCCTTCCCCTTTTAAGCTCCTGCAAAATGAATTCTTGCATAACAGTGTCAATAAAGCATGTGCGCACACACAAACAGTGCGTCCTCTGCCAGATTATTCTTCCCTGGAGAGAGAATTATGTGCCGACGCCGCCGACGCCCCCCCCCCCCTAGTGTTATAGGACCTTGGATGGAGGAGGGAAGTGCTTGCCATCTGAGGACAAGCCGAGTTGCTCGGACGTGTATCTGACTCTGCTACATCACACTTCCCAACCGAGTCATTGCCCAGCCAAGCAGGACCCAACACACCAGGGACATAAATGCTCATCAACTAGGTGGCATCATTTTCTCCACCCTTCAGACAGGCATGGGACTGTATGTGCCGAGGGTACAAACTGCAACACACTAGGTCTGGCCAAAGTCCCAGCCCAGAAGATCACTATGAACAGGTGGGCTTGTCATAGCCTTGTGGTACAGCGGTTAAGAGTATCAGCCTGGGGTTTTGGAGACAGTCAGGCGACAGCCCCAATCTGTACCTTGAGCTATGAAATTCATCAGGCTCAAGTGGCCAAGACGCTGACTGGGAGGCGGAAGGTCAGCAGATCGATTCCTGGGTATGGCAGGACGGAATGAGCTCCCGTTTTTGTCCCAGCTCCTGCCAACCTAGCAGTTTGAAAGCAAGAACTTGCAAGTAGATAAATAGGAACCACTTTGGTGGGAAGGTAAACAGCATTCCATGCGCTCCAGTGTCTAGTCCTGCCTGCCACATGACCACGGAAACGTCCGCCGAAGCAGACAGCGCTGGCTCTTTGGCTTGGAAACAGAGATGAGCACTGAACCCTAGAGTCAGATACAACTGGCTTTCGAGCAAGGGAAACCTTTACCTTTTACCTTACCTTCTGCCAGCCACCCTCTCTCGGCCTGGGTCCATGGGAGGTTAAAGGTGAGGAAGAGTGAGCTACACATTTCACCCTGAGCTCATTTGGGGGAAACCAGAATGGAACATAGATGTAATTAATAAAGAAAGAAACAATAAATAAAAGATTGCTATCCCAATACTGTAGTTGTATATATCTGAAATAATAGAGAGAACAATTCATCACTGTTCCCATATCTGAAGATTTAAATTGCTTTCAAGCCTCTTTCATGTTTAATTCATATTAATGTCTGATGACTGTTTAATATTAAAGGGAAAATGGAGGGGAGGTGTTTGTAATGCCGATTGACGGGTCAATATAGTGTTTTGCATACATATTGCACAATCAAAGGCTGCTATTCAGTTTACATAAATTTTAGCAGATTAATTAAAGGTAAAGGTCTCCCTTGGTCAAAAGCCAGTCATATCCCACTCTACAGGGTGGTGCTCATCTCCATTTATAGGCAAAGAGCCAGCATTGTCTGCGTCTAAAAACATTTCTGTGGTCATGTGGGTGTATGTGAGATATATATCTTCAGCAGGTGCAAGTCAGGAACTGGACAGAGGCTCACTGACACATTAGCTGTCATTCTGACAAGAGCAGCATATTGGATCAATCAGGACTGGGTAGAGTTCTATCATAACATCTGGAGAGCTTCATGTTGCCCACTGCGCCCCTGAGCCCTGTCCAATGGCCAGGGTTGAAGAGCTGCCGCTCCGGGCGGCTGGAGCGCCACCACGCCACCGGACCCCGTCTAATGGCCAGGGTTGAAGAGCGGCCGCTCCGGGCGGCTGGAGCACCACCGCACCCCCGGGCCCCGTCCAATGGCCAGGGTTAAAGAGCTGCTGCTCCAGGCGGCTGGAGCGCCACCGCGCCCCTGGGCCATGCCCAACGGCTGGGGTTGAAGAGCCGCCGCTCCAGGTGGCAGGAACACCGCCGTGACTCCGGGCCATGCCCAACGGCCGGAGTTGTGTTGTTTTGGTGCCGGGACTTGGCCGTTGGGGACGGGGCCAAAGACCATCTCCTCTCTGGTCAACCCGGCCAGCCTAGCCCCTGGACTGCCTGTGGCTGTTTGAAACGTTTGTACCTTGGACGACCGGTATTTTATCGCGAATGTTTTTATTGTGATTTTATTGTGTATCGTACCATTGTGAGCCGCCCTGAGTGACACGTATGTGATTGGGCGGCATGGAAATATGAATATAATAATAAAAGTAATAATTTGATGCAGACATCGAACCTTTTCCAAGACTTGCTTCTTTCAGCTCTACTAGAGTGAGGTGGGGGCTGAACTTGAAAGAGGAAAATAAATGCTCATGGAGGATTAACTAAAAAGGACAGACGTGGTGGTGGTGAGCAGAGATCATAATCCAAAGTGGATTATTTTTTTCCTGTTTGGGTTTCACCAGCTGTTGTCGAGTCCAAGAACTGTTCCCTCTCCCTTGAAACAGCTGATTGTATAAACTGGTCTTTAGAGTGTCAACATTGGGAACTGTTTTGGGAGGCAGAAATGTAACATCCTTTTCTCTCTTGCAATGGGATTCCCTCGTGTGCTTTGAAACCTGATGTCTCTCCCATGACTTCGCAGCCAGAAGCACTGCTTGCCGAAGACAGATTTTCTATTTATTTGCTTCTTGCATTGATTGCTGAACAACAAACAGGCAACAGACATCAGCTAAAAAGCTGCCTAAACCAGCTCCACAGACGTTTCCTACAGAGGCTATTATCCAAGCTAGTAAACAGTACTGTATATACTCGAGTATAAGTCTAGTTTTTTAGCCCCTCCAAATGAGATCCAAAAAAAAAGACTCGGCTTATACTCGAGTCAACAACCCCGAGGGCCCCAAAACTGCGGTGGTGCAAATTCAAACATACATTTTTTTAAAAAAAATTCCCTTTAACTGCCTGCAGGGCAGAGGGGAAACAGGTGCATCCGTGACGCAGCGGGAGAGGTCGGGAGGATTTTCGAACGGAGGGTGGGTCGAGCTACCCCCTCCCTAAATGGAATTGCCCCGTAGAATGCGGGACGGTTGGCCGCCCTATCATAAAAAGGAAGGGAAGGATCCGTTCTACATCAATCACAGCCTGAAACTACAGGCTGCCGCGCCCCCCCGGCCCCCGTCACCGGCCGGGAGGAGGTTAAAAGGAGCCTCCCTGGACGAGGGAGGGCTTGAAGACGCCACCACGCGAGACGTCGCTGCTGCCGCGCCCCCCGGCCCCCGTCACCGGCCGGGAGGAGGTTAAAAGGAGCCTCCCTGGACGAGGGAGGGCTCGAAGACGCCGCCGTGTGAGACGTCGCTGCCGCCGCGCGCGCCCCCGGCCCCCGTCACCGGCCGGGAGGAGGTTAAAAGGAGCCTCCCTGGATGAGGGAGGGCTCGAAGACGCCGCCGCGCGAGACGCCGCCAATGTTTGTTGGACCTTGTTGGACTCTCCCTCGGCCAGCCGGCCTTGGAGGGAGAGAAACCTGGGGGCCTTGGGCGGCGATAGAGGATTTTGTAGGGGGGGGGTCTTTGGTGGCATATTGTTTCTTTTGTATATTATGGAAGCCGCCTAGAGTCAGGTTCGCCTGAGCAAGGCGGGGTATAAATTTGAAGAATAAATAAATAAATAAATAAAAACTCAAAAACATACCCACACAAATATCTGAATAAATTAATTTTACTGTATTTTCATGTATTTTAATTACTGAAACTCACCAGCAACTGCTGCATTTTTCACCCCCGACTTAAACTCGGGTCAATCTATTTTCCTAGTCTTAGAGGTCCAAATTAGGTAGCTGGACTTATATTCGGGATGACTTATAGTCAAATATATACGGTACCTTAAACAGGGAGTTACTCTTTGGTTTACAGAAGGTTTTACTCCTTTTACTCCTTTACTTAAAGGAATGAGATGTTGTTTTAAATGGTTTTAAATGGTTTTTAGAGTTTTAACTGTGTGTTGTATGTTTGTTGATTGGTTGTAATCTGCCCTGAGTCACCTGTGCGAGTATGGTGGAATAATAATAATAATAATAATAATAATAATAATAATAATAATAATAATAATAATAATAATAATAATAATAATAATAATAATAATAATAATAATAATAATAATAATAATAATAATAATGTTATTTTCAAAAAAAAGGAATGTAATCCTACTTCATAAATTGAAAGAAAACTGCAACACAAATAAATAAATAAATAAATACATAAATACACATCTCTCCCCCCATCTACAATCAGTTAAAGGTAACCACTTTACATATAAATATTACTTATAAATATAACTTCCCAGTTAAACCTGTTGCTTTTTTTTCTTGTGTTACTTACTTTTTTTTTTTGGTAGGGAGGAAGACGGAATTGATAAGAGAATAACTGAAAATGTGAAAAATGCCTTAAAATGACCATTAAAAGTGTGACTTATTGGCCTAACAAGAAGTGATGCTTGTTAGTTACTTCTCAAAAGTTACTTCATTCATGTTCCTCATAGTACTTTGGAAAGGAAATTCCAACACCTTCCCCAAACAACCAGTTGCAGGTACAGTACATGATTTACAATGTGTGAATTCCAACTTGCTGAGTTTTATTTATTTGTTTATTTTGTCTCTTCTGTTACTTATTTTGCAGGGGAGATGACCGAAACTTGAGAATGGTTTTAAAAAGCAAAACAAACAAACAGCAACACCCCCCAAAAAAATCCTATTCGAATACCTTTAAAATACTTTAAACACCCTCTAACAGTGACTTGGGTCCAATTTAGAAGAAAGGTGGTGTGTAAATCCCTTTTAAATAATTAAATAACTTCTTACTAACTAGCTAACTAATTTTGTGAGCCACCCTGAGTCTTTGGATGAGGGCAGGGTATAAATTTGATTAAATAAATAAATAACTCACTCACGCTAATTATTTTCTTTGTCTCCTTTTTATGCCAATAAATGTTTAATAATAATCTGATGCAATTAATAATACTTTCCAGTTAGTTTCAAAAAAAAAAAAAAATTACCTTCCACCCTGGCTCCTTAAAGTACTTTGGAAATACAACTCTTCACACATCCTCATCAACCCCCTCTCAAAAAACAGTTAATTACAGTGACAATTACTCATAATAGATAAAATATTACTTGTTAACTTCGTCACTTCAAAGTTCTGCCGGCTTCCAATGCTGAAGTTAAAATTACCTCAAAGGCCTTTTCTTCTTCTGGCAATGGATTCCCAGCTCACCTGGGCAGCACCTGTGCAGGAAGCGTTGCCATGGAAACGGGCCCAAGCCAGCCTCTTCCCTGAAGCCTCCCTAGAGTAGCAGCTCTCAAGTTAAACACCATAGATTTATTTAGCACATGGCACTTGTACACATTGAGACAACATATAGCATAAGAAAGTATATTAAGTATATTATAACACTAAGTTATAAACAAACATCTGAACAATTTGTATATTCGATTGCACCAGGAACCACCTCTCAAAGCATTTGGTTCCACTGTCGTACTACTCCAACAGTTAAGAAGTCTTTTTTCCTGGTATTCAGCCTGTATTTATTTATTTATTTATTTATTCTTCAAATTTATACCCCGCCTTGCTCAGGCGAACCTGACTCTAGGCGGCTTCCATAATATACAAAAGAAACAATATGCCACCAAAGACCCCCCCCCCTACAAAATCCTCTATCGCCGCCCAAGGCCCCCAGGTTTCTCTCCCTCCAAGGCCGGCTGGCCGAGGGAGAGTCCAACAAGGTCCAACAAACATTGGCGGCGTCTCGCGCGGCGGCGTCTTCGAGCCCTCCCTCGTCCAGGGAGGCTCCTTTTAACCTCCTCCCGGCCGGTGACGGGGGCCGGGGGCGCGCGCGGCGGCAGCGACGTCTCACGCGGCGGCGTCTTCGAGCCCTCCCTCGTCCAGGGAGGCTCCTTTTAACCTCCTCCCGGCCGGTGACGGGGGCCGGGGGGGCGCGGCAGCCTGTAGTTTCAGGCTGTGATTGATGTAGAACGGATCCTTCCCTTCCTTTTTATGATAGGGCGGCCAACCGTCCCGCATTCTACGGGGCAATTCCATTTAGGGAGGGGGTAGTTCGACTTACCCTCCGTTCGAAAATCCTCCCGACCTCTCCCGTTGCGTCACGGACGCACCTGTTTCCCCTCTGCCCTGCAGGCAGTTAAAGGGAAACGGAGCCGAAAAGGCTCCAATGAACCGCGCCTGCGCAGAGACCCAATCTGGCGTCAGAAATTTATGCAACAGCATAGACTAGTGGCAAGAGAATAGAATGTAGCCAGATTGGGTCTCTGCGCAGGGCAGAGGGGAAACAGGTGCGTCTGTGACGCAACGGGAGAGGTCGGGAGGATTTTCGAACGGAGGGTAAGTCGAACTACCCCCACCCTAAATGGAATTGCCCCGTAGAACGCGGGACGGTTGGCCGCCCTATTTTATGACTATCCTTCAGGTATTTGAAGAGCGCTATCACCATATTCCTTTTCTCAAGGCTAAACATGCCCAGTTCCTCCAGTCTTTTCTTCATATGACTTGGTGGTTTCCAGTCCTCTGACCATCTTTGTTTTCCTTCCTTCCTGCTCTATTTTATTTGCATCTTTCTTCAATGAGACCCAGGATATGGACCCAGGATTCTAGATGTGATCTAACTAGAGCTGAATAAAGAAGAGGGACTAGTAGCCTAAAACGGCATATTTAGCTGACTCATATTTAGCCTGTGATCTACAACAATTCCAATATCCTTCCCGTAGCGGGAATCCCGCTTGTAGTATTCCCGAGCCAAGAATCCCCCATCTTGCAACTGTGCATCTGGTTTTTGTTCCCTAGGTATAAAACGTGAAACTGATCACTGTTAAATTTCATTCTGTTGGTTTCGCCCCAGTAGTCCCAACCTATCAAGTTTGGTTTTTTTTTTTCAAATTCTGTTCCTATATTCTGCTCCTTTATTCTCTGTTTTAAATTCTGCTCCAAGGCATTTGCTATTCCGCCCAATTTTGTGCCCTCTACAAATCTGATGAGAATATCCCTCACCCCATCATCCAAGACATTTATGAACATGTTGAAGAGCATGGGGCCCAGGACCGCGCCTTGCGGTAAGACTTCTTAGGTCCTTCGTTAGGGCTTGAACGGTTGATTTTATATTAGTCCTTGACTGCGAATCTACATCATCAACATCAGGGGTGCCTAAACTATGGCCCGTAGGCTGGATCTGGCCCTGACACCAATTCATCCACCTTGTGTTGCCCTCGTTGCTCCTGGAAACGGAAGTAAAACGTGCCCCATGGGCGTGTTTAATTCCGATTCTGGGGGCAATGAGGGTGGCGTGGGCTGGATGAATTGGTGTCAGGGGCCAGAGCTGGCCCACAGGCTGTAGTTTGTGCACCCCTGATCAACATCATCATCCACTGCTGCCAAGTTAGTTCTGATTTGTGGCAATCTTTTCCAGGGTTTTCTAGGCAGAGAATGCACAAAAGTGGCTTACCATTCCCTCTTGCAAGAGACGCCGTGGGAATAAGCAGTTTACCCAAGGACACACAGGTTGGGTCTTCTCCTTGGAGGCACCATGGTGGAACCAAGCTCCCAAATTTATCTGCAGCCAGATAGCTAAACCACTGAGCAACCCAGCCAACAATAACAGAATAAATGTTATATTAAAGGAACAAACATGGCCAAGCATGGCGTATCCTTTATTGTTTGTTTTACGCCTGGCTTGCACAAGGGATTGTACTTTTAGATAGTCCCCCCCTCCTCCAAAAAACCCAAACCCACCCTCCCAGCAGTTCATCAAATCATCAGCTGTAACCCAGAGATTATTACTACCCTTTGCAGTACGAAGTGAAGGTGACATCTTTCCACTTGGCCAGTCTGTATTTTTATTTGTGCGTTTAATCTCCCGCTGTCTTTCCCCTGTGGAGCACCAGATAGACACAGACTACTTTTCCATTCCACCCTTGCTTTATTTCCAAAACAACTTTGCAAGGAAGAAAAAGGCCGAGAGACACGTTTCTAGCCCATGATCACCCAACTGTGGCTTGTGAACGCAAACCCTCCAATCCTAGTCTGACATCATCCTCTAACCTTTCCCTCTAAGGTACTCTCTGGAAGTTTGGTCTACAATTTGTATCTTCCCACACCTGTATAACATGACTGGAGACAATGGTAGTCCAACACATCTGCTCGTTGGCATTTTCTTTACCTTTACATCAGTGGTGGGCAGCAAAAAATTTCGCTACCACACCGTGGGCGAAGCCTACGCCGTGGGCGGAGCCTATGTCATGGGCAGAACCTACATCATGGGCGGAGCCTACGTCATGGGTATGCTAACCTGTTGCTGCCCACCACTGCTTTATAGCGTATTGTCCCTACCTTGAATTGTGCCTGTTATGGTGCTGTTTGATGGAAAACAGAGAAAGATAAAATTGCTAGGAGATACCATACAAGTCACATTTACCGCTGCATCAGGTATAATGTCTGGGTGGCAACATGGGAACCCTGTGGTTCACGTTCAATTTCCCAGTCCCCACTAAAGCAAATTTCTGCAAATCACATTAAACAATAACGTTCCAATGGTGCTATCTAAACAAAGAAATAAATAACAGCAACAGCAGTGTAATTTTATTCTCTTTCTGTGGCCAAATGCACTTGGAGTCCAGTTGAAAGTAGTCAAGGAAACAGGACCCAATCCAGCAGTGAGTATAAACAGGGCCAGCCAATTTTCAGAAGGCATCATTTTAGTGGGCGCAACCAAATCTCCATAATTAACAATGGAAGCTGACGCTCATCACCAATACACAGAAGATCTGCGCACCATATCCCATTTTTGAAAACCCACTTTTAAAAAGTATTATTTACTTTTTGTGCAGTATTGAAAAAGAGAGAGAGAAAGGGACAAAGGTGGGGAGGGGGAACCAAGCAGTGCGTGGTTTCCATTCACCACATGGAAATCAACATTTGGCAAGTATTAGAAGACATCCACATCAGCTCCACAAGCCTGAATTGCAAGTAGCCAAAGACAAAGCCGGAAAGGACATCGGTGACGTGGTGCCTGCCCACCATGATGCGTGAAAGTCCCACCAAGAAAGCCCAGAGAACGAGCAAGATCCGGAGTGGGACAGCTAAGACCAGGTGGTTGAGGAAGAATTTAGACACCATAGCAGCCCGGCTGGCATGACCAGCAGGGAAAGCATAGATGTCCATGGTCAGATAGTCCAACAGACCTGGACTGACGTCAAAGGGACCTTTCCTCTTGGCCATCTTCTGCAAGCTGGCAACAATGATGATATCCAAGAGCAAAGCTGGAGCAGGAGAGAGAGAAAGAGAAGGAAGAGATTAGATACTTCCAACAAGAAGCCACTGAAACTACTGGGTCATCTAATAAGAAGTTGCCACCATGTACCTAGTTAGGACGTAAAAGGGAGGAGCAGGAAATCTTTGGCTTTCCAAATGTTTTATCATTTATAATTGGGTGAAGCTTCTGAGAATTGTGGGCTGAGACACTTGGAAGGCCATCACAGAATCAATAATAACGGAGTTGGAAGGGGTCTCTGTAGTAGATTTGACAAATGGTTTTCCAATTTTATCTTTAATGCCTTCAGCGTTGAAGAACTCACCACCTCTTGAAGCAGTTGGTTTCACAGCTGTACTGCTCTAACTGTTAAGATGTTTTCCCTGATATTCAGGTTTCCTTTAGTTTGAGGCTGTTATCATGCATCCTGCACTGGGATGACCAAGAACAGATCCTGGCCTTCCTTTTTTAGCTTTCAAGTATTTTGAACACTGCTATCATATCCCCTATCAGTCTCCTTTTCTCAAGGCTTAACATGCCCGTTCCTCACCTCCACCTGAGAACTGAAGTCATTTGTACACAAAAACAGATTGAAAAAGCAAAGACAATGGTGTGTGTATAGGGTTGCCATACATCCTGGAAAACCGGGATTGTCCCGGATTCAAAGAAAAAGTGTCCCAGCCAGTTCAATAAAAATCATGTTAAAGTTCCGGATTTTTAAAACTTACTGATTGTGTATTATAACACACCATTAAAATAAATTCGAACTCTCACCATCTAATAAGCGATTTCCTGCCACATTGGAGTTGGAGAATACCTGGTGAAAAACCTTAACATTCTCGCCTCACACTACCACACAATAAGTGTCACCAGTGTTTTTCCTGGAACTCAGGATGTTAAGAGTTGACCACAACGCAACTTCTCAGAACTACAACAGATCATCTTACAGTAAGAATTAACTGTTATAAATAAATTCATTTATGTACAGTATTGATATATTTAATGAGAAAGTGTTTTATAGCTGTCATTATATTATGTTTGTTTTTAAAAAGGCTATTTTTTAGATAACCTGCTCATTTTTGTCATGTATACAGTACTTCTGTCCCAGTTTTGTGGGAGAGAATTATGGCAACCCTATGTGTGTAGAGATTTTGATTTAATTATCCTTAGGCCAAACATGGGCAGCTTACATTGTCCTGCACAATCACTCAGAGGATAAAGTGTGAAGGAAACAAGGATATCATATTTACCACCCTAAATATCATAGGATAAATAAAATTAGAATTGCACAGCTTAAGAAGAGTTTACTGCATGAATCCTAAGAAATGTCCCCTACCAAGATAGAAACTTATGAATGAACAATCCAAAGATGACCCACTGCCAAAAAAGGCTAACTGAACCGATGTGAAACCTGGGCCACATAACATACGAAGGGAAGTGATAAACTATCTGGACAAGAAATGGGCAACTAGCAGCCCATGTGTGACCTTTGGTGTGTTTGTATGCGATGCTCAGGCTAATCTTAAGAGCCCGCTGCAAATAACCTGCTAGCATGCCCAGTGTCCATGTTGTCTGTTGATTACGAGAACTTTAGTTTAGCACATCTGGAAAGTGCTGAGTTGTGGAAAGCGGAACTAACTGCTAGTGGTTAAGGCACTATTCTCACCCTCTGATATCACCCGGCTTTTGCTGAGCACCAGTTTTTCCAATCAATTAGAGTGCTTGTGTGTTTCAGCAGCTCGTTTAGAAGAAGCTATAGTCTAGGACAGTGATGGCGAACCTTGGCACTCCAGCTGTGCTTCGACTTCAATTCTCAGAAGCCCTGATCAGCAGGAGTGCTGATTTGGGCTTCTGGGAATTGAAGTCCAAGAACACCTGGAGTGCCAAGGTTGGCCACCACATCATCCCTTAGCAAGCCACGGCCACTCTAATTGCAAGGAAGTTAATATGGTGGCATTTTTTTGTTTTCCCAGGGACAGCTTAAGTTTGTTCAAGGGCAGCTACCAGGATAACCTCTTTGCACTTCTCTTTCCTCAATTAAAGAAATTATCTCCACAGAGAGTAAGAGGAAGAATGGAAGAAAAGAAAATGGCACAGATCTGACATATGACCTCTCTCTGTACTTAGCTACCGCCGGACCTTCCTCATGGAAGTCTTATCTACCGTCTCCTGGTTTCTTCTTACTCTGATCAATTTCGTCTAAACTTGTGTTAGTAATGCATCTTTTCTTCTGAAGGGTGACTAGATGAAGACAATGAGAAATTCATCATCTACAAAAGTCCTTGTTTTGGACTATAAAATCCCAGAATTTCATGGCCACACTGGCTGGGGAAACCTGAACTGCAAGTTCAACAAAGAAATATCCACAAGGTCCAAAGCAACAGTTCCAATGAATGGTTAAGATAAACAGTGCATAACCTGAGCTGCTAGACCATAGTAACTCAAGTTTCAGAGAGCAAGACATATCTTAAAAGCCATGATCAAATAACATGGGGAAAATATCTAAAGCAAGAAGCAAATGGCAACTATTTTTAGTCGCTCTCTCTCTCTCTCTCTCAACAAACTCGGCAAAGCTCAAGGGTCTAGTTCTTGGTAATTAATTTTTTAAACTTGAGTGAAGATTAAAGGCGTCCACAGCAAGAACAGAATGGCCACACTTTTCACTGAAAATTAAGCTTTGCAGGACCTGTAAAGGACCGCAATCACCAAGGCATTGTAACTATCACTTGGGGCTTTATTATTTTAATTTATATATGTAAATTATCATCATCTTCATCACCATCACCATCACCATCACCATCACCATCACCACCACCACCACCACCACCACCACCACCATTAGATGTTTAAAGTGTTTTTGATATTTATTTTATAGTATAACAATGAGTGTAATGCATATTCGGTAGAAAAATTACTACATATACAGTATGTAAGTAAACAAGATGTTTATTTATATAGTACTGGTAAAGATTAAATTTGAAGAATAAAGAGTAGATTTAATAATTAATATCAAGGTGATATTTAGAGTAATGTTTGTTATAGTACAGTATCAAGAGTGTTAAAAATATTACATTAATTGAAATACATAGTCAAATATATAAGTGGTTACATATTATAAAGATAAGGAGTATATATGCATTAAATAAGATGTTATGTATTTCTTTTGTTGTTTTTCTGTTCTAGTATTTATTGCATTGTATTTGGTGTGTAACTGATATGCAGTGATAGTCAGCCGCTGGTTCACACCAGCTCACCAGAACTGGTAGTAGCTTTCCCCAGTGTCCCAGAGAACCGGTAGTGGCTTTTGGGGGGAACTACCTTGGGGGCTTACCTTTTCGCCGGTTCCCCCACTGCACATGTGTATTTTTATGTGTTTTATGTGTATTTAATTTATATTTTTATGTGTTTTTATGTGTATTTATTGTGTATCTATTTTTAATGTATATTTTATGTGTTTTAATGTGTATTTTTATGTCTATTTAATTTGTACAGTATTTTTATGTGTACTTATTTTTATGTTTTTTTAACTTTGGCTCCACCCACAATGTTGGCTCCACCCATGACATCATAACATTGGCTCTGCCCATGATGTTATGATGTTGGCTCCGCCCACAACATTGGCTCCACCCACAGTGTGGTAGTAAAATTTTTGGCTGCCCACCACTGCTGATATGCATTATGTTATGATTTTTTTGTGTGTGTGTCTTGGTTTGTTAATTTTTCTTCTTTTAAAATTAATTTTTTTAAAAAATTAAGGACCTGATCTTGGTGATTCGTTCTGAACAACCACAATATTTTGAAGCGAGCAAAGAAAGAGACGTCAGCAACCTTAGCCACCTAATGACTAGGGAAGAATTCTAACCAGCAGTTTGCGCTTGATAAACTGGAGATGTGGAAGTAGCAGCCAAAGAAATCACTCCAGCTTTCTCAGCACACAAAAGGTAGAAAAGAGACATAATAAAGAATGATAAGAGTTTATGCTGATGGCTAAAGGTGTATTACCTCCACCACCATTCAGCACATTAAACACCAGCATCCACTACTTTACTGAGATAAAGGTCAGGGCTGCACTATTTTGCACTCCCAATTCTAGTTTTGTTTTATTTTTTGGCTGCTACACAGCTGTATATTATCACACATAATTTTTGTGGTTCCATCGGTGTCAGCGTGGCCTTCTGAAATAGATACAAGCGATGCCATCATTCTGGGATTTGAGGATCATATTCTCTCCCCATCTTATCTGACCTACATACCAAATCTTGACCTGGGCTGGATCATTTTGATCATTTCCATCATTTCACTCAGCTGGAAGGGCCACCCTTTCTCTACCATCGGAATATCCCCAGCTTAAAAGCTAGCTAAGGAGTTTCTTAGTCTCCTCTGTAGCCACCTCTTGACAAGATGCATACAAGCAATACTGGCTGTGGAGATATACCTGAACAATTTGCATAAAATCAGGCATGGGCTGGGTGACCAGGACAAGGAGATTCATCCTGGTGCCTCTGGTACCCTGGGATGCAAATATTATTATTATTATTATTATTATTATTATTATTATTATTATTATTATTATTATTATTATTATTATTATTATTATTATTATTATTATTATTATTATTATTATTATTATTATTATTATTATATCCGCCCGGTGCGCTACGCTTTAGATTAAGCATTTGGCCCATGCGATTCTCCATCCAAAGTCCTGCATCTGCATTTTCTGCCTTTTCTCTCCTGCCCTTGGCCGTCTCCTTCCAAACCTAGCTCTTCAAATGCCTTCCGGATATGCCCCAAATTTTCTTTCTTCGTTCGGCTTTTGCCAGCCTGCGTATCTGTCAGGTTCCATTAGAGCCAAGCTGCCTACATACACGTACATTTCCCGCCCTCGGGTGGCAGGCTGCCCCTTACAGTTGCAAAATCACGCTCGGTGGAGAAAACCCTTTCTGTCCTTCTATCCCCAGGAGGAGTAGTTTGCCGAGGTCACAAACTGGGGAGCAAGTGAGACCTCAAGGGTAATTCCTTTACCGGAGATGTTCTAAAGCACTGCAGGCATTTACAACTCTCTGCTGGATCTCACAGAAGTATTTCTGTGCTCTGACATGAACCCAGCTGGAGTACAACTTATTTGCTTACTTTGTACCTGGAAGGGTTGTAGCACTTTACACAAATTGCATTTCATACCTGAATGTTATTATATGTGATAGGGTTGAGGGTGTGTGTGTGTGGGAAGCCCCTGGTAATTGATTGCACTCTAGGTTTGAGCAGTGGCGTAGCGTAGGGGGGACCAGGGGGCCGCCCCGCCCCGGGTGGCACTTTTTGGGCATATGGGTGTTCTTGGACTATGTGTGTTCTGGGCGACTGAAATCCATGCGACGCTACTCGGTTTGAGCCCTATAAAATCCCAGAAGCCTAAGTCAATTCCCCAAAGCACTGACCAGCCAATGTACTGACTTAGGCTTCTGGGAATTGAAGTCCACTGATGGAGCGTGGGCTCCACATTGGAAACAACTGATGAAAAGGGAATTAAATGGTTGTAAATTGTAAGGGATACAGATTTATGAGATTGAGATGGATTAAATATCTTGCATGTAAGCGTAGTGCTGTTTTGGTATGAAATGGGTAAATATGAGTGAGATATCCTTGGAAGATCAAATAGTGAAGATGAAGCTAAAGTACTTTGGACATCAAATGAGAAGAGAGGATTCACTTGAGAAAGCCGTGATGCTAGGAAAGGTGGAGTGCAAAAGAAGAATGGGGCAGCCAAAAATGAGATGGCTGGATGGTATTGTAGACACAATGGGCACAGAGCTGGGAGGAGGGTGGAGGACAGGGGTGACTGGAGGACAATGGTCCATGGGGTCGCAAAGGGTCGCAATCGACTGTGCGACTGAACAACAACAGCAAAATGTTTGAATAATAAGAACAGTGGTTATGCATGAATGTAAATAGTAGGATAAACACACAGAAGCTTTTGCAAATGCAAATGCAAAAGAAAGGAAGGAAGGAAGAGGAAGGAAGGAAGGAAGAAAAAAAGAAAGAAAGAGGAAGGAAGGAAGGAAGAAGAAGGAAGGAAGAAAGAAAGAAAGAAAGAAAGAGGGAGAAAGAAAGAAAGAAAGAGGAAGGAAGAAAGAAGGAGGAAAGAAAGAAGGAAGAAGGAAAGAAAGAACTGGTGAGCCCTGGGGGAGCAGGGGTTAAACTGCTGTAATGTAACCAAAAGTTTGTGAGTTCGATCCTGACCAGGGCTCAAGGTTGACTCAGCCTTCTCTCATTCCAAGGTCGGTAAAATGAGTACCCAGCATGCTAGGGGCAAAATGCTAATTAGCTTTTGAACTGCCCAGAGAGGGTACTAAGTGCTATGGGGCGCTAGATAAGCAGAAGATCTCCCTTTATTATCAGCATTAATAACACGATTACAGTAAAGGGCACTGTGGCAGTAGGAGAAAAAAAATACAGGCAAAGCTGACCCAGTCAAACTCCGTTTACTCCTTCTCAGTGATTTGAATATATTTAATGAGACGGGAGTAGAAGAGGGAGGAAGCAAGCAACGGAGGAACACCGGCTCATGGACTGGGATGTGGGCAGAGATCGCACTAAGAGGCTGGATGGCAAATACGTGCATGGCGCATGGCACTCCATCTCCCCGCGCTCTCTGTGTTGCCTCCGCCTTCTTCTTCTTTTTGCCTACACACCATTTGGAGTTTATCCCACTCCACTGCACACCTACCGTGATTGTGGCAGGTCAAGCAAAAACAAGGACAAGGAGGAGGCAGAGAAGCTGGTCCTTCGTCTGCCTGCTTGTATCCCTTGATTTAACAATTAAGAAACTACAGATCTGCCTCTTACCGAGTCAGACCACGGTCCTTGAGGCTCGAAAGAGTCCCCAAAGCAGCGAAGCCAGTCCAACGGCGATGCAAAATAAGGCACTGAGTACCAAGCAAGCACAGCAGTAGCTCTTTGCATAGAGTTGCCATAATTCTCTCCCATAAAACCAGGACAGAAGTATACCGTACTTGACTAAAATGGGCAAGTTATCTACAAAATAGCCTTTTTTTTTCAAACAAACATAATATAATGACATTTATAAAACACTTTCACATTATATATATCAATACATAAATGAATTTATTTACGACAGTTAATTCTTACTGTAAGATGATCTGTTGTACTTCTTAGAAGTCGCATCGTGATCAACTCTTAACGTCCTAAGTTCCAGGAAAAACACTGGTGACACTTATGTGGTGGTGTGAGGAGAGGATGTTAAGATTTGTATCCAGGTATACTCTGACCAGTGGCGGGATGTCAAAAATTTTACTACCCCACCGTGATGTCATCACAGTGTGGGCGTAGCTAATGTTATGACATCATGGCATTGTGGGTGGGGCCAAAGAAAAATAAAATAATAATAATAATAAAATAAAAATAAGCATACACACACACCCCTCAACCCACCCACCCAACCACAACACAAACCTGTAAATTAAATAAATAAATATTACATTAAAATACACCCACCCACCCCAAAAATAAATCAACCCGCCCACACACACACCATACATAAATCCGTCACTTACCTGTTAGTATAAGTGCCTGGGTAGCACCATGTTGCAAGATGGATATAGTTATTGTACCATTTCTCTAGGATAATATGCCTTAATGTAAAACAGCTGTACCTTCTTAAGGGTTCTCCAATTGGAACAGCAATTGGAACAGCACAGGTGTAGCTTATTGATGAGGTAACTCCAAGACTTTTCTTAAAAACCCCAAGTCAGGCCTGCCGGCCGCCAGGCCTGCTAGCTGCCAGACCTTTTTAGGAACTGTGGTAGTACATCAATATAGGTAAAGTCATTAAATACACATTAAAATACACAGAGACACACCACACCAAAAGGTGAGTCACTTACCCTTGGGAGCAGGCTATAGGGAACTTCAGGCTAGCAGCTTATTTTCCTCCTCCCTGCTTGGGAGGACAGCAAGGAGGCTGTGCATGCACACCAAGTGCTTGGCGCGGATGCGCAGTGGGGGAACCACTGAAAGGGTAAGCCCCAGTGGTGGTTCCCCCCCCAAAGCTGCCACCGGTTCTCCAGGACACTGGGAAAAGTTACTACCGGTTCTGGGGAACTGGTGAGAACCTGTTACAGACCATCACTGACTCTGACTCCAATGTGGCAGGAAATCACTCGTTTGATGGCAAGAGTTCGAATTTATTTTAATGGTGGACAATCAGTAAGTTTTAAAAAAGCAGGACTTTAACATGATTTTTATTGAACTGGCTGGGACAATATTTCCAACCTTGAATCCGGGACAATCCTGGTTTTCCGGAACGAATGGCAACCCTATCTTCGCACAATATTTGCCTAAGCACACAGATATTTTTGGCAAATAGAGATCTTAGTGAATGGGGGTGGGGGTGGTGACTACAACAGGAAAATGTAGGCTTTCATCACATAGGTACTAGGTCTTACATTGATATTCAACTCTTTTTAACACCAAGTGACGGTTTAGGCAACAGATACAGTCAAACCTCGCACAAAGAGTGCCTCGCTTAAAGAGTAACTCGCTTAAAGAGCAGAATTTTCTCTGAATGTTCGCTTCGCTTAACAAATAAAACCAACCAAAAACTCGCTTAACAAATAAATCGGGGTTCACAATCCCCGCCACAATTGGTTATTTACAATGGTGTTTCGTTTAAAGAGCAAATTCGCTTAAAGAGCAATCCTGTGGAACGCATTATGCTCTTTAAGCGAGGTACAACTGTATTCCTTTTGCACATACAGAATCCCAAGAGTCACTATGGGTATATGAGTGAGTGTCAGTCTCTGTGTGTCTCTGTGTTAATTAAATTAAATAAAGGAGTACAGTATTATTTCACTCTGTATAGAAATATCAAGAAAACCAAGATATTGGCAACAGGTCCTGGAAAATAGACGGGGAAGAAGTAGAAGCAGTGACAGATTTTACTTTCTTAGGATCCAAGACCACTGCCGATGGGGATTGCAGCCATGAAATAAAAAGGCGACTGATGCTTGGGAGGCAAGCAATGAGAAACCTGGGGAACATAGTGAAAAGGAGAGACATCACATTGCAAACAAAAATTCGCATAGTCAAAGCAATGATATTCCCGGTGGCAATGTAGGGTTGTGAGAGCTGGACCATAAGGAAAGCTGAGCGCAGAAGAATAGATGCCTTTGAGATGTGGTGTTGGAGGAGAGTTTTGAGAGTCCCCTGGACAGCGAGGAGAACAAATAGGTCAATCTTAGAAGAAATCAACCCTGACTGCTCCTTAGAAGGGCAAATAGTAAAGATGAAGCAAAAGTACTTTGGACATCGAATGAGACTCTAGGATTCAGTGCTCATCTCTGTTTCAAAGCCGAAGAGCCAGCGCTGTCTGCTTCTGCAGACGTTTCCCTGGTCATGTGGCAGGCATCACTAGACACCGGAGCGCATGGAACACTGTTTACCTTCCCACCGAAGTGGTCCCTATTGATCTACTTGCAATTTCTTGCTTTCAAACTGCTAGTTTGAGCAGGAGCTGGGACAAAGACGGGAGCTCATTCTGTCCTGCAGTACTCGGGATTCGAACTGCTGACCTTCTGCCTCCCAGTCAGTGTCTTAGCCACTTGAGCCGCTGCAGTATCTTGTTTTATATAGTAAATCACACGAAAATAGGCCCACTGAATCACTTAGGATTTGGCAAGTCATTTGCCCCGTAAGTTCCATCAATTCACATAAGGCCTTCTAGAACTGCAACTGTAGTGTGATATGGTATGCTAAGCCAGCAGGATTCTTCCTGAAACACATGCCGCTGCCAGATTTCGTTGGATCTGCACTGAGTTATAGTTCATGGCCAATTTATTTATTTATTTGAATTTGTATACCGCACTCCTTGCCAGGGCATCTCAGGGCAGTTAACATCCCATATAAAACGTCATCAACAATTTGAATCCAAAATTCTAAAATATTTACACTAAACAAGTTAAAATTTAAAAATAACTCTTAAAATTACTTTAAAAGGGCAATCAAATGTCTTAGTCTTTTAAATGCCAATGGACTTGTCATTAGTTTTTCTAGCCTGGATAGGGATTTTTTGCCTCTTTCTTGAGCCCTTGGCACCAGATCCCGAGAGATTTAAACACCTTAGTTTCACCTGGTTTGTCTTCCACCTCTCTGCAATGCCCATGGGAACCACAATTAAAGAACAGTCACTTGGAGACAAAGTTAGCATACATGAAATGTTTTGAACGCACCATGTTGAAAGAGTTTCCGGTAAGCCATCAAAATGGGTAGGAAACATTTGTGTGTATTTATCACCACACATGCTCAGGGGACAAATGAAGACAGATTTGGGGTAACAGAAGCAATCCCAAACAGATTGGAAAAAAAATATCTGAGTGTGAATAGCATTGATAAAATCACTGAAATGTTCTACTGCTTAATCTAGGGGTCCTCACACCGCAGGCCAGACCACAACCCCTCCGTCATCTGAATGGGCCGGACTGGCAAAAAAAAAAACCTGTAATCGCTGCCATAAAACGCGTCTGCATCTGTCGTAAACGCATTTACGACAGCCATCAGCACATTTATGGTGTGTTTGCGACAGCTATAGGTGCATTTACA
Organism: Furcifer pardalis; assembly: GCA_030440675.1. Taxonomy (NCBI): domain Eukaryota; kingdom Metazoa; phylum Chordata; class Lepidosauria; order Squamata; family Chamaeleonidae; genus Furcifer; species Furcifer pardalis. The sequence continues at coordinate 59,680,888 of CP126898.1, forward strand.
GCTGTCATAAACATGCCACATTTTTTCCTTGATTCCTTACAATCTTCTCTCCAGGCTACATAGAGCAATATTTACTGAATTTGGCTGGTGCACAGGTGGAGATTTTAATTCCAGTTCCTTTTTGAAGTACAGTACTGTATTCACTAAATTTACAAATGTCTTTAGATCAGAGATCAGGTGTGTTCAGACGTGTTCACGGTGGTATGGCCTCGTCTTGGTTAGAAAGACGGGAAGAATAAAGGTAAATATACCTTCCCACATATTATGGAATGCCATGAAAGCAGTCAGATGGGAACACTGTATCCAGAGATCCTCTTTCTTCAAAAGCCAGCCAACTTGATTAAATAACAATTAACACAAAACATATAAACCCAACACACACCACACATGCTCAGCGGACAAATGAACACAGCAAACCCCACACAGAAGCATTATGAGTTTAAAACACTATGGATTAGCAGAAGTGCAACAGAAGTGAACAATCCCTGTCAGAAGCATGAATTTGGAAGGGGAGGGAAGTCTGAATTCTTGGCAAATCGCAATAGAGAAGAAGGAATGATAAATGAGAATGAGGGAGAAATAAATGGGAAAGAGACTAAGAAGAAGAGAAGAGAACAACAAAGGGTAGATTATGAATTAATTAATTAATTGAACTAGGGAGTCTTTACAAACTGGGAATTATAGGCAACAAAATTTACCCCGAACCCTTGCCTGACTTTGGAACACCTATTTTGAGTTGACATTGTTATTGTCTGGATCGTCTGGCTGTCAGTAGACAATCTATAATGGCTTAGATTAAAACACAGTCAGCCACAGAATAAAACAGAAAGAATGCAATATTCACATACGGCACACATTGACAGGGCAATGTTTATGTCGTCCGTGAGAAACTGACTCACCCAGCAGAAGGTTCAAGAGGACCTCCTGGCCGGCCAAAGTACTGCTCTTCATCAAACAGATCAAGGTCCCCACAATCCAGGGGATACCGTGGCCGGTGGCTCCAATGAGGTTGATCATGGACCGGGCATTGCCCCAGGCGGAGGCGTTGCTGGCACAGACCCCAAGTCTCTTGGAGAGGGAGATGTCGATGGCCAGGAGGGAGTTATAAGCGATCCCTTTGAAGGAGGGGTTCAGTTGCATGCAGTCTTCTTCGGGGAGCTGTTGAGAATGCCTTCGCTCCTTGGCAGCCCCTTCGCTTGGGCCGGGGCTGGGTCCGGGTCCGGGGCCTGCCTGGTTGTTCTGCCTCCGGCCGGAGCTCCTGGACTCCTGGTTGCCTTTCAAGGGCTGGTTGAGTGAAATGAACTCGGCTCGGTTCAAGACATTGTTCCTCTCTCGGGCCTTGGCCCGGCTTTGTGGGGCTGCCATCCTAGGAAGAAATCCGCTCCATGCAAAAAAGCAAAACACCAGCAAAAACAAAGACCGGCCAGATGGTTACGGCTTCTTACGCCTCCCCCCCCCCCAACCAAAAAATGTCCCTAGCCCACAAAGGCAGGAGCTGTCAAAGGAGAGGCAGCAGCTGTTAAATATAGAGCAAGGAATGCACAATGCACATGTCTGTTTACTTTGCAGGCGGAGGCGCCGATGACAGTGGCAGGCATCAGTGACAGCCGCAGGAACCTGTCTGGCACTGGAGAGACGGAGAAAGAACCAATGAGCAGGCATCGAAGGAGGGGGATTTGGCCAGCCGAAAGGTTTGGTTGCTTCTGCCCTGGTCTATTTAAATCTCCCAATGGCTGGAGCCTCGGAGAGGCCTGGGAAATGTAGTTTCCATATCTCCCCCCTCACCTTACAACTGTTATTTCCCTGAAATGGGTAGAAGCAGCAGACTGGGGCAGCCAAAATAATAAGGATAATCGGCTTTGATTGACCCCAGTGGGTTGGACATTCCCCTGGCATTTTAAAGATAAGGCATTTATTATAGTATGAGTTTTGGGTGGATCCTAGCCCTGGATCCTGGCCAAAGTTCTGGTTCTGAATGCAAACAAGGCATGGTTCAAACAAGCCAGAATTAATAAGTCCAACAACAGACTGTGGTTTCCGGCTGCTTAACATACATCAGTGGACAGCAAAAAAATAAAAAAAATTACTACCACACTGTGGGCGGAGCCAACATTGTGGGTGGAGCCAACATCATGACATCATGGGTGAAGCCAATTGTGTGGGCGGAGCCAACAAAAAAAACACCATAAAAATTAAGTACACATAAAAATACATAAAATACACATTAAAATAAATACAGCCCTGGGAGTGTGCAACTTGCCTATGACAACGCAGGATGGCTCTTCTCATAGAAGGCACAGAGGGAAATTGAACTTTCAGCATCTGGCTGAGCCATTGAGCTATCCAGCAAGGGCCAGAAATATAAAGGGAAAGGTAAGGATCACCCTTGCTCAAAAGCCAGTCGTATCCAACTTTAGGGTATGGTGCTAAGCCAGCGTTCTCTGCGTCTGCAGATGTTTCTGTGGTCATGTGGCAGGCATGACTAGACACAGAACAAGGTTACCTTCCCACCACAATGGTACCTAGTTATCTACTTAGATTACTAAAATGTAGCATTTGGTGTGCTTTTAATCTTTTTAGATTTAAATTATAATTTTAACAGTTTTGTATTTCAGGTTTTTAGGTAGTGAGTGTGTTTTATTGTGATGTTTTTTATTGTAAACCGTCCTGAGTCACTTCGGTGAGAAGGTCAGTGGAGAAATATGAACAAATAAACACTTGAACTGCTAGGGTGGCAGGAGCTGGGACAGAGACGGGAGGTCACTCCATTATACAGCACTCAGGTCTGACCTGCTGACCTGCTGACATTTTGGTTGTCAAGTTAAGCATCTTAACCACTAAGCCACTGCAGTCTTGCCACAAATACCACAACTACGCAAAAATGGCAGAGCAGAATATGGCAATTGAACAATGTTTTAAGAAATCTAAACTTACCAGATTTGGTGGGTGAAAAGTATTATCAATCATGATCTGTTGATCTGTGCATTCCTGCTGAACGACTAGTTACGGATTTGTCGTGATAGAGAGAAAAAGTTAGGGATATATTCACAAATGAGGTTAAACTGGTTTCAGACTGGGTTGGTAAATAAATGGAATAGTAAATATTTGAGGACCAGCCTGGAAAGGGGTAGGATGGAATTTGAAGAAATGGTATTAAAGATATGAAAGGAAGAAATGGGAATTAAAGCCTTGGTGAGTAAGTTATATAAAATGTCAAATCAAGAGGGTTGACCACAAGAAACGTTGGGAAAGATATGGGAACAAGATTTGAATGTTAAAACTTCTGAAATAGAGTGGAAAAATACATGGAAGAGAAGGATGATAAGAACTATGTCTGTCAGAGTGAAATAACACCATCATCATCATCAACCTTTATTGGCATAACAAAACGGACAGCAAAATAGATAAAATTATTATACAAGCAAGTAAAGCCAGATCTTAAGGTTGAGATTTGACCACACGCAACCTAACGGCAGCCGATAAAAACACGAACATAATTATAAAATGTTCTGAAGGTGGTACCCGACTCCAGTTAGGTTGTATCCGATGGATAACAATAAAAGTAAAATGTGTTGGAGATGCAAAAATACACTGGGTACTTTTGAACATACAGTTGTATCTCGCTTAAAGATTGCTCTTTAAGCGAAACACCATTGGAAATTACCAATTGTGTGTGTGGGGGGGGGGATTGCGACCCCTGATTTATTTGTTAACCAAGTTTTTGGTTGGTTTTATTTGTTAAGTGAAGCGAACATTCAGAGAAAATTCTGCTCTTTAAGCGAGTTACTCTTTAAGCGAGGCGCTCTTTATGCGAGGTTTGACTGTATGTGGTGGAGTTGTAATGTGGTCAAAAACTTTTGGATAGAGATTGAGGAAGAAACTTCAAAAATAATGGGAACAAGCATCAGGCTCAGGTCAGGTACCGCCATGTTGACAGATATTGATAACATGAACATAGATTAAAGAAGAAAAGAGTTGCTGTCTATAATATTAACAATTTGCAGGCAATGTATTGCAAGAAATTGGAAAAGTGATGTGGTAGTAAAAAACTGAAGATTGATATAAAGAAATGTGGGAGATCGCACTGAATGACAGGTTGACATGGGAGCTGAATAAAAAGAAACTTATTATTGCTGAGAATAAGTTCTGGGATATATGGCAACCATTTGTGGAATATGCATTGAATGAGGGTAAAGGTGGCAAGCCAGTGTCTGAACAACGGGGTTTTTGGGGAAAATAAGACTATGATACACCGCAGGCCCCCAAGGGTGAACATTACTGATATGTATTTTTTTTATATCTGGTATTTCTTCCTTTTATATGTTTTGTGATACAATATGAGAGAATAGGTAATGAAAAATTGGTTTGTTAAAAACTGATTAGGAATGAGGCTTCAGAGAAATATAATAATAATAATAATAATAATAATAATAATAATAAGAATAATAATAATAATAATAATAATAATAATAATAATAATAATAATAATAATAATAATAATAATAATAATAATAATAATAATAATAATAAAAATCGCATTTATATCCCGCCCTCATCCAAAGATTCAGGGCAGCTTACAAATTTTTTTAAAAAAAACCCACACAATTAAAAAACATTTAAAGGTTGAAAATTTAAAAGTTAAAAAGTTAAACAGATAATGAGTTTGAATACACAAATTATATAAAATAAGAGTTACTTCTTGAATGGGTAATGTAAGGAAGGAAGAAAGGACTAAAATATTTTGTGATGTAATTTGGTTATGTGCTGATGTTTTTCTTTTTGTTTGAACTGTGTTTTGTCATATTTTATCTTTTTTGTATTTTATTATTTAAAACTTTATTTATTTATTTATTTTAAAAAAACCCTCAAGATCTGTTCACAGAACTGCATCTTCCGTTTCAATCTTTCCTGTACAAGAGAGATGGTGCACTGGTTTGACAGAGATAATTCTGGACAGATGCAGTATCTTGGAAGGAAAAAAAACTGCAATTTGAAAACCAACCCATTATTTTTCTCCCTATGTCTTAAGTGTTCATAGCATTGAACTGTCTCTATAATTGCATATAGCAGGGAAATAGCTCTTTTGTATTCTGCAGTACTGGTTGTTTTCTTGTTTGTTGTTATTTTGAGAGAACGAGATACACAAGCAGAGTGTATCAACCACAAGATCTTGGAGAACATTGTTCCCAAATAATCACGTGGGGCAGAAATGCCTTGGGAAATGTCTTAGTTACTAAGTAACATCACTGTCTCTCCGTCCATTTTTGGTCCAAGCCAAAACATTGATTTTTAGGGTAAAATAGAAAGGGACAGGATATGTTACAAGTATTGTAATGACCTGCAACTAGCCATTTTTGGCAGTACTGAGGCATGAAAAGTATAATAAGTAATATCTAGTTCCTCTAAACCGCCCTGCATCACCTTGGTGGGGAGGGCGGTGGGTAAATAATAATAATAATAATAAACATACATACATACATACATACATACAGATGAGCACATGAAGAACTCAATCACTCAAGGAGGTCCTCTTGATCTGGGGCCTTCATGATCTCTGCTCATCTGTAGGAGTTATTGGAGTCTTTGCTTACACTAATGGCCGCAACGTTCCAGAGTTTGGGAGCTAAAGGATATCCCAAGGATATGAACAGATTGAATCCAGGACCCCCTGGTGTATGCCCATCTACTGAAGTTCTGGAATAGACCTTCATGGATTTTCCCAGATAAGGTAATAGTCCAAAAGCACTGTTGCCTAAAACTGAATGCCTGCGTACTTTGTTCAAATTCCTTCTCTGCAACAAACGCCACTAACAGGTTTAGAAAAGTCTTTGTTGTTGTTCGGTTGCAGTCAAGTCTGACCCTTTGCGATTCCATGGACTACATCAGGCTCCTCTGTTTGTTTGTTGTTCAGTCGCACGGTTGATTCCAACCCTTTGCGATGACCCCATGGACCACTGTCCTCCAGGCACTTCTGACCTCCACCCTCCTCCTCAGCCCGCCCAGCTCTGTGCCCATTGGGTCTACAATACCATCCAGTCATCTCATCTTTGGCCGCCCCCTTCCTCTTTTGCCCTCCACCTTTCCCAGCATCAAGCTTTTCTCAAGTGAGTCTTCTCATTGGATGTCCAAAGTACTTCAGCTTCATCTTTACTATTTGACCTTCTAAGGAGCAATTAGGGTTTATTTCTTCTAGGATCGACCTATTTGATCTCCTCGCTGTCCAGGGAGCTCTCAAAACTCAACTCCAACACCACATCTCAAAGGCATCTATTTATTCTGCGCTCAGCTTTCCTAACGGTCCAGCTCTCACAACTCTACATTACCACCGGGGATACCATTGCTTTGACTATGCGTATTTTTGTTTGCAAGGTGATGTCGCTCCTTTTCACTATGTTCCCCAGGTTTCTCATGGTTTGTCTCCCAAGCATCAGTCGCCTTTTTATTTCGTGGCTGCAATCACCATCTGCAGTGAGCTTTGATCGTAAGAAAGTAAAATCTGTCACTGCTTCTACTTCTTCCCCATCTATTCTCCAGGGACTGAGGGAGACCTGGTTGAAACATAGTCAAAGTAATGGTCTTCCTGGTAGTCATGTATGGCTGTGAGAGCTTTGACCATAAGGAAGGCTGAGCGCAGAATAGATTAGATGCCTTTGAACTGTGGTGCTGGAGGAGACTCTTGAGAGTCCCCTGGACTGCAAGGAGATCAAACAACCAAACACACACCATCGTCCATCTCTGCCTTGCTCCTGCCCTGAATTGGCCAGTTCAGGTTTCTATGTTATCAGCGGCTCTGTCTGTTACCTCTTTGCTATTCCAGGCTTGCAATCCGATCTCTTGCCAGGGTCTATTTTAGCACCTTGGATAACTCCCAAAGCGCTGCACTCTTTTGCAAAAGAGGAGGGCTTCCCTTAAAGGACATGGGTCTCTTTTCCCCCTCCAGGCAACTCTTCTTTCCTTCAGGGGGTGGGGAACTGAACACTGGAAAACGCACTGCATAGAGGGACTATTTTGTCAGCTAGCTAAGCTCATGCAAAACTCCACTTGATTATCTCAAATGTCCTTCCTTCAGGTTCTAATTTACAATACCATCGTTGCTACCGAACATTAAAAGTCTAAAATTGTTGTCAGCTTATTGCAAAATGCTTTGCAACCAAATTATCCCCTGCTTCATTAGGAGACAAATCTAAGTGTTGCTAATCTCACTGTTTGTCTGACTGATTTATTTATTTCTTTGGCTCCATTTAGATCTAGTCTTTCCTTCTACATATAAAGGTACTGTATTGTTTTGTCACTTGTATGTTTTTATTGTTCCTTGGATTAAGCTTCGGGCCGGCCCATACTCCCTTGGACGGCTTATTTGGGAGGCAAGCTATGACAAACTTAAGTAAAAGGTAAAGGTTTCCCTTGTTCGAAAGCCGGTCGTATCCGACTCTAGGGTTCAGTGCTCATCTCTGTTTCAAAGCCAAAGAGCCAGCGCTGTCTGCTTCTGCAGACGTTTCTGTGGTCATGTGGCAGGCATGATTAGATACCGGAGTAGCCAAAGAAATAAACAAATCAGTCAGACAAACAGTGAGATTAGCAGCACTTAGATTTGTCTCCTAATGAAGCAGTGGATAATTTGGTTGCAACAAGCTGACAATAATTTTAGACTTTTAATGTTTTATAGCAACAATGGTATTGTAAATTAGAACCTGAAGGAAGGACATTTGAGATAATCAAGTGGAGTTTTGCATGAGCTTAGCTAGCTGTCAAAATACCCATTTGTCCCCGTGGTCTGTTGTCTGATGGTTATCGTTGTTATTATTGCCTAAGGTTTATAGTTTTATTGTTAGTGGGTTATTGTCAATGTCTTTTTATATTGTATTATGTTTGATTTGTATTGTATGGTTTTTTCCCCTAGTTGTTGTATGCGGCCCAGAGTGGAAGAATACCCCCAGATGGTCAGAATATAAATATAAACAAACAAATAAAAGTTCTCCCACTTTTCACATTAAAATAAATAAATTCAAGTTCTTTCTAAACTGAAAATGAAGAAAATTTGCATGTAAATAAATCTGAACAGACAAACAAACAAATAATATTTTAAAAATTAAATAGGACTGCTTGTATTTTACTGGTGTGCTGATTATTACCAGAAACATATACTGATGACGATTTAATTATGACAAAGCCAAAAACGTGGCTTCATTTTGGCATATTGGCAGTTCAAAGTTTGATTTGGACATGAAAGAAGAACTGATGTGCATATATGAAGGTAGCACCTTTCCTATCTTCTGCCAGTACTTGTGACTATTGACCAGGGATTAACAACCCTTTCAACCTGGGGCCTGGGGTCATGCTCTCCCCGTCAACTTCGAGGGCTGTATGGCCATTTTATTATTTATTTATTATTATTTATTGGATTTCTATACCGCCCTACTTGGTATGACCAACTCAGGGCGGTGTACAACACAATTAATATACAGTCAAACAATAAATAATATACAGTCAATTAATATACAGTCAAACAATAATTTTGCCCTGCCTGCACAATGGGGGTGGCCATTTTGTCCCAACAGCTTCAAAGGGTTGGGCATTTTGTTTCTCAAATGCCCTTGGAGGTGGGGGTGGGGGCACATAAAATGGTTCCACAGGCCGGATGTGGCCCATGGGTCTTAGGTTGGGTACCTCTGCTAGAGACACTTGGATGAGTGGTATTTTGGCAGCTCCGCTGGTTTCTGTTCTTCCACACTTCACTATCAGTTAGAGGCAAATGCTTCTGCTTCACCCTCCCTTTCCCCTTCCACCCTGTGCTACTCTGGATAAGATAATTCTTTTTCAGTTAGGATGCTTGTCTCCATTATTACTGTTGTTTTTGTTTCACTCTCTTTGCTCCTCTGGTCTTAACAGGGCCTTTAGTAAAGGTAAAGGTTTTCCTTGCTTGAAAGCCAGTCGTATCCGACTCTAGGGTTCAGTGCTCATCTCTGTTTCAAAGCCGAAGAGCCAGCGTTGTCTGCTTCTGCAGACGTTTCCGTGGTCATGTGGCAGGCATGACTAGACACCGGAGTGCATGGAACACTGTTACCTTCCCACCGAAGTGGTCCCTATTTATCTACTTGCAATTTCTTGCAGTTTCGAAATGCTAGGTTGGCAGGAGCTGGGACAAAGGCAGGAGCTTATTCCGTCCTGCAGTACTCGGGAAGCAAACTGCTGACCTTCCGCCTCCCGGTCAGTGTCTTAGCCACAATACGATGAATGTGTTCCTCCAAGCAGTTGAACTAGTACTTCTGTCTGAACTGTTAAAAGTTCATTCTTTCAGATTTCTACAGAAGGTGCTAAGAGAGGAATAAACCGTGCCTCCTTTTGTTTGACAAATACTGTATACAGTCAAACCTCACATAAAGAGCACCTTGTTTAAAGAGTAACTCGCTTAAAGAGCAGAATTTTCTCTGAATGTTTGCTTCGCTTAACAAATAAAACCCACCAAAAACTCGCTTAACAAATAAATCAGGGTTCACAATTCCCCCCCCCCCCCCAATAGAAGTCACAATGGGTCACTTACAATGGTGCTTTGCTTAAAGAGCAAACTTGCTTAAAGAGCAATCCTGTAGAATGCATTATGTTCTTTAAGCAAGGTACAACTGTATCTCCATTTTTGGCTGCCTGGCACTCTTCATGTAATAGTTTTATCCTAGTAAATGCAATGAGATACAAGAGTTCTCAATCTCACCATCAAAGGAGTGATTTCCTGCCACATTGGAGTTGGAGGATACCTGGAGACAAATCTTAAAGTCCTTGCCTCACACCACTGCCCATAAGTGTGACCGGTGTGTTTCCTGGAACTGAGGTTGTTAAGAGTTGACCGGGAGGAGACTTCTAATTGGTACAACAGATCATCTTACAGTAAGAATTAACTGTTGTAAATAAATTCATTTATGTATTGCTATATTTAATGTGAAAATGCTTTATAGCTGTCATTAGATATATATATATTTTAAAGGCTAGTTTGTAGAAAACCCACCTGTTTTTGTCAAGTATACTTCTGTCCTGGTTTTGTGGGAGAGAATTATGGCAACATTCCCAGTGGTAGTGTATGGCTGTGAGAGCTGGACCATTGGGAAAGCTGAGCACAGAAGAATAGATGCCTTTGAGATGTGGTGTTGGAGGAGAGTTTTGAGAGTTCCCTGGACAGTGAGGAGAACAAACAGGTTGGTCTTAGAAGAAATCAACCCTCACTGCTCCTTAGAAGGTCAAATAGTAAAGATGAAGCTGAAGTACTTTGGACATCAAATGAGAAGAGAGGACTCGCTTGAGAAAGCCCTGATGCTGGGAAGGGTGGAGGGCAAAAGAAGAAGGGGCGGCCAAAAATGAGATGGCTAGATGGTATTGTAGACACAATGGGCACAGAGCTGAGCGAGTTGAGGAGGAGGTTGGAGGATAACAGAAGTGCCTGGCGGACAGTGGTCCATAGGGTTGCAAAGGGTCAGAATCGACTGTACAACTGAACAGTTGGGATGTGGGCCAGGAGGTGAGTTTAGTTGGCTGGCTCATGTGAATAACCCCCTCTCTCTGTTTTTAACTTAATTTTTACCTTTTTAATATTTTACTCCTTGATTTTAAATCTTGAATTGTAAGTGATGTGCTTTAGCTCTTTTAGACTGTAAGCCGCCCTGGGTCCTCGGAAAAGGGCAGGGTATAAATATAATAAATGAATGAAATGAATATATCCCGCCCAATCTGAGGATATCTGACTCAGGGCGTCTCAGTTATGCATATATATATATATATATATATATATATATATATATACAGTAATACCTCATATAACATTAGTATCGAATAACACTAAAATCGCATAACATCAAGGAATCTGGGGGGAAGAATTGCATCAGATAACATTAAGATCCTATGGGATGCTTCAGATAACAACCGCTAAAGCCTGTGTGGTTACAATGTATCTCTATGGATCCCATAGAGGATCAGATAACACTAAAAATCATATAACACCAAGACTTGTGGAACCAGGTTTTAGTGTTATATGAGGTTTTACTGTGTGTATATATATATATATACCGGAGCACACGGAACCGTTATCAAAAATAATTGATTTGACAATGTACAGAATACCACTCTAATGCCAATCTAAATCTACATCCTCTCTACCACAACTGCAGTTAAGTCCAACACCACACCCTCCTCCCTTTGACCCCCTAAATTTGGTGTATAAAAACCATGCGTGTAAGTTTCACTCTTTGTCTGAAGAAGTGGACTTGGTCCACGAAAGCTAACAATAAAAATGTAGCAGTTAGTCTTTAAAGTGCTACAGTGTTATTTTATTTTGTTTTGTTTTCCGATATGCCTGAACCACAGACTAACACGGCTACTATTCCAAAAAAAATAACCATGTACAGTTAGACATTGGGTTTTTTGGTTACACCTGGTTAAAAACACCTGTTTTCTGATATGTCCAACACGAAGTCACTATGGGGCAGTAGGTGGGATGGCTTTGCTGGTTTAGGTTATGCTGGTTTTAATATGATTCTCACAACTTTTCAAGATACTCTGGGCACCCACCAACAGCTGGAGGGGGGAAAGAAATCTATTATTGATTTAGGAAAATGTATTAACTTTTTTTTAGTGCTGTGTTGTTTTGCTGATTGTAAGCCTCCCTGAGCCGCCGTGGCGAGCGGGAGGGGATATAAATCCAAATAAATAAATAGGAGGGAGATGGAGAGAGGGGAAACTACAATACCCAGCATCCTTACAGCGGCTGGGAAGGAAGTCCTCGGAGCTCTGGAACAGCTGCAGTTTGGGGAGAGCCCAGCCAAGCAGCCAAGAGGAGGGCAGGACGGGGATGGTGATGATGATGATGATGATGAGCAATGGGCGGGCGGAGAGAGGGAGAGGGAGGGTGCATTGCTGGCGGCTGCTACTACTTCACTTGGGACTCCAGGCGTGAAGGCGAAGGCAGGGGAGCCCTGCCCGGGCCGGTTGGTGCAAAGCGCACGGCGGTGGCGCGGGACCCGGGGCAGGGCAAGGCGGCGCGAGGGCGCCCCGGGCAGCCCTGGAGCAGCAGCCCCGGGCAAGGCTGGCCGTGCCCACCGGACTTGCTTGCTGCAAAGTTTGACCCCATGGCGGGGGCGAAGGACGCAGCAGCAGCTGCAGCAGCAGGAGCAGCAAGAAGAGGCGTTGCAAGCGGGGCGTCCGCCGAGGGATGCTCCGGACGCGTGGGAGGGATCCGCCGCCGCCGCCGGCACACGACGTCTGCCCCCAGGGATCCGGAATAATAATAATAATAATAAAAGGCGGCAGATGGGATCGAACCGCCCGGCCCGGCGGGAGGCTCCGGCCGCGGAACAGCCAGGGCAGCCCGGCGGCTCCGCACCTGCTTAGGCGCAGCAAACCCGCCTTGGTCTCGGAGGTGCGGAGAGGAGGAGGAGAGAGAAGATCCCTGCCATCCGAAAGCGATCCCCCTGCAATCCAACCCCACCTATATTTTGCAAAGATCTATTTCAATATATTTAAAATCACACACACACACACACACGCTGCTGGGCACGCAACACGCACCCACTGCCTCGTCTCCCCCGGGTTGCAAGAGGGAAGAGTCGCCGCGCTCTGCCTTTTCATTATTTATTGGATCGATCCGATCAATTAATTAAAATTGTTCCCTTCCCTGGAGAGGGAAGGTGCGAGAAAAGGATCTTTTGGGTGCGTTCTGCTGCGGGTTCTGGAAAGACCCGGAGAATATGGACGATTAAACACCCCCCCTTTTTTTTTTAATTGCAAAAGAACAAGACGCTTTTTATTTATTTTTAATTTAAAAGAGGATTTGGAGCCATCAAGAAAGCCCGAAGCCGGGAGTGTCTCGATGGCTGGAAGTTGATGGGCGGAAAAAAGAGATAAATAACGACCGACACCCCCCCCCCCAAATATTAGGGGCTGCAGTGCACCTTTTAAGCTCTTTGCTGACAGTTCTGCAAAAGGGGGGGGGGATTTAATATACAAGCGTCTAAAGTGGAAGTGGATCGGAAATTAATTTATGTAAACGATCGGAAGCGCCTGGTTGCACACGCGTGTGTGTGAGTGTGTGTGTGAGTGTTGCTTCCCCCCCCCTTTTTTTCCCCCTACTCCATCTCTCGGCATGGCTTCGCAAACGATGCCTTTCGGGTGACTTGGCGAAGAGGTGAGGAAGGAGGAGGAGGAGGAGGAAGGCGCGGGCTGCAGAGACGATCTGAGGACAGGGCTGCAGGCGAGGAGGAAGGAAGGAAGAGGGGGGAGGCGAACCCGCGGAGCAGCAGCAGCAGCGTGATCTTCAGCTGCAACATTGCACGGAAGAGGAGGGAAAGGGGGGGGGAGAGGGGAGATGCTGGGCTTTGCAGGTGGTTCCTCTCCAGCGCCGCGTCTCTCAGGTGAGTGACTCACCGGAGATGTCACGGAGGGCGATTGTGAGGTCCGCGCTGTGGTCACTCGAGGAGGTGCCATTGATGCGCCACTGGCCTGGCGGAGCGCACCGGGCACGGGTGGCCTCTGCTCCAGCTGCAAAGCGGTGCCACTGGGGCGCCCCCGCTTGTCCGAGGAGGAGAGAGGCAGAGAAAGGACATCCCCCCCAAAAAAAACAACTTTGGGTAATATCAAAAAGACAAAACTAATATTTTAGCTGTATTAATTTCTCAGGGCGGATGAGAGATTGAGGCAAAGTCCTGGGATTTTGCAGAGGGAAAAACTTGACTTTCTGGCTTAATTTCTTCTTCCTCTTTAAAAAAAAAAACAAATCCCAAAGTTTGGTGTGAATTTTGGATACGTTAGTGCACTGTCCTCCCCTGACAAATTCTGGCCGTGCAACTTGGAGACAGGATAAAGCGATCTGGACCATCCTTCCTGAAGCTGGTTGGCTCGGTGGATTCTGGGAATTGTTGTCCAAAAAAAGCAACTGGCCCAATCTTGGTCGTCGCACAATAGCAGTCACACTTCTATGTCACCCCGCAGCGCTTAGTGCACTCCCTGGGCGGTTAATGAGCATTTTGCTCCCAACATGCTGGGGATGCAGTTTGCTGACCTTGGAAGGATGGAATGCTGAGTCAACCATGAATCCCATCGGGATCGAGCTCACAAACCTTTGGTTGCAGGACAGCAGTTTAACCACTGTGCCTTTTCCCTTCTAAAAAAGAAAAGTTGAAACCCGCCCAGGGCTGTGGCTTCTGGAGGGATTGGAGAAGAAGAACAGACGCAGCCCAGATTAGATAAGACTCAGTTTTTCTTTCTGTGTTTGGGGTACAATGTCCGGCCATTGATAAATCCACTGGGTTAAGAGATTCTTAATTTGAGGCAGGGTAGAGAGTGCATGCTTGAATTTTGCTTCTTTGCCCCCCCCCCCCCCAAAAAAAAAATGTCCAGGATTTTTGAAAGGCAGGATGTGTGTTTTAAAATAAGGAGGAACTGTTAAAAGATGAAAAGATCCGCACATTTAAAGGTTTTACGGCTTTGGACTAAAATACCACTGAACTCAGTGCAGTTTGCATCAGAACAGATAGATATAGTTTTGTGTTCTTAGTTTGGGGTGTGGCAAAGTTTATTGCTTAAAAAATTTTTTTGCAGTGCTTATGGCAGAACATTTGAGAAAGAACTCTGTGTTGTCCCGATGACAAATGCAAGAAATTGCAAGTAGATAAATAGGGACCAGTTTGGTGGGAAAGGTAACAGTGTTCCTTGCACTCTAGTGTCTAGTCATGCCTGCTGCATGGCCACTGAAGTGTCTGCAGAAGCAAACAGTGCTGGCTCGTTGGCTTTGAAACAGATGAGCACTGAACCCTAGAGTCAGATATGACTGGCTTCTGAGCAAGGGAAACCTTTACCTTTACTAAAGTTATATAGTTGAAGGAGCCCCTCTGCAGCCAGACAAAAACTGCCACAGTAAATTTGTTAGTGTTTAGGATAGCACAGAACATTTAGTAAGGGTGGATTGGATGGAGATGGTTGTATACAATTTCTCTTTTATCTCCTAGATTTTCGTTTTCAGATGCAATGCAGAGCAAATTTGATGTGTAGCAAAATCTTCTGATTTATTTATTGAACTATTTTATTTATCGGTGCACATTTCTTATAAAAAGTACTGCATGTGAAGTGTGTTTTCAGAAGTTTGGGCGAGGAAGAAAGGGCAGGGGAAATAGAAATATGTGCATCCATTGAAATATTTAATTCGGACCTTTTAATTATAGTGGTATCGAAATAAAGTAGCCCTTTCATTGTTTGTTTGTTTGTTTTTTGCTACTAGGGGGAAGTTATGAATGACTGGAAACCCAGGCGTAAAAGCTTCATGCTTTCACACAGGAGCTGAGGGGACAGACCGAAAGGGATGGATTTATTAGCCATATAGACTGGGAGCATCTTGGGTGTAAAGGAAGAATTGTTGGGAATCCAAAGAAGTACAAAGGGAGAACAAGGCCAGTTCTCGTTCAAAGAAAGAAAGGCCGACAACGATTGTCTTAGGAAGAAAAGTCTCACCAAACCACTGCATCCTTATTGTTGTAAATAAAGTATCTGTCCTTGGCCATTGTTCCCTTGGCACCAAAGGATAATTTACGGGACTTTTTGCCGGTAATTGCACAGAGGTTTTGGCTGGCCTGCGACGCAAGTTTCTGCTGAACCCACATTGCGGCAAATTCTGCTCCTGGAATTCATTGTTTTAGAAACTTTAGAAACTTTTCTCCCTCCTCTCCTGATGATGAGTCTTCTATCCTATGGATATCGGTTTTGACATAACAGATGAGGAAGATTGTTGGCGTCTTTTGGGGGCCGTATTGGTGCTGTGTGCCATGGGTTGCATCCAGAGCATTAGCTGCAAATCAAAAGGTTTCCGGGAAGGCATTTCCGTGATTGACGTCAAGGCCTCGATCGACCCCGTCCCGACCAATATTGACGAGTCGTCCAGCGTGGTCCTGAGATACCGGACCCCACACTTCCGAGCTTCTGCTCAGGTGTTAGTGCCTCCTCTTCCCAACAGAGAGACCTGGATTGTCGGGTGGATCCAGGCCTGTAGCCACATGGAGTTCTACAACCAATACGGGGAGCATGGAATGTGAGTTCTCTTAAGACGTTTATTTTGTAAGTGAGGTTGGCCGTGGCAAGAATGAGAATTTCATGTCAGTTTGCTTTTCATATGAATGTACTGCAATCTACATTTTCTCCCTATAGCAGTGGTGGCGAACCTTTTAGAGACCGGAGTGCCCAAACTACAACGTCAAACCCGCTTATTTATCACTAAGTGCCAACACAGTAACAGGGGAGGGAGAAAATGCTCTCATTGGGCTGCTGGACAGAGGGGTGGAGCGAACTCTGTGCTGGGGGAAAGGAGGAAACGTTCTCATTGGGCTGCTGGACACAAGGGCGGGGTGAACCCTGTGTTGGGGGGAGAGAGGAAGTGCTCCCATTGGGCTGCTGAGTAGAAGGACGGAACAAACTCTACGCTGGGGCGACCGCACGGGTGCCCATATAGAGGGCTTTGAGTGCCGCCACTGGCACACGTGCCCATAGGTTCGCCATCACTGCCCTATAGAATCGTAGAGCTGGAAGGAGGTCCAAAGGGGATAATGACTCCCACCTCTTAAGGAAGCAGGAAATTCTCTGCTACAACATCCCACTTCTCTTTAAAGAGCTCCTGTAAAGGAGAGTCCATCATCCTCTACACCAGTGGTGGCAAACCTATGGCATATGTGCCAAAGGGGGCAGGCAGAGCCCTCTCTGTGGTGGCACGCATACTGTCACCCCAGCACAGAGTTTGCCCCGCCCCTCTGGCCAGCAGCCCAATGGGAGGGCTTCCTCCCTTCCCCCAGAACAGAGTTCGCCACGTCCCTTTGCTCAGCAGCCCAATGGGGAGTTCTTCCTTCCTCCTCCGTTACTATGTTGGCACTCTGCAATAAATAAATGGGTTTTGGGTTGCAGTTCGGGCACTCGGTCTCCAAAAGGTTTGCCATCACTGTCATAGGCAGTCCATTGTGGGGCGGCGGCTTGGAATGGTGTGCTTTATAAAACGGCATGGCTGGTTGATATTCTAGAGCAGCGTTTTTTGCTGCAATTTATTGCATGTTCCACTGGCAAATAGGTAATGACTCAGGCGCTGCCATTGAAATGGAATGGATTTCGACATGTCCTGTCGTGGCCACTGAGATGGCAAGCGGCCATTGCTGTTGCCTGGAGGGCTGTGGGGAGGAAAAGCCAGCCGGGTTTCCACGCGGGCTGCTTGCTGTTGTGGTGGTGGAAATGAAAGGTTTGAGCATGCCAGGGCAAAGTCTGGGGGGCCTCTCTTTGAAGGAGGCGTACCTCCACCGTATGGGCGCATTTTACTTCCGCTTCCAAGAGCGATTAGGGCTTTGTGGGCCAGATACATTGGCGTTGGGGGCCAGGGCTGGCCCCCAGGTCGTAGTTTGGGCTCCCTGAACTGGCCCACGGCCCAAAAAGTTTGGGCACCCCTACTCTAGACAGCATCCTCTGCAACTTTAGGAGTTTTGGATTAAAAAAAAATAACTTTCTCAGCATCTGGACCTGGATGGTTTCTAAGAGCATTTCTTTTCCAGCAGACCTGTTTTCAAAAGAGGATCCAAATGTATTTCCCCATGTTATATTCTATTTAGGAACAATAATGACTCTATATAATAGTTTACAGACTACAAAGGCGTTGGATGGAAGCGTCAATACTTTTCCAGAAAAATCATTATCAAGGAAATAAACTTTAAGAAACTTACTGTTGAGAAAGCTTTAGCCAAGTTTCAATTTGCTGAGAGAACAGAACGCGAAGGATAATTATTGGGAAATACTGCGTAAAAGAAATACATAGTAAAAGTTTTTTAAAAGAACTCATCGGCGGTGTAATGCCAATAATTTGTGTTGTTGTTGGGGTTTTTTTAATTGGGGGGGTGGAGCATCATTTTTGTTTTCTGTGGTGATTATAAATTTGTTCAGTTTGTTTATTCCTTATGTTTAATTTTTTGTTGTAAATATTTTTTTTTAATGTGTTGTAAGCTGCCCAGAGTGGGAAAATATCCCAGATGGGTGGGATAGAAAATCAGTCAGTCAGTAACAGAGGGGGCCACCACTGAAAAGGCCCTGCTTGTTGTAATAAGAATCATAGCCATTATGCTTATAATATACTGTCCCATAGTGCTTCGTGTACTCTCTGGGCGGTTCACAAGAAAATTTGCATTTTGCCCCAGGTCAGAAGATGAGTAACCGCAAACAATACCTGTAAATCCGTTTTAGCCTGAAGTGGACCTGAATTACGTACGCTATAAATAAGCCAAAACATAGATGGTTATGATTAAGGCTGGGGGGGAAAAATCATGTCGTAGGTAGTGCTCAAGAAGAGTGGAAGATATAATTGTGTATGTTTGGACGGTGGGCAGAGTATTGGTTAAGAATGTAAGTTCAGACAAGTAAGTGCTTGAAACGTTGGTTGTTTCTTGCTTTGACCTAAAAACAGGAAGTCCAACCAGAAGGTCTGTGCCTTGCTGATGCAAAGCAAAAGGGAAATGCAGATTGCGGGTGTCAAAGTGTGATTGGGGCCATATGCAAAGGAATTTAGAGTACTTTTGCACTTTTGAAATGCTGTGCAGGAAAGGGTATTTTAACTTGCTGCAACTGACAGCATTCCAGGTATAAATTACCGTATATACTCGAGTATAAGTTGGGTTTTTTAGCCCCCCGCCCCGGATGTCCACAAATGGGATTTGACTTGTACTCGGGTCAACGTAAACACTCAAAAACGTACTCACACAAATGTCTAAATTAATTAAACCAAGATCATGGCCACAGGCCCTATCAGTCCCTGGAAAATAGATGGGGAAGAAGTAGAAGCAGTGACAGATTTTACTTTCTTAGGATCAAAGCTCACTGCAGATGGGGATTGCAGCCATGAAATAAAAAAGCGACTGATTATTGGGAGGCAAGCTATGAGAAACCTGGGGAGCATAGTGAAAAGCAGAGACATCACATTGTGAAGAAAAATGCATATAGTCAAAGTAATGGTATTCCCTGTGGCAATGTATGGTTGTGAGAGCTGGGGGGGGGGGCAAAGATTAGATGGCATTATGGACACAATGGGCACATTGCTGAGTAAGTTGAGGGGGAGGCTGGTGATGCATTTCAAGAGTTTGAATATCAGCCAAGGTTTTCTGGGACATTATCAAATTTGATGCACCACAACTAACACATCGTTAAATGCTCCAGTCACTCAAACCATTGTCAATAGATGTTAACTCATTGGCCAATGTGTAATTCCACAATATTAGTTGCGTCCACCCTTTGGATGGATGCATCAGCTTGTAAATGTGTGCCTGTTATTGTGTGCCTGATGTATGTATAAATTGATGCCATGAGGCCTCACTCTTACATCCGATGAAGTGGACTTGGTCCATGAATGCTCACATTTAAATACAAGAGTTAGTCTTTAAAAGTGCCACAAATTTTGTCTTTTTTTGCTGTTCTGCTTTGTTTATTCTCAGATATGCTTGCACAGACTAATACGGCTACCACTTCAAACGTATCCGAAGGAGTTCCTTATAGCATGATTTGGCTTTTTAAAATACAGCAAGTGCCAGGAGCCTAGTTTGAACCCAGTTTGAAGAGGGTGTAAAAACTTTACATCTTTACTGTAGCACTTTAAAGACTAACTGCTATATTTTTATTGTTAGCTTTCGTGGATCAAGTCCACTTCTTCAGACAAAGAGTGAAACTTACAGGCATGGTTTTTATACACCAAATTCAGGGGGTCAAAGGAAGAAGGGTGTGGTCAAGCAAGATGACAGACAAGCAAGCACAAAAATACAGCTTCACACAGTCATTAGCAACAATAGATTATTCAGATTAACTCTAAATGACTCCCTTTCAATCTCAAGGTTGCTGAGAAAGCCCATTCTGGTCTCTGATCAACTTTTGACCTGCATGTCAAAAAACAAACAAAAACACTGTGCCTGGTTACTTTCTGTTTTGCTAAAGAGAATTGGCAGGAAAGTTGTAATATATAAAATCATATAGCAATTTGTGTATCGAATTTGATAATGTCCCAGAAACCCTTCACTAATATTTAGTCCCCTGCAATGGGTGTCTAACAGACTCCCTTTCAAGCCTAGTTTTGTAATTTCTCTGTTCCAGAATTGTAACTTTCAGGTCTTGGATAGAGTGTCCAGTTAGATTGAAGTGGTTTGAGACAGCGTTAGAATACCAGACTAGGATACCCGAGACTTGAGCTTAGAAACTTGCTAGGTGACATTCAAACTGTCAGAATCAATATAAACTAGGCAAAAAGACTCACATCCTCCATGTTCAGCTCAGTGAAGGAAAAGTGGGATATAAATGTAAAAAACAGTTTGTTGCCTAGCTAGGGTACTTAGAGAGCTGCTCCATCTATCATCATCATCATCATCATCATCATCATCATCATCATCATCATCATCATCATCATTATTATTATTTCAATTTGTATGCTGCCCTACCGACTCAGGGCGGCTCACAGAACATGCCTGGGAAGTCACTTTTAGCTGAGATTGCCAATGATCTGACAAAATATTACTTATCAAAAACATTTTAAATCACTTTTTTCTCCCCAACAGGGCTCCCGAAAAATGTATTAAAAAAATTAAAAGAGATGTGAACAGATTGTGAAACAAAATTCCAGATGGAATAACACAGTTTTGCTGTTGTCAGGAAGCTCAACAAAGATTTGTGTATTTATGTGCGGTTTATATCCTGGGTTGCTAGATAGTACGCTATTTGAGTAGTTCTGTGGATAGAGTTAACTGGGCTCAGCTTGGAAGTCATAAGGCACAGGGATGAGTTATGTCTTCTACCTCAGTGATGCTCAATCAACAGCATAGAACCATGATGGTGAACCTTGGCACTCCAGGTGTTCTTGAACTTCAATTCCCAGAAGCCCCCGTGAATCCACACAAATGGGTTTACCACGATTCATTCAGGCTACCGCCGCCCTTGTCGCTCCCAGAAGCAACTAGAGCTGTGATGGCGAACCTTGGCACTCCAAATGTTCTTGGACTTCAATTCCCAGAAGCCCAAGCCCCCTGTGAATCCACACGAATAGGTTTACTGCGATCCATCCTGCCTGCGCTGCCCTCGTCGCTCCCGGAAGCGGAAGTAAAACATGCCCGTACGGAGGAAGGGTTAACCCAGAAGAGCCTTAACCGTACGGGCGCATTTTACTTCTGCTTCCAGGAGCGACAAGGCCGGCACGGGCTGGATGAATTGCTGTAAACCCATTCGTGTGGATTCACGGGGGGCTTCTGGGAATTGAAGTCCAAGAACATCTGGAATGCCAAGGTTCACCATCATGGGCATAGAATGTATGAAGCTGCCCTTCTTTCTTTATTAATGTCAGAGGCACCATCAGCATATGATAATATGCAAAGCTAAAATTAACACATCACCCTAATAACAACAGCAACAACAATAATAATAATAGACATCTGTCCAATATTGGGCCACATCAACAGCATTTCCTCTTGCCAACCTTAGGTCCTCCTCAGTGCACGTTGAGGGGCATCGTGTGCATTGTATCCTATGGGAGAGAGTTTGTACGTCTCTGCATTCACACAGGATGTCATCTACAGGGAAACCCCACTTTCTCAGATTTTGCCCTTGAGCTTCCTACCCCTGCAGACAGTCTACTTAAAGCTTTCCACACAGACCATGGTTGTTCTTGGTGGTACAGTTAAGACTCTGTCAGGTTTACCTTTCCTCTGTACGGGCGCATTTTACTCAGTAGTGTAGCGTTGATTTCAGCCGCCCGGGGCATAAGCCAAATTTTTCATCCCCTGCGTGGATGATGGTGCCTGCTCCCACTGGGGCTTCTGGGAATTGTAGTCTAAGAACACCCATAGCCCAAAAAGTGCCGCCCAGGGTGGGCTGCCCCCTGGCCGCTCACCCTACGCCACTGGTTTTACTTCCGCTTCTGGGAGCGACAAGGGTAGTGCAGGCTGGATAAATCGCAGTAAACCCCTTCGTGTGGATTCACAGGGGCCTTGGGCTTCTGGGAATTGAAGTCCAATAACATCTGGAGTGCCAAGGTTCGCCATCATAGGCTTAAAGCTTCGGCATGTCTTACTACAGCTTCTAACTTCAATGTTTCCCATTTTGTCCCTGACTTTGTAGAAACTGTCGCTGTGAAAATAATTTTAGGATGATTCATAGTGCAACCCAACCCACATCCTTGTGTTTGTAAGGACATGAGCCTTAATTTTCCTGTGCAGGCATCTGCATTAAAGAACTGAACCAACTGAATGTGGATATCCTCTTCCCCCATAAGACGCATCTTCCTGCCAGGTCTTTCACAGGAGGAAACAAAATAGTTGAGGCAAAACAAAAGCTGCTGTTGGTTTGTTACGAAAATAAAGAGTGCCTCGCATAAAGAACGCCTCGCTTAGAGACTACCATATATTCTCGAGTATAAGTTGTCCCGAATATAAGCCGAGGCACCTAATTTTGACCTCAGAAACCAGGAAAATAGGTTGACCCGAATATAAGCCGAGGGTGGCAAATGCAGCAGCCGCTTAGTGAGTTTCAATAAATAAAATACGGTACGTGAAAATAAGATGCAGCAGAAAAGAGTTTTCTCCATGCCGATTGAGATGCACAAATTACAGGACGGGAGAAGTGGGTGGTGAAAGCTATTAGCCGCCCCCGCCTTTTTCCATTGCATTCAGTGATCTGAGTATAAGCCAAGTCCATTTTTTTGACCTTATTCTTAGGACTGAAAAACTAGGCTTATACTCAAGTATATACAGTAACTCGTTTAAAGAGCAGAATTTTCTCTGAATGGTCGCCTCACTTAATAACTAAAACCAACCAAAAACTCACTTAACTAAATCAGGGTTTGCAATCCCCCCCCCACGCCAGAAGTCACAGTTGGTCACTTACAATGGTGTTTCACTTAAAGAGCAAACTTGCTTAAAGAGCAATCCCGTGGAAGGCATTATGCTCTTTAAGCGAGGTACCACTGTACAGTGAAACCTTGAGTTACTAATAAAATCAGTTCCATGGCCTTGTTTGTAACTCAAATTTGTTTTTAACTCGAGGCATCCTCAAAGGGATAAAGAAAAAGTCTCCCCCACCATTCCTAAAAGTCCCCCCACCCTCAAAAAATCCATCAAACCACCCAAAAATAACAGCAGCATTGAAAGGAAAGCATGCATAAGCAGAAACGCTGTTCCTTACTTAAAGAAGTTTTGCAAATGGACAGAAAACTCAGGAAATCTAGCATGAAATAGCAACAGGCAGCCATTTTTGTGCCGAAGCTCCAGATAAAGAAATCACTCCAGACACTCTACTGCTACCTACAGGGCTCAGGAAGGCAACACTTCGCTGGAGGCAACACAGAGGAAAAAGAATTCGTAAATCAGCTCATGTTCATAACTCAAGGCATGGATTTCAATACAAAACCAATTCATAAGTCAAATTATTTGTAAGTAGGGGCATTCGTAAATCGGGGTTTTACTGTACTTACAATTTCTTGCTTCCAAACTGCTAGGCAGGAGGAGCTGGGACAGACGACGGGAGCCCACTCCGCTGTGCGGCACTCGTGTGTCGAACTGCTGACCTGCCGGCCTGCTGGCAGTCAAACTCAGTGGCTTAACCACTAAGCCACCGCAGTCCCCCAGCAAATGACACATACAGTACTTACAAAGCGTGCGGATCAGGACTGAACAATGCAGAGACAACCATTCATGTGCGGAAATCCTGTAGTGGTTGAAAGCAGGACAAGAATAATTGGTGCAATGCAGTGGTGGAAAACTCACAAAAAGCAAGGTCTTGCTTCGACTTAGTTTGATACTAGCAGTGACTTTAGTAGGAGCCAGTACCATGGGTGGAAAGTGGAACAGATGTTTGGTGGGGAGGGGATCCAAATACTGTATGTCCATCAGAGAGTCATGCAGAAGACAAGTGGTTAGATCTGCCCTCTCTATGTGTAGGGGTGGGGAGCCCAACCTAACTGCTTTCTTCCACTGGAGCAGTTTTTCCTGCCTTCTGTTTTCCAACTAGCTTCAGATCTGATGCCTACAGGGAATGAGACATGTGGGGGTGGGAGGGAGGGGAGTTGCTTCAATGGCACTTAACCTTTGGCACGAGACAGATGAGCAGGTGGCCTCTGGTTGGCTAAATGCCATATCTTTCAGCTTCTTATCAAGCCATTGGTTTCCTTCTCAAAGATTAGGTTTCCCTTGCTCAGAAGCCAGTCATATCCAACTCTAGGGTTCAGTCCTCATCTCTGTTTCCAAGCTGAAGAGCCAGCGCTGTCTGCTTCTGCAGACGTTTCTGTGGTCACGTGGCAGGCATGACTAGACACAGGAGCACACGGAATGCTGTTGACCTCCCCACCGAAGTGGTCACTATTTATCTACTTGCAATTTCTTGCTTCCAGACCACTAGGTTGGCAAGAGCTGGGACAGAGGCGGGAGCTCATTCTGTCCTGCAGTACTCGGGAATCGAACTGCTGACCTCTCACCTTCCAGTCAGCATGAACCTGCATTTTCCACCCTGACTTATACTCGGGTCAATCTGTTTTCCTCGTTTTAGAGGTCCAAATTAGGTACCTCGACTTATATTCGGGACGATTTATAGTTGAGTATATACGGTATTCTTTTCCTCAGATGTTGGGAACTACAAAATTAAGCGCTCCTGCAGGTTGTGGAGCACAAGTCCCATAAGCAGGCAGCAGTGCGAGAATTGGAAGTCCAGGAACAACTGAACAGTTACCGTTGAGTCTTGTCTAGAGAGAAGTTGTGGGTTCTTTGTTCCCTAAGTGCTGACTTGGGTTTCTGGTAGTTGAAGTCCAAGAACATCTGGAGCACCAAGGTTCTTCAAAGAGAAGCATCGTCTGTAAAGGGGAAAAGTCTGGATGTAAATCAAATAAACACAACATTTTTTGTGTGCGCCCAAAGGTGTGCTTCCTAATGATTTTATACATTTCAGCACAGATGTAAAATAGATTTTTGTTTCTAATTAAACACTGTATGGCATGAACTGATTGGATTTCTATCCAGTTGTGTGATTTTTTAAAGGGATAAGGGACTGCATCTTCCCTGGAGTTTGTTTCTGGTTTGCTGCCTCTCTTCCCAAATATACCATGCAAATTAATGCATCAAATTACAGTTTTCATAGAAGTGGCTACGTCCGTTTGTGTCAGCATAGCCAGATGATACCAAACAAAACATACACAAAAATAGTTACACCTGGAAAAAAATTATTTTAATGAACTTCTGTTGATTAATCTGCTTTGACTGATCTATCTTTGGTGAAACAGACTAATCTGGGGTGCCCAAACTATGGCCTGGGGGCCGAATGCAGCCCCCAATGTCAATTCATCTGGCCCATGAAGCTCTCGTCGCTCCTGGAAGTGGAAGTAAAACGTGCCCATGGTCTTTAGAAATCCAAGGATATTGTGTGTTTACACGCGGTCTCTTTCTTAAGCTGCAATCCTCTTAAAATCTTCTGTTAGGGAAGAAGAAATTTTAATTGGAAAAGAATAAGACGGCGGCAATGTTTTGACCACAGATTAACCCTGGATATTTTAAAGATTATCCCTGCTGCTAACTTTGTTGAAGCATTTTGTATAACTCAGAAACATGTTCACTTTTAGAATAGAAGCTGTGTTAGTCTGTGGTTCAAGCATACAAATTTGAACTGCTAGCTGTAGGAAGCTGCATTGATATGCATGCTTGTCTGTCATTCTGCTTGCTTACTCTTTACCCCATTTCTTTGTGATCCATTTGCCTTGTGATATCTTGACCCTTGCATCTGGGGTACATAAACCATGCCTGTAAGTTTTACTCCTTTGTCTGAAGAAATGGAATTGATCCACGAAAGCTCACAGTAAAAATATAGCAGTTGGGTCTTTCAAAGTGCTGCAGTGTTTTTGTTTTATTACTATTATTTGTTATTGTTTTCTGATATGCTCACTTTTGTGGGCAGAAATGCTGCCGTAGTTGTTTTGCCTCTGCTCTCGAACTGGGTACTTGGGGAAAACTTTTGATCTAACTTAGTTTGTATTTTATAACTCATGCTGTTTGCTATATGGATTTCCTCCTTTCCATCCATAATTCCAGCACAGCCTATGGGGTTCTTTTACATTTACAATTTTATTTATTTATTTGGTCGGAATCTTTTTGCTTGTGTAAAGGTGATCACACAGTCTATGCAGCCAGTTGCCACTCGCTAACTATACACACGCCTGCAGTGGCTCAAGTGGCTAAGACACTGACTGGAAGGTCAGCAGTTTGATTCCCGAGTACTGCCGGAATGAATGAGCTCCCGTCTTTGTCCCCGCTCCTGCCAACCTAGCAGTTTGAAAGCAAGAAATTAGGTAAACAGCGTTCCGTGCACTCTGGTGTCTAGTCACGCCTGCCGCATGACCATGGAACGGTCTGCAGGTGCAGACGGCTCTTCGGCTATTTATTATTATTATTTATTATTATTTATTAGTTCAAATTTATATTGCAGCCCACTCGCCGTGGCGACTCAGGGCGGCTTACAGACAATACATTACAATACAATATGTTGGGGTGGGCACAGGGGGAGTGGCGGCAAGGTCCTCATCCTGCCCTGGCTTCTTCTTCCCCTGGCAGTTGGTGTAGGCACAGGGGGAGGGGCGGCAAGGTCCTCATCCTGCCCTGGCTTCTTCTTCCCCTGGCAGTTGGTATGAAACAGATGAGCACTGGACCTCAGAGTTGGATACAACTGGGTTTCGAGCTAGGGTGACCTTTACAAGGTGTGACTCAGAGAATGTAACTAACAGGTCAGTAATAAGACAGCAGTTTCCTGCTAACAAATTATGTGCTAAGTAGGTGTAAATCAGCAGTAGGATTCTGGCTGTTGTAGTTTAGAGCTAAGATCTAGTCAGTAGTTACCAGTCTGTAAGCTGAATAGAACATGGCATAGAGACAAATGGAAAGATAATGAAATGATTATGAGCTGTCAGCTGGCTTCCGGCTTCTCTCTCCAGGATTTTCTAGATATAGAGCGACTCGGGACAGTGTAGAATAAAATAAGCCAAACCCATCAGCAAAAGCATAAAGGGAACTACATAAACACAATAATACCCGGAAATAAATGCAAAAGAGTATTTAGTTGCTGAAAATACTGTATAAAAAAAAAGGTACTTACCTAGACTAAAATGATACAGGCACTCTCATCAGTATAAATATATGAACAGCTGAGGGTACAGATAGATAAATACATACAACTAATTTAGGGTGCAGATAGGGAAATACGCATGAGTAATTATCTGATCAGTGATCTTAATAAAGATATATAAGCAGCCATGACAGTAGCGTCGCATGGGATTCAGCTGCCCGGGGCATAAGCCAAATTTGCTGTCCCCTGGCGGGAGCCTAAGATGCTAGCACCCGCTTCCGCTCAGGCTTCTGGGAATTGTAGTCTAAGAACACCCATACACCCAAAAAGTGCCACCTGGGGTGAGCCCCTTGCCCCCCTCATACTACGCTACTGAGCCATGAGTAATTTAGGACACAAATGGATAAAAAGGATACTGATAACTACCTCAGGTTGAGAAATAGGCAGCTGTGCATTTATGAATTATATAATCCCATAAAAGAATAAATCAATAGTATTATAGTCAAAGGCAGGGATTCTCAACCTGCGGCCCATGGGCCGGATGTGGCCCATGACATCATTTCATGTGTCCCCCCACTGCCTCCACCACACCCGGAAGTGCCATGGGGTGGAGGAAGGGCAAAATGGCCGTCCGGCCTCCGAAGCGATCTGAGGGATCGTGACCCGGCCCCTGGCTTTAAAAGGTTGAGAACTTTTGGTCTAGGGTTTAAAAGGCTGACAAAAAGGATTAGCATTACTAAATTACTCTTCTAGCTTTTTTTTAAAGTAGGCAAAATGCTTTCCCAGAATTACCTTGTTTTGATTTTAAATGTTTTAAGTCTGTATTTCAACAGATTGTCTGAATCTTTCCATTTGCATGGATGTGAGGAAGCATCATGGGGGAACTGGGGAATTCAGAACCAGATGGCAGGGCTTAAAAGGATGAAAATAAATTTAGTTTTAAATATTTGACCACTGCATTCAGCCATCCTGAGTCAGTCCGCAGGTCAAGCTAGTTTCGTTCTGTCCTCTTACCCTCTGGATTTTTAATTAGTACAGAATATATCACACCCTTGCTACCTTGGGAGTCCAATTCCCCACTATGCCTCCTGGAGGAAGAACCAGTCTTATGTAGCCTTGGATGCATTTGATCCGCACTATTATCGGATACTGGCTGTTAGTGCTTTAACTTACATGAAATTCCATTGACCGAATGAATTACTCACATCTGGACTTGGCATTAGAATGCTAATGCTGAACTTACACAAAGTCATGGTGGCAATTTGCTGCTTGTTAACTCAGCCCAGGTTGCGTCGCTGTGCTGTGCTCTCAGGTATATAAATTTTCTCCATCCTTGAGATCAAGGCTGCCCCACGTTGTTCTGACGCCTGAAGACAAGAACGAGAAGCTCTTTTAAAAGACCTCTGGCTGGATTTACTTGTTCACAAGAGGCAGCGCGAGTCCCGTGTAAGGCATACGAGACTGGGCGTCTTTCAAGACCCCTTCTCCTCAATGTATGTACCTGCCTAGGGTTGCCATACATCCCGGAAAACTGGGATTGTCCCGGATTCAAGGTCAGAAAAATTATCCCGGCCAGTTCAATAAAAAACATGTTAATGTCCCGGATTTAAAAAACTTACTGATTGTGTATAACACACCATTAAAATAAATTCGAACTCTTGCCATCAAATGAGCGATTTCCTGCCATACTGGCGTTGGAGTATACCTGGAGACAAGCCTTAACGTCCGCGCCTCACACCATTGCCCTATAAGTGTGACGAGTGTTTCCTGAAACTGAGAACGTTAATAGTTGACCATGACGTGACTTCTCAGAAGTACAACAGATAATCTTACAGTAAGAATTAACTGTTGTAAATAAATTCATTTATGTACTGATATATTTAATGAGAAAGTGTTTTATAGTTGTCTTTATATTACATTTTTTTATTTTTAAAAAGGCTATTTTGTAGATTTTTGTCAAGGATACTTCTGTTCCAGTTGTGTGGGAGAGAATTATGGCAACTCTATACCTGCCGGATTGTTTCTTGTCATTTCCTTACCATTTGCTTTTACGCCTCTCCCTCCCCTTCTGCTCAGTTTTCCTATCCAGCTGTTTTGCTCTGTATTTTCTTGGGAAGAACGGAAAGGGGGAAATAAAATAAAAGAGGATTTGACACACTAGCTCAGCCCGATCTGCAGGCTGTGTCCGACACGGCCCAGCCAAACGCCAGGCAAAGTTTGAGAAAGACGTTGCGCCAATTAGTTGAGCCCAGGGCTGTACTAAGCTATTTAGATATCCTTCCAAATGACATCTCCCGCTGCAAAGCGAACACATGCTAATTAACACTGGGTAGATGATAGCGCTCAGATTTTACGGCTGTTGCAAGAAATACGTCCTCTAGAGATAATACTCCATGAATAATACTCCTGCCGCTCTGTTGTCTGCCACCCGGTTGACATTTGTAGTAGTTACTTTGCTGCATCACATGATAGGTGTGGGTGGGACATTTAGTGGCTAAAAGGCAGCTATGCGTTAAGATGCCTCCTGTCTGGAGTTTTCATGGGAAGGAGAATTTCTACTGCAAATTCACTAGGGCGTAATCGAGCTGCTCCCTCTTGGCCCCAGTTTTGCCATCTGCAAAATGGGGATGACAACATGGCGTATGGTATGAAAAACATCCCTGTGCTGTTCTAACCTGCACTAATCTGTCCTGCCAGTGAGTTTGTTGCAGAAATATTATGTTTTACCTGCTTCTGGCAGTGTGGTTTTGTGGCTAGAAAAATGAGATGGTTGCTAGAAAAACTGTCGAGTACATTTATGGTCTACATTTAAAAAAGGAAAATCCACTCGTTGCTTAGGTTTGTCTCCCACTTTTGATGGAACTCACAGATAATTTAGTACAGGGGTTCCCAATTTTGTTGGGCCGTGGGCCGGTCACATGGTTCAGGGAGCTGGTCACTATGACCTGGGGGCCGAATGTGGCCCCCAACACACATTCATCTGGCCCACGAAGCCCTCGTCACTTCCAGGAGCGACGAGGGCTTCATGGCCTGGATGAATTGGCATCAGGGGCCGCATCCAGCCCCCGGGCCACAATTTGGGCATCCCTGCTTTAGTAGATATAGAAAGGGGAAGACGACTGGTTATGTATTAACAAACTTGGGAAATTTCTGCTCAAGGGTGGTTTTTTTAAATTAGTAAAAGCCAAAATAATCGGTGCTAGCCAGAGGAAATAATACCATCTATAAAATCTTGGCTCAATAATGGATGGTATGGATTCAGTAGATCTGGGGGATGATCCACAGAAATTTAAGCGGCAGAGGATAAATGATGTTGAAAAAGGTTTCATCATACATTAGCCGGTTAGGGTATGCTGCACAGTGTCATTTCTTAAAGAGTCTTAAAAGAGGGTCAGGGCTCTTCCAGACACAAGTTTGTTAGTCTGTTTACAGTCTTTATCACATCCTGTTATTTCAGAAGTCACCAATCATTTGCATCCAGACAGTGGACAATGAGAGATTTTCCAAACAGCAGTAAACTCTTTTACTTTCATTTATCGTGGTCTCAACTACTCTTGCCGATGACGTTTCCTGCCTAATTTGCCTCGCTCAATCCTTTTGTCTGTAGCACTTCCTTTCGCTGGCTACTTTCTCTTTTTTCTGATTGCATTTCCCTTTCCTGCTCCAGCCTGGACCATATTGGCATTCCTGTTGGTCTCCTCTTTCGTTGGGGGACAGAATCACGAGCAAAGGTGATGGAGACCAACAGGAAGGTTTCCTTGAATCTCCCTTGTTCCTTTTCAGTCGTGGCTGCTGTTTCTCAACATTGCTGGTGCATTTTGTGGGGTTGGGATATAGACCAGATGGCCAAACCTAAACATAACGAGTAGAGTCCTCAGCATCTATCACATGTTTGCAAAAATCTGATTTTTGAATTGAAATTAAATTAGCAGCTATTGGCAGTCGTTTTACATCGCCCTGCCAACAAAAGTCTGCATAGTTAAAGCAATGGTCTTTCCAGTAGCAACGGATGGCTGCGAGAGCTGGACCGTAATAAAGCCGAGCGCAGAAGAATAGATGCCTTTGAACTGTGGGTGCTGGATAAGTCTTTTGAGAGTCCCCTGGACTGCAAGGAGATCAAATCAGTCCCTCCTGAAGGAAATCAATCCTGACTGCTCCTTGGAAGGACAAATACTGAAGTTGAAGCTCAAGTACTTTGGCCACCAAATGAGAAGAGAGGACTCACTTGAGGTGGCCTTGATGCTTGGAAAGATCGAAGGCAAAAGGAGAAGGGGGCAGCAGAGGATGGGATGGCTAGACCGGCATCATTGATGCAGTGGGCATAGATCTGGGTGGGGTGTGGAGGATGGGAGATGACAGAGGAGACTGGTGTGCTGTGGTTCATGGGGGCCGGACTGGACTGTGCGACAGACAGAACAACAGACTTTTGGTCTTGTCCTGAATGGCCTAATATGTAGATCCTTAGCTTTTTCTAGCTGTAGAACTGCTTGTACCCTTTCAAGTCCATTTTCACCTGCATTGAGCACTAGAAGCTTTGAAACAGGAGTTCTCAACCGTTTTAAGCCAGGGGCCAGGTCATGCTCTCTCAGACAGCTTCGGGTGCTGGATGGCCATTTTGCTCTTCCTCCACCACATGGCACTTCCTGGTTTGGTGGAGGCAGTGAGGAGCCACATGAAATGGTGCCATGTGCCATATCCGGCCCATGGGCCACAGGTTGAGAAACCTTGCTTTAAATAGTAGACAGTACCAGATGATGATAACACTTTCTCCTCAACTCATTGTTTAATTCTGCACCTGAGTATAATTATGTATTCCCAGAATGACTTTGGGTCAGTTTGTGGTGACTTTGTTCTGGTTTTGGACACACAGAGTTATTTTTTTGCTTTACATTGTTGTTGTTCTTCTTCTTAATTTTAATATATATGCCGCCCCCTTGCGCAGAACGCAACTCCGGGTGGCTCAGAACTGTAAACAATAAAAACCAATACACAGAACCTACAATCGCAATAAAAAATGTCCAGAACATTTAAGGTAAAAATCGGAGGAGGGGAGCGGTGGTGGTGGTAGCAACAGCAGCAGTTTGGATTTTAAAGTCCTGCCATGTTGCTCAGCTGTTCCCGCTTGACGGAGCCTGGGGCTCAACATCTACGACGGACTCCAGGCTCAACATCCTCCTTAGTCGAGCTTGCTAGGAGAAACATCTAGCAGCAATGGCAGTGGTTGTTGTTGTGCAGTGGTGGGCACTAGCAGGTTCGCACCGGTTCGCAAGAACCGGTAGCAGAAATTCTGGCTGGTCCCACCCATCCAAGTTTTGAAATAAAGTAGTCCCAATTTGGGTGCAATGCAGGGCTTTCCCCCTGGCCATGCCTACCATACCAACAGTATGGTAGTAAAAAAAAAATTGAGCCCACCACTGGTTGTGTGAAAGCCATAGACACAACGTGATGGATAGCAGACGACGGTGGCTTTCTTAACATGATCTCTGATTTACAGCCCTTTGAAAGGCTTGGCTGAGTTCAGCCTCTTCCTGAAATCCTCCAGGCTTTTCTCAATCCCGTGGTTTTTCTGCATTGCCCGCGCACACACAATCCCCCTGCCTTCCCATATGGAAGAAATTGCCCTCTAGCCATTATCTCAGCTAAGAAAGTCCCTTTTCAATTAATCTTTGGTATGCCCTTATGATGAGTTGGACCGAGTACCTTGTTCTAGGACATTCTGTACAATGCAACAAAGACGGACTCTCTTGTAAACAGAAGGGGGGAAATTAGTTGAGAATCTGCTGTGTCTCTGGGCTGTAAAAAATTCTGTATATCTACGCAGGCTCCTCCATAAAATTCAAATGCATGTAAGTCAAGGAGAACAGCTCACCTGTTGTTTTCTGCATGCAAAGGGCTCCAGACCAAAGAGAAGTATATTAGCCAAAGAGTTCTTGTGGCCAGAAGATGGGAGGCTTTTCATATTTCGTTGCCTCTTGCTCTGTTGAGTAAGAGGGGCAATATTTAACTGATTCGTTATACAGATAGATATTCATCAATTACTGGACCGATCATAGCTAAAACAGTTTCTTCTGCAAGACAGAAAAATGTAGCATTTTTTTTGTTCCTTTGCGGCTTTTCTATTTTTTTGTGTTTTCTGAATATGTACTAGAAAAAAGAATAGTTTAAAAAATCTGCTGTCTGATTTTTAGCCAGGCAAAGCGTTTTTTTTCCTGCAGTGGCTATGTGGACCAACCAACATACAAATAAGTTTTTAAAAAAAAAAATCCCTGGAACATGGTTTTGGAAAAATGGGTATTCTTGGGAATACCAGAGTTGGGATTCCTGACTGGGCAGAATACAAGTGCGAAAATTAAATTAAATTAAAATTAAAACTAAACATAATGGGGATTTCTATGACTGACGAACCACCTCTTTTTTCTTTTTTTTTTTTTTGCTGGGGAAAATATATTGTGAGGTGGAAGTTCAAGAAGTCACTGAAATGTCCAAGGAGTGAAGTTTTCCCATCCCCTAATTCTAAGAAGCTGAACTTGACAAATGCAAAGTTGGCAGGTCAGCAGTTCAAGACCAACAGAGTGAGCGCCCATTGCCTGTTCCAGCTCCTGCCAACCTAGAAGTTCGAAAGCAAGAAATTGCAAGTAGATAAATAGGTGCCATTTCAGCAGGCTTGGTAACAGTATTCTGTGCACTCCAGTGTCTATTCATGTATGCCACATGTCCATGGAAACAGTGCAGACACAGACAGTGCCAGCTCTTTGGTTATAAACAGAGATGAGCACTGGACCCTAGATACAACTGGATTTCGAGCAAAGGCGACATTTACCTCAATAATAATAATAATAATAATAATAATAATAATAATAATAATAATAATAATAATAATAATAATAATTATTATTATTATTATTATTATTATTATTATTATTATTATTATTATTATTATTATTATTTCATGTCAGAAATTATTCTGGATTGAAAGGATTTTAGCGGAAGAAACTCCACTCAGGGAATGCCCAGATGAGGTTCCTTTCGTGTCCCCAAGAGCTGGGACAGAGACAGGCACTCAATCCATCATGCAGTACCCAGGTCTTGAACTGCCGACTTGCTGGCCTTCCAGCCAACAAGGAGAGCTTCTTAACCACTGTGCCACTGCAGCCCCAGTTAACTGATGAAACATGGGATGTAACATACTGGTAAGATACCTGGTCTCGTTCTCATCCAAAGAACTTTCTTTTCTATCACAGGTCAAGCTGGGAGCTCCCAGACCTCCTTGAGGGCAAGATCCAAGCGATCAGCGATTCCGATGGCGTCAACTACCCGTGGTACGGGAACACCACGGAAACGTGCACCATCGTCGGTCCCACCAAGAAAGAAGCGAAGATCTGTGTCAGCATGAATGACAACTTCTACCCGAGCGTCACCTGGGCGGTGCCGGTGAGTGACAGCAACGTGGCCAAGCTCACCCACATCCACCGGGACCAGAGTTTCACCACGTGGCTGGTGGCCACCAACACGGCCACCAAGGAAATAGTCATCTTGCAGACCATCAAGTGGCGGATGAAGCTGGGTATCAACGTGAACCCCACCAAACCTTTGGGCCAGCGTGCCAAACTGAAGGAGCCGTTTGCTCAGGAGCCCCCCCAGGTCCTAAGCAAGAACGAGCCGATACCGCCCAGTGCCCTTGTCAAACCCAACGCCAACGACGCCCAAGTGCTTATGTGGCGGCCGAAAGAAGGGAACCCTCTGGTGGTGATCCCCCCAAAGCATCGGTAATGAGACACCCCCCCTGCTTCCCCCAGGGAAGAGATGAAGGGGGGAGGAAGGGGGAGGGGAAACCCCCACGTCCTATTTAAAAACAAAACCCCTATATTTAAGCAAAAACAGAGATGCACTTTTTAACTTGGCAAAAAAAAAAGAATAATAATAATAATAATAACGATGCAACCATTCTACCTTGTCCCGTCCGAACGGATGTCACTGTGCTACAAGATAAAAGCCACGGCCCTCTCTCAAGATTGGGTCGGTGATGTTGTAAAAGGCATCGACCGGTTTCTAAGGGACTGAACAAAATACAGACCTACACTTTTATTTCCAGCTTTTTAAAGTTTTGATTTTTTTCCCCCTTCTCTCTCTTTGGTTGTTTGAAATCCATTCTTTCTTAAATTAGCTTGGGTCACCAGGAGGTGGTGGGAGGGAGAGGGAATATATGTGAAATTTTATTTTGAGGAGGGGAGGAAAACAGATCATATTTGCTGGGAAAGGGGAATGGATGTGAATGCAGTGGGTTTGCTGGGGTAGAAATCTCAAATTTAACGTGTCTCGGGTGATGACAGATGGATGGTGAGAGAGGGTTGGGTTTTTGTTTAAAAAGTGTTCCAAATTGCAGACCCAAATCTGCCTTATGTAGATTACACTTTGCATTGCCAAACTTTTGCCTTAAACTGTATTTAAAAGGGGTGGGTGGGTGAGAAAACAAGCAAGGAAAGAAGCAAGCCTCTTGTTTCCTTACTAAATTTTAAGGAGAAAAAAACTCAACATTTTGCTTTCAGTCCAACAAAAGTGATCTGATTTTACCAAACTAAGCTTCTGGAGGTGGCTTGGCAGTTTTTGCTCATTTCAAACTGAAATTGCGGGCTTAAACTCCAGTGGTAAAGCATACCGCAGTATGGAGGTGCAGTGACAAAAGCTGAACTGAACCCGTTTCATTTCTGCCTGTCTGCAACATTTGTGAATGTTAGTTGCTTTTACACCAAAATTTATCCTTAGAATTGCTATCCTTTGGTGTTCAGTTTTCATAGAAAATCCAGATTATGGCACTGATAAACCAGCACTTTCCAGTTTCCTGTAGCTTTCCCATCTCCTCTCCCACCCAATTTGCAGTGGTAATTTGATTGTTACTGGCAGAATGAGCTCCCGTCGTTGTCCCAGCTCCTGCCAACCTAGCAGTTTGAAAGCAAGAAATTGCAAGTAGATAAATAGGGACCACTTCGGTGGGAAAGGTAACAGCGTTCCGTCCGCTCTGGTGTCTAGTCATGCCCTGCCACATGATCACGGAAACGTCTGCAGAAGCAGACGGCGCTGGCTCTTTGGCTTTCAAACAGAGATGAGCACTGGATCCTAGAGTTGGATACGACTGGCTTTCAAGCAAGGGAAACCTTTACCTTGTTTGTTTTAAAGCATTGAAGCCTTTAATTAAACACTTTGTTTGAAGGTTCAGCCTGTTGACTGTTAGCTTCTCTTCCTGTGAGTCTGAGGAGAAGAATTTTATATACTTAAATAGTTAGAAAGTACATTTCCTTCCTTTTTTTCATTTGTTTAGGCAAAATAGGTACAGCTGCTTTTATAAATAGGAATGAATAAACAAGAGAAAAGAAATTACTATATCTCTTCCTCTCTCTCTGCTCACATCAAGAAAAACTAACAAAAAAGACGAATAAGCAACAGCATGTCCCCACCACATCTGTGGGGGATGTTTTAAGACCTACTGCAGAAATTGAAACCATGGATAACAGTGAACCCTACATTTTACAGTGCACAGTTGTCTCTAGTGGCCAGATCTGGTAATACACCATAGAAATAACATATTACTCTATATACTCAAGTATAAGTTGGGTTTTTTAGCCCCCAAAATAAGGTCCAAAAATGGGACTCTACTTATACTCAGGTCATCGTAAACACTCAAAAACATACCCATACAAATGCCTAAACTAATTAATTTTACTGTACTTTAATCTATTTTAATTAATGAAACTCACTAGCAGCTGCTGCATTTTCCACCCACGGCTTATACTCGGTGTCAATCTATTTTCCTAGTTTTAGAGGTCCAAGTAAGGTACCTCGACTTATATTCGGGATGACTTATAACCGAGTATATACGGTATTGAAGATTTTGTACTGAAGATTTTTTTAGACCCGCAGATAACTGAAACTGTGGATATGGGCAATGACCTGTACTTCTCAGTAATCTCCATCGTTGTGTGTCCCCCCCTCCCATTTATTTTGCAGACCAAGTCTGCAAGCAGGAACATTTTAGTGTTGGAAGGAACCTTTGGCATACTGGATTTTCCTTCAGAGCTAAACATGAAAGAATCTTGGCCACAGGGAACAGTATTGGTGGATAATACAGCGCAGGATTCGTGTTGCATCTAATCACTCTGTTAAACTTTGCTTTTGGTAATCGGAGGGGGGAAACCCCAAGGTCTGGATGACTGAAAGAACTTTGATGTAAGAGTAACCTTGGTTAATAGAAGGGGGAAAAATTCTTTTGAATGTTCTCAAGTAACTCACCCATGAAGACTGTCCCGAGACAATCGTAGTACCACTGATCCAGTTCTGCGAGTCCCTTTCTTGTCCTGAGTCACTTTGGCAGATACCGCCAGTATGGATGAAGCTGCTGCCCATCATCAAGATGGATTTAAGTTGGATTTAATCCACTTGGGGACCATTAATGTTCACTGTGGGCTTTGATGCCCAAGCCATTCATCCTTAGGGTTCTCAGGTTCATTGACCGTCACCTGACACTCAGCATTGAGTCACTGGCAGTAAGGTCTACCCCAGAGGTGCCCAAACTTTTTGGGTCGTGTGCTTCAGGGGGGTGGTCACTATGGTCCGGGGGCCGGATCCATCCCCTGACGTCAATTCTTCCAGCCTACGAAGCCCTCATCGCTCCTGGAAGTAGAAGTAAAACATGCCCATGCACATTTTACTTCTGCTTCCAGGAGTGGTGGAAGGCTTTGCTGGACGGATGAATTGGCATCAGGGGCCAGATCCAGGCCCCAGGCCATAGTTTGGGGACCCATGGTCTACTCTACTACCACAACAGGATAACCTGGCCAGACTGGCCCTTGCAGCATCTGCCTTTCCAAAATTAAAAAAAGAGGAAGTAACAGGCACTGATTATACCATTCAAATTGTTCTGAGTAGAACAAGATGATCAAGTCTTGGCACACCCAAGAAAGGGCAGGATCACATGAAACATTTTAAGGGACAGAAAGGAAGACGGAAAGAGATGCAATTTTTTTAAATAGGAAGAAAACTTCACCATGTGCTGCTCTTCTGTTATGCACTTAACCAGGAGGCATTGGGGGTCAATCGGTCCCAAGGGACCTTTGGTCCACACAGGTTTCACAGCAGGGACTGGAAGAGAAGGTACAACAAATGTTTCAGGGACAAGAATTTATTGGATTGTGAACCCACCCCACCACCCCTGCATAAATAGTTGGCTAGAACGGATAAGGAAGGGTATGCCATTTCAGGTTATGGGATTGGTGTTTCTTTGCTGTGTTCTCATCCCTTGAGAAGGGATGATGACGATGACGATGATGATGATAACTTGGCTCCCCTTTGGAGCCATTGTTTCTTTGCAAGACAGGGAAGAAGTTGCATGGTTTCACAGATTCCCAGGTTCTCACAATTTGCTCTTTTAAGGTTTAAGAGCCCTAGTGGTTAAACTGCCGTATTGCAGCCAGAACACTGTGAGTTCAATCCCAACTGGAATTCAAGGTTGATTCAGTGTTTCAAGGTAGACTCAGTGTTTCATCCTTCTGAGGTCAGTAAAATGAATACCTAGCATGTTGGGGGGTAAAATGCTAATTAACTTGTGAACTGCCCAGGAAGTCCACTAAGCGCTATGGGGTGGTGTAGAAGTGTCATTATTTAAGCAGCTTGGAACAGTTGCTTTTTTGGACAACAATTCCCAGAGTACACCTAGACAGCCTGCTTTGGGAAGGATTTCCAGATAGTTTAATCCAGTGGTGGGCATAAAAAAAAAATAATCCTTACCACACTGTGGGCGTGGCCATGTGACTGGGTGGGCATGGCATGTTGGCCATGTGACTGCTCTTCGCTATAGAGAAGCCTCTTCTAGGAGGAGGTGGGCGGGGCAGGGAGGTGGGCGGGGCCAGCCATCTTTACTACCGGTACGCGCGTACCGGTCCGATCCGGCTCACGCCCATCACTGGTTTTATCCCAATACTTACTCTTTCCTCAAACAAAAGTGTACGTCCAGAATTTGTTTGGGAAGGTCAGTGCAGTAACATCCAAAATTCACACCGACCTCAGGGTGGGGGGTGTTAAGAGGAAGAAGAAATTAAGCCTGAATGTCAGCAAAATCCCAGGATTTGTAATCAGGCCTGTGGAATTAGACAGCTGCAGCTCTGAAGGTCACACTGATACTGCACCAAAAATAAGCCCACAACTTGCAACTGGGGACGCTGTGGCCACCAACACTTCTTGCACTGAGCCAGTGTGGATTTACTACTCAGTTGTTTCACAGTTGCTTTTGGGAGCGTTAGCGTACATAACAACTGGATTTGATGAAAAAATAAATTTGAAGGGCCGGACAGGGCTTGGTCGGTCTTTTGACCTTCTGGGTTCCTTCAAACCGCTTTCCCTTCCTGGTTTTGGTGTGTGAAAGTATGATGTATCAAGACAGGCTGCGCTATTGCTAAGGGCAGATTTAATCCCATGCACACCTAGACAAAATCTGGAAACGACAAGCAACGATGGTTGATGGGAGGGCGTAAGAAAGACGCTTGGGTTGCTGTGTTGGTCAGCACGTAGTTCCACCCCACCCCAAGTGTTTTGGTTGGGGATGATGGGAGATGGTGTTAACAGGATCAGGCGGAAGGACCATCTCATTGATCGTCCTGTTTGCCAGAGTCTACATTCCCAACTGGCATAGGCAGTAAGAATGTAAGAGTCCTGCACGCAAGATACAGCAAAAAGAGAGGGTTTTTTTTTTTTGCCCCAGAACAATCTTCATGGGCAAACTGCCATGATGATAGCCAATATTCAGAATTAGATACAGCACTTGAATAAGTGTCCTATTAACTTCCAACAGCCAACCAGATGTGCCTGAGAAGGCCACAAACAAGGAAGGGAAGAGCCATGAGGTCCCCATGTCTGGGTAGGTTGCACAGGTTTTCATCTACCATGTATATACTCAACTATAAGTCGCCCCGAATATAAGTCAAGGTACCTAATTTGGACCTCTCAAACTAGGGAAAAAGATTGACCCGAGTATTAGTCAGGGGGTGGAAAATGCAGCAGCTGCTAGTGAGTTTCAGCAATTAAAATGCATGAAAATACTGTATTTATTTATTTATTTATTTATTTAGATTTATTATCCCGCCCTAATCAGGCGAACCTGACTCTAGGCGGCTTACAGAAATTCATAAATTAAAACCTTAAGGTTCATAAATTACTTAAAAGTCAATTAAAAAAGAATTAAACCATGAATTTACAAAAATCTAAAAGATTTAAAAAGGTTAAAAGGTTTTAAAAGATTTTAAAAGTTTAAAAGAGTGAGGGAGGGGTGGCTGTCCCATCATATCAGCCACCCAACATGGGACCCCAAATTCCTGGAGCCCCACACCTGCCCTGCCAGCCAGGTTTTTAGGGCCTTCCGAAAGGGCAGGAGCTCTGCCTGCAGACGTAACTCAGTTGGCAGGAGGTTCCAAAGGGCCCAGGGCGGCCACGGAGAAGGCCCTCCTCCTCCTGGTGCTAGAGAGATGCGCCTCTCTAGCCGATGGAATGATAAGAGAGCCTCTCCGATCCGCCCTGGTGGGACGGACAGATGTCCTTGCGACGATGCGGTCTCTTAAGTATCCTGGCCCACTACCATGTAGGGCTTTAAAGGTAATAACCAGCACCTTGAATTGCACCCGGAGACATACTGGCAACCAGTGCAGCTCCCGAAGCAGTGGTGAGGCACAAGCATAACGCCCGCACCCCATCACTACCCGAGCAGCCGCATTCTGGACCAGCTGCAGCCTCCGAATGGTCACCAAGGGCAGCCCCATGTAGAGCGCATTACAGTAATCAAGTCTGGAGGTGACCAAAGCATGTGTGATCATGAGCAAGGAATCCCGGTCTAGGAGTGGGCGTAGCTGGCGTATTACACGAAGTTGTGCAAAAGCCCTCCTGGCCACGGCTGCCACCTGCTCCTCGAGCAGTAGTCATGAGTCCAAGAGGACCCCCAGATTACGCACCAGGTCTGTTTGGGGCAAAACTGCCCCATCCAGAACCAAAGATGGTAACTCCCGAGATAGCGCAGGACCCCTTACCCATAGCCACTCAGTCTTGCCGGGATTCAGTTGTAGCCCGTTGTCCCCCATCCAGACCCTGACAGCCTCCAGGCACCTGGATAGGACTTCCACTGCATCAATTGGATCTCCACGGGCTGAAATATACAGCTGGGTGTCATCTGCATATTGGTGATACCTCACCCCATTTGTGTGGGTACGTTTTTTTGAGTGTTTACCTTGGCCTGAGTATAAGTCAAGTCCTATTTTTGGAACTCATTGGGGAAGGGCTAAAAAAACCCGACTTTTACTTGAGTATATATGGTAATTGAGAGCAGTTCATGAAAGAAGCATTCCGCACTATATATCCTTATCCCATCTTTGATACCATTCAGCGTACATTAACATAACGCTTGTATGTATGCTAAGAAGATGTGGTGTCCTCTTCCATTTTGGTATGGGAGACCACTCTGGTAAATACTAGCAAGCATGGCTGCTCCAGCGTTTTGTGGATTCTCCCCATGCATAAAAGAGTTTTAGGCATCCAGGGCATGGTTTGATGGGTTGCCCTCTGCGCTAAGAGGCTTTGTTCAGTGATGGCTTATTCTTTTGAGCGGCATTGGGCAGCTGGGACAAGCTGCCTTCTGGATTCTAGCATGAGGCTAGACCTGAAGAGCACTTGGGGGACCTCCAGAAGGTATTGGGAGACACCAGTTAGCTGACACTGCTTAAAACAGAGAGATGGATGTAGGGCAGATTTCACTAACTGCAACCCTACATCAAAACGCCGGGTCCACCAGAGTTGTTTTGCATTGGTATGATGATGGCCCTGCAGACTTTTACTTGGGGCTGGGTTAACCCCAGGACAGTGGTGGGCAGCGACAGGTTCACACACACCATGGGAGGGGGTAGCAAAATTGGGTGGCCACGCCCACCTCCCTGCCCTGCCCCGTCAGGTTTTGTCCCTGCAAGGGGTTCAAGGTCTCCCTTGCTCAAAAGCCAGTCATATCCGACTCTAGGGTGCAGTGCTCATCTCTATTTACAGCCAAAGAGCCAGTGCTGCCTGTTTGCAGATGTATACATGGCCACATGGCAGGCATGACTAGATCGCCCATGGCGTAGGTTCTGCCCATGATGTAGGCTCCACCCACGGTGGTGTAGCGAAAATCTTTGCTGCCCACCCCTGCCCCAGGATTGACAGCTAGAGCAGAACTCGGGAAGGATTCCTTACTCCAAACATTAGCCATCCAAATGATTGGTCATCCACCAAAATTAACTGCCGCAAGGTTTGCTCAGGCTATGAAGCATGGGGAATAATGAGATTTCTGCTCTACCTTTCTCCTTAGGATCCAAGGCAAGGCAGCACACAATATTGAAAACAAAATAAAAACTGGACATTGAGGGGGAGGAAACCAACCAGTTGCTCCAAATCTCAGGCAAAAAAAGCCTGTCTCAGAGAGAGAAAATCTTGTCTTAACTGTGGAAGGACAGCAAACGGAGCCAGCCCGACTCCTTTAAGTCAATTAAAAAAATCTCATTTTCATCCTCGCCAATATTGAACGGTGAGAGAGCTTGGGATGGGCCTGTTGGGGGGTCTTTTTTAAACTGCTGTTTTCCTGAACGGTGAAATTCTGGGCGTTGCAATCTGAAATAAAGGTAATTTCCCCAAGGAACAGCTCAGCAGCCCCCCCCCGGGGGGGGGGGAGACAGGCCAACATGAAGTTAATTAATGAAAAGTCTCAGGAAGGGATGGATGGATAGACAGACAGACAGAATCTCATCCAATCTAGTGCTACTTTAGATTTCTTTGTTCCAAAATAGCTGCTTCCCTTAGGATTTGAGCTCCCTCCTCACTCCACTTCTCTCCCTCTTTAATATTTCTTTGTATAAGAGGAAGGACCACACCTTCATGTGTCCTTCTCCCAAGCCCAATGGTCCAGGGAGGAGGGAAGGCCACAAAGAATCCACCCTTGCTTAGAGCATTATGCGCTGTTACCTCTCCAAAACAACCACAGACATGCAAGACAGACAAGCTTAACTGGATGCTGCCAAACTACTCCTATTTAAGGAGTTGGTGATGGATCAGATCCTCAATTTGGGGATTACAGCTCCCATTACCCTTCACTATGAACCAAGGCGGGCGGGGATGTTTTGAAAATGCCATTGTCTTCATAGCCTTCCCTGATAGGAAAACTTGGGGGAGATTCTTTGCCTTAGAAAATGTACTTGTCTCCTTTTTTTCGAATTGTCCGTTTTGCAATGAAGAGCCAGTAATGCTCTGGTCAAACGGGGGCAGGAAGAATGGTGGAAACGGTTTGCACGGCAACCATCAAGCACGCCAT
Organism: Furcifer pardalis; assembly: GCA_030440675.1. Taxonomy (NCBI): domain Eukaryota; kingdom Metazoa; phylum Chordata; class Lepidosauria; order Squamata; family Chamaeleonidae; genus Furcifer; species Furcifer pardalis. The sequence goes on from CP126898.1 coordinate 59,724,362, forward strand.
CCTGGGGGAACATTCTCTGTCCATGTTAGGCAAGACACCTGCACATCAATTTTGCACTTGAGCACTGTGACTGAAGAAGCCTTTACGACGTGGCTTTTAGCTCTTGAAAGACACCGAATAGTATAGCATCTATTTGTTAAACGTTAGACCCGTGATGGCGAACCTTGGCACTCCAGACGTTCTTGGACTTCACTTCCTAGAAGCCCAAGCCCCCTGTGAATCCACATGAATGGGTTTACTGCGATTCATCCGGCCCGCACTGCCTTCGTCGCTCCCGGAAGCGGAAGTAAAACGTCCCAGTACGGAGGAAGGGTTAACCCAGAAGAGTCTTAACCGCACGGGCATGTTTTACTTCCACTTCCGGGAGCGACAAAGGCAGTGCAGGCCAGATGAATCGCAGTAAACCCATTTGTGTGGATTCACGAGGCTTGGGCTTCTGGAAAGTGAAGTCCAAGAACATCTGGAGTGGCAAGGTTCGCCATCTCGGCGTTAAAACTGTTTCCCAACCACATTGCTGTAAGTGTATGATACAGATACACTCTCCTGAGGACTGGAAACTCTATGTGTATACATTATGATAGTGTCTTTTAAGTCAGGCCTCTGGTCTAGCTATCTAGCAAGCAGGTTCCTCCTGAACATAGACGACTTCTCAAAAGATCTAAGTCAGGGGCAGCCACGGTTTTTGCGCCACAGGCCAGATCTGCCCCTGAAACAGCTGCATGGGCTGCTTTTGCAGCCTCCGACGCTTCCCGTGGTGGCGGGGAGAGGGTGGAACATTTCTGCCACATTTTTGTAACTTTTCACCACGTTTTCAGCACTTCCAGTGGCGGGGGGAGCTTCCAGCGGTGCCTAGGTTCCCCACCACAGGCCGGATTAATTGGCGCTGCGGGCCCAATTAGGCCTATGGGTTGTAGGTTGAGAACTGCTGGTCTAAGTCAGTGTTTCCCACCGTTTTGTTTTTGGACTTTGATTCCCATAAGCCCAAGTCAATTTCCCCAAGCACTGATCAGCCAATGTTACTGACTTAGGCTTCTGGGAATTGAAGTCCACCAGTGGGGTGTGGAAACCGCTGTGTTAAGAGGGGAAGAAGGAAACGGTAATGAGAAAGGAGGAAGCAGAAGAAGGGTGGTGGTAAGAGTCTTATTATAAACCACTTCCTTTGTGAGGGGAGGAAAAGGATTGCCTGGAAATGCAATAAGAATTGTCTTCGGTCTTTGCAAAAATACTGTGAATTTTTTAAAAAAGAAAATGTATCAAGTCCAAACACCTTTTTTTTTAAAAAAAGTATATTTTAAAAAAGCAGCACCTTTGCGTTAAAAAATGAACACACACACACAAACACACACAGGAAAAGAATAAAGCAGAATTTTCAAAGATAGCAGTGATCTGGTGTTTTTTTTAATATAAAAAAACCAATTCTGTGCCAAGGGGTAAAAGCAAAAAGTGGTCTTTCAACTTATCAAAATACAACAAAGAGATAATGATGTGGGGGAAGGAGGAGGGAAAGGGAATAAATTAATTTGATTTATTCTTACATGTGATTTACTCAGATTCAAATGAATCTATAAACTAAAAATCAATTACTGTATATACTCAAGTATAAGCCTAGTTTTTCAGTCCTAAAAATGAGGTCAAAAAAGTGGACGTGGCTTATACCAGGTCAATGAGTGCAATGGAAAAAGGTGTTGGCGGCTAACAGCCTTCACCACCCACTTCTCCCGTCCTGTCACTGGCGCATCTCAATTTTCATGGAGAAAACTCCTTCCTGCTGCATCTTATTTTCATGTACCATATTTTGATTATTGAAACTCACTAAGCAGCTGCTGCATTTGCCACTCTCGGCTTATATCCAGGTCAGTCTATTTTCCTCGTTTCTCAGGACAAAATTAGTTACCTCGGCTTATATTTGGGTCGGCTTATACTCGAGTATATACAGTGCCGCTCAAAACGAACACTTCTGTAATTGTTTTAGAATCTAACTAAAACATCTGTTGAATCAGTGAAACTAAAGAGGCTCAATTTACCATGTTCCTATAGATCAAATGCACCTATCCCTCTTTGAACTTGGGTTTCAAACGCACTACACTAAGACAAAAGATATCCAAGAATTTAGCTGTGTTAGGCTGTTTCATCAAAAACAAATCACCAGGCTTGAAGCTTCCAAAAGAGCCAGTTTCTCAGACATATGAATTATAATATTGAAGCCATAGCTATGCATTTTGGCCCTGTTTAATAGGGTGGAACATATAAAGTGAGATACTGTATATAGAAAATGAGAGAGATATAAAAAATGAGAGAGGGTCACAAACTTTCAGAGGACTGTGTAGTGCAATAATGGCAATTATAACAGACAATTACCCTTTGGGATATTAAAAGTAATGGTTACTTACCAAAGAGTGCCTGTATTAACTGGAACCAGAAGTGGCCTCCTTTGTATTACAATCTGGTTAGAAAAAGCATTATGCTGCATACATTTAGGGTAGGAAGAAAAGCCAGCAGATGTGTTAACAAACATAATGCTGTTTTCAGAAATTATTTCACTGATTACGTCTACCTCAGTCAACAAATCCAACCAGACAACGTACCATGTGGTGAGTGGATAAGAAGACACAAAGTGACTTGGATTGTCTTTACTATAAGCCGAACAGATGACATTCTGCCAATTAATATCAGGGTAAATGTATTCAATACAACAGTACTACCAGCAATGTATGCAACCGAAACATGGGCAAGAACGAAAGCAGAGGAAGAAAACTGGCAGTAACCCAAAGAGGTTGTGTGGAGTGACAATCAGGGATAAGGTCAGCAATAAGGAATTCACCAAAGAACTGGATGACTGTGTGATGTGCTTGATGAACTATATGTGGCAAAAAGAAGATGGGTGGGCCATATCACCCGCCTAAAAGATCACAGATGGACCTGTCAGTGAACAGGCTGGATACCAAGGGACCACAAAAGACCACCAGGCAGACCCTGAAAAATGATGGGATAAGTCGATGGTGAAGCTGTTCAGCCAGAAATGGAAACAGAAGGCAAAGGATAGAACATTTAGGAGTTCAGTTGATTTGGGCTAAAAGCCATGACAAATCAGGATTTGATTGAATTGGATTTCACTAGGGAGTTAGTCCCATTGAGATATTAACATTTGCACCTGCTTTATATCAATTTCCTGGTGCTAGAGAACACCGGATACAGCGTCTGTCAGAGCTGCCGGGGGGGGGGGCTTTAAATGGGACACGGCTATCTCAACAATGGATGCCACTGCAAGGTGTATCTGGTGAAAAGAGGAGACAGAAGAACCAGTCCAGGGTGTCCCTCATGCGACTCTCACTTTAAAAGCTCAAAGGACATAAAGCACAACTGGAACATCCTCAACTGAGGTATCACCTTCCACCACAGCCAGTTTTCCTCTTTGGAAGGCCACTTTGCCCTCTGGAAAACACGGCTTCAGTTCTTCTCCGGTCTCTCTTTGTTCATGGCTGGTGGGGGACAAAGAAGAACCAGAGGTGTACCCGTTGAGATGGCATCTGCTGCTTGTTTAGCACCATTGGGGCAGGAAGCAGGGACGGGTGGGGAGGAAACACGGCACACTGTCTTAAAGTTCAGTGTGACACTTTATGTACAGCCCCTTGGGTTGCCAGGTCAGCAAGAGGGTTAACCCATTAGTGTGGCCTCACAGGGACCACAAAGAACTCGTGTTTACTAATGGAAGACAACGATATGACAGTGCCTGTCATCGTCATCATCATCATCACATGACTGCAGGACACGTAATGGCTCAAACGACAGGAAGCCAGATAGAGACTGAAATATCAGGTAAGACTTCTTCACTGTTAGAGCAGTACGACAGCGGAACCCGTGACCTCAGGAGGTGGAGAACGCTTGAACGCTAGAGACCTTCAAGAGAAACCTGGATAACCATCTGTTAAGTCTGTTTTGATTTGGATTCCCGCACCGATCCGGGGGTTGGGCTGAATGGTCTCACAGGCCCCTTCCCATTGTTACGCTATGAACATATGGATTTCACTCCTCCATGAATATGGTCGGGCTTTTGGACCATAAGCGCCTTGCCAAAAATCATCCTAAGGATACAAGGAGATGATTCCCCCTCTCTGGTTCGCCATCTCCTTAGAACAGTGGTGCCCAAACTACAGCCTGTGGGCCGAATCCAGCCCCCCCCCCAATGCCAATTAATCTGGCCCACGCCACCCTCATCGCTCCCGGATGTGGAAGCAAAACGTGCCTGTACTTCCACTTCCGGGAGCAATGAGGGTGGATCTGGCCCACAGGCCATAGTTCGGGCAACCCTGCCTTATAATAAGCCCATACAGCTAGAAACAATGAGTAGGGCCAGAGCCTAACGAGTCTGGAAATAACCCCATGACAATGGACTCATCCATATAGAACTGGTTTTACCATCCCATTCCTGGAGGGGGTGCTTGGGACTGTGCAGTCTGCCCAAGGCTATACAGGGTGGCTCATTCTCCCGGGAGACACAGTCGGGGAACTGAACTCCGAACCTCAGGCTTTACAACCAGATACCGAAAACCACTTTGCTATCCTGTTAGCTATAAAGCCTCTATTCTCAAATGAGGACGTAACAGTACTACGATTACCCCTAAAGATAAATAAAAGTTTCACCTGGAGATGTCAGCCTCGCCCGAGGACCCAATTACTGAAGGCTCAGTGACTCTGCAGAGATGTGCACTTGTTGGAAGGCTTTAGGGAGCAATGTGTGGAATCCTCAGGATCAAGACCCTTGTCTGAATTACCATCTATTTATAAGGCCACTGCGAGGGACCGCGGAGGAAATCTGCGCCTGGCATGGCATCTCGCCTCCTTCTGAACCGTGTTGACAGCTGGCAGACAGCAACGCTGGCTGTCAAAAGTCGAACCACCGAGCTCCCTAAGAGGGGGACCAAAAACAGGAAGCAACCATCGCCTACTTTCCTTAAATAAGAAAAGTCTGGCCTTCCCCCAGGGATTCTTATTCTGGTTATTTTTAGTAGCACTTTTAAGTGGCTTATATGTCAGTGGATTTTTATTATTATTAATGTTTGATATTTTTTTATTTCTGCAAGCCAGTGTTGGACAATTAGGCTCTTGAAAAGCATCCTGTTTAGTCTCTTTTTAATCTCTTAATTCTAATTTTTATGCTGTGTTTTATATTGTGCTCTAAGTGTTTTTAAAAAGTTTTGTTAGCAGTCCTGGGTCTTTTTGAGGAGGGCGGCATAAAAGTTTGGTTAAATAAATAAATAAATCAATCTAAGATACCAATAAAGCAAACAAATCAGAATCAAATGAAAGGATTTATTTGCGGTCCCACGAACTGTCAACCCTTAGTTCATGCCAAGATTTTTTGGCTGCCTAAGATTGAGGACAGTATCTTCTCTCCTCGAAGTCTAGGTTTATTATTTTCCAATTAAAGACAACCCTTTATTTGAAGAACTGCTGGAAGAAGTTTTCTTTTCGAAAGGGATGCCGCAGGATGCCTGTGTGACCTAAAGTTTAAGAACATTAAATTGCTAGTCCACAGCAAACAGCATCTGGAGACACAGTAGTAGAGGCACGGGTTACCTAATAAGAGCAGGGGTTTTCAACCTATGGCCTGTGGGCCAGATCCGGCCACAGCACCATTCCATTCTGGCCTTGCTCCCACCTCCGCCTCAATCCTTGTTCCCTCTGCTTGGTGAGTCCCTAACTGCGTTCCATAGCAGGGCAGATTAGATTATTCGATTTTTATACCGCCCTACTCAGTAGGACCAACTCTGGGCGGATCACAAACACATATAAAGTTACAAGTTCATAAACACAACATGTAAATATCATAAATAATCAGTCTCACAACCATACAATGGAATACCATTGCTTTGACAATGCAAATTTTTGTTTTCAAGGTGATGTCTCTATTTTTAACTATGCTCCTCAGGTTTCTCATTGCCTCCCAAGAATCAATCACCTTTTTATTTCATGGCTGCAATCTCCATCTGGAGTGATCTTGGATCCTAGGATAGTAAAATCTTGCCACTGCTTCTACTTCTTCCCCATCTATTCTCCAGGGGCTGAGAGGGCCTGTGGCCATGATCTTGGGTTTTCTTGATGTTGAGTCTCAGTACTGGAAACTCTCTATGTGTATCCTCTACGATGGGGTCTTTTAAGTCAGGCCTCTGGTCTAGCTATCTAGCAAGCAGGTTCCTCCTGAAATAAAAGGCTTCCCAAAGAGGTTTCAACTAGAGATAATGGGGACTAAAGCGGGAAGTGTCAAGGAGTATGTTTCCAGATGTTCTCAGATTCCAGCTGTCAGCAGCCAGTCAGAACAACTGATAGTCAATGAGGATGTGGTCTAGAACCCAACAACATCTGGAAGCCCATATATATATATATTGACCCTGTAAAGAATTCGCTGCAGGCCTGTGCTAAATTCTAACCCTTAGCCCATTGCGTGCCAAAGATGCCGAGTAGAAGTTAACCCTCAACCTGCAGCATCCACTCTGATGAAAAACTGGCCCCTGGCCCAGAGAGAGAGACTTTGGAGCAGCTGTTGGAACTGGAATGCCTTTCTAGAGGCTTCTAACCTTTGTTTCATTCTAAGCTACAAAGACATGCCAGACTAAATTACCAAGCTGCCAACATTGCTATGCGTGTGTGTTGGGAGAAAGTACAAGAAATGTAAGTTCTTCAGCTTATATGCCTGGAGAATCCTAGTATTCTGCAGCTAAGAAATGCATAACATGCCAAAGATGACCAGAAAGATTCCCCACCTTGCGTCTCTTGAGAGGTCTCAGGGTGTGGCGATAGGGCCGACGCCATGAGATGAACTTTAAGTCTATTAAGACGGTTTTTTCAGTGCTAATTTGGTGAAACTGTGGCAGACATAGCACAAGTGTACCGGATGGCTTTCACCCAGGCAGATAAGGCACTTCTCGTGGCCGTTGGTGCTCGGAAACTTATTGTTGCAGGAAGGGCGCCTCTTGAAGGCCATGTAACGGTGGTAGAGCAATGAAGTGGCCGAGAAGGGCGAACCCTCCTTGGACTGAGTACAAAAATTGTTCAGCGATCCTCAGGGATCGGGCCGCTCGAACGAAGTCATGAAGCGAAAAAAAAATTAGCTGAAGGATGCACCGAAAGGATGCGATTCTCCCGGGCCTGAGAAAATTGAGCACGAAACAGTACCGAAGGCGGGTGGAGATGGTAGGCGGTCCCTAATTCCAAGTTTTTATCCAATTAGCTTTAAAGCTCCAAAATGGCTCCCGTGGAAGCGCCAGAACCCAGAGTGTGCATTCACAGACTACATGAAGGAGAAAATAGGTTCCCTCGCAAGACATCAATGCAAGGAACGCCGAGGTCAATAACTTAAGATGAACCTACACCTATTTTTAACAAAATGCGTGGGAGGGGTGGATAAGAGAGGTATAATAATGTCTATGAAAGATATTTCAAATTTCTACCCCCCACCTTTCTCTCTTTAACACCCCCACACACACACACACACACACACCTGTTCTAGTCCATCGATGCATTTCTAGTTTTTTTCCTTTCAAACTCAGAAAAAGTTAGCCAATCCAAACTTAAAATGACTGGCATTTCTTGAGTAGAGTTTTCCATCCTGCAACAGCTGGGGAAGTTCTTCTGGTGTGCTGAAATTAACTGTAAAAGCAACAGAGACTTGAGGGGCCAGAAAGATTAACAGACTTATTATAGCATATATAACTTTCATATATCTCACACTGGCGGCCTCCAGCCTTGAAAACGTGTGTAAAATAGAAGTATAACGTTAGTCTTGTTGAGGTATTATTTACTTTTCTCTCCTCCTACACAAAGAGGTAGACTAGTTCTTCATTCTATTGTGCTTCTCCACATGCAAAGAGATGTATCGAGCTACTCTCGATCATGTTGCAAACTCTTAGTGTGAACAAGAATTCTGGTTTTCTAGGCTTCTTGCTGGGGGACTGCAGTTGCTCAAGTGGCGAAGATGCTGGCTGGGAGGCGGCAGGTCAGCAGTTCGATCCCCAAGTACTGCAGGACGGAATGAGTTCCCGTCTCTGTCCCAGCTCCTGCCAACCTAGCAGTTCAAAAGCAAAAAAATTGCAAGTAGATAAATAGGAACCACTTTGGTGGGAAGGTAAACAACGTTCGGTACACTCCGGTGTCTAGTCATGCCTGCTACATGACCACGGAAACGTCTGCAGAAGCAGACAGCGCTGGCTCTTTGGCTTTGAAACAGAGATGAGCACTGAATCCTAGAGTCGGATACGACTGGATTTCAAGCAAGGGAAACCTTTACCTTTACTAGGCTTCTTGCTCATAATTAGAGCCTACTTAATTAGCAACTTCCTGCCTGCAAATGAGTCACTGTTCTGGCTGGTGAGTTAGAGAAAATCAGAGTACATAAATGCCTGAATAGAACAACTATTTAACTTCCTTGCCTATAAATAGAGACCTAGTGAATCTACAAATATTGGGCCATGAGCTCCACTCTTACAACACAAGGCAATACCAATAAACACCTTTTACAAAGCATATTCATTCCCACCTTTACCTGTTCCCAGGACCAAACGTGAACACTTACAACAAAACATAAGCAAAAGTTGGTCATGACAGAAATGAGGTCTGTGGGAGGCTGCTAGAGTGACTAGAAGGGATAAAATCAGGAATGAGGTTATAAGGGAAAGAATTGGAACGGAACCTATCTTGCACTACACCCAGTGACAACCAATAAAGTGGTTTGCCCATCTGAAGAGAAAGCATATGTGGAAAGAGAAGGACAAAGACCATGAGGCAGACCCAGTGGAAGGTGGAGAGAGAACATCAAAGAAACAGAACACCAGTGGAGGTTGCTAGAAGTGCCGGAGCAAGAACCTTGCCTCTCCCTCAACACCCAATGGGGTAAAAAGAGGAAGCAAAGAGACCTACAAATTCCATATGTCAATATACCTTGAAGTTTTCTCCAGAAGCCCTGAGAATCCATGGCTTCTGTATTTGCTTGAAACTCAGAGGCTCAGGATCCGTCTGCCCGAGTGGCCAGTTTCAATGCAATGGACTCAAAAATCCTGGACATTATGGAGAACACCAAACTATCAGGAAACAAGATAAACACTTTATGGATAAGCCACATCTTTCCTTTCTATGAATCGCTACATCTCCAGAGAGTCAGTCAATCTGAGCATCTTAACACGCTGAAGCACGGTCACATTACCTCCTACCTCAGAACTTGGTATTTATACATTCTATGTCTCAAAAATGGTTAATCAGCATACTGTAGGTCTTGTGTATGATCAAAAAGTGGCTTTGTTTGGCAAAAGTCTGGCCAACCCACTTCTTCCTAAAAGCAAGAAGTCATCTACGCTTCAATGTCCAATTGATTTCTACCGGTCAACAAAGAAACTTAAAATTACTTATTGTTGTTGTTGAGTCGCACAGACTATAAGCTGTATGTTAATCAACTCAACTAAACACTTTAAAAGATTCACTGCCAATGTTATTAATGAAACTGTGGTGGTATCCATAGTGATGGGCTCCCTGAACCATGTGACCGGACCACAGCCTGAAAAGTTTGGGCACCCCTGATATAACCCATTGTCTAAATGCGGTAATCCACGTGCCCAAGAACGTGAATTGCAATCTTCAAAAGCTCACAGTAAAATGAATCTGTCATACAACATTTTCATCACTTTTCTCTTTTGTTACACGTACAATAAATGTAGTGGATTTTAGGTTTGCTACGGGACTCTTTGTTGTCATACACAAATAAATCATGGATGCTGAGTGGCAACGCATGATTTTGTCCGTGGCTACTCCGGCAGCTGCCCATTAAAAATTCAAAAAGCATAAAGGACAGCTTCCTTAAATCTAGAGGAGGGGAAATAAGGCAGTAATATCAGATCTCACATAAAAACTATTCAAACTTTGCTCTGGAAGTGCCATGTAAAATCCAGAAGTTGAAGTATCTATGCTAGTTTTGGATGGGAAAAACCACAAACACACACACACATAGAGTAAGGTTCTTCCATTTCATGACACAAATAGGAAGCCTTTGGACACAGAAATCAGCAAGTAGGAAGCAACATCTTCTATACAGAAGGTGGCATGAGAAAATGGTTTCTAGTCCACATGAAACAAGTTAGTTTCAGCTAAATACTGAAAGACTGCCACACCAATGGAGATCTGATTCCATTTCTTCCCTCTTAACAGCTTAAATGTTCCCTTTTGTTGTTCAGGTGCATAGTCGAGTCCGATCCTTTGCAACCCCATGGACCACTGAATGCCAGGCATCTCCTATCCTCCAAAGCCCACTCAATTCTACACCCATTGCATCAACAATACCATCTAGCCATCACATCCTCTGCCGCCCCCTTCTCCTTTTGCCTTTGATCTTTCCCAGCATCAAGGCCTTCTCAAGTGAGTCCTCTCTTCTCATTTGGTGGCCAAAGTACCGGTACTTTAGCTTCATCTTCCATATTTGTCCTTCCAAGGAGCAGTCAGGGTTGATTTCCTTCAGGGCCGGACTTATTTGATCTCCCTGCTATCCAGGGTACTCTCAAAATTCTCCCTGCTATCCAGGGTACTCTCAAAATTTCAAATGTTCCCTACAATCATTCAAATTTTTTAAAAAATCTCATCTCATAAAAAAAAGTTAATCACAAAGTTATGCTGGCATGCCTAAATTATATAAAAGACATAAATCTTCACCCCTTGTTTTCTCAAAATATTTTTTTGCTCTCCAATCTGTGTGTAGGGGGTTTAACAATAAAAGGTTTCAAAAACGTTCAAGGTCTCAAAAAAGTTTGAACGTTTGCTCTGGAGTATCTCAAAATCTAAGGAGTTTTGAGAAAAGTTCAGACTTCATATTCTTATTATATGCTGGTTGTATTTTGTATTTCATATGATGTGATGTATTAAATTTGTATTTGCCTTGTATATTGTTTATTGCCTACTGTAACCTTATTGTTTACATTGTATTTACTTGGTATACTGTTCGTTATGTAAGCTGCCCTGAGTCGGGTTCCCTGATTGGGCGGGATATAAATCTAAAAATTAAATTAAATTTAAATTAATATTTCTGGATTGATTTTAGCACTTTTTCTTCAAGTGCTGTATCCTATTCCGAATGTTGGCTATCCTCATGGCAAATTACTGGCTTAATATTTGATGTCGCATTGTACTTCCGAAATATATTTTATTATTTGAAGGCGACCCAGCAATCCTGCCTAGTCTACTGTGAACTGATCATGCCTACAAGGTGTTCCACATCTGCCTTACAACAAGTCCCCACTGACTTGGCTTAAGACTTAAAAGGTTTTCCAGGCAGCTCTTCGTACAAGCAACGTGAATTCCAGCTCCGGAGGTTCCCTTGTGCTTATGCAATCTTCCAGCTTCCTGAGGGAGGCAAAGTTTGCAGACATCGTTGGTTAGGTTGACAGAGGGCAAAAATTCTACACCAAAGCAAAGACAAGGGCCAATAACTGATGCTCGATGTGGAAATAATTGGGCAATGATTTGCAATTTTGGCAGGCCTAGGGGTGTGTGTGTGTGTGTCAATCTTTTGCCTGCAGAATTCCCTGAGAGTATCCTAAACTCCACACACATACACAAAAGGGAGAGAGAAAGTTGAAGAAGAAATTGGAAGTGGGTAGAAGTCTCCATTTTGAAAAACAGTTATTTCCGGGAGAGAATGTATTGGGTACAATCTTATTTTTCTGGAAAAGAAGGGTGTACAGTGGAAGACTCAGAGCTGCAAAAAAACAAAATAACCAACAACACCTGGAGGGAGATAGAGACCCAGTGAACTTCAAATCTACATTCTTCCCTCTTGTTTCACCATCTAGATATTTGGGAAGCTCTTATCTCCCAAGTGTTTTTCTGCTTCAACTATCAGTTTCTCTTTGCTTTCCCCTCTTGACTATTTAAAGACCTTCCTCTCCACCCTGCCCAGTGGCATAGCGTAGGGGTGGCGGGCGCCCCGGGCGGCACCTTTTGGGCTATGGGTGTTCTTGGACTACAATTCCCAGAAGCCCTAGCGGGAGCGGGCGCCAGCATCCACCAGGGGGCGGCAAATTTGGCTTAAGCCCCAGGCGGCTGAAATCCATGTGACGCGGCTGAAATCCATGCGATGCTACTGACCCTGCCAAGAGGGGGTTTAATATATATATCATCAACAAACCCTCCTTTCTTTTTAATCAGCTTAGGATGTCTCCCTTTTCTCTCCCTTGCTCAATCTCTCTCCACAGTGTGGGACTCCAATCTCCACCTTGACAGCATTCCCACAAATGATGCTTCTTGTTTCCTTGTTCTTTCGTTATTCTTCATCCTCCACCCCCCATGAGGGACACGTCATTCCTGGCTGACATGGTGTTCCACATTCTCTATTCCGGGTTTTATTACACTCACCATCAGCATCCTGATTCCTAACACATCTTCCCTTTTGTCCATCAAATGCTCCGAAAGCCCTTTCAAAGCGACAGTCACGGCAGTTCTTTTGACAGGGCGAATCAAACATAAAAGTAAACCAGGGTGGACCAAGCGTGGCCCTCCAGCTGTTTCAGGACCAAAACCTCAAGCAATCCCCACTCCTGGCTGGGCAGGCTTGAGATGTTGGGGCCAAAACATCTGGAGAACGGGCCCTCTGCCCTAAACCTGAACTAAATAAAATAAACCAGACTTGTGCAACCGTTGAAAGCTCCCTGTTTCCTACCAACGCCACTGATGCACGATCAGTTGCTCAAGAAAGGCTCCAGGAGTTGGATTCACAAGCACGCCTGTCACTGGTACGGACGCAGAGAAAATAGTTTATTTCAAAAGGGGGAGTGACAACTCCATTAAAAAAAATAGGCATTTTCCGGAGCTTGTTTTTCCTTTGTACAAAAAAGAACGTTGGAGAATATGGGCTCCAAACACACAAACACACCCACCCTGAAATTTCACTGTGGTACATCTCCCTGACCCCACCCACCCACCACCCACCTGCTCCAGTCCATTCAACAGAAAACAAAGCAAGGAGACTCGGCATCTCTCTTCAGCTCCTCCAGCCGCTGAACCCTGAGTTGGATCTAAAAAGACACAAGATAAAAATAAACAAGTCAGAGCGACATCTTCCTCTGCCTAAGTTGAAGGATAAGCCAGGCCCCAATAGCTTTGAGAAGGCAGCCCTCCCTGACACGCATCCTGCCAAATAGCCACAATCTCCCTCCATTCATGGGCTGTGGAATTCAGAGTGTGCCAAAAATGAATACACATTTTAAGAGGTGTTATCTATATCTTACTTTTTGAAGTTGAACTGAACCATGGTAGCAATGGGTAATATGATGTTCGCTCGAAAGAACGAATGCTAACGTCTCTATGCGACAAGCAGGACAGTCAAAGAAAATGGCGGAAGCATGGTTGTCATTTGAACACAGGACCATTTTGAAGAGGTGCGGTTGAGTTTCCCCCACATTCTCCCTTCTTAACACCCCTTGACTTCTGTCTAGAAGGGACCTTAAAGCAGGGGTGCCCAAACTTTTCTGGCTGCGGGCTGATCATGTGGTTCAGGGAGCTGGTCACTAAGACCCGGAGGCTGGATGCGGTCCCCGATGCCAATTCATCCGGCCCGTGAAGCCCTCGTCGCTCCTGGAAACGGAAGTAAAACGCGCCCATACAGGAGCGTTTTACTTCTGCTTCCAGGAGTGGTGAGGGCTTTGTGGGCCGGATGAATTGGCATTGGGGGCCGCATCCAGCCCCCGGGCTGTAGTTTGGGCACCCCTGCCTTAAAGGATTGTGGCGCATGGCAGGAAACCAAATTGGTATTTTGGGAAGGAATCGAAATGGCATTCACAGCGATACAAATGGATACTTTGGTAAATGTTGCTCGAACAGTCGTTTGCCATGATCTGGATGCAGTGATGTAGCATGGGTTTCAGCCGCCCGGGGTGTACGCCAAATTCACCACCCTCTGGGTGGGGCCCAAGACGCCGGTGGTGGGGGAGGGTCCCTATTTATTGTGAATTTTTGCCACCCCCCCAAAAGGGCCGCCCGGGGCACCGCCCCCCCCCCCGCTACACCTCTGTCTGGATGCTAATAGGAACCACTTTCCGCACCTCTTGTAACTGCAGAAGTCAAAACTACAGCAATAGCAAAATACATTTACATACCGCCTCATGGTGCTTAGTGGACTCTCTCAGCAGTTCACAGGCAATTAGCATTTTGCCCCCAACATGCTAGGTACTCATTTTACCAACCACAGAAGGATGGGAAGGCTAAGTCAACCTTGATCCCCATCAGGATGGAACTCACAACGTTCTGGCTGCAATACAGCAGTTTAACCACTGTGCCGTCACAAACATGACTTGTAGTCATCTTTTGTTATCGGTATATATTGAGTATGTATTGAGTATAAGTTGCCCTCTTAGTATGTTAACATACCATTTGGTATGTTAGTGTGGCGATGTGTTTTGGACAACTTAGACTGTTCTTAACTGCCGTTGTTAGAACAAATGGTTACTCTACAAAACAACATACTGTATCAGGAAATTGTTGGTGTCATTTAAGAAGAAATTGTAAGACTATTAAAAGTCTTCTCTATTTATCTGCTTCACATTTGACTTCCTTGCAGGAGCATGTATTTATGGCAATACTACTGTTTGGTAGTCTGAAGGGGGCGGGGGGAGTTCTTTTACATCCAGACTACAAATCCCATCTAAATGTCTGGCCGGATGTCCTGCTACAGTAATGGAGTAGACCGTACATCCAGTGACTCAACATTGAGTGTTGGATGGTTGTTAATAACCGGATTCCCTAAATCGGCCAATGGCTATGGGCAGATGAGCCCCTTTAAGTGGGGTGAGAGTCCCCCCCTCAGTGGAGGAAATGCCACTGGAAACCATCACACTGGGCCCAATGGCAAGATGAGTGGAGGAGGAACTTTGATTCCCAATGGTCATGGAGGTGGAAGAGGCCATGCCAGATGGACTGGCTGTAATAATATCCTCAAGGCTGCGGCAGTCCTTTGCAGTCTCGGTGTTAAATCCTGCTTATTTCATTTCATATGTGCCGCAGGAGATGACTCTGAGATCATAGTGCGTGCATCATTTCTTGGCAAGCTGGGATCCACCTTAAACAAATTCATGCAAGTGGCATCTTCCCTGCTTCAGGGGGGAAAATGCATTCTCGGATACGAATTGCAGACAACGATATTGAGTATTACAATTTTAATAGTTTTTTCCCTTTCTTAAAATGTGTATACATTTCCGGAACCCTCTGTATGTGATTCAACACATAGGTTTGGGAAACATTTAACAGTCAAACAGAGAAGCTACATCTCTTGCCTGAATAAAACAGCCCTGTGTGTTCTGCTCCTGAAGATGTTTCCATGGCCATGTGGCAGGCATGACTAAACACTGGAGCGCACGGAACGCTGTTTACCTTCCCACCAAAGTGGTCCCTATTTCTCTACTTGCAACTTCTTGCTTTCAATCTGCTAGGCTGGCAGGAGCTGGCGCTTGTAGGACTTCCAAATTCTTTTGCACACTGCCAACGGCAAGGCAAAATTTCTTCCTCTTTGGTAAGTGTCCCAACCTTGACTTATTTACTCAGGAGAGCTTTCCTTTTCTGTAGCCCTTTTTATGTGCTCCAAAACAAGGTTGAGGGAAAAGACAGAGAATATCTATAGCTATATATAAAATAAGGCCAAGCAAGAAAGAAAAGAAAAAAAGAAAAAAGAAAGAAAGAAATGAAAGAAGGAAGGAAGAAGAAAGAAGGAAGGAAGGAGGAAGAAAGAAAGAGGGGAGAGATGAAAGAAAGAAGAAGGAAGATAGAAAGAAGGAAGGAAGGAGGGAAGAAGAAAGAAAGAAAAAGAAGGAAGGAAGGAAGATAGAAAGAAAGAAAGAAGGAAGAAGAAAGAAGGAAGGAAGGAAGAGGGGAGAGATGAAAGCAAGCAAGCAAGCAAGAAAAGTATTTCTAAGGGCAGATCAGCTTCATAGGAGAATACTGTTGCTGTGAGATCCTAAGCTTCTCATTAATGCTCTTACAAGGAGAAAAAAGGAGCCTGAACAAAACCTGAATCATCTCTTGCTGATTCAAATTTCAACCAGGATTACCATGTTTAATATATTTCACTCCAAAAGCAGCTCTTTCATACAGACACACACAGACACACAGAGAAATATGTGAAACAGTGACAGGGACTTACGTGTTGGACGATCCAAAGCCAAAGCCTGTGCGAAGGAAAAATGCAAGATGAAAAGGCTGGCTGGACAAGTAACATACAAACCATAAACTAGAAAGAAAAGGTCCAGCTTCCAAGCCCTATTTATTTATTTATTTATTTATTTAGTCACACGTCTATGCCGCCCTCCTTACAAATGACTCAGGGTGGTGAACCACAGTTAAAAACACAATCAACAATAAAACCCATGATAAAATACCCACCCACCTATCTAAAACAATATTACTAAAATTCCTCAATAATTACTAAAACCTAATGTCGTGAAGATAAAATGCAAATATTTACAAAAAAAGAAGAGGGATAGCCTCATTACATGGATATAATATGTTCTCTACTGGAGTTGTAATTTACTAAAACTCAGTAAATGATAGCCAAACCAATAACGACAAGGGTGAAGAGGGAACGTAATAAAGTAGTGTAGATCACTACACTATTGTTTCTTTGCAGGATAGAGATGTGTTTCCTGCTAACCGCCTCCTTGCTGAATTCTTTTCCTTTCCTTTTAGGAATTAACAATCGCGTATCATCGACTCAAAGGTGACGTACGACGACCCTTCCTGGGGTTTCCTTGGCAGAGGACAGAAGTCGTTTCTTCTTAGGGGGAGGCTGGGACTATGCAGCTTGCCCAAGGCTACACAGGCTGGGACTATGCAGCTTGCCCAAGGCTACACAGGCTGGGACTATGCAGCTTGCCCAAGGCTACACAGGCTGGCTTTACCCCTGGCAAGCAAAGTGGGGTGCTGAACTTCAAAACAATGGCCCTGTGGCCGATGCTGTGCTATCCAGGTAGATAAATGTAGGCCAAGCTGGGTGGCCAAATGCCAGTAGGGTGGGGAGACTCATCTCTGGGGGGCCCTGAGGCATTAAAATGCCATCAATGGGCCAATGCCTGTCTGTCCCTTATCTGGGACTGGAAGATGCTTTCGTGCTCACAAGCCATCTGTTAATGTTCTCTTACCTCCTCCACTTGCCCCGAAGCCAGAGAATCCACTGCTTTGTGTGCCAAACCCTCCAGTCTGCTGAGAGAGGGATCCAAAGGTAGGGGTGTTCTGACTCGCCAGTGTGCCAAAGGATGCGGTGTTAGCTGTGCCGCCAAAGCTGAGGGCCAGAAATCAAAGTGAAAAACATGCTCCGTGAAGAAAGGTCGGAAATAATTTAAGAACTCTTGTGATGTTAAGCTACAAACACATCTGGCACAAATTTCTGAAGAGGTAGCCGTGTTAGTCTGTGCAAGAATATCAGAGAGTATACAAAATCAAAGGTAAATGTCGCCCTTGTTCGAAAGCCATTGTATCTGACTCTAGGGTTCAGTGCTCACCCCTGTTCATAGATAGATAAATAAATAAATAATAGCCAAAGAGCCAGTGCTGTCTGGTTCTGCAGACGTTTCCGTTTCATGTGGCAGGCATGACTAGACACCGGAGTGCACAGAACGCTGTTACCTTCCCACCGAAGTGGTCCCTATTTGTCTACTTGCAATGTCTTGCTTTCTAACTGCTAGGTTGGCAGGAGCTGGGACAAAGACGGGAGCTCATTCTGTCCTGCAGTACTCGGGAATTGAACTGCTGACCATCCGCCTCCCAGTTAGCGTTTTAGCCACCCAAATCCCAAAATGTCTCCTGGGATGATTATTGGAGGGTAACTTCTCCAAACTCTTAACAACAAATTCAAATCAGAAGACAGTCTGGATTTTCTCCCTTTTTTGTTTCCACTTTCTTTGATTTTAACTGCTTGAGAACGACATGGCATCTTAGAAATGTTTTATTGTGTCCTTTTAAAAAAGATGGCTCTACCATTTTTTTCTAAGTTGCTGAGCATACAGGATAGAAGTCTAAATAAATGGCAGCAGGAAGAAATGCAAACAGCCTTGTTCGTCCTACGAGGGGTGGGGGATAAAAGCGTCAAAGGGAACGATGAGCCGAGCGGAACAAAAGCTTGCCCGGTAGTGAGTCATTGTCAAAAACAGCCGCATCAGACTGTCTGTTTTCCGGAAAGCCAGAGGCGGAAGAGCATTTGGATACCCCTAACCGCCACAGAAGCAGCCTTTGCCGGCATTAATCTTGGTGCTTGGTTGTAACTGGTCACATTACAAACAGAAAGGTCTGGTTTTCAAAACAAAGTGATGTTCAGTCAGCAAGGCCAACACTCCAGGCCGATTTTCAGCTGATTTCCCACCGCTACTCATTCATGACTTCCTCAATGGCACCCTCTGTACCTGATATGTCATAAATTGATGCCATGAAGTCTCACTCTTATGTCTGACAAAGTAGGCTTGATCCACGAAAGCTAACATTAAAATATACAAGTTAGTCTTTAAGGTCCCACAACTTTTTTTGGTCTTTTTTTGTTGTATTGTTTTGCTTACTCTCTGATATGTTTGCACAGACTAACACAGCTACCGTTTCAAACATTTCTACTCAAAGAGAGGACTCTTCTTTGCAAAAGAGGAGATTTGGACACTCTGCTTCTTCTTCTGTGTTTAAGCCAGCCATGAAAATGCCAAAATGAAGGCATCTTTGGGTGATTTTCATTCTGCAGTTCTTTTTGCCTGGCCCAAGGTTGCCGTTTCCAGGGTATGCCCAATTGTGGTTCAAAAATACCACAATATTTGAGGAGTCTCTTTCTGTGTATCCCGCCACTCTGCTTATTTGGGAAAAGTCAAGAGCCGCATTAAGGTGAAGGCTAAACCTGCTTTTGTTTCCCAGTTAGAACTAGGTCTTTTATCTCCTTGATCTCAAACTCTCCTTCTAGGTCATGTCAAACAGAATCTGGGGGAATCACGGTTCATAGCTCTACAGATTGTGAAGTGGAAGGAAATACTGAAATTAGTTGTGGACTTTATCAAAAGAAAATGAAACATAATTGTCTCCCCCCTCCACACACACACACAGTTTTTTCTTGGCCGGCTTACCCAAATCCTCCAGCATTGGCCGCGGCCGTCCCCTCACCGAAGACTTTGCCTCCCGCTGATCCCAGAGGGCTTGAAAAGGCTGGGGCTGAACCAAATGCTGGCACCCCTCCGAACCCAGGGGACCCCCCAAAAGTGGGAGGGCTGCCAAACACTGGAGCAGCTCCAAAGTCACCTGAGCAAAACAGAGGCAAAAAAAGGGGGAGAGAGAAAAAGAACAATATATGTATCAAAGTCAACGATAAGCAGAGAGGGATAGACGATTAGATTTCCCCAACACAAAAGCCCTGGAGAAGTGAACGGATCAGCTTATTCATGAAACAATCAATCTGAGACCTTTAGAATTACAGATGTGCATAAAATTGAAGGGCAGTAAAACTTGCAAAATTCTTTCTTTTAAAGGTACGGATCAGGAGGCATTGTATTGTATTGTGCGACTTATATGCTGCCCCACACGCTTATAGGTCTGGGGATGGCCAAACAATATCTTTGCTTCCCTCTGCTGGAACATGGAAAGCCCAGGACTGAGCGATCTGCAAACAGTATGTGAAGGACTGTTAAAGTTATATGTAGCAGGAGCAGCACAGTAAAGCAGGGCAGTTTTTAAAGGCAAATTTTAGATTGAATGCATGTTCTCTCAAGCTTTCAACCTGTTTAGCCCAGCCATGAGTACAATTGCACTAAATTGCTTAGAGAAAGAACAAAAATAATGTTTATTCACAATTAGGTCCAAGAAACATACATGCACTCAGGATTCTTGGTATGCTTGTTTTAGAAAGAAGAAAAGTTAAAGTAGAGCCTTTAGATCTTTTACCGTACATCCTTGAGTATAAGCCGAACCGAATATAAACTGAGGTACCTAATTTTGACCTGAAAACCCAGGAAACTAGATTGACCCAGGTATAAGCCGAGGGTGGGAAATGCAGCTGCTGCTAGTGAGTTTCAATAATCAAAATATATGAAAATATGGTAAAATTAATAAAATTTTTGGCGCGTCTCAATCCAATGCAGTCTTGGAACCTTCGTGGTCACTGACCCGAGTATAAGACATTTCCCCTTTTGGGGACTCATTTTTGGGACTGAAAAACTAGGCTTATACTCAAGTATATACAGTAAGTCTTTTAGGCCTGCCACGTGGCTAGCAAAATGGAGGGACTCAAATAGACATATTTCTTCTTCGAAAGGAAAAACGCAAAGCCTTAATACATGCAAATAGGTCAGATAACCCATAGAGGCGGGAAGACACTTATATGCAATGCATGCTGGCGTTATACTACAATATTCAACAGGAAGTCCTAGTGATACTTCTTCCAAGAGGCAAAAGGGGATGACACCTACCATGGGAAAGTTATAAGGCTTTGGCCAGCTTGACAAAGGACAAGTAGGGAAGGTGTGCATGGAGGCTGTCACTGTATCTCAGATTGACAAGGTGGCCTCCAATGCCTTCCTCTGTTTCTCCATTCCCAGGAAGCTCCTGAGATAATCGCAACCTCACACCCATGCCCGAGAGAGGAGAAAATCTTAAATGGCATATCAGGGGCTGGCGACCCCATCTGCACAGACCCCAGGCAGTGGTGGGGATCTTTCTGAGCAGCCTCGTGCATTCTTCGTAAGTGCACTTACTGCAAAAGGAGTGGCTAGAACCGCTGGATTCTGCAGGCATACAGTCTTCCAAAGAAATCATTGTTACATGAAACAAAAAGCAGGCGAAGATGGGCGAAGAAACACATAGAAACTGTCCCCCCTGCAACGAGGGACAGTCCTGGTGGGGGATCCTGCCGGTAGGACAAGATCACCAGAAAAATTGTTCTTTGGAAGAGGTCTTTTCCAAAGAAATGACGAAAAAATTACTGAGAGCTCTCAAAGGTCTTCTGCTGCTAAGGCAGAAAGAAGAGAACTGAGGAAAGTGTACGAAATGGCGTCAAAGTGTGGGCGGTACGGTAGGTGCAGAATTCAAAAGTTGGGATTCACAGACTACACGAAGGAGAACAGTTGGATCTATGCAGAACTCACACGGGAGAGCAATATGCATGGCAAATCTTTTAAGCCTCTCTTCCGAAAATAAACAGAGTCATGCTGGAGATGCAGAATAGTCAGAAACCATGACTCCTAGAATCTTTACTGGAGGAAAAGTCCAGAAAGAAGCATTCCCAAGCTCTTAATAAGCTAAGGTTTATTTATCTGTTATGCTTATATCCTGCCTTTCCTAAAGGTCGCCCTTGCTCAAAAACCAGTCGTATCCAACTCTAGGGGATGGTGCTCATCCCCATTTACAGCCAAAGAGCCAGCGCTGTATGCTTCTGCAGATGTTTCTGTGGTCATGTAGCAGGCATGACTAGATGCTGGAGCGCACAGAACACTGTTACTTTTCCTGCCAAAGTGGTACTGTATATACTCGAGTATAAGCCGAGTTTTTCAGCCCCAAAAATGAGACCCAAAAGGGGGACTCGGCTTATACAGTAATACCTCGGATAATGTTTGCATCAGATAATGCTAAAACCGCATAATGTTAAGCAATCGGGGGGGGGGGGGATTGCACCATGTAACGTTAAAATCCTATGGGACGCATCGGATAACATTTGCTAAAGCCTGTGTCGCTTACAATGTATCTCTATGGAGTTTTAACGGTATCCGATGCATCCCATAGGATTTTAACGTTATCCGATGCATGCATCGGATAACATTAAAAACCGGATAACGCTGAGACTTGAGGTACCAAGTTTTAGCATTATCCAAGGTTTTACTGTACTCAGGTCAATGACCACGAGGGTCCCAAGACTGTGCCGGATTCAGATGTGGCAACAATTTAATTAATTTTACCATATTTTCATGTATTTTGATTATGGGCACCCCTGCATTAGTGTATATTTACAGGGACCACGAAAAAGAACATTTAGTGATCGAGCTAAGGCTCCTATTTATCTCCAAAAACCAAACCTATCCACAGCAAAAGATGCTCTCTTCTAGTTTAAATCTTTGCTGACTTGAATGCAGAATAAACACTGTGAATGTTCTTCTATTACAACTGATGCTCAACTGAGCCATCTAATTTATATATTTAATTTACACTTTGTCTTTCTCCCTTAAAGGTAAAGGTCACCCTTGCTGGAAGGCCAGTCGTATTGAACTCTAGGGTTCAGTGCTCATCTGTTTCATATCCAAAGAGCCAGCGCCCGTGGTCAGAGGGACTCATATTTCTAGTCATCAAGTTTGTGAAGAAAGGTTTCAAAACGGCTAACAAAATCTCAAGAAATACATCTTCCAGGATTTTACGTTTCCTTCACTTTTGTGAACTGGCAGAGCTAACAAAATTATGCAAAACAGATTAGACACGCCAAGTTGACATGGTTTGTGCAAGTTGTGAAATTTTCGATTTATACTGACATTTTAAAAAACCCAGACCACGTACAAAGCAACACAAATGATTCTCTGAAACAGAAGGAATTTTGAATTACTTTCGGCTTTTATACCCTTCTCCCCTGATCCAGCAAAACTCAATGCCACATCAAATGCCCTTTTTACATCCAGCAGAGCTGATATAACCCAGTTTGATGTATGCAACACTTATTTTTCTCCATTTTACCACTCTTTTTAATACAGACTTTCATTCCCCCACCCCACCCCTAAAGCATCCCTTTGTTTTTGCCAAATTCCATCGTTATGTGCGGGACAATCAGACACCATAATTTCACAAAAATATTGTTATAGAACTATCATTTTTTTTTACAAATCTCTTTGTACCAAATGCGAATTAGAAGAACCATGCTTATTCCTATTTGTGAAAAAATGAGTTCTATAATATTTTTGTGAAATTATGGTGTTGACTAATCCCACACCTAACGATGGAATGGCCCCCATTCAGTTTTGTATATACAGTCATACCTCGCATAACGAATTTAATTCGTTCTGCGAGGCTGCTCGCTATGCGAATTTTTCGCTACCTCGCATAACGAATTTAATTCGTTCTGCGAGGCTGCTCGCTATGCGAATTTTTCACTATGCAAGTCAGACTCGCATAATAAATTTTTCACTATGCGAGTCAGACTTTTCCCTATGGAAAAACTCGCATAATGAGCGTTTCAAGGAAAAAACTCGCATAACAAGCAAAATTTTTTCGCTATGCGAGTTTTCCCCATAGAAATGCTCGTTATGCGAGTTTTTCCATAAGGAAAGGTCCGACTCGCATAGCAAAAAATTCATTATGCGAGTCGGACTGCTTAGCAAAAAACTTGCTCGTTATGTGAGTTTTTCGCTAAGCGAAATGTTCGTTATGTGAGGTTTGACTGTATCCAGATTCTGGGTAAATTCAAAATCTCCTTTCCCCCTTGTGGTGCCAGTTTGTTGGCTCTTCTACAAGTAGTAGTAATAATAATAATAATAATAATAATAATAATAATAATAATAATAATAATAATAATAATAATAATAATAATAATAATAATAATGTGTAAGAAATTATTCTGGGTTGAAAGGATTTTTGCGGAAGAAACTCCACTCAGGGAATGCCCAAATGAGGCTCCTTTCCTGTCACCTGGGACAGAGACGGGCGCTCAATCTGTCATCCAGTACTCAGGTCTTGAACTGCCGACTTGCCAGCCTTCCAGCTAACAAGGCGAGCTTCTTAACCACCGAGCCACCGCAGCCCCTTCTACAAGGCATGACCTGACTGTAGTTCAAGTTACAGGATAATTTTGCCTCCCACCCCGCCACTGAGAGAAGAGTTTTTGCAGATCTGCCTCGAAAGGCGGCTCTTTCCAGTGTAACACAACAAAAGTATACAGGCAAACTAAATACCTGCTTTAGTTGGGCTGGAGAAGCCAAAACCCTGAGATGCCACGCTCCCTCCGCCGGAGCTGAATGTGCCCATCGGCTTCTGGTCACCAAATGAGGTGGTGCCAAATCCAAAGGCCTTGGCCCCACTGTTTCCAAAAAGGCTCGATGTATCTGGGGCAAGAAGGAAAGAGAGACTTTCCTTAAGACACCAGTGGAAAAATAATAATACTTCTCTTCTCGCAAAAGTGTGGATTGTGCGCGTGGCAGGTATGTTGAGAATCAGAGACAGGATGTCAAGGAGCACAAAGAAACAACGAAGGGTCTCGCGACTTCCGAAGGACTTACAAATGGTCCACAGGCCATTTCTACAGAGGTTCCCAAAAATGTAATGCCAAATAAGGGAGCATCAGCAGCAATAATACAAGAGTATTCTCCAGTGGTGGGACTCAAGTGGTTAAGATGCTGAACTTGCTGACTGGAAGGTCGGAATTTGATTCCCAGAGTCTGCATGACAGAGTGAGCCACTGTCTCTGTCCCAGCTCCTGCCAACCTAGAAATTCGAAAGCAAGAAACTGCAAGGAGATAAGTAGGGACCACTTTGGTGGGAAGGTAACAGTGTTCAGTACGTTCCGGAGTCTAGGCATGCCTGGCACACGTCCATGGAAACGCCTGCAGACACAGACTCTTTGGACATAAACAGAGATGAGCACTGAACCCTAGTCGGATACGACTGGCTTTCGAGCAAGGGTGGCCCTTTACCTACACTCCAATGTAAAAAATACAGTGATCAGAATTAGTTAATTGCACAAACCCAATAGGATTCTGGCTCCTGTACGTTTTTCACTAGAAGATCGTGCCCATCTTTTGTTCGTTGCATTTACAATAATATCTCCAGAAGTCACTTTACCAGTGTTTTTCCAGCCTTTTGGACTTCAGTTCCCAGAAGGCTAAGCGAAATTCCCCAAAGTACTGATCAAGTCAATGTACTGACTGAGGTTTCTGGGAACTGAAGTCCCCTGGGTGGCGTGTGCCCCATGCTGGGAACCACTGCACTAAACACAACTCCTGTTTTTCAAAAATCAGCCTGGATGAGAGTCAAATATCCTGATCTTGAATAGAAATGACCTCCCAATATAAAAATCGGGAACAGATTTTTTTTAAGCCAAGGAACTAAAGATATACGCTTATGAAACGGAACGACTTAACAAAACCAGGTTTCAAAACGCCAAAGTAAAGAAGCAACAAGAGTTAAGTGTCCTGAACGGAAATAGTGTTTCACGACTGGTAAAACGACAGAGAAAATGCTGTCTCTCCCGTTGTAAACGTTCACCTTTGCTCATGGCAAGAACAAGAGATGGGATTTCACAAATTGTACACATGATTATTTTATCATATTATTTTTCTTACACATCTTATTGTACTGACATTATACCTCCTCGTATTTAATCCATTATTACATCATTTTATGCAATTGTATGTTACTCAGTCCAACTTACTGGTTTTTATTCAATTCAACAATTGCATTATATGCAATCCATCTTATTAGATTCGAACTTGATATGGTCAGCAGACTAATCAAATAATAAAGAACTGGATTCAATTCAATCAATACGAAGGAAAGTTCGAGAGACGTCCCTCCACCCCCTCTGCAAGGCATTTTTGCCATACAGCATTTATTCTGGTCTTGATGGAGCCTATAATAAACAAGATTAGAATCCAGAACTCCTAGCAATCCAGATCTCCATAGCCACATGGCATTCAAAGAGGTTTTACACCTTGCCCCTCCTGCCTCTTATAAAATCAAACCTTTATGGCACTTTTTATAATTGTACATCTTTTTAGAATTGTTGTAGATCGCAGGTTAAGTATGAGTCAACAGTGTGAAGTGACTGCAAAAAAGGCCAACACTCTTTTAAGCTACATTAACAGAAGAATAGTCTCAAAAACCTATGGGGTAGTACCAGTCACCCTCTATCCAGACCATATCTAGAGTAAAGTACCCTTGCTCAAAAGCCAGCCATATTCGACTTTAGGGTTCAGTGCTCATCTCCGTTTACAGCTGAAGCGCCCACACTGTCTGCATCTGCAAACATTTCCCTGGCCATGTGACAGGCATAAATAGACACTGGAGCACACAGAATGCTGCTACCCTCACACTGAAGTGGTACCTATTTACTGACTTGCAATTTCTTGCTTTCAAACTGCTAGGTTGGCAGGAGCTGGGACAGAGACGGGGGATCGCTCCATTGTGCAGCACTTGAGTCTCGAATTGCTGACGTGTCAACTTTCCAGGCATCAAGATTAGCATCTTGACCGCTAAGCCACCGCTGTCCTGCACGTCTAGAGTACTGGATCCAATTTTGGGCACAGCACTTTAAGACCTGGGTATGTTTAGCCTGGAGAGAAGAAAGCTGAGAAGGGGATATGAAAGTACTCTCTTAATTCCATGAAAGATGGTCATAAAGAGGACGTACAGGACCTGTCCTGGGTCACCCCAGAGCGCAGGCCACATAATGATGGGCTCAAACTAAAGGAAGCCAGGTATAGGTCGAATGTCAGTAAAAACCTCTTAGCAGTTAGAGCAGTACGACAGTGGAACCGACTGCCTTTGGGAGGTGGCAAGCGCTCCAACACTGGAAGCATTCTGGAGAGAATTAGAAAGTAACCCTCTGTCAGATCTGCTTTGATTCAGATTCCTGCACTGAACAGCGGTGTGTGTGTGTGTTTCAGCCTCAAAGGCTCCTTCTTCCAACTCAGTGATTCTATGATTTTGCACCTGTTCAAGCTTAACAATTTGGAAGTAGCCTCAAAACCAGCCCCACTCAAGACGGAGAATTTATCCCTTGGTAATGTTTCACAGCCGACTCTGTGAACAGACTGTGTCTAACGCAATAAACCCGGGAGGAATGAAAAGAAAATTCCGTAGTAATGACAGTCTGTTCGCGCGCACAAGCTGCCACCTCATGCTGCAGCCGCTGAGTGGGTGGACCAGCATACGCGAACCCGACAGATCCAAGACACCGAAAGGAACGCAGCGGCAGGGAAAAGGCAAAGCCTGACGGTCCACTTACTCTGCGTGGCTGACGTGCCAAATCCTCCCCCAGCGGAGCTGAAAGGATTCTTGTTTGCTGCCTCGTGGCTCGGCTTTCCTCCCAAGCCGCTGAAGAAGCCTCCGCTTCTCCCCGCGCTGCTTCCAGACCCGAAAAGACCCCCACTGGAAGAGGTTTGCTGCAAAGATCAACCCAAAGCGGGGGGAAATTGTTATAACACAACCAGAAAGGCCCCTGGACACGTAGCGGTCAGTTGAACCTCCATAAGGATTACAGCTTTGCTCAGTTCCATTATTTGGTCCAGGCTTTACAAAGACTGATTTTACAGATGCCTGTGAAGGTCGCCCTTACTCAAAAGCCAGTCATACCTGACTCTAGGGTTCAGTGCTCATCTGTTTATAGCCAAAGAGCCAGCGTTGTCTGCATCTATATGGTTATCTAAAAACATTGCCTTCTTCAGAGATTTGCACATTTTAGAAATATCGAGAGTAAGACACACTTGGCTTTCAAGCTGTAATAGAATGAATTATATCCTGTGCTTTAGACTCATCCAAGATGGAGATTTCAATGTATGGGAGCCCCTTCACACCAGGACTGGAATGTAAACAATGTTGGCCCCGTCAGCTGGGAGAAATGAAGCCTAAACTGTGATGGACGTGTCATCTTGTAAGATCACTGGTTGGAATCCCGTAGGGACGTGATGGCCAACCTTGGCACTCCAGATGTTCTTGGACTTCAATTCCCAGAAGCCCAAGCCCCCGTGAATCCACACAAATGGGTTTGCTGCAATTCATCCAGCCCGCGCCGCCTTCATCGCTCCTGGAAGCAGAAGTAAAACGCACCCATACAGCCTTAGGGGAATGGCGGGGAGGTACACCCGGAGGGAGGAGATAAAAGCCCCAGAAGGTGGGGGCCGAAGACACTTTCTCTTGGATCTCAACTGCAATCATGTAGCCTATTTAGCTGGGGGGGGGGGGAACATGGGCTTTCCCTTATATAAGCAGCTTTCTTTATTTCTTTCTTTTGAAATGCTTTCTGAACTTTTGCCTGACTGCATTCTATGCCCTACTTTGATTTCAATATACAAGTGGTACCTCATACAACGATTTTAATCCATTCCATGGGGCTCGTTGTAGTAAGAAACAACTGCTATACAATGCATGGTAAAGTGATTTTTTAATTTAATTTTTAGATTTGTATCCTGCTCTCCTCGGTAGCAACCGACTCAGAACGGCTCAGAGTCCCCTAATATCACTATAAAAGTGCAAACAAAAATACAATAGGATACAATATAAAAAAACAGTAAAGTACAGTCAAACCTCACTTAACGAGTGACTTGCTTAGCAAAAAACTTGCATAACGAGCGGGTTTTTCACTAACCGGTCCGACTCGCATAACAAAAATTTTCGCTATGCGAGTCAGACTTTCCCTATGGAAACGCTCACATAGCAAGCGTTTCTATGGGGAAAACTCGCATAACGAATTTATTTTTTCGCTATGCGAATTTTCTCCCTAAAAAAGCTCGTTATGCGAGTTTCTCCATAGGAATTTTCGTTATGCGAGTTTGTTTTGCATAGCGAAAAACTCACATAGCGAACAGCCTCGCAGAATGAATTAAATTCATTATGCGAGGTATGACTGTACAGTAAATATCATATAGTAGGTCAGTACACATTACACATCAATACACATTTTCCCTACGGGATGCATCGTACAATGACCTTTTTTTTGCTAAGTGGTTTTTCCCATTGAAAAATTGTTGTACGTATTTTTCCATAGAGAAATTGTTTTTATGCGGGATGACGTTTCCTCCCAAAACCTAATTGTTATGCGATTCCATTGCTATACGGGACGACCATTGTATGAGGTTCCACTGTACTTTTGAAATACCTGAAGAGACCTGGAGTGATCGCTTGGCTCACGTTACCTGAATCTGCACTAATTTCACACTTTGTTCACTACCGAGCATGCTTTGTACACTTTGAGGAAAAGCCTGAGCGGCTGGGTCTGAGAGGGCCAGGGAAGCAGGATCAGGCGCGATCCCATTGCCAGAGGGCCGGAGTGCTGCTTGGGAGTAAGTGGATTGTTACACAAGAAAGGGAGACCTTTACCAGAACTAAGTGCAGTTCATGGGTTTTTTAAGAGTGAAGGCAGTTGCTCTTAAGAAAAACTTACCTGGCCAAAGAGGCTAGTGCCAGTATTGGTTGATTGCCCAAAGACTGTGCCTGGACTGCTGGTGCCAAATGCTGGAAGGGGAGGGGAAACAGGGTAGGGGAGACAAAGAACAGCATTGCGAATCATGCAAAGTTCTAGCAAACTATTGATCCAAGTGGTATTTGATACTGGCTTAAAGAAGAATGATCGGGGGGAGGGGGAGCACGCTGAACAACACATAATATTAAATTATCATAGAATCATTGAGTTGGAATAAGGGGCCTTTGAGGGCATTGAGCCCAACCTCAGCTCAAGGCAGGAATCCAAATCAAAGTAGATATGACCAGTGGTGGGTAGCAGAAATTTCCACTACCACACCGTGGGCGGAGCCTAGATGATGGGCAATCTAGTCATGCCTGCCCTATGGCCAGGTATACATCTGCAAACACAGGCAGCACTGGCTCTTTATGGAGATGAGCACTGCACCCTACAGTCGGTTTGACTGGCTTTTGAGCAAGGGAGACCTTGAACCACTTACAGGGACAAAACCTGACAGGGCAGGGCAGCGGGGGTGAGCGTGGCCACCCAATTTTGCTACCCTCCCTAACAGAACCCCACCAATTTTGCCACACCCACACCCACCACCCAGAGGCCACCCAATTTTGCTACCAGCCCCCCTCCTGGGGTGTGTGTGTGTGTGTGTGAACCTGTTGCTGTCCACCACTGGATATGACAGATGGTGGTTCAATTCTCTTTGAATGCTTCCAGCATTGGAGCGCTCACCACCTCTCAAGGTAGTTGGTTCCACTGTCGTACTGCTCTAACGGTTAAGAAGTTTTTCCTAATATTCAGTCTATATCTGGCTTCATCTAGTTTCGGCCCATTGTATTTATTTACTGTATTGATGTACAATACCCCGGGGGGGGGGGGGAGGAGAGAAATAAATGCTGCCATTTTTGAGGGATCTTTAGCACCCCCTGCTCTCTTTAGCTTTCATTTTTTTAAAAAAAAAACCCACTAGAGGGCAACCTAGCAGTCTGAAAGCAAGAAATTGCAAGCAGGTAAATAGGTACCACTTTGGTGGGAAGGTAAAACAGTGTTCTGTGCATGCATGCCAAATGTCCACGGAAACAGCACTGGGTTTTTGGCTGTAAACAGAGATGAGCACTGAACCCTAGAGTCGGATATGACTGGCTTTCGGGCAAGGGGGACCCTTGACCTATAGGACACAAGAGGGATTTTCCGTTAAAGCCCTATTTTAGTCAGAAAAAATATTTGGGAATAGACTGCGTGGCCATCCCTAACCTCCAAAAGATATTCTCTCTCTCTCTCTCTCCCCGCCCCCTCCCCATGCTGTAATTCTGAGCAGCACACCTGCTTCCTTACCTGAGGCCTGACAAAAGCTGAACCCCGTTGAAGAAGCGGTGGTGGAAGTGGTTGCCGCACCAAAGACTGACCCCGTCTGTCCAAAGCTCGAACTCTGCCCAAAAGCCGGCGCTGGGCTCTGACCAAAAAGCCCAGTAGTGGAGGAAGGTTGTCCGAAAGAAAAGGAACTGGCGGTACCAGTACTGGAAGGCACCCCAAAGACATTCCCGCTGCTCGGAGCCGGGGCAGCCGAAGAGGTCGCCTGACCGAAGGCAGGCGTTGCCCCAAAGGCCGCCTGGTTGAAAGTGAAGCCGCTGGAGGTGTTGGCCGGTTGGCCAAAAGTGGGCGTTTGCCCAAAAGCTGGCTGTCCAAAGCCGGCGCCGGCGGCTGCACCAAAGGCAGACGTGTTAAACCCAGTTGTTCCCCCCTGGGTAACCACAGTGGAGGTGGAGGGTGGAGTGGGAGTGGAGGGTTGGCTGAACGGAGAGGAGGAGGTGGTCGTGGCTGCATTGAGTTGACCAAAGACGGGAGGAGTGGCTGGGGTGGCCGAAGTGTCCGCGGCAGGCTGGCTGAAGGCCGAGCCCGAAGAGCCAGGGCCCGACACGGCAGGCTGTGCAAAAACAGACAGGCCGGAGGCGGCGGAGGATGTAAACGCAGAGACCCCTCCCGCTGGGGGTTGGATGGACGCACCAAGGCTGGTGGGAGGTGGGGGGGTGTTGCTGGCTTCTGCGGGTGGCGATGCCACATTGGCCTGGCCTGAAGTGGCCGGAGGGGGTTGGTCTGAAGTGGCGAGTGCGGGGGCGACCTCAGCCTTTGAACCAGCAGAAACAGGGGAGGAGGTGACGTCTTGGGTAAGAGGGGCAGGTGGAGACGCAGCCGGACTTCCTGCGTCTCCTTCCACCAAGGAAGGAGCGACGACGTGCTGCGTAGGCTCCGAAGTCTGCAACGGCGCTTGAGGCAACGGTGTCGATTCAGATCCGGCTGCCTCGCTCCGAACCGGCTTCTCAGGTGCCGGGGTGAGTTTGCCTTCTTCCTCTCCTTGATGCGCTGGAGCAGAAACGGCGGCGGGGGGCGTGGAACTCAACAGGCTTCCAAACGAGAAGGCCGGAAGAGGAGCCGAAGGGCCGGCCGAGGACAACGTGCTGCCGGTTTGCTGGATCCCAAACGCAAAAGAAGACTTGGTGCTGGTCACGGATGCCCCGAGGCAAAAAACGGCAGGAGACCCGGCGCTGACCAACTGGACGCTGCTGAAGACGCTCCCGGTGCCAGGGGCGGCACATGCTGAAGTGGTAGTCGGCGCCGAGGCGGCCTCTGGCATCGTCTTGCCCACTTGGGGAGAACTAGTGAAGGTAAATCCAGACGGTGCCGAGGTGGCTTTCTGGACTTGCTCCCCGGCAACGTTAGCCGTGGGAGGCTTACCGTGCTCCTCCGTTTGGCTGACTCTCAGTCCGGAGAAACTCCCCAGAGTTTCCCCTGTCACGGGACCCTGGAAAAGAGGGTCACCTTGCTTTAACGGGAGGCTCTCGGCTTTGCTGGCAGGGGCGGAAACAACAGAGTGTACCGTGCTTTGGCTGCTAGCCTGGCACAGGTCGCCCATGCCGCCGCTTGCTACAGCGCTTCCAGAGAGGACGGAAGGGGTCGATGAGGCAAAGCTGAACGAATTCTCTGGAGTGGCTCCAAATTTCATGCTCCCGCCGAGGGGAAACGTGTCCGGCTGGCTCAGCAGTTTTGCAGGGGCGGTTGCTGAAGAGAGGCAAAACAAACGCTTGTTAGAAAGCACGGATGAGGGTCACTATTCCAAGGACAGCACATGGACTCAAAGCACAACTCAAGGCGAAGGCAGAAGGTGCCCGGTTCAATCCCCAGCCCTTCCTGTCTAAAAGGAAATGTAGTTCAGCCATTCTCACAGAAAAACGGAAAGTCTCTTATAAGCTCACACTCTTCTGCTCATAAGAGAGGCTTCCCGCTGCACCTCTGCACGATTTCCTGCTCTTGGTCTTGCTTACTTCCAGGCACCTGGCTCTTTTCATTGTCTGTGTTATTGGGTTACTTGCAACACAGAAACAGTTTCTTGCTGAGCCTCTGTATGATCAAGACATGTTTGGAAGTTCAGCGGTTCGAGACCCAAATGCTGCATGACGGAGGAAAGTTCCACCTCTGTCCCAGCGCCTGCCAACCTAGCAGTTCAAAAGCAAGAAACTGCAAGTAAATGAATATTTAGTGTTCCGTGCACTCTGGTGTCTAAGCATGCCTGCCACATGTCCACGGAAATGTCTGTAGATACAGACAGTGCTGGCTCTTTGACTATAAACAGATGAGCACTGAATCCTAGAGTCAGATACAAGTAAGGGCAACCTAAGGCTCATGGAAGCCTCGTGAAAGGGCCCCATCAGCTCCAAAACTAATGGGGTGTGCTCGGTCTGTTTTTTTTTTTAAATTTATGTATTTATTTAATCTTCGAATTTCTATTGCCACCCAACCCGGCAACAACTCTGGGCAGCTAACAATTAAAAGCAACATCAAAGCAAACTAAAAACCCTTAAAACCCCCATTAAAATTCGTAATAATTTACCCACACACCCCATTTGTTGAGAGAGAAATTTTAATTATTTATATAAGCCAGCAGGCGGGAGTCACCCCTCCATCAGTGCCTGACCATGTAGGGCTTTAAAGGTCATTACCAGCACCTTGAATTGCACCCGGAGGCATACCGGTAACCAGTGCAGCTCCCGGAGCAGGGGCGAGGCACAGGCATAGCGCCCGCACCCCATCAACACCCGGGCAGCTGGATTCTGGACTAGTTGCAGCCTCTGAATGGTCATCAAGGGCAGCCCCATGTAGAGTGGATTACAGTAATCTAGTCTAGAGGTGACCAGAGCATGCAAGACCATGAGCAAGAAGTCCCGGTCCAGGAGCGGGTGCAACTGGCGAATCACACAAAGTTGTGCAAAAGCCCTCCTACCCACGGCTGCCACCTGCTCTTTGAACAGGAGTCGCAAGTCAAGGATGACCCCCAAGTTACGCACCGGCTCTGTCTGGGGCAAAATAGCCCCATCCAGAACCAAAGACCCGACTGGGTCTCATTCCTCAGAAATGAGGAAAACCAGGCCCACACAGTGCCCTGGATCTCCAATTCTCGGAGCCGTTCTAGAAGGATACCATGGTTGACGGTATCGAAGGCCTCTAGAAGGTCAAGAAGAGCAAGGACAGACAGATGGCCTCCGTCCTGCTCCCGCCAGAGGTCATCCATCAGTGCAACCAACACCGTCTCTGTATCCTGACTGAAAAGGGTCCAGATAATCCGCTTCATCCAGGACCCCCCGAAACTGCGGCATGACTGCCTTCTCCAGTACCTTCCCTAAGAAGGGAAGGTTGGATACAGGTCTATAGTTAGTACTGCTGGGTCAAGTGACGATTACTTTAGGAGGGGGCGCACCAAAGCAGGTTTTAATGGTGCAAGGAACACCCCCTCCCGAAGTGAAGAATTAATTATTGCCCCGAACCAGCCACCTGTCACCACCTTGGAGGCTTTCACCAGCCCGGCAGGACAAGGAAGATGCTTAGTTATAAAGCGTCGGAAGAAGTGAACTACAGTTCACAGAAGCTTATGAAGAATACAAATCCTTAGTCCATGCCCTCAGTTATTTTATTGTGAGACGCATTTGTCAGTTGTCTGTTTTGTCGTGTGTTCTGCCATGTTATTTGATACAGTATTTGCTTGTACACCGCCCAGAGTGGGTTTACTACCCAAATGTAATAAATTAATAAATGAAAATAAATGTTATCAAACTCCCTGCAGTGTGTGTGTGTGTAATTCTGCTAGACTGCACCATACAAGCCCTTTCTCTGGCCAAAATTGTAACCGTAGCCCTGCTGGATTCTCTAGGTGGGCAATCTGTTTCCAGAAGTGTATTCAGCCCAGATAAATCTATACTAACGCCACAAAACAAGAAAACATAAACATTTCTCTTGGTTTTGCTCTTTTGCAGCTGGTACTCAGGAATCCCACTGTCTCTGAAACATATAACCTTAATCCTTTCCCTACTTAATCTGGCCCATACTCTGTGGTGCCACCCTGACACTTCCAGTGTTATGGTTTCCCTTGCAGAAAATTCACCTTGTACAGCCAAAGGTCCAGCTGCGGCAGGAGAAGAAGAGGCGGCAGCAAAGTTAAATCCAGCTCTAGATAGAGAAACAAAGAAAGACAAAATGAAACGCTAAACTGCACTACACAGTTTTCCTTTTATTTCCATTTCTAAAGACAGGATGGAAATGATGCAGGACAGAAACAAAGAGGGAGCCTATTTATACCACGCAAGTTTAAGCATCGTGGCTGCCTTCTTCACCAGCACTGAGAAATGAAGTGTGGAGGAGACTCTAGGGATCCAATTTCAGGATGCTTCCCCGTTAACTGTAGTTCTTTGAGTGGTCAATTTTATTCCACCCGACTTGTTCCATTTTAACTTAACATGGTCAGCTGACTAATCAACTAATAAAGAATTGAATCGAGTTCCGATCGCCTCTCTTTGCATTAGGACAGCCCTAAGAGTGGGGACTGGAATGTTACATTACCCGGCGGTTTTTCCAGCTGTAGCTGTATAACACAAAGAAGAGGGAGGAGGAGATAAAAACCTTACAAGACTACATGGAGGTGCCATATATACTGACCCTGAGGTGAACGTGAATGGCTTGTTGAACTGGGGACCAGTTGCCAGGGTGGCTGTTGAACCGGAAGCTGTTGAACCAGTAGATGCCTTCATTGTCCCTTGCCCTGGATGGGAAGTAGGAATGGAGACGCATTAGCAACACGCAACCTGCAGACAAATGAGTTCTGCGTCTCTTTCCTCTCTCTCCAAAGGCAACTTTTAACTTGTTAATTACCTTTTAGTATCTAGCCTTGGCTCTGAACAGCTCAAAGCGATATGTCTGTCTCTTCTTTCTCCTTCGAAAACCTCAGTCTCTTCTAACAGTAATTAAACAACTTACCACTTACCATATCATGAAGGAACGTGCATATGTGGTTCTCCAAATGTTGAAAATACCTCTCATATTTTATTTGATTGTCAGTTGTACACTGATATTAGATTTAACTACCTTGCTTCCCTATTGGAAAAAACAACTTTTTGGGACTCTAATCACAAACTGTCCTATCTCCTTCTGGGTTCTAACATGCACCTTGTATGTAG
Organism: Furcifer pardalis; assembly: GCA_030440675.1. Classification (NCBI taxonomy): domain Eukaryota; kingdom Metazoa; phylum Chordata; class Lepidosauria; order Squamata; family Chamaeleonidae; genus Furcifer; species Furcifer pardalis. The sequence goes on from CP126898.1 coordinate 59,759,996, forward strand.
AACTGCCAAGTTTATAATTAAGGCATCAGCTAAAAGAATCGAATAAGTCAATCAAATCAGAGCATCCTGCAAGGGAGAACCAGTTATCTGACTATGGATATGCATGTATTAATTGTATTAAGGCACATTCACCAGTTTACATTGTTTTAAAAGTAGCTCAGGTATGTACATATTGTATTTTACTGCACTCCATTGTATTGTACAGATTTTAAAATTTTCTGTTATGTTATTGATAAGGTCATAAGACTAATCAATTAATAAACATTCATTCATAAACAAAATAGTAAGTGGCCTGGGTTTCATGGTCTAGCTGCCAAATTCACCTGTTTCTTGTCAGCAAAGAAAGCTGCACACCTCTTATCTAGCCTAATGAAGAGACCAGGAAAATTTGAAAGCCTACAAAGGTGACCTTTGTTCTTGTACATTAACACAGCGATGTTTGGTTTTGCCTTCTGGGTAATACCCTCCCCTCTCATGTATCTGTTCTGCTGTTTAGACATAAAATAACACATTTTTTTTAATTTCTGGCTCTTCATGTCAACTATCCTCTATGATTCCTCAGTTGTTTCAGGATATCTTTATCTACCTTAAAAGGCTGGCACAGAGGTAGAGAGTTTCAAAACTTGGAAGCTGAATGTGGGGAAAGGGGAAGACAAATCGCAAAAGCTTACTTTATTAAGCTGATCCATTTATAAAAAGCTGCCCGATCTGCTTAACGGAGCTAAAGTGCACAATCTGTTGTTTCCAACTACAGTAATACCTTGGATAACGATTACATCGGATAATGCTAAAATCAGATAACAATGCAAAAAAAAATTAAGTTTTTTTGCATCAGATAACCATTTGTTAGTGTTATCCGAGGTAATTGTTCATAGCGGTGGGGTGGCTTGGAAGCCGAACGGGGGCTCCCCGTTCAGCTTCCTGGTCAACCCACAGCTGTAGGCACAGGGGTTCCCTTTGCAAGCAAGAGGGTCAAATAGCCCTTTGCTTGCGAAGGGAATGAGGTTCCCGACATCCCCAGACCTACCTGGCCGGTGCTGCGAGGCAAAATGGCAGGGTGGCATGCGGACATCAGGAACAGCGTGGATTGGGTCCCCCGAGCCCCTCAGAGGCGGCAGAGCCCAAAATGGGCAGAAAAAAACCAACAACAGGTTTTTTTCGCCCATTTCGGGCTCTCCACCACCCCTGGGGAAGTCAGGGGACCCAATCCGTGTTGTTTCTGAAGTCCCCAGACTTACCTGGTCACTGCGATCGTAGCGCGTGATCGGCGCTTGGGTTGGGGGTTTAAATGGTTGCATGCTTCGATCCACCTGCCTCTTTGGAAAGGGCAGAGGGGATTCCATGCATGGAATCCCCACTGCTCTTTCCAAAAAGGCAGGCTGATCGCCCCCCTGTGGGCTTTTTTTAAAACATGCGCTCAAGCATCACACAACGTTAAAAACCAGATAACGATGAGACTTGTGGAACTAAGTCTCATCGTTATGCAAGGTACTAGTGTACAGTCAAACCTCTCAGAAAGAGCCCCTCACTTAAAGAGCAGAATTTTCTCAGAATGGAAGCTCATTCAGTCGTCCAGCACTCTGCTTTCGAACTGTTGACCTGCCAACCTTTCAGTCATCAAGCTCAGCATCTCTAACCGTTAAGTCACCCGTGCCCACCCCACGCTAAACTGTAGGCTCTAAAAATGCTGCAGACGTACCCTTTATTCTCAAAGGCCTTGTTTCAACCACAAATACACCAGCATTCATGAGCTGGATGTTCCACTGGGAGGGATGATGAATTATGCCACTCTCTTCTTATGCTGCAACAAGGACTGCATCCCAGGGTTGTAAAAGGCTAAGGTCTCTTTGAGAACTCACCTGAATTCTTTTTCCCAGCTGATGCCGTAGTGGTACTTCCAGGGGGTACCGACCCAAGAGGAGGCTGTGCCTTCACAGATCCTGCCGGAGGCCCCTAAAATATGAAGCAAAAGAGTTTGGTCAAGAAGAAGGCAGGGTGGAAACACTCGGGTCTCAAAAATGAACGAACGAAAGGAAGGAAGGAGGAAGGAAGGAGGGAAGAGATGAAAGAAAGGAAGGGAGGAAGGAAGGAAGAAAGAGGAAGGAAGGAAGGAAGGAAGACCAAACAGAATTACCTTACTCTGCACATTGAAAGCAAACAGTTAAGACAAGTTAGACTAGAACGCTCTCTTTAGAGCATCCTAACGTCTGGCAAAGAACACAATGTTCTGGAGCAGTGTTTCCTAAACTGGGGCTCTCCAGATGTTTTGGATTACATTTCAGACCATATAGCCATGATAGCGGACCTTGTCACTCCAGATGTTCTTGGACTTCAATTCCCAGAAGCACAAGTCCCCGTGAATCCACACGAATGGGTTTACTCTGATTTATCCGGCCCACGATGCTCCCGGAAGCAAAATGTGCCCGTACAGGAAACGTACCACGGAAACGTCTGCAGAAGCAGACGGCACTGGCTTTTCGGCTATGTAACAGAGATGAGCACTGAACCATAGACATTCAAAATGATTAAACCTCATACCACCAAGCCGACCTTAAGATTGTTCTGAGACGGATGAGTTGAACACCTAAACTGAAAGCCGCACAGACTCTGGTTTGCTATTAACCCTGAGAAACCTGCAACAAAATGCTGCATTGTGGAGCGGATCTTGTTCAGGATTCCGGCTTCCTAAAGATCTGTTGCAATTGTGCACATCTCAAGGTACCGCCTAGCCTGGCGACGCTCCCTCATGTGTGTGGATAGGGCTCTTCTAGCCACCCAAGAATCAGCACCAGGGCCTCCGAGTAGCTTACAAACATGAAGGATCCCACGATAAAATACTGTATTTTAGCCTAGGTGGGTAAACGCTGCCTGATCTTTTTGAAAACCACACACAGTAAAGGTTTCCCTTGCTCGAAAGCCAGTCGTATCCGACTAGGGTTCAGTGCTCATCTCTGTTTCAAAGCCGAAGAGCCAACGCTGTCAGCTTCTGCAGACATTTCCGTGGTCATGGGGCAGGCATGACTAGACACCAGAGCGCACAGAATGCTGTTACCTTCCCACCAAAGTGGTACCCTATTTATCTACTTGCAATTTCCTGCTTTCAAAACTGCTAGGTTGGTAGGAGCTGGGACAGAGACTCCGTCCTGCAGTACTCAAGAATCGAACTGCTGACTCCCCGCCTCCCAGTCAGTGTCTTAGCCACGTGAGCCCCTGCAGCCACACACTTCAGCCACACACGGTGGACACAGACATATTCCCACTCATACATGCAACACCTGACTAGCTTGATTTGTAGCCACCGTCACCAAAACTTGGTGAACTGCTTGAGCCGCAGAGTGAGGCACCGATGATCTGGAACAGAAAACCGGGGGGGGGGGGGGAGAGAGAGAGAGAGAGAGGAAGGTTTTTTAAATTTAATCAAATCAAATCACATCTTTATTACGGTCGAAGACCAGCATAGAACAGGCAAAGGGAACAGAAGTTAAAATGGGGGGTACTTGAAATATATCAAGAGACAATAGTGCTTAAAAAGGAGCATCTCTGCTTGGAGTTAAGGAGTAGCAAAATTGGTCAACCCCTGGGAAACACTGCGTATAGATTTCCTGCACTGGTGAATGTTAGACAAGTTGATTTTTGGCATCTCTTCCTAGTCGGCAGTTTTGTGACTCTACGGTAGGGCCAGCCAACCCCCGTTAGGGCACCCTCCTCCTATCTAGCACTCTCAAGATGTGCTGGTCTTTATCTCTCATCTCGGATAAGCAATAGCAGGATGTGGGGCAAGAGGAACTGTTATACAAAATGCCTCAAGGGCACCGCAGGGGGTCTTTGGCAGTGGATGCCGCCCTATGTTTACATCAGTTAAAAAGCCTTCACTCACCCGATGACGGCGGAAACAGCTGGAGGGGAGGTGTTATTCTTCAGCTCTCGCACATTGACCACCTGAGGGACGTTCTTTAAGGTGGACTCCGTTAAGGAAGTACTGACCGCTGCTTAGAAAGAGAGAGGGATTTATCAACGCCAAGAGAATAGCAAACCTTCCACTGCACACAGACATGCTCAGAAAAGGCTTAACCACAACTTATATACTATACTACGCTGTGGGTGCCGTTGAGCTGGGTCAGCTGTTCTTGGCCAAATGATGTCTGGCTGCCAGCACAAGCTCATCTGTGCCTTCTTCTGTTACTGCTCAATGGCAAGGTTTGGTTGATAACAAGGGCACAGACAAGGGTGATGTGTCAACCTGCAAAAGGTCCATCTTAGAAGAAATCAACCCTGACTGCTCCTTAGAAGGTCAAATAGTAAAGGTGAAGTACTTTGGACATCAAATGAGAAGAGAGGATTCACTTGAGAAAGCCTTGATGCTGGGAAAGGTGGAGGGCAAAAGAAAAAGGGGGCAGCCAAAGATGAGATGGCTAGATGGTATTATAGAGACAATGGGCACAGAACTGAGCGAGTTGAGGAGGATGGTGGAGGACAGAAGTGCCTGGCGGACAGTGGTCCATGGGGTCCCAAGGGATCAGAATCGACTGTGCGACTGAACAACAAACTGTAGTTTATTGTATGCTATTGTATTTTACTACATTTAGTGTATGCCTCTGTATTTTATTGTGCTGTAGTATTTGACAATGTGGTTCTGTGAGCCGCCCTGAGTCACATTTGCTGAGTAGGGCAGCATACAAATCTAACGAACGAACGAACGAACGAACGAACGAATGTGAGCATGTGCAGCAACTTTCCCCCATCCAGTGTGGTAGTTTCCTGTATGATAAGGAAACATTAAAATGTCACTGACACGCATACCGTGCCCATGTAAAAAAAGCATGGGGTATTGCAAATCCCTAATTAACATTTAAACCTTGTTCTTGCCCATGCACGCTTGATATGTTAAATACAGGAAAGAAATGCTTGATCTGTGCTGAGGTGAGCTGGGCTGCAGAGGCATCTGGCGTGTGTCTCAGTGAAAACTGCTATGATCCTTTCCATGCCTGCCATGGATCCAGCGGGGTGGAGTGGGAGAGATCTCATCTCAGATGCTTCACGGACAGACCCATGCTTGGACCACAACGAACATACAGTAAGTGTTCCGTTAAATTTTTGTGGATTTGTAAAGTGTTCCACAATAGAATAAGTTTTGGAAACACTGTTTTAGATAACAGCCCACAGTGGATGGCAAGGAAAGCAACCTGAAACACTGTCCCTCAAGGAGAAACACACTGCCACGTGTTGCCTTCTCCACACAAACTGCCACCCGAAGCACCCACTAGACTTTGGCCAACGGCCTGGCTGGCCTTGCAAAGCGAAGGCAGGGATTGTGCCCACAAGAGGAGGGCCTGGGCCTTTTAGCTGAGATGCAGCGTCACCTGGATTCTGGTTCGCCCTCTGTCTCCTCAGCGCCGCTTCTGCCGCCGCCTGCGGAGCCGGGATGGGGACAGAAGGCCCAGGCGCTCCGTGTTTCACAGTCTTCGTCGCCAAGGCGGTGTTGTCTGCCCCTTGGGGGGCAGTTTTAGGTGTGGCTGCTGAAAGGTGAGTTAAAAAAAGAGTCACTCTCTTGGGATGGAAAATGCAGCAGCTGCTAGTGCGTTTCAATAATTAAAATACATGAAAATACGGTAAAATTAATTTAGACATTTGTGTGGGTATGTTTTTGAGTTTTTTCGGTAGTGTTAGTGGTTTATTTTTTTTACACTGTATGTTTGAATTTGCACCACTGCAGTTTTGTGACCTTTGGGGTCGTTGACCCAAGTATAAGCCAAGTCCCCTTTATGGATCTCATTTTGGAGGCTAAAAAACTAGACTTATACTTGAGTATATACAGTAAGTCTAAATTTGCATTGCTCACAAATATGCAGTGATCTTCTGTTATACCATGGTCTGATGCCAAAGTAATTCACTGACCATAACTACTTTTAGTTACATCTGACTGTTCAGTTAATTGCTGATTAAGCTGTAAATACTGCTCTGATGCCTTATTCATTCAAAACCTATGCTTTATTATTCTTGTACTGGTACAGTGGTACCTTGCTTAAAGAGCATAATGTGTTCCACGGGATTGCTCTTTAAAGAAGTTTGCTCTTTAAGCGAAACACCATTGTAAGTGAACAACTGTGACTTCTGGCGCAGGGGGGGGGGACGGGGACTAAACCTTGCTGCAAAACCAGATGTCAGCTTTGCCCCCACATTCACTCTGGAAACAGTATTACTGGATCCAACGGCCCAACACACAATGTTAAGGGCAGTTTTACTTGGTCTTCTACCAATGTGATTTATGGCATCTTTTGTTAAAAATGCCCTTCTGTGCTCTATATAGGACAAACAGGATAATCTTTGCGCAAAAGAGTTAATAGACATAAATCAGACACCAAGAATGGCAACACAGAGAAACCCATTTCAAACTATTTCAATCTACCTGCACACTCTATCCAAGACTAGAAAGTTACAATTCTGGAACAGAGAAATTACAAGTCTAGGATCCAGAGAGAAACAGCAAAAATCAAATATATCCATCTGTTGGACACCAAGCACAAAGGTTTGAATATTAGCCAAGGGTTTCTGGGACATTGTCAAATTTGATACACAGATTGTTATATATTGTATGTTGTATATTATACCACCTTCACTAAAATTACTGTAAATTTCTCTTTCACAACACCGTCTGTTTCACAGAACACAGGATGTACCCACATTGTAACAGAAAAGTTAAACTGATTAGCAAATGTTCAATACCAGTTCTTTGTTTTGTATCTTTCCACTATTTGTAACTGAAATAGTATCTTTCCACTCTTTCTACATTTACAATTGAAAAATAGGGGAATTTACAGCTAATCTGAATAACAATTAGAGATCATCTGCCAGTGTGAAGCCACACTGATTTGTATGCTTATCTGTTGTGCTAACCAATCACTCTGTACTTCTGTACCTGATGTGTATACATTGATGCCATAAGGCCTCACTCCCATGCCGTGCACTTGATCCACGAAAGCTCACATTGAAATATAACAGGTAGTCTTTAAAGTGCTACAACATTTTTGTTTTGTTTATTCTCTGATATGCCTGACACATAAGACTAACACGGCTACTGCAGTACAACCCAGGATAACGAAAAAAGTCCATTCTGCAAGGTGCTTCACTATACAAATCTTTTGTTATACGAAGCGCTAACCACGATACCCTACATTACGAATTTTTCCATTATACGGGGTATACCTCACATAACGAAACCCCTGTATAACAAAAACCTCTATGGGATACATCTCTAAAATTTCTGTTGTACAGTGGAACCTCATACAACAATCGCCCCGTATAGCAACGAAATCACATCACAATTAGGTTTCTGAAGAGGAAAAAAATGGCATCCCACATAACAATTTTCCCTATGGAAAAAAAATTGTACAATTTTTCAATGGGAAAAACAACTTAGCAAAACAAACCAACAAACACGTTGTACGATGCATCCCATAGGGAAAATCGCTATACAATGCATGCATGGTATAGCAATTGTTTCGTACAACAAGCCCTAAGAAACGGATTAAAATCATTGCAATGAAGTACCACTGTACAATGATGCATCCGATAAATATTTTCATTATACAGAGTTTTCGTTATGCGAGGTATACTCCGTATAATGAAATAAAATCATAATGTGGGGTAGCACGGTTAGCGCAAAAACGCTTCGTTATACGAATTTTTCATTTTGCGGGTCATTCGTTATACTGTATTCCAAAAAAAAAATAATGGAAGTGTGTTCCTTTTCTCGAATAAATTGGGAAAATTGCAGCAGTACTCACTTAAAGCCCCTGCTGGGATTTGGGGTTTGCCAGGAGGCAGGGGCTGCGACATCAGGCCAGGCTGAATCGAGGCGGTCCGGACAACGGGGGCATGGCGGGGCACTTGAAGGGGTGCGACGTCCTCCTCTTCCCTGTGATCGGCGCCTTGAACATCTTCGTTCTCCAAGGATTGGGACACTGACGAGGCGGAGCTGACCTCATCCAAGTCTTCGTCGTACCTCACGGAGAGGAAAGCGGACTGGCTGAGATTGGCTGCAAAGGTTTGGGAGACAAGAAAGGGATGCCCGTGAAAGGGAAGCTTGTTACAAAGGCTTCCAAGCTCTCATTGGTTAGATTCTTCCCCAGTTCATGGACTACCAAACCCCTAGGGTTGGAGATTCCCTGCCCAGGTCACCCTACAGCAGCAGCCCATGAGAAGTCCCAGTCCCTAGCAGTTTGAAAGCAAGAAATTGCAAGCAGATAAACAGGGACCACTTCGGTGGGAAGGTAACAGCATTCCGTGCGATCCGGTGTCTAGCCATGCCTGCCACATGACCACGGAAACGTCTGCAGAAGCAGACAGCGCTGGCTCTTTGGCTTTGAAACAGAGATGAGTACTGAACTCTAGAGTCGGATACGACTGGCTTTGAGCAAGGGAAACCTTTACCAACACCATGGCTTACCTGGCGCAGTCGACCTTACAGGTAGCACCTTCCTCTTTGACAGGAAATTTCTTAGTTGAGCCTGCTTCACGGGAGAAAGTTTGGCTGAAAAAGGAAGTGGAAAAGTTACTTAAGCAATAAGAACTGGAAGCAATCAAGTACGATCCAGAACTTCATACAATCCCGCAGCCACACCTGACTGCTGACATTCCTTTTTGAGACTGACAAGGTAAAGGCCAGGAGATGACACCGTTTTCAGACACAAGCTGGACGCAGTGGTGGGCAGCCAAAAAATTCGCTGCCACACTGTGGGTGGAGCCTACATCATGGGCGGAGCCTACATCATGGGCGATCTAGTCATGCCTGCCAAATGTCCATGTATACATCTGCAAACACAGGCAGCACTGGCTCTTTGGCTGTAAATGGAGATGAGCACTGTACCCTAGAGTTGGATATGACTGGCTTTTGAGCAGTGTCACAAATAACTATAGACAGTGCTGGAATATATTCCTATTACAATGATGGCACCCTATCTAAAAAGGAAGCTGAAAAAGAATTTGACTTTCTGTCTCACCCAAGTACCTACGTAACAGTGTGTAGTATGTGTGTGTGTGTGTGTGTGTGTACACACACACACACACACACACACACACACACACACACACACACACACACACACACACACACACACACACACACACACACACACACACACACACACACACACACACCCGCCAGCCTGGATGGCTAAGCCACTTAGCAAAAATGAAACTGAGGAAAAGGGAAGGACGCTGGCACTAGGCACTAACCCACACTATGTATGTTCACGGACCACGACGGAGAATAATAATAAACCAGATTTATTTATGGCACAAACAGGAGCTCAAGAAGAATACAACCTGCCACGCTGTGATAAAAATGAAACTGAAAGGGGAGAGAGGTGGGACGCTAGCACTAAGCACAATGGGATAGGTTTTTAAAATGTTAAGCTCGAGAAGTGCCAACTGTCCGCGCACATGCGCAAATAACCCATTAATGTGGACGCACGGCGACCACGAAGAAGTGGAGAAATCCAGTAAATGCAACATTTGTATCCATGCAAATTTATGCCCTAACACATATGCAAAAGAAGATCTAATAAATGGCCGAGGCCACATCACTGAGGTAGCCCATTTCTGGAGGGAAATAGACGAATTCAAAGATCTGATCCGACTTAAAAAAAAGCCCCACAGGGTTTTGTGAGGATTAAAGGAAATAAAATGTATTTTATTTCAGCTCACAGCAGAAGACAGGATGTAGATGTAACAAACAAACATTAAGAGGCATACACAACGAATAAGTATCCATTTGAACACAGATAATGCCCAGACAAGTACATTTATGCTTGCATTTGCATTCTTATGGTTACAACTTGATTATAAACCTTCCTTTACAACCATTTATAGGTAATGAAAAGATAAAACAGACTGAATTTAAAAAAGCAGACTTGGGAGAGGGGAAAAAACTGCTCATCTTACAACTGAATAAATTTGCCTTAAGCCCCTGGATTTGGAGAAAGAGGTGATGTAAGGTTAATTAATTAACACCCGACATGGGGGACACAATTATTTTATTTATTTATTTAGATTTGAGCTGGCCAAATATGAGATGGATCAATGCTATATGAAGTAAGTCATGATCTTAAGTTTGCACGAGCTGTCGGATGTTCACAGAGTCACTATTGATCAACCAGCTGTATGACAGCACTCAACAGTGGGGTACACAGAAAGAACCTCCTTGAAGATTGTGGCGTTTCTGAACCACAACTGGGTGTACCCTAGTAACGACAACCTTGTGGTGCCGGCTAATCTTTCTCAAACTAGGTCAGGTGAGAGGAACTACAGAAGGAACTCCTTCCAAAAGGTGCCTTCAGTTTGGCAGTTTCGTGTCTGGCCCAGACACGGGAGAAGCATGTCACGGCCCACCCTGAGCGCACAAACAATTTGGAAAGACTAAGGAATACATATAGGCACAAAGCCACGCACATCAATAGCATTGTTCCAAGGAAACTGGAAGACAAACAAACCCAACCACCACCAAGTTACCTGCTGATTTTGGCGACGCTTTGCTGCACGACTCCAGACTAGCTTTCGTCAAGGCATTACTTAAGTTCTCCAATTCACTGTCAAGGCTGAGTCATGGGGAGAGGTAGAAAAGAGGGGAAGGAGAGAATAAGCTAGGTCATCATCATACATCTATCATGGCCCTACTCATAAGTGCCTGGAAGGGCCACTCTGAGGGGTGGGGGAACCCCTAAAAGAAGGCAGAGCTGGGACGTCGAGCTTGAAGTTTGTGTGTGTGTGTGTGTGTTTTGTTTTGGTAATATATTGGTCTTGGGCACAAGTACTTCTGTTCATAAATACAGTAATACCTCGGATAACATTTACCTCGGATAATGCTAAAATCGCATAACGTTAAGTAATCTGGGGAGGAGAATTGGATCAAATAACGTTAAAGTCCTATGGGATGGATCGGATAACAACCGCTAAAGCCTGTGCGGTTACAATGTATCTCTACGGAGCTTTAACGTTATCCGATCCATCCCATAGGATTTTAACATGCATCGGATAACACTAAAAATCGGATAACACCAAGACTTGTGGAACCAAGTCTTAGCGTTATCATAATAAAGCCTAGAAAAAAAATTTTCAAACTGAACTCAGGGGCTTATTTACCAGCAAGTACGTTTTTGACTATCCCAGAGGCAAGGAAAACATGGTACAAAATGTTCTGCTGGTGATTGATGGCAGTGGAGTGATAGGATCAATCCCCGTTAAATATTTATCTTTCTGTCTGTCTGTCTATCTATCTACACTCTATCTATCTATCTATCCATCTATCTATCCCTTTCTTAATTCCTATCTCTCTCTCTCTCTCTCTCTCTCTCTCTCTCTCTCTATCTATCTATCTATCTATCTATCTAGCTATTCGAATTTCTATTCCGCCCTACTCGCATCTACTCCCTATCTACTCATTCTCTGCTCCTGGCAAGAGAAAGACCCGTTTCAGGTGCTTGGATCCCGGCTGTTACAATATTTCTGCCCCAGTTTATGGCACTAAAGCATGAAGGGCTTCAAACGTATCTCAAAAAGAGAGGTGGGGGGGGGGGAGCTAATTTTCCATTCCATGGAACATCAAACTCCAAAGCGAAGGAAAGAGTCTTTCTTTGACACCCTTTTGTACAACACAGAGAAATGAATCAAAGAATGACCTAGTGAGGTTATAGCCTGGGAAATGATGCTGCTTTCCAGAAATCTCGGGTGACACACACACCTTTGGACGCTGTTGTGGGAAGGGATGGTGGCCGAGAGATGCCAGGGCGATGTCACCTGGTTATACAAGCGGAGCTCCTGCAGGCTGTCCACCAGGTTCTTCAGCCTTTTCCTCTGCTGGTTGATTATCTCCCTGTTGTTAGTGAGTGCGTTGAAAAGAGTCTCCCGTTCAGGTACCATTAAGCGTCTATTTAATAATAAAAACATGGGGAGAATCAGGCTTCGGCATTTGGAAAGAGGAGACAGACAGGAAGGGGGCAAAGAAGAAAGGAAAGAGGACTTCTGTTCATGGATGTGAAAAAGTTGAATTACACCTGCTTCTTGCCATCATATAGGAATAAAGTTAGGTCACTATTATCCTTTTACAGAAAGGCAGGCTACGAAAACTCTAGCGGCAAATTGTAAATAGGTGGATCTCCTACTACACTATCAACATACTAACAATAGTTAAAAAACTGTCACTTGGCAGAAATGTCTTTCTGACAGATACAGGATAGAAGAAAAATAACTCGTGTGCTCCGAGCCCAGTGGGAACAGATTGGAAATAAGTTAATTTTACTTCTGGAATATAAATGCATTCCTCTCAACTACTACGACTTAATTGTAAGGCAGGCATCCAGGTATTTCAAGAGAATAAAATGTTAACTCCAAGGATATTTTGGGACTACAACTCCCATCAGCTCCAAGCAGTACGGCCTGGGAACTGCAGACCAGAACATCTAGTGGGCACCAGAATGCCTCTGTGTGCTTTAACGGAAACCAGCCTTCTTTGGCTATTATGGGGTCTATTCTCATAACCACATTCTAATAAGGAGCCCTTAACCATCTTAGATTACATTTACCAACCCACTTAACAGGGGCAAATGTAACTTCACAGCAGCTTTCAAGGTTGTTTTTCAGGTTGGATTTGATCTCAAGGCTTTAAGATCCTTCCTCCGCAATATTTTTAAGCACAAAGTGCTAAAGTCAATTGAGAGGGACTGGCTATTAATTATCAATAATTAATATTATTAATTGCTGACAACTGAGAAAAAAGCTGCCGAACTAGACAGATTTGTGATCTGGCCACTAGGGTGGCTACTTGGCAATTACACTTATATACCATCCCACAGCACTTCGTGCATTCTCTGGCCAGTTCAGATGGTAACTGCCGGTGTCCTGGACCCTGCCCCGGGTACAAAAGGCCGCTATGGCGGTGTGCGGCAGGACTTCGCTGCCGCCACCCTCAGACTTGCCTGCGGCCGGAGCGGAGAGGCCGTTGTACTATTGTATTGCTGTATTGTTTTATATTATGATATGTGCTTTGTAGGATGAATACGGTATAATTATTGTCTATATTGGATTATTGTGTTTACTGTATAATATTGTGTGAGCCACTCTGAGTCGGGTTTCCTGACTGGGCAGCAAACAAGTGTGAGAATTAAATTAAATTAAATTGGCATTTTTACCCCCAACGTGATGTGCCAGGCAGAATTGTTAGGGTTTTATACCAATCAACGCACATCCTGAAACCAGATTTAACAGCACAAATTCAAGCCACTCACTTCTGCTTCTTTTGCTGCTCCAGATGACGATCCCATTCTAGATCAAGAACGTCATTCACGTCCTGAACAGCAAATTTCACGTACTGGTGCAAACGACGGATTTCCTGCCCAAACGAGAGAAAATGTCACTGCAAAGAAGGGTGTGCTTCTTCACCCAGTGGATAGATACACCAGGAATTCACTGCGGCAAGGCAGTATGACGGAAGCTAACGTCGGATGGCTTTGAAAGGAAATTCAATTAAATACAGAGATCAGGCGACAAGGGTGGCCAGGAAAGATCATTAGACCATCTCTTCCCATTACTACAGTCAGTAGGTGAGTTGCTCGGAAACCAGTCTGTTGCATTAACAGAAGGATAACCTCCAAAACCCATGAGGTACTGTTGCAGAAAGTAGGCAAATTATTTTGCCAAAAATGAAGAGAACACTCTTACGTACGGGGAACAAAGGTAAAGAAAAGCAGACAAAAGATCTGAAGGAGGGGTTTAGGTAAAGGTCCCCCTTGCCCAAAAGCCAGTTGTAGCCGACTCTAGGGGGTAGCACTCATCTCTGTTTACAGCCAAAGAGCCAGCACTGTCTGAGTATGCAGACGTTTCCGTGGACATGTGGCAGGCATGACTAGACACCGGAGCGCACAGAGCGCTGTTGACCTTCCCACCAAAGTGGTCCCTATTTATCTACTTGCAATTTCTTGCTTTCGAACTGCTAGGTTGGCAGGAGCTGGGACAAAGACGGGAGCTCGCTCCGTCCTGTAGTACTCAGGAATCGAACTGCTGACCTTCTGCCTCCCAGTCAGCGTCTGAGCCACTTGACCCCCTACTAAAGGGCAAATACTTGGGACAGGTAAGGGATTGACAGACCTATTTTTAGACCTCGCCAGGGCTGTTCTAACAATGGCTCTTGCACGGAAGTTGCAGCCAATCTTACCCTTGTCTGTCCGAGCCGTGTCAATAATAACAGAGCACCAAGGGCTCAGTTCAAGACTTCACAGTTCAGCACTTGTTTAATTCGGACACCCGTCCTCTCGGCAAGGAAATGGAGCTACAAGCCACCCGAGCCCTAGTCCTGCCGCTGGGCACGTAGCGCCATCTCATTCAAACCCTCCCATTTCCTCCAGACTGCCACTTCCTTCTACAAGTCAAGCTTTACGAGCCCATTCGGTTCTTAAGCTTTGCCATCTGTGAAATTAACACCAGTGGCTCAAGTCATTATGAATAATTGCCTTGGAATAGGCACAGCACTCGAGTGGCGATAAAGCAATCTCTGACGATGGCTTTGAGAAAAAATGAAATTAACTCAAGACGTTCAACTGATGCTTCCTAAAAGAATTCTGCCCTCAACAACTATTTTTTTTTTATGTCAAGCAGCTGGAATTGGTTTCCAACAGAGAGTAAAGCAAAGGATGTTAGCAGTTCTACCCATCCTGCATTTAACTGGGGGGGGGGGGGGAGATGAACTGCAGCTCTTGGAAACCTCCAGAAACTATGACCTCTCTTTTATGTAAGCCATAGATAGAGCCAGCCTCATCGGTGCTATCTCTTTAACAACCAAAAATGCCTCTCTCCTGGCTCAAAACTAGAACTGGACTGCTAGAAAACTCTGGTTTCATTCTTGCATTTGTTGCGTCCACCCTGGTTTAGAAGGAATGTCTTTCTAGCCAGAGGGCTAAAGAGCAATGGTGAACCAATGGCATTTCCAATCCAATATCCATTTGTCGTCTCTTATCTATTTAAGTGCAAATCAACTGAACTCCAAAAGGTTCTATCCTAGGCCTTGTCTCCATCTCTGGCCGAACAGCTTTACCATCGGCTCATCCCATCATTTTCAGGGTCTGCCTAGTGGTTTTTTGTGGTCCCTTGGTATCCGGCCTGTTCGCTGACACGTCCATCCTTTAGGCGGGTGATACGGCCTGCCCATCTTCTTTTTGCCACATATAGTTCATCAAGCACATCACGCAGTCCGGTTCTTTGGCATAACTCCTTATTGCTGACCTTATTGTTACTCCACACATCCATCTTTCCATTGCTCTTTGGGTTGCCGCCAGTTTTTCTTCCTCTGATTTTGTTATTGCCTATGTTTGCAATATTCATTGGCAGACTGTCATCTGTTAGCACTGTTCGGTTTATGTTAAAGGCAATCCAAGCTGCTTTACATCTTCCTGTCCACTCTCCCTGTGGTATGTTACCTGGTTGGATTTGTTGACCGAAGTAGACATAATCAAGCAACTTCAATTTTACGAAAGAGACTTTCCAGTTATTGCAAAAGGTAAAGGTTTCCCTTGCTCGAAAGTCAGTCGTATCCGACTCTAGGGGTCAGTGCTCATCTGTTTCAAAGCCAAAGAGCCAGTGCTGTCTGCTTCTGCAGACATTTCCGTGATCATGTGGCAGGCATGACTAGACACTGGAGCGCATGGAATGCTGTTACCTTCCCACCAAAGTGGCCCCTATTTATCTACTTGTAATGTCTTGCTTTGGAACTGCTAGGTTGGCAGGAGCTGGGACAGAGATGGGAACTCATTCCGTCCTGCAGTACTCGGGAATCGAACTGCTGACCTTCCGCCTCCCAGTCAGCATCTTAGCCACTTGAGCCACTGCAGTCCTTATTGCAAAAAGCTTCAGTGATATTGTATCTCCTTGACAAACACTTTTATTGATTTAGATATGATGTATTTCAGACAGCAGTTTTATATTAGTAATGTATCCCTTATTAATGTTTCTCACAACATTGACATATGCTGAATTCATCCCAGCTTCATGTAGTGCAATTGTCTCCACCGAGTCGAATGCCTTTCAGTAATCAACAAATGCAAGCCATACTGGCGCTCTGTATGGTAAGCCCCCACTGAACAACCGGCTCGTTGAGTGACAAAATCGATAGGAAAGAGCGGCCTCATGGAATGACCAAAAACTGCAAAGCAACTGGAACTGTGGCTCTGGAGACTGTGGAAACAGCGGCAAAACTGCCGGAATTGCCACCATCAACGATGACGACGACAAAATAGGTACGGTGAGCCACCCACCTCCGTCCCCCACAGCTGTGTGTTGGAGGCAGGACTGGCCAGTTGAGAAAAAAAAAACGTTGCAAACCGCTGCTTTAAAATCTCCCAGGCGCAATGAAACGATTTTTGGAGTTCCATTCCTGGATTTTTTTGGAGCAGTTTTGGATTTCTTGAACAGTGCAAAGTTAGGGAGTATGTGATTTGACGTTTGTGGAGGCTTGGGGGGAGGGGGTTAGATGTTTTTTAAAATGGAGTTTGGGGGTATTACTGTATTAAAATGGAGTGTGGGAGCCATTTTCGGTTTGTCTGGAATGGAATATTTGGTTTTCAATGTATTCCTATGGGAAAATGCATTTCACTTAAAGAGCATCTCACTTAAAGAGCAATCCCATGGAACGCATTAAATTTGTTAAGTGTGAGTTTACTGTCTCCTCGGCTATTCTCTAGTAAGTTGTTTGACTGCATGGATGTAGTTGAGAGTGGAATAGTCTCTTTCTGGCATTTATTCACTGCAAAATCTGAGTCTGCAACTGGTAGTCTGAGGACTCATCCCAGCCTTCAAATGTTTTCCAACAGCCCTCGTCTTCACTTACAACGGTTCCCAAACTATGCTCCATGGAACACTGGTGGACTTCAATTCCCAGAAGCTTCAGCCAGTACATTGGCTGATGAGTGTTTGGGGGGCTAAAACACTGATCAGGCAATGTACTGACTGAGGCTTCTGGGAATTGAAGTCCAAGAACCAAACCTACCCCGTAGAGACATTTGACGGATACAGAGTAAGGAGAACACTGTATACGGTCCCAATCTCTTTGGAGAAAGAATCTGGTTAAATGAGACATTCAGCTATCTTTACATGAGTTAATCAGCTATCTTAGCTCTGCACTGGATCATCCACCATCCATCTTTAGTGGACCGTTTCAGGTGCAGGTAGGACTGGAGGAAATTTTCTCATCAGGCAGAACTTTTCACATCATATCTCGCTAGACCAGCGTTTTCCAACCTTTGAGTTTTGGACTTCAGCTCCCAGAAGCCCAAGGGAATTCCCCAAAGCACTGACCAGCCAGTGTACGGACATCAGTTTCTGGGAATTGAAGTCCCCCCCTGGACCATGTCGGGAACCACTGAGCTAAACACAGAAGAAGCCTTTGCAAGGTAACCTTGAGAAAATGAAAC
Source organism: Furcifer pardalis (assembly GCA_030440675.1). Lineage (NCBI taxonomy): Eukaryota > Metazoa > Chordata > Lepidosauria > Squamata > Chamaeleonidae > Furcifer > Furcifer pardalis. The sequence goes on from CP126898.1 coordinate 59,777,449, forward strand.
TGGCAGTCTCCTGTTTACACTCCCGTTTTGACCATGACTCTGTTCTAAAGGCTCTGCTTTCTTGACGCCACAAAGGCTACTGTGTTCATACCTGAAGCTGGGCTTCGCTCTTGGGGTCCAAAGGCTTCTTATAAAGGAGGTGCAAATATTCAGAGTTGTGAGTCCGCTCATTCTTCTCTTTTGCCTCTTCCACCCCGGCAAACCCTTCCAGGAGATTTGTCTTCAGAAGGCTGATGTCTCCGTGAAGCGACTACAAGACACGGATAAAAAGAGGGCGGGAGGCCCAGCAAAGGATAGTGAATTTCTTTGTCAAAGCAAATACAATCAAACCTCGCCTAGAGCGCCTCGCTTAGAGACTAACTCACTTAAAGAGCAGAATTTTCTCTGAATGGTCACTTTGCTTAACAAATAAAACCAACCAAAAACTCACTTAACAAATCCCCCCCCAAGTCACTATAAGACTGGGAATCTCCCTTGGTAGCGTTGCCTGGGGCGATGGCTCCCCCTTCCCTAGCCTTTGTCCGCTTAGAGATAGATCACACGATTTTCAGTAGTCTGGATATTTATTGAAACACCAAGCTAACAACCAAATGGGAAGACCAGTTCAAGGCAAAGTTCCCCAGGCACTGGATCAGACTGGCACGGGATTGGAAACAGTGGGAGACAATGCTTTGATCTGTCACGTCAAAACTATGTATATTGACACGTGAAACACGGACCAACCAAGAAAGTAAGTATAAGCTTGAAGAACCATTTAACCCTCAGTTCCCAGAGTCTGATCTTCCACTGCTCCAGCTCTGGCCCTGGGAATCTCTTACCTCTGTTGTCTCTTTTATCTCAAAGAGGAAGGTGTGGAGGTCATTGGACTCTGTCCTCAGCATCTTCTTCTCCTCCTCCGTCCCCACCTGGAAAGAGGCCTTGGATGTTCTCCCTTTCAATTCTTCCATCTCCTTTTGGAAGTGTGCAATCTGTGGAAGCAAACCTGGTTCATGTAACTTTTCAAATGCAGCCAACTCACGGAAACTCAAGAATGGACCCTGGCTAGGAATGTTTTAGATTTGGACCTGGTTTAAATAATATTTTCATTTCATTGCGTTAATTTTGTGTGCCTTGGGGCAATGAAATGAAAATATTATTTAAACCAGGTCCAAATCTATAAACAATTGATTCTGATCAAGAAAAACACATTTTATTCTCCTCAGATTCAAAGGAAAGATTAAGCGCCATCCATGCACCCAAAAATGTCTGGATTACGCAAAAACAAGATCTAACCCTACTAAGAAAAGTTCACCTCCAGGCCCCCCATCAATGGCCAGAGGAGAGTTAGTCTGTGTTCTGCTTTGGTTGTTTTGTGAGGTTGTATTTTATGATCGTTACTGTACTGTTGTTGTTTTGACTGTAAGCTGCCCTGAGTTGCCTCGGCGAGTGGGTGGCAATATAAATCTGAATAAATAAATAAATAACTCCATGAGTGCTTTCTCCCAAGAAAGAGATAAGCTCAGAGCAGTGACTCATGCAAAGGTACAACTAGCAGACTCCTCTGCTGTGTCTCTGGTATCTGAGCAAGGAAAACATAACTTATGGAAAAACTAGAGTGAGGAATCCAAGATTCATTCAAATCCTCTGTTACATAGAAACCATGTTGGTCAATGCTTTGATAAGTCTTTGAACATGTCCACCCCTTCTGTCCATTATCCTGCCTTTATTTTATAGGATTATGGACCCCAACCGCATCAATTCTCAAAAAGGAACAAACAGAGAAGCTGCATTGGTAAGAAAGCATGCAGAAACGATGGCGTCGGCAGTTCGAGATCTGGGTACTGCATGATGGACTGAGCGCCCATCTCTGTCCCAGCTCCTGCCAACCTAGCAGTTCGAAAGCAAGAAATTACAAGTAGATAAACAGGGACCACTTCAGTGGGAAAAGATTTTTTGGGAACATGAAAGGAGCCTCATTAGGGCGTCCCCAGAGCGGAGTTTCTCCAGCAAAAATCCTTTCAACCCAGAATAATTTCTAACACGAAATTATTATTACACTGCGCTTGATCTGAAATGAAACATTTAGAAGTCTCCAAAGAGAACAGTAGAGTCTCACCTCCTCTCTGATCCCCACAATGACAGGATCTGAATCTTTCCACTGATGAAGCTGCTTCTCTGTTCCAGCACTTGGAGGTTGTTGCCGACCCTGTGAAGCACAAAGTTTCAAGAGAAAATAAAACTGCCAGGTGTAGAGTTTTTGGGACGGGATGCTTTGGTTATGGAAGATTAAACACAACAAACGTTCATGTTTGTGCTTAAAATTAAAGACGAAGAAGCAACACATCTTAGATTCCACCTAAGATGGGTAGGTTTGTATGTCTGCCTCAGTCTTACTGAAGGCTTAAGAGGCTCCAAGTAAAGACCTAGGAACTCCTGTCAAAATGCAACCTCCCCCCCAAAACAAAATAAATTAATAAATCAGGAATATACAAGCAACCACAAATGGGATACTAAAAGATAGCATCTAGGGAACAATTCTGATATGATTTTACTAAGTAGAGCAGGATGGGGGTGAGGGGAAGAATCATATGGCCCTATTATAGCAATTTCTGCCTTCCGGAGCAGTAGAATAGACAAGATGCAGACATCCCCCAATCTTTCTCAGATTAAGATACAAACTGGGAATAAAATGCTGGCTTCTTTGCAGAAGCAGACAGTGCTGGCTCTTTGGCTTAGAAACAGAGATGAGCACTGACCCCTAGAGTCGGATACGACTGGCTTTCGAGCAAGGAAAACCTTTACCTTTACCTCTCTTTGCTTTCTACATTTACTTCCACATCTCGGGAGCCCAATGGCTGTGCTGGGGTTGAAATCCTGGTCTCAGCCCCCCCCCCCCCGGCTTTTGCTCACCTCTGTTCATAAAATTAGATGGCTTGTGCCTTATCACTTTACATATATTTATATTATTGGCTTTATGCACTATTTTTTTAATATGATACTTGTTTAATTCTCTTCTAATATTGTAATGGTCAGATTAAAATCACACAGTAATAACCAATCAAAACACACAAGAAATAAAACCAGATGGCATCAGAAATCTTAAAACCTTAACAATAGGCTCTTTGGCTGTGCCATCGGCCAGAGAGGCACACCTGTCTGGCACCAGAAGGGGAGCCTTCTCTGTGTCCAGTCCAGCACTATGGAACCTCCTCCCAATAGAACTACGCCTGCAGACGGAGCTGCTGTCCTTTAGGAAAGGAGTGAAAACCTGGCTGGCGGGATGGGTCTGGGGGACGGGTGGTGTAATGACCCCAGCTGGTTGGTTAATCTGAACCCTGCCCTTAATCTTTTAATTGTAACAGCTAGTTTTAATCTTTTCAATCGGTTTTAGTTTAAAATTTTTGACTTAATAATTTTAAATTGGTTTTAATTGTTATTGATGTTTTTTCTTGTTGTAAAATCGCCTCAGGTTGCTTTGGCGAGGAGGGAGATAAATAAGTCTGAACAATAAATAAATAAATAATATTCATAATAAACACTATAAACAGCAGTAAGTGGAGGTTAATGATAAAGACAATAAATCCAGGGTCAACAGTTCTCTTTGTTTTAAAGATGTAAAGCTGGTTTGACTCCTTCACAGGAGAAAGACAGGGCAAAAATATTTTAAATATATTAATAGAATTCCCATAGTCTCTTTCTCTCTGCTTCAAGAGAGGAACATTTCAGTGCACAATTTACATCCCAGATTTACTGTAATGGAACAAAAGTTGGCTGTTGTGGGCCAGCTTTCTATGGTGACATGCACACATCCGAGAAACCTTTTAAGAATGGTGCCCACCCAAGTACTAACAGAAAATCCAGTTTCTCCTTACCTGGGAAGAACTTGATTTTGAGACTGCAGGTGAAGCTTTGGCTGTTTTTTGGAGCATAGAAGCCGGCGCAGCACTCTGAGAAGAACTTACCACTGGAGTCCAAAAACACAAAAGCAAAAACATAAGCTTTCAATGCTTAATATTTGTGGTGAATTATGCTCCACCAACAAAGAACAGATTTAAGTTATGGACACTTATAGAATTTGCTAAAATTGGCAAGAAGGATAGAACATCGCAAGAAAAAAAGAACTCTGAAGACACAGTCAAACCTCGCATAAAGAGCGTCTCGCTTAAAGAGTAACTCGCTTAAAGAGCAGAATGTTGTATGAATGTTCGCTTTGCTTAACAAATAAAACCAACCTAAAACTCGCTTAAGAAATAAATCGGGGTTCTCAATTCCCCCCCCCCCCCGGACAATTGGTCACTTACAATGGTGTTTCGCTTAAAGAGCAAACTCGCTTAAAGAGCAATCCTGTGGAACGCATTATGCTCTTTAAGCGAGGTACAACTGTATATCCCGGATCCAAGTCTCACAGCCTAGAAGACTGAATAAAACAGCAAAGCAGCAATAACATCCGGATTATCCTGCAGAAGTGACTAGCCTAGAGTGTTCATTACACATTAATAATACAATTGCTACTTTAAAAGTTCACTAGCTCTGCCTGTATCCCTCTTCATTTCAATTCCACCAATTCCACATACCGTGATAAGTCTGTGTCTAAACATTGGTTGTCACATGTCTGAGGAAGAGGATTATAATCCATGGAAGCTCTTGCTAAAACCAGTGCACCTTAAATATCTTTCCATACAACCTGTAGTTTTTTATTACACATATTGGGCAGGGGAAGCAGGAATATTTTTATACAGGCCCCTTTGCTGAAAAGGCTGGATCCAATCTTCATGGAATCAAGCAGTTGAAAAAGTGACCATATTAGCTGGCGAATTTTGAGGCACCAGAGCACCAAAAAAAGTAACATTTATAGGGTTTAGAGCCATGGTTCTCAACCTCTTTTGTGTGTGTGTCATGCCCCACCTAAAAATCTCTAAAATCCTGACCCCCTCCCCCCGGGTGAAATATAATTCTTATTACTCAAAAAGTGAACTCCTATTCACATGAAGCAAGCCTAAAAACCCATTAAAAGGCCCCTTCCCAGTTATTCTATGATTCTATATAATTGTTATTACTAAGATGTAGCTGGAGGAATAAGAACTGATACAAGAAATGTAAGATGTAGCTGTAGGATAAGAATGGATACAAGGACTTTTTGTTATTTAATTGCTATGTGCTATTTTAGTGTTAAATTGTGTTTTATTATGTAAATTGTATCTTATGGTATTTCATTCTGTTGATGTATATTGTGCTGAGGATATGCATGCTTCGGACAAGGCTAAAAATCGGATAACGTCATGGCTTGTGGAACCAAGTCATAACGTTATCCTGGGTTTTACTGTATTGTATATTGGTTGTAATCCGTCCTGAGTGGCCTGTGCAAGTAGGGTGGAATATAAATTTAAATAAACAAATAAATATGTTTGTGAGCCGCCCTGAGTCGCAATTCGCAAGTGGGGCGGCGTATAAGTTGAACATCATCACCATCATTTTATTAACTTGGTCTAACTCATTCTTGAATTGCCCCTCTTAAAAATCAAGTTTCCCCTACGTTAGGACCCACAGATGTAGAGGAAGTCAACAGTTAAAAGAAAGGAAAAGAGGAAAACGGACCTCCTGAGGATATTGGGGTTGAAGCTTTTACTGGTGTAGCTGGCGAAGAGGGTAGAGCCGTCTGGCTTAGAGGTCCTGAAGTTGCAGGTTTTGCAGCTGGTGAGAAAGAGAAGACGGCAGAGCTTTGGCTGGTGTTGGTGGTGAATGGAGTAGATGATTCCAGAGCAGTGAACCTGAGAAAGGGAAAAGGAGAAATAAGATTAAGGCATGCTTCATTGTCTATGACTAAGAAGCTTCCAGGAATTTGCCTCAAGGGAGAGCGATCCACCCTACACAGCAGTCTTGCCTATACAGTAAAACCTCGCATGAAGAGCGCCTCGCTTAGACTAACTCGCTTAAAGAGCAGAATTTTCTCTGAATGTTTGCTTCGCTTAACAAATAAAACCAACCAAAAACTCGCTTTACAAATAAATCGGGGTTCGCAATCCCCCCCCCAAATTGGTCATTTACAATGGTGTTTCACTTAAAGAGCAAACTTGCTTTAAGAGCAATCCCTGTGGAACACATTATACTTTTTTAAGCGAGGTACCACTGTATCTCCATCAACGCTTGTCAAAGTGGCTGAACTGCAAAAGGGACAAGGATCTAATTAAACAGCAGAACATCGCTCCTCTTCCACATTGGAATAGGCTTTATTAGGGCACATCCAAAATAGGCTTTCTTATTAGGGTGTTTGGGTTTTGATGGGTTTATATGAAAAAATTAACATCTGTGTCATTTTGTATTTTTTGAGTTTTATGCTGCAAGTCACCCTGAGCAGGAAAGTTTCCCCTAGAGGGGTGGGGTATTAATTGATTTATTAATTAATTAAGAAACAAACAAACAAATAAATAAATAAGAGCACTGGGCCAGGTAAAGGGATGGTTGCAGCTCACTGACAGAGCACAAAGCAACAGCGTCCTTTCTGTGGAGCTACTCTTCCATCTGTTCTGAATGCTGTGGCAGAATGGAGTCAAGCTACTGTCCCAACAGAGGTGTACAAATTCCCAATCTACTTGTCATTCATCAATAATCTTCAATCTCAGAAGGACAGGGGGACTTCCTTCAGAGAAGTGGCCACAAACTTATTTTCTGCTATTCTAAATGAGTAAACACAAACCAAGTGATTTTAATTCCAAAAAAAAAAGAGACACACACAGAGATATATATTCTGAATTAGAAAAAAAATTCTGATACTAAGAGATGTTTGAGAGTGGAGTTGATTACTTATACCAGTGCTGGCGAACCTATGGCACGAGTGCCAGAGGTGGCACTCGGAGCCCTCTGTATGGGCACCCGTGCAGTCACCCCAGCACAGAGTTTGCCCCGCCCTCTGCCCAGCAGCCCAATGAAGCATTTCCTCCCTCCCTAAAATGAGTTCGCCCCGCCCCTCTGCTCAGCAGTCCAATGAGAGAGCTTCCTGCCTCCCCCCAGCACAGGGTTTGTCCCGCCCTTCTGCCCAGTAGCCCAATGGGAGCGTTTCCTCCGTCCCCTATTGCTGCGTTGGCACTTTGTGATAAATAGGTGGGTTTTGGGTTGCAGTTTGGGCACTCGGTCTCTAAAGGATTCACCATCACTGACTTAGAATATAGTGGATTCTCTCAGAGATTTGTAATCAAATTAGATGGCAAATACTCTGAGATACTTTGGTTATGAATGTCTGGAGTTTGGACTCAACGATTCATGGGGTCCATTCCAGCTTCACAGTTCTATGATGCCACAACTACTTTCTAAACCACAACACACGGATGGGGCAAAGCAGCCCAAATCAAAGCCTTACTTTTCACTGAGGTTGATCTTGACGGAGGAAGCTGAAGGGGTGAAACTTTGTTTGGGTCCAACAGGAGTTGCCAAAGTCGGAGGACCCGCTGAGTTGTCAGTGCCGGTTTTGAAAGCCACAGATCCGAATGAAAACGAGGTGGCAGAGCTTGGGATGGGGCTGGCGGCTGCTGAGAGGCCTGGAGTCTGGGACGCTTTGGAGGCTGGTGACGAGAAGGAGAATCCGGCCGCCCCGCTCAGATTGGAAGCTGGTGGAACCGGCCTGGAAGCCTCCGCTGGGGCTTGATGCGGCTGGGAGGATTCAGAAGTACTTCCCGCTGGTTTTAAATCAGAAGATGAGAAAGAGAACACGGCTGACCCGCCGCCAGATCCTGAAGCTACAACCGGGGGAGCAACTGATGGGGCTGTTTCGACCTTTGAAGGAGCAGCAGGAGAGGCAGACGGAGGAGTGGCACTTCCTGGGGGAAAAAGTGAGTGAGAGGAACAAACAAGAAAGAAAGTACAGGTTACTAGGTGGTGTTAAGAGGTCAGAGTTGGCAAAATGGAGTCATCTTCGTTCTGCTGGAAACGGAAAGGCCTGAAACACATACTAGACTTTGGCCAAGGGGAAAAAGTGTCCTTTTTGAAATTCAGCTTGAGAATGCCAACTGTATTATCTGCAGTTTGTTCTTATTTATTTATTCAATTTGTAAAGCCACCTCAATCAACATGCGACTCTGGGCGGCGTACATAAAATCCCCAACGATTAAACTATAGAAACCCTTAAAATTCCTAAAAACACTGATAAACTACCTCCCACCCACACCAATTAAAACTCTAGTTAAAAACTTTTAAAAGCATGACCGATCCAGCTCCCTTGCCCTGCTTAGAATCTTGTAGAAATTTCTCCCTTGCTCAAAAGCCAGTCATATCCAGCTCTAGGGTTCAGTGCTCATCTCCGTTTACAGCCAAAGAGCCATTGCTGCCTGCTACATTTCCCACCAAAAGGGTACCTATTTATCTATTTGCAATTTCTTGCTTTCAAACTGCTAGGTTGGTAAAAGTGGCAGACCAGCACCAGGTCAGCTAAGTTTCAGGAAACAATAAGTTAAATATGGAAAATCATAATCTCCAGGGCATTGTGATTGCATATTGTTTTTATTTTATGGTTTATATATTATTACTGTGTTACTTAATGAGTAACACAGTAATAATAGTGCTGGCTATTCGGCTTTGAAACAGAGATGAGCACTGAACCCTAGAGTCGGATACAACTGGCTTTTGAGCAAGGGAAACCTTTACCTTTACCTATCTATACAAGTGATTATATATTATAAAAGATATCTAAATAAGGAGTATATATCTGATAAATGAGTTGTTAAAAATGAGATCAGTTCAAATAAGGAATATGATTTATTTTTCTTTATATGTATTGTATTTTGTGTAATGTCTTGTTATTCTTTTTCTTAAAAATTATTATATAAAAAAAGAACTGCTAGGTTGGCAGGCACTGGGACAGAGACAGGAGCCCACTCCGTCATGTAGTACTCAAGTCTTGAACTGCTGGTTTAAAGTCATTAGGTTCAGTGTCTTAACCACTAAGCCACTGCAGTCCCATAGGATCTTATAATGTAATTCTAAGACATTCAACATGCTTTGGGAGAAGAAAAATATGGATATACCTATATGACAATATCATCGATTCTTTCCGCTGCTGTCAGTGGCAGTGCACCCTCCTCGTTATATAGAAATAAATATGTCCTTGTTTTTACCATGCACCAGTATTTACCTGCTGATTTTGCTCCTCTGTCCCCTTCTACAGATAGGGGTTCAGGTATCATAAGGAGAGACCGAACACCAGGGTTTTGATTGACCATGAAAAACGGGCATAAGACTCCATCTGTTGAGAGCAGGAGCAGGACCGGAGCAGGATCCAAAGTCTTCTCTTCGCCTGGGAGAAGAACAGAGAGACACAGAGTGATTCTATTTCTTCATAAGCCATCCTTCAAAACAAGACTGGCAAAAGATCAGAAAACCAGTGTGGTTTTGCAGTTAACACGGGTTTTGGGAGATCTCATTTCCACCGAGCCATGAAATTTACCAGTACAACCAACCACTTTATTTTTTAAACATATTTTATGGTAGATCAAATGCACCCCACAAAACGCAGTGTCAACTGCAGCATCTTATAGCACCGCAGAAGTGCAGTATAAAGATTATAAAAGCTCTAATGGTTCCTTGCCATTAACTTTGGCAGCTAGGGATCCTAAGAAATGCCATCTATCAGCCTCTGGAGGCCCAAGCCTGCCAACCCTGCTCTGAGCCTATGAAAGAGCATGATTCATACTTACTGACAGTTATGGGCACGTTGTTGGTGTAATCGACAGCCAGGCCAAGTGGCAAGGTGTCCTCACTTTTGTCTGTGACAGGCAGCTCTGCCCTGCTTGAGTCTTCCAGCACCCACAGCTCCCAGTTGCTCTGAAAGAGGAATAGTGCAAACTGAGTCCCGTCCCTTGGCCACCTCTTCTGCCAGGGAGGGAGAGGACACACCTGGCTTCCCACTTTGGAAAAAAGAGCTTTATTTATTTTATTGGTCTCATTTAATGGCTGCCATTCGCCCGACGAGGAAATTCAAAATGGCTCACCAGATTAAACCACCACAACTTGTATGTAGTGAGCAGCAGGCAATAAAATAGACCCGGATACAGTCAAACCTCACTTAACAAGCAACTTGCTTAGCGAAAAACTTGCATAACGAGCCGGTTTTTCAAAAAGCGATTCGACTTGCATAGCGACAATTTTCGCTATGCGAGTCAGACTATTCCTATGGAAAAACTCGCTTAATGAGCATTTCTATGGGGAAAAGTCGCACAATGAAAAATTTCGCTATGCAAGTTTTTCCATAGGAATTTTCACTATGCGAGTTTTTCCATAGGAATTTTCGCTATGCGAAAAAAACTCGCATAGCAAAAAACTTGCATAGCAAGCAGCCTCGCAGAATGAATTCATTTCGTTATGCGAGGTTTGACTGTAAGTGATTTGCACAATACATCCTGTTGCTCCTCCTTTTCCATTCCACAAACTATAAAAAAATAAATAAAAGTATTTTTATTAGGGGTCCCAAAAAAACAGATCAATAAAGTTACCTGATCTCCTTGTCTAGCAAGGATGCTGACTTCTGTGGAAGCAGCAGACGCTGCCAGAATCAGATCCCTTTACAAGAGAGAAGACACAAAGAGAAAAAGTGAGACAGCCCGAAGCACAAACAATAAGCCGATAACCAAAATATTGGCAGTGCAGTTGCAAAAATTCTGTGGAAGAAGAAACTCTATGGCATCGATGCCCTTTTTTTTTTTTTTTGCACCGGGGGCCTGATCACCCCCCCAGAACAGATGAGCGGGCCTGACCATGTCCCCGGAAATGGGCATGTTTGCGCATGCGGATCAGTAACCACTTCCATGAGTGGTTCCGGACGCGTTTGCACAGGCACAAATGCATCTGCGCCACTCCTGAAAGTGGTTTCGCCACTCCCAGAAGTGATTCCAGACATCTCTGAGCACATGCAGATGCACATCAGAGGGCGCACATTACAGACGCACATGCGCATCAGAGAGCGCAAAAAACCCCATCCACTTCCGTGAGTGGTGAGAACCGGATGAATGGGCATCAACGGCTTGATACGGCCTGAGGGCCATAATTTGGGCACTCCTGCTCTATGGGATCGTTATGTCTACTTCCACCATGCAAATACCATAGATGTGTCAGAATGTACTGTCATGCTGTTGTGACCTGGTGTCCTGGGTGCGAGGAGGAGGAGGAGGAGGACTTTCAGCCGGCCCAGCTGCCTGATGCCAGGTCCGGCTTGGAATCTAAGCCTGAGGAGGACCTCTTGCCAGTCCCCCAGGCCACAGCTGGCTCAGATCAGGAGGCCGAGTCGGAGGACATGGACAGGGCACCCACCTCGCAGTCAGTTGTCACTCCGGAGCCTGCGCTGGGCCGGAGCATGGGAGTTTGACAGGCCAGGTGCCGGCAGGCAGGCTACTCAGGAGCAGGTTGGCATGCCTGCTCTTTACAGGGTTTCATTGAAGCATCAGCTGCAACTGAGAAGGAAGAGGGCCCGGGCACACCTCCTGAACAGACCCTCAGCTGTGGGGTCTGACTCCCCTTAGAGGAGAGGTGTGCCGGCAGGCTCTTGTCGGGCCAATTCCTCAGCTTGGTGAAGCCTACACTGTGCTCCTGGCTTCCTGACCTTGATTCCCTGGACTCTTGAGCCTTGGACTCTGACCTTGACCACCCTCTCTTGGACAACCCCTGCACCTCTAGTATGACTCCACTGCCTAACCTCTGGACTGGCAACAAAGATTCTGTTCTGCTCCTTCTGAAACGTGAAATAAGGAGACGCTCCCCTTACCCCCATTTTAGCTCTAACCAGCTCTGCTAGTGCCAGGCTCTGTCACATGCAAGTAAGTTTTATTCATTCGCTAGCTCACTCACCAGTCTTTGACATAGTTAAGGAAGTAGTGATGTTGTCGTTCAGTGCAGCTGCCATAGCAGGGCTCCATAAAATTAACAAACACCTCAGGGCGTTTGTCTTCCTTTTTCTGAAAGGGAAAATGGAATGAAAAAACGGGGTGTGAAATGCCTTCCTACAAATAAGATGGCAAAGGTAGACAAGGCCAAGGTTGCTCTTGCTTGAAAGCCAGCCACCTCCGACTCTAGGGTTCAGTGCTCATCTCTTAACGTTGTGCGATGCAAATGTTGGCCTCAAATTCCCCAACGTTATCCGATTTTAGCGGTATCAGATGTAAACGTTATCTGAGGTACCACTGTATTTTAATGCTAGCTTTCGTGGATCAAGCCCACTTCATCAGACATAAGAGTGGCTAGCATGGAATACAGTCTATAGTTTTGTTTTTTTAACAAGTGGTACATCTACAGGAAGGTGAAGATCACCTTTGGTAATAATCCATGTTTTCATATTTATTTATTTATTAGTCAAATTTATTCATCGCCCTTCTCCCCAAAGTGACCCATGGCGATTTACAACAAAAAGCATCAATAACAGTTAAAACCAATCTAAAAAGTTATTAATCGAAAGTTTAAAACTAGCTAAAACAAATTAAAAGATTAAAAGTTTATAGTAAATTACAGCTAAAAAAAATTGAGGACAAGGGGGCTCAGGTAAGCCAACGGGCTGGGGTTGTTACACCGCCCCTCCCCCAAACCCATCCTGCCAGCCAGGTTTTCACTCCTTTCCTAAAGGACAGCAATTCTGCCTGCATATGTAACTCAATTGGTAGGAGGTTCCATAGGGCTGGAGCAGACACAGAGAAGGCCTTCCTTCTAGTGCCAGAGAGACGCGCCTCTCTGACCGATGGCACAACCGGAGCCTCTCCGGTCCGCTCTGGTGGGACGGACAGATGTCCTTGGGACGATGCAGTCTCTTAAGTATCCTGGTCCACTACCATGTAGGGCTTTAAAGGTGATAACCAGCACCTTAAATTGCCAGCACCTTGAATTCCACGCAAGACTTAGTTGACTAACAATATAACCTCTGTTATGTTGGAGTCTTTCACTGAACTTGAGAAAAGTGAGGAAGGATTCCAACTAGCAAGGAAACATCTGGAAGAAACCTGAGGGCATAGAATACAACAGAAATGGAGAAATGACAGCAAGCCCTTTCTCCAACCAAATCCATACTTACTGGAAGGAGAGCCATCACCACTTCAGGGGCCGTCTCTAAAGTACCGTCTGCAGCAGCATACACAATCGTGAAGACGTAGGTGCCAATCCACAACACGTCCAAGACTAGGAAAGAGAAACGGAGGCAAATTAGCCTGATTTTTCAGAGCCTGCTTGTTTTCAGAGTTTGACTTAGACCTAGGGACTGTGGTGGCTCGAGTGGCTAAGATGCTGACTGGGAGGCGGGAGGTCAGCAGTTCGATTCCTGAGGACTGCAGGACGGAATGAGCTGCTAACTTAGCAGTTCGAAAGCAAGAAATTGCAAGTAGATAAATAGGAACCACTTTGGTGGGAAAGGTAAACAGCGTTTTGTGTGCTCCGGTATCTTAGTCGTGCCTGCCACATGACCATGGAAATGTCTGCAGAGGCAGACCAGCACTGGCTCTTCAGCTATGAAACAGAGATGAGGACTGAACCCTAGAGTCAAATATGACTGGCTTTTGAGCAAGGGAAACCTTTACCTTTACTAAGATTTTTTTCTTTAAAAGTAGCTCAGGTATGTACATACTGTATTTTTTTGTGTTTTTACTGTATTTTTATTGTATTTTATTGCACTCCATTGCATTGTACAGATTTTAAACTCTTCTGTTATGTTACTGATAAGGTCGTAAGACTAATGAATTAATAAACATTTGTACTAAGAAAAATGAAGCCAAAAACATGGGAATACAATACCTTTGATAGGATTATCTGAATCATAGAATGGAGGGCAAGGAATTGTCTTTTTCTCCTGGAGGTCCTGAAAAACAGATTGAAGAGAGCGTTTAAGACTATGGCATCTGCAGTGGCATAGAGGAGACGATGGTATCAGCAGAGGGTGGATCCGAAACTGGCATTTTATCCTCATGGACAAGCTTATGTGTGAACCAGTCGCATCACTAGGGAATGCTACAGTTCCAATGAGACATGAGGCAAGTTATTCTGCATCTTCACACATCTCTATGAAGAAGCAGAACTGTAGATCTCTGTCAGGATTGCGCATGAACCTAAGCAGGACATGTGGCTCTCTCTTTCTCTGAAGAAAACAGGTAGGTGCGTATCAAATGGAAATAACGAGACCAACCTGTAGCTTTGTTATTGCACTACTTTTTGTATGATGTTACTCATGGACCATTAAAATTAAAAATATTTCTGAAAGAAATGATTTAAAAATTTGGGGGGGGGGGTCTGAAAAGGAAGCTTTACAATTCAATGCCTATTCTACCAATTTGCATTTCATCTCAAATACGACAGGTAACCTTGGAATTCAGTGCTGATACTCTGGTTTCCCGCAAAGGATTCAAAATGGTCTAAGGGGAACCTTTTAGAGACCAAGTGCCCAAACTGCAACCCAAAAACCACTTATTTACCACAAAGTGCCAACACAGCAACAGGGGAGGAAGGAAATGCTCCCATTGGGCTGTGGGCAGAGGGGCGGGGCAAACTCTGTGCTGAGGGGAGGGAGGAAGCGCTCCCATTGGGCTGCTGGGCAGAGGGGCGGGGTGAACTCTGTGCTGGGGGAGGGAGGAATCGTTTCCATTGGGCTGCTGGGGATGGGCAAAATCTGTGCTGCGGTGACCACGTGTGCCCAGAGAGGGCTCTGAGTGCCACGTCTGGCACGCGTGCCATAGGATCGCCACCACTGGTCTAAGCACTTAGCATAATAATACCCAGTACAGTCTGTTTTGTCCAGGTATGGGGTGTCAGAGAGAACTGAGATCTAGGTCTCTCAAGTTCTAGCCTGAAATTCTAGCCATTACACCACACTGCTGATCCAGAACCTGAATTTTCCACACATATCGGTGAGTTCTGGCACATAATTGTACTATCTATATTAATTTTATGATAAATTAATCATGAATTCAGGGTGGATGGCAAAGGGCAGGCAGGGAAGTAGAAAAAGAAAAGAGCAATGACAAGAATAATAAACAAGAATAGTAACAGTGACGGAAAACATACAGGTAGATATTGAACTACGGTCCCATTCTGTTTCCCAACGGCCAACTGTTTTCCTTTGGGACTCCAGCACACTAAGAGAGGAAAAAGAGGACTTCATTAGCAATGGAAACAGACAAAAACAGTATAAACCAAGTAAGAGGCAGCCCAGGATTCACATCGAAGAGAAGGAACGTCGAAACTACGAAACTGGCTTGGTATCTCACTATTGCCTACAACATCCCATTTTAATTTTAATTGCTCAGAATGTTCCCAAGAAGAAAAAGAAACAATTCTGTCATGGATTTCATCCCATCAGGAATGCAGGTTCCTCTAGTCCAGGGGTGCCCAAACTATGGCCTGTGGAACGTCATCATCTGGCCCGCAGGACATCATCATCCAGCCCACAGGATGACATCATCCCGCCCAGAGGCCGGATTGTTCCAATCTCCAGAACTTCTCTGCCGTCGCTGGAAGTACCACAATAGAAATTCAATTAAATAAATAAATAATAAATAAATAAATCGTGCAAAAAAATCAAAAACCGGCACAAAAATGTGCCACCCTCCTGCAAGGGAAGCGACAAAGGTAGGGAAAATGCCCGGAAACACGTGGTGAATTCACGTGCCGCCACTGGGAGGAACCATGTGACTGGCCCGTTCAGCTATTTGAGGGGGCTCGGTCAGGCTCCTGGCGGGAAAAGTTTGGGCACCCCTGCTCTAGTCATTATCTTTTCTTTTTTTAAAATTTGGCACCAAGGCGGCATGAGGAAGCTTTTGGGGGGTAGGGTGGGGATATTTTATAGAGATAGAGATTCAGCAGGTGAATCAGCTGAATTTCTACACTAACCCCTAAACAAGGCCACCTACCTGATGTAACAGCCACAGAGGCTGGAAGAGTGGCATACACCTTCACCCCATCTGTAACCTGGAGGACACAGACACTTCCATCCGACAGACAGGCGGCCAATAAAGAGGCATTCACAGGGTTCCACTTTAGGTCACTGACCAGCTCAGCAGCCACCTTCTGGTAGGCAAACGGGCGTTTTTGCTGTTTAGCCTGTTAGAAAGAAAGCCACAAGAGACATGTCTTTCTAGGAGAAAGATATGGTAAATATAAATATTGCATTACTACTTTTAATTATATTTGAAATCTGGCACCGTCACATGTTCCTTCTTTCACGGGAAGTCCATAAATCACATGTAAACCACCACAGCAACCCTTGCATATCAATAATTTTTGTTTATTTGACTTACTGTATTTTTTCAAAATGCAAATTGCATTCTCATCCCAAGAAACATTTCTCCTATTTTCTTGTGCTGTCAAATCCACCAGAAGGTAATCGTTCTAGCATCATGCTTCCCTCCTTTGATCAATCTGGCATGGTCTATTACAAGGGTGCCCAAACTTTTCAGGCTGCGGGCCTGTCAAAGGTTGGTTCAATATTGCCTTGAAAATGGACCACTCACCTGATTCACAAAGGTGCGGACGTCAAAAAAGGCAATGAAGGCCCCGACTTCGCTTGAGGACATGCAGACAGATAGCGTGAGGTTATCACAGCTGAGTGCCAGGTGATGTACTCGGAACTTTGTGGGAACAAAGAGGCTCTGGATATTCTCAACTGCAAAAAAAAAAAAAACCAGGAAGAACGTCATGGAACCACCACCACCACCACCACCACCAGTGTTAAAAAAGTAACATGAACTAATTTTTTTTAACAATTCTGATCCTGATCTACTAAACCCAAGACTGAAATAGGAGCCTTTTTGAGACTATGGGGATGGCAACTGGTATATAGGATTATGCCCAAGAGCGTGGGTATTTAAGTTAAACCAAACAGGACGCCAGGAAAGCGATCAACCCAAAGTGTAATGGTGGCACCCAAGGGGTAAGAGACAACATATAATATTGTCTATCACCTAAATCAGCAGTGGGTGAAGGCTGCTTGCAAAAGTTGCCTGATATGCATGTCAACCTATAGACTAAATTATTATGCGTCAAGTTTCTACAAATGCATTCAGGCATTCAACTACTTTGCACGCACTGCCTTGTCAAAGTTTATATAAAACACAGAGGACTTACTAATTTTATTCGGTGAATCTCCAGGTTGAATCTGCATCAGAAGGTTTTTGGTCTGGAAGATCCTCAGCCCAGCGGCACAACCAGCAAATAATAATCCATGTTTGTTGGACACAATGAGAAGATTGGACCGTTCTTTGGGGAGATCTTCGGGGGGCTCAAAGATCCGGACTTTCTTCAGGGCTCTGAACTGAAAATCCTGCAGTACATTCATAGCTTTAAAATATGGCTTGCGCAAACCATCAGTTAGAGTTTTAGTTTTAAACATAGAGCTAAAAACCCAAGCCCTATTACTACAGTCCTGAATCAGTTTAAAAAGTCAGCTACTCAAATACATCGCAACCTCCTTACCTAGTACAGCTAGTTCATAAGTTAGTACTGAATTGACCAAAACTCTCTGTTACTTAATTAATCAGTTACACTTTTGGCAGGATCTAAAAACTACCAAAATGACAAACAGGCAGTAAAAGTGTTGAGAACAACATAAAACATTTTTGCATATACAGTAATACCTCGGATAACGCTAAGACTTGGTTCCACAAGTCTTGGTGTTATCCGATTTTTAGTGTTATCCAATGCATGTTAAAATCCTATGGGATGGATCGGATAACGTTAAAGCTCCATAGAGATACATTGTAACCGCACAGGCTTTAGCAGTTGTTATCCGATCCATCCCATAGGACCTTAACATTATTCGATCCAATTCTCCTCCCCAGATTACTTAACGTTATGCGATTTTAGCGTTATCCAAGGTAAACGTTATCCGAGGTATTACTGTACGGTCTATGCTGCAATCATATTTTGATAGAATTCTTCAGTTTGCCCAATAATTAAATATAGTATACTGTACAACCAATTATGAGTGTTTTATACTGTTGCTGTATTGCCCAAACTCCTTTGTCACGTACATCCTGAACTAAAATAAAGTAATAACTTGCACGTATAAACAATAGACTACGTCACGACTCTCTTAACTCCATTTTATTATCACAATAGCTCTATGTGATCCTTCAAGATGGGAAGTAGAAGACAGTTTGAATGTATTTAGCAGTGATGGCAAACCTTTTAGAGACCAAGTGCCCAAACTGCAACCCAATACCCACTTATTTATTGCAAAGTGCCAACAGGAGAGGAAGGAAACCCTTCCAATGGGCTGCTGGGCAGAAGGGTGGGGCAAACTCTGTGGTGGGTGGCAGGAGGAAGTGTTCCCATTGGGCTGCTGGGCAGAGGGGAGGGGAAAACTCTGTGCTGGGGTGACTGCATGGGTGCCCACAGAGGGCTCCAAGTGCCACTCTGGCACGCGTGCCAGAGGTTCACCAACACTGGTATATAGTAAACTTGGGGGCTGGCTGCCAATTTGAATTTTAACCCTTCTCCAAAATGATAATCCATCATCCCCTGCTCTTGTTGGGGTTGACAGGAGTTACATTAAAACAACCCTGGGGAAAACACCAGATTGGTGAAGCCTGAAGCTGAACAGACTTCACACTCCTAAGACCCCCCCACACACACACACACACACAAACAAAAAAGGAATCCTACTTTCTACCTTCTCTTATGCTCTCACACACTACAGTTGCCGCCCCTCCCAAATTAAACAAGATAACAAGACAAAGAACAAAACAATTTCCAGCCAAATTAACTCCATGACCTTTTTTCAAAGCGATAGCTATGTTAATCTGTGCAAATATATCAGAGAAGAAACAGAACAAAAATGTTGTGACATGTTAAAGACAAACAGCTTTCGGGGATCAGGTGGATGATGTCTGAGGAAGTGGACTTGATCAGCAAAGGTCAAGGTATCCAACCCTAGGGTTCCCCTCCTGCCATTTCTTAACAGGCAATGAATCTCTCTCTCTCTCCCCTGGTCCTCAGCCTCATGGCTGAGCCTACCTCACAAGACTGTTGTGAGGAGGCAAATAAACAGACAATTAAAAGAGAGTACGGAATGGAAAATGAAGTTCCTCTCGAGACCAGCAGCAAGGAACCGAAGAAGAAGGTAACAGATGAGAAACTGAATCTTAAGGTAACAGTATGCCATTAAGAGTGCGTAAGTGGTGCTCGATGAATTTGAACTTGTCAATTTTCTTTTATGCTTTTTCTATGGTTTTGTACAGGTATAGGTGAGTTGTCCTGCTCCTAGCGTATTCGTTATGTATGGCTTTTTGATTTGTAAGCCGCCTATAGCATCGGGTTCACCTGAGTAGGGTGGGATATAAATTTGAATAAGTAAATAAATAAATAATGGAAGGAGTGCAGTTCCTCTCAGGGGCAAGCAAAAGGAACGGGGAAAGAGAGTAACGGGGAAAGAGGGTAACTGGAGGGGTGCAGTTCCTCTCAGGGGCAAGCAAAAGGAACGGGGAAAGAGAGGGTAACGGAAGTAACGACGTTCCTCTCAGGGTCAAGCAAAAGGAACGGGGAAAGAGAGTAACGGGGAAAGAGGGTAACTGGAGGGGTGCAGTTCCTCTCAGGGGCAAGCAAAAGGAACGGGGAAAGAGGGTAACGGAAGGAACGACGTTCCTCTCAGGGGCAAGCAAAAGGAACGGGGAAAGAGAGTAACGGGGAAAGAGGGTAACTGGAGGGGTGCAGTTCCTCTCAGGGGCAAGCAAAAGGAACGGGGAAAGAGAGGGTAACGAAAGGAACGACGTTCCTCTCAGGGCCAAGCAAAAGGAACGGGGAAAGAGAGGGTAACGGAAGGAACGACGTTCCTCTCAGGGCCAAGCAAAAGGAACGGGGAAAGAGAGTAACGGAAGGAACGACGTTCCTCTCAGGCAGGGCCTCTCCTCTCCCCCACCCCTCAATTTCGGTTCCGGCTCTTTCCCCTCACCTTCATCTCCCGCTCGGGGATGACGTCCATGTCGTCCCCCATGGCTGAGGGAAGGGGAGGCCGCCTCGCGGACGCCGACCGCACAGACTTCGCGCGCGCAACCACCGCTCACATTTCCGCCCCTCGCCTCTCCAACCGGAAGGGACTACAAAAAAGGACGGACACTTCCGGTAATACTCTATAGGCCTTCCCTCCCGCGAAACTTCTACGGAAATAAGGGGACTCCGGAGGAAAAGGCAACACGACCGAGGCCTGCGGGGACAAGGAGGGACGAAAACGGCGGTTACCGGTTCGCTGACTAACGAAACAAACGCCTCAGGGACGGGGGGAAATAAATAAATGGCGCCAGCCAAGCGCTTCCGGTAGCTCTAGGCATGGCTCCCCATCTCTATGGCAGATTCGCGGAAACTGAAAGAAAAATGAGGGCAGATAGATCTACGAATGAAGACTCACACAGGCCGGCCTCCTTCCGGGTTCTTTGGCATTCTCTTCCCACTAACATTTGAGATGACCAATAATAAAGGAATCTAGGAGGTGGCCTTTATTACGTCAATTGCGCTCTTTATTTACAGTAAAAATTATTTTACTGAATGTCACAGAATTATCCAAAAGAAACCAACACTTTTATACATACACCTATTAAACACAGTGGGGAGGTTTGTTTCACAGCATATATAACATGCTGAACCTCCCACTGTAACAGGGATTTAAAAATTGGATTAAATTCCCTGATTCATTAAGTCTTGGGGCAAGTACTGGATTTCACTCGTGCTTTTGTTGTTGTTCAGTCACATAGGTCTCAAGCTGCTGACCTGCCAACCCTCCAGTTGTCAAGTTCAGTATCTTAATCGGAATGAGCTCCCGTCTCTGTCCCAGCTCCTGCCAACCGAGCAGTTCGAAAGCAAGAAATTGCAAGTAGATAAAATAGGGACCACTTCGGTGGGAAGGTAACAGTGTTCCGTGCACTCCGGTGTCTAGTCATGCCTGCACCACATGACCACGGAAACGTCTGCAGAAGCAGGCAGCGCTGGCTCTTCGGGTTTGAAACAGAGATGAGCACTGAACCCTAAAGTCGGATACGACTGACTTTTGAGCAAGGGAAACCTTTACCTTTTACTAAGCCACTATAGTTTCCTAGGAAGTATACTCATTAGTAAAAAGTGCTTGAAGTGGAAATTAACATCACTAATATTACCACAATTTTATAATGTAGACCAGTAGGAATATCATATTGCCAAGAAAGATAGCAGTAGAAGCCCATTTAAAACTGTCAATCATCATTACCATCACCACCATGACATCCAGTATTTTCCAAAGTATAATAGGCCAGCTTCTTGCTTTTAGGAACAAATTTGCAGAGGACACCAATGTAAGAAAGGAAACCAATGACTCAGAAGACAGGATCAAGATGCCCATAAACAGACTGGGCAACTGGATCAAAACAAACAAAATAATTTCAACGCAATAATTGTAAAGTTCAGGCAAAAGGTAGAAATCTGTGGAACAGAGAGATAAAGCAACAAAAAAAGGCTGATGCAGTTCTAGGCTGTATCCACAGAAATATAGAGACTAGGTCAAGAGAAGTAATCATTCTATTCTGCTTTGGTTAGACCTCACTTTAAGTACCGTGTCTAGTTCTCAGCTCTCCAACTGAAGAAAGATAGCACCAAGTTGTAATGTATAAAGAAAGGAAGACCAAGGTAATAAAGGTCTAGAAACAAAAGCACTATGGAATACAGGTGACAGAACACAGTATGTTTAGCCTAGATAAGATTCGAGAGGAAATAAGGCAGTTTTCTTCCAATTTTTTAAAAGTCTGTCATGTAGAAATAGAACAAGCTGTTTTCTGAATCCCTGAGGCTAGGGGTCGAGTCAAATTACAAAAAAGAAGAAAACCAGATGGGTCAATTTACAAGAAAGGTGATCTTGACTAAACATTAGGAAGAACTTCCTGACCTTCTTAGTACTACTGGTAGTAGAATATACTATCCTGGCAGGTGGTGGAAGCTTTTCTGCTGCAGATTTCAAAGCAGAGATTATAAGACTTCCGTAGCTGTGGATTTCTGACATCAGCAAAGGATACCAGTGATGGCGAACCTTGGCACTCCAGCTGTTCTTGAACTTCAATACCCAAAAGCCTTGATCAGCAGGAGTGCTGACTTTGACTTCTGGGAATTGAAGTCCAAGAACAGTTGGAGTGCCAAGGTTGGCCATCACGGGATTAGATGGTCTCTGGGATCCCTGCAGTTCTGATTCCAATTAAAAAAGGACTAGCATTGCTTTATATTTACTGTGCTGTCTTCATATTTGGTGATAATTCTGTATATAACATACAAAAATGGCACAATACCGGGATATATAAATCTGAAATACAGTAATAAAATAAAAATATAAAATTTTGCCCCTTTGTGTAGGTCTGTGTGTTACAGAAGAAAGGCTGATGACTAGAGTCTGGATTTGCTATTTTTTATTTAAAATCATTGATTTACAAGCACAGAATTTTAAAAAGACTGAAAAGAAGCATAAGAACAGAAGGAATTGGGGAGATATCAGCAATGAAGAAGATAGGAATAACCAGTAGCCAGGATCCTATAAATGTACAACAGGCAGCAAGAAATATTTTTGCTTTCAGAACGCTTAGGAACATTTCTCCCTGGAAATTGGTAATTAGGCTGGAACAGCATTAAATAAGGGGGGGCTGGATTCTTCTCCTATAGTTCAGGCTTGTAGTTCCATCTCAGGCCAACAGAGAAATAATTTAAACATTATTTAAACTCATGTGAAAGATCAAAGCTTCTGCTTTTGAGCACACTAATGAAGAATAAAGTATGAAATATAAAGTATTTTTTGTTGTTTACTGTTGTGAGCAGCACAGAGTTGCATTTTGCATGAGGGGGTGGCATATAAATTGAATTTTAAAATAATAATTTAATAATAATGAAGCAAGATAAAAATAACTTATCCAGACTTCTTTTCTTAAGTTGTGTTGAGTGCTAAGCTAAATAGTGTATTTTGGCTTCCGAAGCAACTAAACAAATGGGGTACGAAATAAGCAACAAGGAGCTCTAACTAAGCAACAGCCTGCATCAGAATAATAATTAGCTGAGTGGCCCTAACTGCTTCCACGTAGTTCTATGAGGTGACCAGAACAGGCTACCTCTAATCCAGTTGTTCCCTATGTGGGGCCCAGGCCCCACAGGGGGACTTCAATTCCCAAAAGCCTAAGTCAGTACATTGGCTGAACAGTGCTTTGGGGAACTGACATCAGCTTCTGGGAATTGAAGTCCAAACCCAAAGGTTGGAAAATGCTGCTCTAATCCCTTTGCTGCTCCCTGTATCTTTAACCTCATTTTCAGAAGAGAAGGCAGGTAAGGAAATTGGCAAGACCAATACAACCAGGTTGATTCTACATCAGATGGCTGATTCTGATTGGTAGATTATCCCCAGCAAAATCTCTTGCCTTTCTCCCTGATGTATACGGACCGTTGCTATCTTCCTTCAACCTGTGCAAATGAGAGCAGGATGGAAATGTGGAGAAAACTGGAGCTGTATTAGCAGCTGAAAGCAGACCTGTTATAACCAGAGAGTCTTAGTGCAGCCAGACAGCTCCAAAGACATGCCTCTGATGGCACTGGAATGGGTCTCTGTTAAAGCTAACCTTCCATCTGCCACAAACTGCACCTGCCTCATGCCCAAACCAAGAAATCCCACAGTTGAACCAAAAATATCACTTTGGGCACAGATTTGTGGTCAGTCTGGAGCCCCTTTGTCCCCGTGTGCCATGGGGTCACTGGGGGAGCAGTCCAGACTGATCCACAAGCAGTCCAAATGGTGACCACACTCTCTGTTAATTTGGATAAATGTCTGAAAAGTCACCATACTACGAACATAGGTGGCTGTCCTCCTGTAAAATAAAATAAAATAAAACGCTACAATTTCAATCTCTTTCCCAACTCTCATCATCCCCAGGGATGTCAGTCGCCAGCCTATCTTCAAATCATTTGCGCTAAAGGGATATCTCGTGGTAAAAAGATTACCTCCTTTGTTCTCCAGACACTAAACTCTAGAGAGAGTTAAGTACAGGGTTCTGTTATATCCATGGTTTCAGTTATCTGCAGGTCTAAAAATATTCAAAACATTTCTGGAATATATAATATAAACAGCACATTACCAGACCTGGCCACCAGAAGCCTCTGTCTGCATTGTAAAATATAGGGTTTGCTATTATCCACAGTTTCATATATCTGTGGTAGATCTTGAAATATATCCCCTGAAGATAACAAGGGGGAACACGTACAGTAAATGGGTATTATTGCCCAGGGTTGTCTTAAAGACAGGGCCTTGGGGCAGATATCCAGGGTCCCACTCTGTAGAATGAGCAGAAACCACCATAACATAAGGAGTTGGCATGAGTGCATTTTGGAATAAGTATAATGCAGATTATATGACCTATAAGCAGAGCAATTGTAGGGATAAGAACTGGAATTCTAAAATCTATATTTACCTGACTGCACTGCTCTTAAGAACACCAAATTCTCTTTGAGTTTCAATTTAGCACACTCAGAAGACTACAGTTAAGAGACATTTCTTATGCCAATGACAAGTATTCTATCTATTGCAATAAACTCCACCCAAAGTAGGGTTGCCATACATCCCGGAAAACCAGGATTGTCCCGGATTCAAGGTCAGAAAAATTGTCCCGACCAGTTCAATAAAAATCATGCTAAAGTCCCGGATTTTTAAAACTTACTGATTGTTTATTATAACACACCATTGAAATAAATTCGAACTCTCGCCATCAAACGATTGATTTCCTGCCACACTGGAGCTGGAGTATACCTGGAGACAAATCTTAACATCCTCGCCTCATACCACTGTCCGATAAGTGCGGCCAGTGTGTTTCCTGGAACTGGGGATGATAAGAGTTGACCGTGACTCAACTTCTCAGAAGCACAACAGATCGTCTTATAGTTAGAATTAAGTATTCTAAATAAATTTATGTATATATTGATATATTTAAGGTGAACGTGTTTTATAGCTGTCATTATATTATGTTTGTTTTTTAAAAGGCTATTTTGTAGATAACCCGTCCATTTTTTGTCAAGTACTGTATACTTCTGTCCCAGTTTTGTGGGAGAGAATTATGGCAACTCTAACCCAAAGGGTTTTTTTAAAGTGAAAGATACTTCCTCAGATGGGCTGTTGAAACCCACATTTTGAAAAAGGGGTGGGCAACCAAACTGGGGAACTCGGAGAGAAGTTGGGAGAAAATAGCTGAAACTGTAAGAAGAAGGCACTTAAGAATGTTGATTTGCAAGTCAACGACTCCTGAGCAAGTAAAGTCAGGATTCAAAATGGAAACGGGAGAATCCTTCCTCTGGGTTTGAAGCCACTTCAAGAATAATTTGTCTTGCCTGGGAGATGGAGATGCAACATGCAAACGACCACAGTTTGAGACTGCTTCTGAAAATAATCCAGAATTGTTCTGGTTGGCAAAGCACACTGTAGTCTTTTGCTTTGGGTTTCACTGTTTCATTGTTTGCCACTACAGTAAAAAAAAACCACAGGTCTACTGCAGTTTACAACAGCAAATCCTACGGAAATGCCATCCTGGTTTACACATTTTTAATGTATTTTCCCCCCGGTTTACAACGATCAATTCAGGACAATTTTTTAAAATTTCAATGCATCCCTATGGATGTTTTGGTTTACAATTTTTTTCCGGGTTACAACAGACGCTGTCGGGACAGACTCCGTCGTAACCTGGGGTTTTACTGTATGCTAACTATTACAAATACCATTTTAAAAAATGCTACCTAGAGACTCTTCTTCCCAGCAAAAGTCCCTAGAACTTCCCTTGTCGTTCCTTTTGCTAAAATGGATTAGTTTATTGCTTTCTTAAACCATAAAGCAGGAAGGCTCTATTTATGGTCTAGGTAGGATGACGGGTAAGATGAAATGGGAGGGTTTGGCTTTTGGGGAGGCTTCTTTCCCTTCAAGGAAGGCTGGAGATTTCTCTCTCAGGAGGTGGACCCGAAGGCTTTGGAATGCTTTCGTTGGCTTTTCCTTCAAACATCATGACCCTGAAAGAGAAACAGGAACAGACAAGATAGAGATGAAGATAAACCTGCAAAAAGACGTTTCTCTTGACGTCACCCTGTGGCATCTGGATCAACATTCTTACTCTGGACAAAACAATCTAGGCTCCATGATCCAACCCAAAGAGCGATAACGACGTTAATCAACGCAAAATGATAATCCCTGCCTTAACTTCTATGGCCATATGAAACAAACTTGACAACCCGGATTTATTTGCCATAGGCTAAATAAATCTGGGGTGTCAAGTTTGTTCCATACGGCCATGGAAGTGAAGCCAGACGCCAGGAGGGCAGAGTGTGAAAGAAGGTTTGTCTTTGTTTGGTTTTTGTGTATCAGGCCCATTGCTGAGGAAGAACGTGAGAGGGGAATATAACCCATCTATCAGTTGGGTACCAGATTAAAAAGAAAAACCTTACATCACTACAACTTCCTTTCAGAAGGCCAGGATTGGCTTTAAAGCATGGCCGTAATGCCCTGGATTTATGAGATGCTTCCCTCTAAATCCATTGGGGGGGGGGGGCAATTTGATTTTTAGGGAGGGTATTAGAGAATGAGTTATTAATAGTGATTTTTTTTCATTTCTTATGGTTCTAGGAGCCTCGTATTAGTGGTGGGCAGCAGCAGGTTCGCACCCCCCTGGGAGGGGGGGGCAGCAAAATTGGGTGGCCTCTGGGCAGGGGGCTGGTGTAATTGGGTGGTCATCGGGCACGGGGGTTTGCAAAATTGGGTGGCCATGCCCACCTCCCTACCCTGCCGCCATAAGGTTTTGTCCCTACAAGTGGTTCAAGGTCTCCCTTGCTCAAAAGCCAGTCATATCTGACACTAGGGTGCAGTGCTCATCTCCATTTACAGCCAAAGAGCCAGTGCTGCCTGCGTTTGCAGATGTAGACGTGGCCATATGGCAGGAATGACTAGATCGCCCACAATGTAGGCTCCGCCCATGATGTAGGCTCCGCCCATGACGTAGGCTCTGCCCATGATGTAGGCTCCGCCCATGGTGTGGTAGCAGAAATTTTTGCTGCCCACCACTGCCTCGTATACACAATATAAATATGTTCTTTGGAAGTTTGTTTAGACCAAGTGAATATCTTCTTGGGTTTCCTCCATATGAATAGGAGTTGACTTTTTGAATAATAAGAATTATGTATCATGGGGGCATCAGGATTTTAGAGATGCTTAATTGGGGCATGGCCAAAAAAAAAGTTGGGAACCACTACTCTAAATAAAGGTCCACTGCTTCAATCTATAAATAGTTAAGGTTTTAAACTGTGTTCTTAAATTTTGCTAAAAGATTTCTCCCTGCTTACATTTGTAACGTCAAATAAAGCACTAGAGGGCACTGTGTGTCATGAGTATTTATCCCAAAATTCTCCATTCCAGAGGGACTAAAAAATTACTGTATATACTTGAGTATAAGCAGCAGTGTAGTGTGGGATTCAGCTGCCCCGGGGCATGAGCCAAATTTGCCGCACCCTAGAATGCTGGCTCCCGCTCGGACTTCTGGGAATTGTAGTCCAAGAACACCCATAGGCCCAAAAAGTGCTGCCTGGGGCCGGCCGCCCACATGCCACCCACGCGACGCTACTGAGTATATGTCTATTTTTTTAGCCCCAAAAATGAGATCCAAAAAGGTGACTTGACTTATACTTAGGTCAACGATTCCGAGGGTCCCAAAATCGCGGTGGTGCAAATTCAAACATACACTAACACTACCGTAAAAACTCAATAACATACCCACACAAATGTCTAAATTAATTAATTTTAACATATTTTCATGTATTTTAATTATTGAAACTCACTAACAGCTGCTGCATTTTCCACCCCCAATTTATACTTGGGTTAATCTATTTCTCTAGTTGTAGAGGTCCAAATTAGGTACCTCGACTTATATTTGGGATGACTTATATTCAAGTATATACGGTATTACGCGCACACCCATAAATCAAGACAGCCAGCGTCGCATAACAGATAAAGTTATTAGCTAGGATTCAGGAAATCTGAGCAAACCTTCTCAATACAGAAACTCACAGAGAGGGAGAGTTTGGCACTGGCAAAACTTTAAACATGTCTCATCTTGGTCACAATAACTTGATGATGCACAACAAGACATACAAGGAAGAGTACAATAACCCATGTATTAACGATCTTATCAGTAAATTATATCATGAGCAGTTGCGGAACAAATGACGTCTCTTTCTTCTCAATGTTCTGCAGTCATGTCCCAGCATCTGCTGCTCTGTGATGTTGATCTCTTCCTGCCTGCCAACCAAAAGTAATTTCTGTGTATATTTCAAGGCAGCACTTTTGTCTATGCGTAAGAACAGCATAGGGCTTTTTAAAAGAACAAAGGAACTTCCAGTTACATCTGGCTTTTTAAAGACATGCAAAGGGAATAGTGCATTTTTAGCAGTTTTTAAGCCATCAAGTGGAGTAGTGGCTTCAATCTGCCCATCTAAGTCGTGAAATAAAGTAGGGACTGCAGTCGCTCAAGTGGCTAAGACGCTGGCTGGGAGGCGGAAGGTCAGCAGTTCGATTCCTGAGTACTGCAGGATGGAATGAGCTCCCGTCTCTGTCCCAGCTCCTGCCATCCTAGCAGTTTGAAAGCAAGACATTGCAAGTAGATCAATATGGACCACTTCGGTGGGAAGGTAAACAGCATTCCGTGTGCTCT
Source organism: Furcifer pardalis (assembly GCA_030440675.1). Classification (NCBI taxonomy): domain Eukaryota; kingdom Metazoa; phylum Chordata; class Lepidosauria; order Squamata; family Chamaeleonidae; genus Furcifer; species Furcifer pardalis. Next base: position 59,806,092 of record CP126898.1, read on the forward strand.
GGTGTCTAGTCATGCCTGCCACATGACC